>CM057465.1:171014705-171634705 GCA_030035585.1 Dugong dugon
TTGAGTAGCTGCAGAGGACTAAGTCGGAACGTCACAGCTGTCTACAAATATTTAAAGATCTGGCCGGTGGAGGAGTAGTAGGTTAGCTCTATGTTACTCTCAAAGAATTGCTGGCAATAAAATGAGAATAATTTTAACTCTGTGACATGGGAAACTTTAAAAAAAATTAGAGCTGTCCAGCAGTGGAAAGAACTGCTTTGTAAAGTAGTGAAGGTCTTGTTGTAGAGAAACGGGTGGGCAGTTTTGATCAGGGTATTAGGACAAGGATTGTGTCAGAAAATCTAAGGTTTCCTATCTTTAAAATTGTGTATTTTAACAAACTTGTTATGACAATTTGAGATGATAAGAGGAATTTTGCTCTAGGGGAAATTCTGTGCATTTGAATGGGGCGTCTTTTTTTTTGAAACTGATCAAACTCAATGGCAAACCTGAAGACTATAATTACAGTCAGAATGAGGAGTGGCTGTGGCATTTCTCACTCAAACATTCTTGGATGTTCCCAGATAAGTACAAAAGTATGTAAAGAAACACAATGGTCTGAATTTGAGTAAGAGTTTGCCTGGGAGGTAAAGGATAGACATGTATTGGAGATTCTTTTAATTATTCCCTAGTGTTGTGCTTTTCCTTTGATTAGGAGTGTTGTCAGGTTACAAAGAAGAGGTTTCTTTTGGGAAACCAACAATTCTTGCCTTTGTATTGAATTAAATATGGAGGATTCATCTGCAGGAAGTAATGTTGCTGGGTTCCTAAATATCTAAACATAATTACTTCTAATCGTGCCAAATTAACCTCTCAGTTTAACGCAAAAGACTCTGGGGGGATTACAGATCTGGGCTAAATAGATTTGACTTCACTTTAGAGAGAATTCTGTATACTAGAATCCTGGATTTGGAAGAGACCTGAAGTATAACCTACTACAGAGTTCCTATTTTGCAGATGCAGAAATTGAGATCTAGAGTGATTGACTTGCCTAAGGCTATTCTGTCTAGTTAGCAGCAAAGTTCAGATTAACCCATTACCCTTGGAGTCAATTGTGATCCATGGTGGCCCGATGATATAGTTTTCAGGCTGTGACCTTTTGGAAGCAGATTACCAGGCCCTTCCTCTGAGGCACCTCCGGGTGAGTTTGAACCACCAACCTTTTGGTTAATAGTCAACCACTTAACCATTTGTGCCATCCAGGGACTAAAGTTAAGATTAGAACCCAGTTTTTATGACTTCCAATTAGTTCCCATCTCTTTCTGTTGTACCACATTCTATATCTCTTATTTTAAACTGTACTGAACGTATGCAGTGTGTCAAGATGAAGGAGAAAAAAGTTAGTATATATCCACATTGTCTTCATTAAGTTAAAGGTGTTATATTTAAGGCTTAAGTATTTTTCAGTTTTATTAAACTTTGATCTCTGGAAATAAAATAAGAGTCAGTTTGTTAAACTTCTGTTCTGGTGGTAACAGAAGAGATGGAGATAGTATGCCGTACTTAATTTCAAAAGGATTTAGAGCTTATAGCAGTTTTAGCAACTTCCTCTAAATTATGTAGATTACTATTCCAGTAGTAGATAGATCAAGTATCATGTTTTAGGACAGCCTTTAAACTGGGCAAATCTAAGACATCTGAACAGAGTATCACTTTACCTAGAGTTAATTCAGGCTTGTAGATGTCTGTCAGAGAGGAAGGTCATCATGCTTAAGTACTTTGCTGCAAAATCTTTAAGAATTTAAATGTTTTTTCTTATGGTTCCTTTGTTGACATTCTCTTGAGATTGGAATATAGAGTTAAATTGCAGCGTATCACTGTTATCAACAATAATTGACTCAATATTGGATTCATGCAGTAATCCTAATAAATTATAATTTAAAATGTATTGCTGTGATAATTAAATATGGTTTTTATTGAGAAAACTCTTAAATGAATGTCTGACTCACTAAAGTTTGAGATAAAAATCAGAGGTGCTCATGGTAGGTACTCAGTAAATGTTTGTTGAATTAATTTCATTAAGATTTTGAAAAACTAACCCTTAAATGTTTTAAAAGTATATATATTTTTAGAAATAATCAAATTGATTCAATTTGACCTGACTAAATGTTTTTGGACAGTTCTTGATTAGTAATTCCTATGTTACTGCCATGTTAGTTGACTTAGAGATTTAACATAATCACAGAACTTTGGATATTTTGCAGGGAGAGGTATGAGCTGTTTAAATAGGAGGTGAACAGAATACCAAATCATAGAGTGTTGATCTAGAAAATTAAAAATCCTATAAATTTAAAGGTTGAATTTAAAAATAAATTAGGATATTTCAAAGTGAAAATCAAAAGAGAAATAGTTTTTCGGTTCATATGACTTCAGGGAAGGAGGGGAAATGGTTTGGAGATTTCCTTGTAAATGGTTACACTAATTTATTGCATATCTTCTGTCTACCTGGGGTCCCTTGAGTCAGAATGGACACGACAGCAATGGATTTCTTTCTTTTTTGGTTTCTGTATATGCAGCCTATTCCAATAAGGTATAAATCACATTCCCTGTCTTGCGGAACTTATTTCCTTTGCGGTGAAGGACAGCAAGACACTCACGAAACCCTTAGTTACAACTGTGTGAAATTTGTGTAATTGTGAAAATAAGTGGGATTCACTATCAAGATTGCCTCCGTTTTGGCCAGGGACACTTCCTTGCTGGTCATTATGTGTACTCACATCCTGGGGCCAGCTCTTGGTCTAGATGCATGTGTGTAAAAATTCTTGTTGAGGCCAGATCCTGGCCTCACAATCATAAGAGTACCTGAAATCTGTGATTCCTCTCTTTAGATCTCCTACCTTATGTCTTAGAGCCCTTGATCATCAGAATCACCTGTGGAGTTTTAAAAATTCAGGCACTATCAGAATCTCCAGGGCTGTGGCTCAGGCAAGTGTACTTTTAAAAGACTTGGACATGTGTTTCTGGTAACTTTTAACTATCCAACTTCTGGTGCCAATGATCTGCATCCCGTTTGCTTATCTACCTAGTCTTTACTTCCTGCCTGTATAATGACCCCTCCTTTAGGTGTTTAATTTGATTTGTCTTAAGCAACATTTGGAGGCCTAACTCTTTTAAGATCATTAAAAATTAAAAAAATTGGAAGCAGTTGATTGAGTTATAGAGAAACTGACCCCAGTTAAAGATCACTGCCATATGTGTAGCATCTTTTCTGGTTAGTGGATATGTATTTATCTATTCTGTCATCGTTGAGTGGAATAAATATTCTCTTGTTTTTTGTGTCCTCATTCGATGTTCTGTAATTGCTTCCAAAACACACTATGCTCACCTGGGTGTTGATTGTAGCTAGTAAGATGAATAAATGTCTGTTTTTAGCATGAATATACACTTGTTTCTATAGCTATCTGATTGTTAGCTTAATTAAATAAAAAGTGATTCCAATCTATTGGAATAACTTCTCTGATGTAGTAAACATAAAACTTCTTATTCAGGCAGTGATGTCCTCTTATTTATTCTTTTAAATGGTTTGTGTAGCTATTAATAGAGATTAAATGAAAAGAAACCATATCCTTTTTTTCACTGTGTTATGAGGTTGATAGTTTCAACATTTATCAATACAAGTAACACTGGGAATGTCAGATTCATTGCCTGGGCTTTATGACTGTAAATGGATTTCTGGTAGCAATGTTAAACTGCGATGTGTCTGACATGAGTTAAATATTTAGTCTGGATGAGACCAAAGGTAACGGATTTGCTAGAGTAACATGAACTAATTTTCTAGTTATTTTCTGGGCCAAGAGCATGACAACCATATATAAGTATGGATCAAATAAAAGTGAGGGCCTTTTTATAGCTTGCTGTCAGAGGCTAGCACATTCAGCCTCAGGGCATCTATCTAACGCCCCATAGGTTAGGGGTTCAGTGGTTTGTGCTTTCATAATTACTGTGGATTGCTGGCATTTTGGGCATCCCTATTAATTACCATTTATTCCCAAAGAAAATTTAGGAATCTTTTTTTTACTGTTTTTGTTAGATGCCATCGACTTGGTTCTGACTTGTAGCAACCCTATGTACAACAGACCGAAATGCTGCCCGGTCCTGCGCCATCCTCACAATCCTTGCTATGTTTGAGCCCATTGTTAGCAGCCATCGTGTCAGTCCGTTTCATTGAGGGTCTTCCTCTTTTTCACTGAACCTCTACTTTACCAAGCATGATGTCCTTCTCCAGGGACTGATCCCTTCTGATAATGTGTCCAAAATCTGTGAGATGAAGCCTCGCCATCCTCGCTTCTAAGGAGCATTCTGGATGTACTTCTACCAAGACAGACTTGTTTGTTGTTCTGGCAGTCCACAGGTTATTCAGTATTCTTCGCCAACACCATAATTAAGAGGCATAAATTCTTCTTCAGTCTTAGGAAGTATATGAGGTGATTGAAAATACCATGGCTTGGTTTCAGGGGACACCTAGGTCAACTGGCATAACAAAGTTTATTAAGAAAATATTCTGCATCCCACTTTGGTGAGTGGTGTCTGGGGTCTTAAAAGCTAGTGAGTGGCCATTTAAGATGCAATGATTGGTCCTAACCCACTTGGAGTAAAGGAGAATGAAGAACACCATAGACACAAGGAAAGTATTAGTCCAAGAGACAGAAAGGGCCACGTAAACCAGAGACTGCATCAGCCTGAGACCAGAAGAACTAGATGGTGTCTGGCTACTACCAATGATCACCCTGACAGGGAACACGACAGAGAGTCCCTGATGGAGCAGAAGAGAAGTGGGTTGCAGAACTCAAATTCTAGTAAAAAGACCAGACTTAGTGGTTTGATTGAGACTGGAGGGACACCAGAAGACATGGCCCCTGGACTCTCTGTTAGCCCAAAACTAAAACCATTCCTGAGGCCAACTCTTCAGACAAAGATTAGACTGGACTATGGGATAAGATGATACTTGTGAAGAGTGTGCTTCTTAGCTCAAGTAGATACATAAGACTAAATGGGCAGCTCCTGTTCGGAGGCGAGATGAGAAGGCAGAGAGGGTCAGCTGGTTGAATGGACATGAGAAATCCGGGGTGGAAAGGAGGAGTGTGCTGTCACAGCATAGGGAGAGCAACTAGGGTCACATAACAATATTTGTGTAAATTTTTGTATGAGAGACTAACTTGAATTGTAAACTTTCACTTAAAGCACAACAATTAAAAAAAGTACTGGGAAAAAAAAAAAAAAAGAAAATACCATGGCTTAGGTCAGGTGCACTTTAGTCCTCAAAGAGACATCTTTGCTTTTAACACTTTAAAGAGGTCTTTTGCAGCAGATTTGCCCGATGCAAATCTGCATTGTTTGATTTCTTCACTGTTGCTTCCATGGGCGTTGACTGTGGATCCAAGTAAAATGAAATTCTTAACAACTTCAGTCTTTTCTCCATGTATCATGATGCTCATTGATCCAGTTGTGAAGATTTTTGTTTTATGTTGAGGTGTAATCCATACTGAAGGCTGTAGTCTTTGATCTTCATCAGTAAGTGCTTCAAGTCCTCTTTACTTTCAGCAAGCAATGTCATCTGCATATCGCAGGTTGGTAATGAATCTTCCTTCAGTCCTGATGCTGCATTCTTCTTCATACAGTCCAGCTTCTCAGATTATTTTCTCAGCATACAGTTTGAATAAGTATGGTGAAAGGATACAACCTTGAGGCACACCTTTCTTGATTTTAAACCATGCAATATCCCCTTGTTCCGTTTGAACCACCCTGCCTCTTGGTCTATGTACAGGTTCTACATGAGCACAATTGATTGTTCAAGAAGTCTCTTTCCTCACAGTATTATCCATAATTTGTTATGATCTGTACAGTCGAATGCATTTTCATAGTCAATAAAAGACAGGTAAACATCTTTCTAGTATTCTCTGCTTTCAGCCAAGATCCATCTGACATCAGCAATAATATTCCTCGTTCCATATCCTATTCTGAATCTGGCTTGAATTTCTGGCAGTTTCCTATCAATGTACTGCTGGAACCATTTTTGAATGATCTTCAACAAAATTTTACTTGCATGTGATATTAATGATATTGTTTAATAATTTTCCCATTCTGTTGTATCACCGTTTTTGGAATGAGCACAATTAGGAATCTCTTCCAGTTGGTTGGTCAGGACCTGTCTTCCAAATTTCTTGGCATAGACGAGTGAGCACTTTCAGCGTTGCATCCATTTGTTGAAACATTTCAGTTGGTATCTCATCAGTTCTGGGACCTTGTTTCTTGCCAGTGCCTTCAGTGCAGCTTGGACTTCTTCCTTCAATATCATTGGTTCTTGATCATATGCTGCCTCCTGAAAGGTTGAATGTCGACCAGTTCATTTTGGTACAATGACTATGTATTCCTTCCATCTTCTTTTGATGTTTCCTGTGTCATTCTGTATTTAGCTGATAGAATCCTTCAGTATTGCAAGTCAAGGCTTAATTTTTTTTTCTTCAGTTCTTTCAGCTTGAGAAATGCTGTGCGTGTTCTTCCCTTTTGGTTTTCTAACTCCAGGTCTTTGCAAATTTCATTATAATACTTCACTTTGTCCTCTTGAGCCACCCTTTGAAATCTTCTGATCAGCTCTTTGACTTCCTCATTTCTTCCATTCTCTTTAGCAGTTACATACAAGAGCAAGTTTCAGAGTCTCTTCTGACATCCATTTTGGTCTTTTAAAAAATTTCCTGTCTTTTTAAATCAGACCTTTTGCTCTCTTCATGTATGTTGTCCTTGATGTCATCCCACAACTCATCTGGTCTTCTGTCATTAGTGTTCAATGTGTCAAATCTATTTTTGAGATGGTCTCTAAATTCAGGTGGGATATACTTAAAGTCATACTTTGGCTCTTATGAACTTGTTTTTATTTTTTTTAGCTTTAACTTGAACTTGCGTAGGAGCAATTGATCATCTGTTCCACAGTCAGCCCCTAATCTTGTCCTCACTGATGATATTGAGATTCTCCATCATTTCTTTCCACAGATGTAGTTGATTTGATTCCTGTGTGTTCTGTCTGGCGAGGTCCACGTTTAGTCACCATTCATGTTGTTGAGAAAAGATATTTGCAATGAATGAGTCATTGGTCTTGCAAAATTCTATCTTGCGATCTCTGGTATCGCATCTCTCACCAAGGCCATATTTTCCAACTACTGATCTTTCTTTGTTTCCAACTTTCACGTTCCAATCATCAGTCATTATCAGTGCATCTTGATTGCACATTTGATCAATATCAGGTTGCAGAAGTTGGTAAAACTCTTCAGTTTCTTCATCTTTGGCCTCAATGGTTAGTGTGTAAATTTGAATAATAGTTGTATTAACTGGTCTTCCTTGTAGGCATGTGGATATTATCTCACTGACAGCGTTGTACTTCAGGATAGATCTTGAAATCTTCTTTTGAGGTTGAATGCGTTGCCATTCCTCTTCAATTTGTCATTCCCAGCATAGTAGACCATACGATTGTCTGATTCAGAATGGCCAATACCAGTCCCTTTCAGCTCACTAATGCCTAGGATATCAATCTTTATGTCTTCCCTGTCATTTTTTGATGACTTCCAATTTCTAGATTCATACTTGGTACATTCTACATTCCAATTATTAATGGATGTTTGCAGCTGTTTTTTCTCTTTTTAAGTTGTGCCATATCAGCAAATGAAGATCCCCAAAGTTTTACTCCATCCTTGTCATTAAGGTCGACTCTACTTCGAGGAATCAGCTCCTCCCCCGTTGTATTTTAAGTGCCTTCCAACTTGAGGGGCTCATCTTCTGGCATTATATCAGAATGTTCCGCTGCTGTTCATAGGGTTTTCATTGGCCAATTTTTTTAGAAGTAGATTGCCAGGTCCTTGTTCCTAGTCTGACTTAGTCTGTAAGCTCCACTGAAACCTGTCCACCATGGGTGACCCTGATGATATTTGAAACACTGGTGGCATAGCTTCCAGCATCATAGCAACACACAAGCCACCACAGCAGGACAAACTGACAGACAAGTGGTGATTTTTCTATTATTTGTTATATCTGTGAATTATTGGCACAAATAAATTCTGAGCCTGACATAATATCTCTTCATCTGTCATCTTTTATTTGTTGCCATAAATGTCACGGTCATTTTTGTGTTCATATGTGGTCCATCACTTTCACCCCTGAAGCAATTGAGAGATAACGGTAGAAAAAAATAAAATGTGGGTGCGAAAAGGAGGATGAAGCAATGGAAAGAGAGTGAGTATTGCAGAAGCCCAGCATAAATTGTAATGCATCGGAAAGTAGGTACTTGGCTCTTACTATCTTCAGAACACTTTAAACCAAAGGATTTGCTTTTATAGAGTTCTAGAATTGAATGTGTAGGCTTTGAGATAATCTAGTTCATAGCCTTCATTTTAAAATAAGGAAAGAATAAAAAGGTTAACTGACATGGTCAGGTTCACACAAATAATGGTATTGTCTACTGGCTGGCCATCATTCTGCTGCTCATCATTTTAAGGGTGAGCAAAGTAGGTCATTTTCATCAGCCATTCAGTGGAAAGGCTAAGATCATCAGGTACCTACATTTTGCCAAATGAGTGGGCAATTTCCAGACCATTTTCCTCATTTCCTGTATGTGACACTCTTGATCCTTCTTCTTTCTTGAAACTCTCCGTTCTTTCAGTTTTTGTGGATGTATGGTCCCTGTTTTCCTTCTGGTCTGAGTTTAGTATTTATTTCCTACAGGGGACCGCTTTATGCTTTTACTCCTTAACACTGAGCCTCCAGAGTTCTGTCCTCAGCTCACCGCTCATTGCATGCTTTGTGCTCTCTTTGGACGATCTTGTATAACATTTATTTCGTGCTTATTATGAGTTCCACACCATGATAGGCACTGTATAATGACAGACACGGTGCCTGGACAATGAAGTGAGTGCTCTTATCCATTCTTGGTGTTTTAGCCGAGGATTCTTAGATCTATAGATCTTGTTGTGGTTGATGTCCAGAGCTGTACATGTATATGCAGCTCAGATGTCCCATGGAAACCTCAAACTTGACATGCCTCACATGGAATTTATTGTTTTGTTTTATTCCCACCCTTTCTTCAAAACCTGCTTCTCCTCTTGAGTTCCATATCTAGTTAATGTCAAAGTCACTTAGCCTTTTAGTCCCTAAGTTTCACTTAGGCTGAAACTCACCCTTGATTCTTGTTCTTTCTTTCCCTTCCAATGACTAATTCCTGGCCCCTGTACCTTAGTCCTGTTCTCATTTGCTTCTTTATCATCCCTTGTCTTTAGTTTTGCAGTAGACATCTTATGTCTTGTTCTTCTAGGTGTGCTTCCCTTTCCACTGTCTTTCTGAAATCCACTCTGCACATGGCTGCTGGAGTGAAGCATCTTGACTCGAGTGCATCTAATCACATCACATCTGTGCTTGAAACCTGTGCTTGATTTACATATCCTACAGGGTAAATCTCAAGCTCCTTAGCGTGGCATTCAAGGTTGTCTGTAACCCGGCCCTACCTTGTACTATCTGCCCTTCAGACTAACTGCTTGCTGAGCTCTGATTATGTCATACTTTTTCTTGACTCAGAGTTCTTGCTTATGCTGTTTTCTCTTCCTGGAAAATGCTACCCCACATCATGACTCCTTGCTCTGTATCATTTGGCTAAACTTATTTTCTTAATCATTATGGAAAATTTCAAAAATTTTCCAAAGGAGAGGGAAAAGTACAATGAATTATGGTATTCAATATTAAGATTTTAACACACGGCTTCATTTATCCTTTTATTTCTTTTGCTGAAGTACTTTAAAGCAAATCTAAGATACCAGGGAGCCCTACTTCATTACGCATCTTTAAAAATGGGACATATTTGTGTATATAACAACAGTGTCATTACCAAATATAACAAAATTGACAATAGTTCCTTGGGATCATGTCATTCCCTCTGCAGAAGGAAAATTTCCATGTGGTTGCAAAGAGGTGTTTTTTTACAGTTAGATTGTTTGAATCATGATCCAAATAAACACCATATATTAAATTTGGTTCAGACTCTAATTATCTTTTAATTGAGAACAGTTCCCTCTCTTGCCTTTTAATAATGCCATTGCTTGTTGCAGAAACCAGGTCAGTTGTCCCATAGAGTGTTCCATAGTCTACATTTGTCTGCCTTCTTGTGGTGTTATTTAACTTGTTTTTCTACCCACTGTATTTCCTATAAATAGACATTAGCTTCAGAGGCTTTGTTAGATTCAGGTTCCATGTCTGTCTGTCCATGTCTGTCTATCACCCATCCAACCACCCTTCCGTCCACCCCCCCCCACCCATCCATCCATCCATCTGTGCATCTATCTGTCCATCTATCTCTATTACTAGAACACTTCACAGGTAATTGTCTGTCTGGTTGTCCCACTTTTAGGATGTTAAGATTGATCAGTTGGTTTGAATGGTGATACCCTGATCCCTCTCTTACAGAAGTCACTATCAATCACTGTTCATCTATTGGTTTAATCCATGAAGGAGCATTGCCTGAATCAGTTATTTCACTAAGGGTTGGAAAATGTAAACTGCATAGTTACATAACTTCTTCCACATTTACTGAACTCTTCTGTAAAGAAAAACTTTACCTCATCAGCTAAGACCATTTGGTTACACTAAAATACAGGTTGTATTAAAAAAAAAAAAAATTACAGGTTGTATATAAAAGGGAGGGGGAAATGCTAGTTCTTAATCATCCTTCAAGGCTCTGCTCAGGGAATTTTGCCTATAGGAAGCCATTATTAATTCTGCAGAGCCAAACTCAATGTCACATTCTCCTTCCAAGCAATTCTATATTTACCTCTGCGATTAGCCTTCTCACTTTGCATTGAAAATATTGTATTTTTAACTAGAAATTCATTTGACTGTAGATGATTTGGCCTAAAGCAATGCTGCTGAAAGCTATTTGCTACAACACAAGCTACCCAATACAATAATTTTTTCAAAATTATTATTACATCTGATTTTTTTCTGAGGCAGTTTTGTAAGTTTGTTTCCGTCTTGGAGCATTTTTGTACATTTTCTGATTTGTAAATTGTTTTATTATTAAATTTTAATTAATTTAAAACTAGCTGTACTATTCCATAATAAAAAGTTGAAAGCATTAGAAATGTTTAAAAATAAGACATTACTTAAATAAATTATGGTACCCCAAGCAATAGAATAGTATATAGTCATTACAAATAATTTTGTGAAAATGTAACTGTTGGCGTGTGCGTATTTATATGTTCTATTATGAAGTGACAGAAGATTATAAAACATATGCTAAACTTGTTGCCATCGGGTTGATTCCAACTCATGACAGCCTCACTTGTTGCAGACTAGAACTGCTCCATGGGGTTTTTTTGGTAGTAATCTTTACAGAAACAGATTGCCAGGCCTTTCTTCTGCAGTCCCACTGGATAGGTTTAAACCATAAACCTTTAGGTTAGTAATTGAGTCCCTTAAATTTTTTGTCTGACCTGGGGGTGCTGCCATATTGTTAGTATTATTGTTATTATTATTATATCATGAGTGAGAATTTTAAAGTCAGTTTACAAGATGAAAAT
Source organism: Dugong dugon (assembly GCA_030035585.1). Taxonomy (NCBI): domain Eukaryota; kingdom Metazoa; phylum Chordata; class Mammalia; order Sirenia; family Dugongidae; genus Dugong; species Dugong dugon. Next base: position 171,026,234 of record CM057465.1, read on the forward strand.
GTCTGGAGTCAATTTCCTCTAAAAAAATCCCTTAAATACTCACAAAATGTAGGATGCTTACACTAGGAGAAGCTTTCAGGAGGCTGCACTGGTTGGTGGTGCACTGGACTCATATCTACCTTTATTGCTGTCTTACACAAGGAGAGGTGAATGCACGTGTATGTTACTTCTCTGCTTGCACATTAAGGAACTGAAGGACGCACACTAGGTGATCGGTGTTTCTCTGGGCAGGCTGGACTTTAGGTCTCAAATAAGGTAGAATAAGTTTTATACAAATTTCAATAGCAACAGATTACAAAGGGTTAGGGTGTAAAAAGTGTCATTAGGGCTAGTTTTTTGGCATTGCCCTAATGAAATCATCATTAATAAAAATTATATCTAGGAATAATTGTGGTCCATATTAATTTAAAAAAAAATTAATTCAACTGAAATTTTTAAATGGTGTCCTTCCAAGGTATATGTTTCTTGTATTTGGTTTGTACCTTGAGTTGGGGTTCTTAAAATAGAGTCAGTAGATGGCTTTCAGGGTTTTAAGGAGTCAATGGAATTGTGTTTAAAATTAAAATTATATGTGTTATTTAATTTTTTTTTGTAGAAAGAAACCATAGCTAGATTACTCCAGAGAAAGCCTTTAGTTTTTGTTCTTTGTCCTGGAATAAAACAGATTTATGCTCATATGGAATTTTGGAAAACATTTGCCTGACCTGAAATTTTATTGGTAGGTCAGCTTTGTGCAGATAGTAAAGTATATTCTAATTTCTCATAACTTCCATTTATGGTGTGAGTCAGAAATATTTACTGTAAGAGTACCATCCCAGCAAACTCCAGTTTTACATTGTTTTATTTGCATGTGAAATATAATTGCATGCGAAATATAATAATATATTTTCATTTGCATTTAGAAGATATATTTAATGTGTTTGCTGCTTGAAGTAATTAAACTACTTCAGTTAACACCCCAACTTCTTTTTTAACTAGTTCTGAGCTTTCTAATGAATAACTAGTTCTTTATTTTCATATTTAAATTATTATTACTTCAATTATATACATGTACACTAAACGGGTTGGGACAAGAAAAATACCATATTAACTGAAGGACCTAGGGGAATAGAAGAGGGAGCTCCGTCCTCTGGGAGTGGGGTTGGGGAGGCAGGGACATGCCTAACCAGAAGTGACAGTGAGTCAGAGGTTCAGAGCCCGGGAGAAGCCTGGGGACTGCAATGGGGGCTTTTCTGATGGAGAAGGCAGTGGAAGGGGGCTGTTAGTGCTTTAAACTCTGGTTCAGTTATATGAATCATGTGCCAGTACCAGTAATTTGCTTTAATGGATAACATCTAGAAATTCCTCAAACTAATAAAGAGACAGTAGAGGCTTAAGAATATCAGATGTGGAACCAAAATGCCCAAATTCAATCCCAGCTTGACCATTTACCCTGGACTAATTTGCTTTACCCTCCTATTCTCAATTTTCTCTTTGTAAAATGGGGACTGTTAAAATAGAACCTAACTCATAGTGTTCTTTTGAGGACTGAATGAGCTGTTGTTCATGTTAGCTGCCATTAAGCTGACCCCTAATGCATGGCGACCTCATGTACAGTGGCACAAAACGGTGCTCAGTGCAGCCATCCCTATGATCAGTTGCAGAATGGAGTGTTGTGATCCAGTTTTCGTTGGCTAATTTTTTTGTGTAAATTGCCAGGCCTTTCTTCCTAGTTCATCTTAGTGTGGAAGCTCTGCTGAAACCTGTTCAGCATCATAGCAACACACAAGGCTCCACTGATAGATGCGTGGTGGCTGCGTGTGAGGTGCTTTGACCAGCCATTGAACTAGGGTCTCCTACATGGAAGGTGAGAATTCTACCACTGAACCACCAGTGCGCCCCCTCACTCCCAATGAAACGAGTGTTATGTTTGGAATCCTTAGAACAAAGTAAATGTGTGCTCCAGCTGTAGTGGATGGAGCTGAGGAAAGGGGTTGAGCAGCAGGGAAGGTGGAAATGCCTGTGGAATAGCAGCATGTGTTCGGAGGGGAGTTTACCCACCCTCTACGTGACACCCCTCCCCACGCAAACACTCATAGACACACCAGCCCTTGACCTTCCGGGTATGAGGGTAGTACAGTTTTAAGCAAGGCAAACATAGCCAATGCTATATGCTGTTTGGACAGTTTGTCACATAAAAATGGATAGACTTATGGTGCCTATGTGTTTGAGAAGTTGTGTAATAATTGCCTGTAAAATAATTTTAAAAAAGTTGCTTTTGATCCACTTGGCTGGTTGTTTGCCTCAGATGTAGATGAAGTTAGCTGTGTAACAGTGGCGTGACCCTGGACATTGTGTTTTGTTATCAGAGCACCTGTTTTTCTCTGAGTATGTTTACAAAGTTCTATGGTTAGATTTATCTACCTTATGGCTAAATATGGACATATTCAAAAGAAGTCAATAATAAGGGCATGATACACACTGACTCTTATTTTTTTTCCCATTGTTATATAATTCAGTATCATCTGAAGAAACCACCACCTTTTTCTCATTTATAATTTTCTATCACATAATTCTCTCATATTGATCGTATTCCTCTGACCAGCTTCTACTTCACTGTCACTTTTGTTTCTATGCCTTCTTTCTTTGTTCCAGATAATAACTCAAGGTTTTCCATGTTGTAAGCCTTCAGTTCAAGTTCTGTTGAGCCTGGTGCTGATGTTATATAGGTGTTGATCTAATTTAGCATTTTGAGTTGTTATTTCTGAAGCTTTAAAAAAAAAACCAAACAAACGCAGCAACAACAGGGCACATGACCTTTCTAGTCCTTTCCAGATTTAGGCATACGTTTATGACGTGGTCAGATCTCAATACTGTTTTACTAATGTTACAAGTGTGCCCTAAAATCTCCCTCAGAGATTATGCTGTTCTTAGTATCTCTCTTTTATCTATACTGTCTCCTCTCCATGCACAATTTGCAAACCACAGGATAGAGAGGTAATACTTTAAATAGTTATGATTCTTTTTTCTCACCTGCACCTCATCTTATCTTTGATGCAGCATGGAAAAAAAAAAAGGGTGAGAGCAGCCAGGGTAGCTGGAAATATTGTAATTGCGTCTTTTTTTGGATTAGCTCGAGGCTCAGTTTGCTAGACTTTTTAATCCACTCATAAAGGTAGATATGAACTCAAAGGAGATCAGGTTTTGTTTAAAAAAGAAAAATAAATAACCAGAGTTAGAGTTCACATCATTAGCCATGTGAGCAAAAAGAAGGGAAGAGTAGGTTCTATTTGAATACGTATGTGTACAACTTATTTATATAGCTCTCTACCACTTTTGCATTTGATATCGATTGTGGAATTATGTAAGTATTTTGAAAATAATGTACATATGCTTTAAATTTTAGGATTGCCATGAAAGGGATTGTTAGCAACATGCTTGTCTTTTTGTGGCGTTTTAATAATTCTTTTTAAAGTAGTTACATTTGTATATTTTATGGATAACTATATTTGCTCTTAAAAGTTCTATCTGTGAATTAGGTCTAGGTTTAAGTGGAAAGTCTTTTAGTAACCTGTAGTTTTTTTTTAAATGTCCATATTTATATTTTGAAGTTTTTTTTTGAGATTCTTTTCTTTCTGAAGTTTGAGCCTGGTCTTGTATTTAGAAGACTAAACGTTTAGTCCAGTAATAATCAGCACACCTGGCCTAGAGTCTGATAAATTTGTAGTTTAAAGACATAAGTTTTGAAATTATTCAATTATGCAGTAGTGACTGGAATAGTTCTATAAGAAAATTTCACTGTAAAATGGCCAAATTAATTTGACTAGTTATTAATTGTATTAAAAAGACTGCTTTGAAGCAAAACCACAGGGGAACAGTCCCAGAATCAAAGAGAGTAAAACATTTACTGTGTATGTTCCCCTATAATTTGAATTTCTAGTTTGAGATTCTCTAGATGTGATTGTTGAGTCTTGATGATTGTTCATTTAGCCAGTGGTGGTTTGGCAAGGAGTTTTATTAGCCACGTTGTAGAACCTCTCACTCTATCCTCTCCTTTTTGCCTCATGTTTTTTTTATTTTTAAGATTTATTTTGGAATGATTTTAGACTTAAAACAAAATTTGCAGAAACAATACAGAGAGCTCACGTGTACACTTCATCCAGCTTCTGCCAGTGTTGACAATTTATAAAACCATAGTACAATGATTGAAACCAGGAAATTAACATTTGATACAATACTATTAACTAAATACAGATCTTATTCTAATTTCACAAATTTTCCCACTAATATCCTCTTTCTGATCCAAGAACCAATCTAGGATCCCATATTGCACTTAGTTGTTGTGTTGTCTTAATGTCCTCCAGTCTGTGATGATTTTTCAGCTTTTCCTTTATTTCCTTGTCTTTCATGACCTTGAAAACTTTGATGAATATCGATCAATTATTTTGTAAAATGTGTCTCGATTTAGGTTTAATTTCTAGTGATGAGATTGACCTTACGTGTTTCTGGCAAAAATACCACAGAAGTGATGTGATTTTTCAGGTGACATATCAGGGGTTGTTGTTGTTGTTAGGTGCCATTGAGTCGATTCTGACTCATAGCGACTCTATGTACAACAGAATGAGACATTGCCCAGTTCTGCGCCATCCTCACAATCGTTGTCATGCCTGAGCCCATTGCTGCAGCCCCTGTGTCAATCCATCTTCTTGATGGTCTTTCTCTTTTTTTGCTGACCCACTACTCTACCAAGCATGATGTCCTCCAGGGACTAGTCCCTTCTGATAACACGTCCAAAGCATGTGAGACAAGAGTCTCACCATGCTTGCTCCTAATGGGCGTTCTGCCTGTCCTTTTTCCAAGACAGATTTGTTGGTTCTTCTGGCAGTCCATGGTGTATTCAGTATTCTTCACCAACACCATAATTCAAAGATATCAATTCTTTGGTCTTCCTTATTCATTGTCCAGCTTTCACATGCATATGAGGCAATTGAAAACACCTTGGCTTGGGTCAGGAGCACTTTAGTCCTTAAAGTGACATCTTTCCTTTTTTTTTTTTTAAACACTTTGAAGAGTTATTTTGCAGCAGATTTACCCAGTGAAATGCATTGTTTGATTTCTTGACTGCTGCCTCCATGGGTGTTGATTGTGGAATATCAGAGGTACGCTATGTCTTACCACTGGGGATGTTAATCTTGATCAGTTGGTTAAGTTGGGTTTCCCTACTGTAAAATTACTGTATTTCTATTTGAATTAATAAATATCTTGGGAGTAATGCTATCAGACTATGTAAATATCTTATTTCTTCTTGAAATTTTGCTCACTGATTTTAGCATCCATCGGTGGATCTTGCCTGCGACAATTACTAATGTCATGTTCTAATGGTAATTTTCTATTTCCTTCCTTCCTTTTAACTTATTAATTGTAATTTTTCTGTAAGGAAGAGCTGTTCTTTCTCCCCCATTTATTTATTAAATTGTTAATTTTCATCAGCATAGACTCATTGATATTTATTTTTATTCTGTGGTTTACGATCCAACACTATCATTATTTTGTTATTCAAATCATTTTATTTTTAGTCATTGGGAGCCCTTCAGGTTGACTCCTGTATCTTTTTGAGTACCTTCCTTTTTCTGCTATTTTCTTATTCTCTGGCATCGCAAGATATTCAAGGCTTATCTTGTATTTTTCCTGCTTTATCATCGGAATCAACCACTTCAACAAGAGCCTCCGTGGTTGCAGCTATACATCATTGGAGAATGATGTTTAGAAACTAAGATCATGCCCTATGAATTTATGAAAAAGAACTGTGTTTTTAGGAGGTTATATAAAATGAAAGAAATATGAAATAAATAAATATGAGTATTTAGATGTGTGTAGTTGCAACCAAGAAGGCTGTTTTCCAAGTATTAGGTCTCAGGAGTTCAGATAAGGTGGAGATGTCTTTTCAGGATGTGAAGAGATTGGGGAGAGCATTGCATCTGTGTCTTTTCCTAAAATGTCCTAGAAGCATTTGTAATAATCTCTACTCTTCACAAATATGTCTTTTTTTTTTTTTTTAACTCTTCAGCACATCAACTAAGAATTATGTTGTGCCAGTGAGAAAATGTGTTTGTTCTCACTACCATTTGAAAGTATGGAACACGTAACAGAAACAAAAGCAAAATACAGCCTATCTATTAAAATTAACAGTTAAGTTAAAATTGCATATGCAAGTTTGGAGTGTGGGACTATAGAGCTTGTTTGTTTTATTTTTCCCTGAACTAGATTTTCTCAGTTGAAGTAGTACACAAATGCATGTATCATGCCCCTATCCTGGCCCCTCAACCCCGACAAAGTGGGCATCTTTGCAGATTCAACAAGATTGCAACCTTAGTGCTAGAACTGCTCTTAATGAGGTGCTGTGTATGAATTAATTAAATTAGTTTGCCCCTCATGTGGCAAGGTCTGTTTAGTGTTTGTCTGGTCGACTAATTTATGAGGATAAAATTATGGTACAGTCTCTGCCTTGCTTGTTTTCATCAAAGAGATGGGCTAATTTGTAATGAAACTTTATCAATCAGATCATGCAGTTGGTCCACCCTCCAAGCTCTGACTAATGAATCGAGGCTGTTTGAGTTTTTTCGTACATGGCACATCCTGTTGTAGCTGAGGGGGGAGGATGCATTGGCTGTAGGTTGATATAAGACCGATTGTTTCTTTTCTAGCAAAAAACCAACTTTTAGGTTTTCTGTTTCTTGTCATATTTATAGCTTTATCTTCTTTTTCATGCAGGATATGAATTTAAAGTGGGAAGTTTGTAAAAAATACTGGTGTATATTTGTTTGGGGGAAAGCAAAGATTGTGCATTTCTTACTGGAACAGCGGTAGCTAAGAACTCTCAACAATGGAAGAAGGAATAATTGTATAACAGGCAGAGAAATGGAGAGTTTTGAAAGGCAATATTCTTCAATGTTGGGAAAGTAACGAAAGGTCAAAATGAAGCTCAATAGAAAAGCTATTATGAAAGGAAGGGGGAGAATTTGGCTTTTATGTTGCTGTCAGGATTTGGGATTTGTTTTCTTTTGATTCTGATGAAACTCTTTTGGGGTGGTTTTTTTTTTTTTCTCTTCAATTCAAACAGTTTATACAAGTGTTATTTTAAACTTCCTTGTGTTTACAACATCATGGCTTTTAAAAAGAAACTTTTTTTTTCACTTTTGTTATCTGGGAATTTTTAAGGACAGAGCCACTGTTTGCAACACACACAGATACACACACATTCCCACACACATACATGCACTCACACATATATGCATTGATGTGTATATTTCTATTTTTTCTGCCTGATTGAGAAATAAATAAGTATACGATATTTCAAGAATACTCTGTAAGAGTCTCCATTGAAAGTTTATATTCATTTCAGAGTATTAATGTGATTATTTTGAAAGTTTATATTACTTCCTTGTCACTAATACATAGTGAATTTATAAAACACTCACCACATAAAGATATTTTACAGATGCAAAAAATGGCATAAAGCTACACATGTCAGAGAGCAAGCCGGTGGCAGAAGTGGATTTAGGATTTCGAGTTCTGACTTCTGTCCTGTCATCAGGCCACTAATCTGCTTGATTTTCTGAAAGAATTTGAGGCCTGAGGAAAGAAGATGCCAGAAACACATTTCCAAAGAGATGAGTCACATTGGGTGGTTTGATACAATAAAATCTGTGTTTATTTTGCAAAGGACTTTTGAATAGATATTAGAGAAACAAATTTCATCATTATGTTCAACTTTATGCTTTGTAACATTGTACTTTCTGTTCCAGTAGTTAACAGCACTAAGTTCAGAGTTCTTTTCTTCCTGTTCTTTCTTGAGAGTTTTCTATTTTTTTTAAAAAAAGAAAGGCAGAGATTTTTACTGTTTTATCGGAATGACTTAAACATGTTATTAGTATCCTTTGCCTGGGCTATTAAATAGGTCTTTGATCTTTCTAATGCTAGATTTTGCTTATGTCACTTCATTGCTCAGAAACATTCTATGGCTCCCCACTGCCCACAGAATTCTTCCTCCCTACACTAAAGGCCCCCCATGATGTATGCTGTCTACTTTTCCTATGTTGGATGTGTACCATACAAACTGGACTAGTCCATCTCTTCTAAATATGCTCCAGGGTTTCTCTTCTCTGTTTGTTCATGCTATTCCCTTTCTTTGCAATGCCCCTGAAACCTATTGCCGTTGAGTCGATTCCGACTCATAGCGACCCTATAGGACAGGCTAGAACTGTCCCATAGGGTTTCCAAGGCTGTAATCTTTATGGAAGCACATCTTTCTCCTGTGGAGTGGCTCTTGCATCTGAAGCACTGACCAGCCAAACGTTTAACCACTGCACCTCCAGGGGTCTGTGCAATGCCCCTAGCACCTGTCTAGCACCTATCTAGCATCCATCTTTGTCTGCTGAGTTGCCACATCTCCTCCAAAGTCCATACCCATGCTACTGACTTTGTGAAACCTTTCTTGTCAAGGAGATGCAAGAAATATCTCTCTAATAATCCCTAAAGCACTTGTATTCACCCAATAAATATTTATTTAATACCTTCTGCATGCTAACTGAAGTCCTTGGGTGGTGCAAAAGATTAATTCACTCAAGTGCTATAAGAAAGGTTGGGGATGCAAATCCACCTTGAGGCACCTCAGAAGAAAGATCTGTGATCTACTTCCAAAAAAATCAGTCACTGATAACACTGCGGAGCACAGTTCTACTCTGATTCACGTTGCGGGGGAGGGGGGGTTGCCATGAGTTAGAATTGACTCATTGCAACTGGTTCCTATGCTAGGCGGTATTCCAGGTGCATGGGGGACAGTGATGGACAGAAAGAATAAGGCTCCCAGTCTCATGGGTCCTGCCCTCTGGGGATGGGGGTAGCGGGGAGCAGCACATAAGCAAGTAAATAAAAGTAAAAGTACCTAATTTCTGATGGTAATGTATGCAGTGAAACTAACATAGAACTATGCTAGAACTATAGTGGAGCAGGGTGTGGGTTAGGGTAGACTGAGTGATTCAGGGGAGACCTTTCGGAGAAAGTGGTATTAGGCTGTGACTTGAATACAGAGGAGAAGTCGGCTTTGGGAGGATCTGGGAGAAGATGGAAAAAGCAAGCACAAAGGCCCTGAGACGGGGTCATCTTGGCGAGTTCCAAGAATAGGAGGAAGGTCAAGTGTCTACAGGACAGTGAGCCAAGTGTAGACTAGTAAGAGATGACCCTAGAGAGGTGGGTGGAGGCCAGAACCATGTGGCAATCTGTGAACCAACATCAAGTGTGTTGCTTTTAAGGTCTTGGTGATTTAGGCAGAATGGTGTCATGCTCTGATTCTTTTTAATTCGTTTAATTTATTTTAATTATTTGTATAGTCTTTTAATTCAAGTAATGGATTATAAACTCTTTTTGGGTAAGAATTATGTGTCAGCCAGCTTTGTGCATAGATAAGAGGCAGTCAGTAAATATTTGTTGAATCGTTGAATGAATGAAGCTGGAAGATTCTGAAAATGTATTGTTATAGGTATTTGGGATTAATATTTTACCAAGGCAGACCGAGTCAGGACTACACTCTCCTCTTCTCTGGAGGCCATGCGCATGATCCTTTGAGGAAGAATGAGGTGGAAGGAGCGTAGGTTTAATATTCTAGGGGCAGAGAAGCAGAGGGGCTGCTTGTGAACTTGGGAGCCAGCTTGTCTGGGTTGGAATCCCAGCTCTGTCACTGACTTGCTTCATCTTTGGAAAGTGACTTCATCTCTCTTAGCCCTTGTTTGCACGTTCATAAAATGCTGATGGCAATATTATTTACCTGATTAACTTGTCATGAGTTTTAACTGAAATCACCCTTGTAAAACACTGAGAATGACTCCTGATATTTGATAAACACCCAGTAAATCCCTAGAATGTTAACACAAAGGCTCTTCTCTGTGTCACTGTTGGAAAGCTCTTGTTAAAATTCTCTTGGGCTGTCAAACCCATCCGTGACCTCCTTGCCTACTTTACCTGGGATTTTAGGCTGGTTCTGCTGATAATTAATGAGGTGAAACAGAGGAAATCAGTTAAAAAAAAAAATTAATGGGTCCAACTAAAAACGGCTGCTTACTTTTTTTCTTGTTGCAGCTGAGAAATAGATTTTCAACAAATAATATTTTGGAGTGAGAGGTACAGCCATTTGGTTAAAAAAAAAAATCAAAATGCATCTTACTAATTTTTTTCACAATTGATTTAACTATAAAATGACGTGAGGAACTATAGCCTGACTTTAGCACTGATCATACTGTGGTCTGTAACTCCTATATGTTCATAAATGTCCTCTGCAAGCATCGTTATAATGCTATCTTCAGTGCTTTTGCTGAACGGACTGAGTTATAAGTGATATCATTTTGCAGCTGCTTCCTCTAGTAAGAAGTAGGCAGTCCAAGACAGTTCTATGTCGTGACAAATTCCATGCTTAGTGGCACTTGTAGAAATCACAAATAGTGGGAAGATGAGCTTTTATACCTTGGGAGGAAGCCAGTAGAACTTGTGTATTCATAAAGAGCAAGGTGTAAAGTAATAAACCCAGTCTGTGTTCTTTAATGAAATCATGTTTTCCAAGTTTGATTTCAGGCAAGCTCAGATCCCATTAGCAGCATTCTTTGGGTGCTTGTTTGTTTCTTTTATTCTCATTAATACACTGAAAATTTGGATTGGAAAATATGGTATAAAGTGATGGTGGAGTTCAGACTGGGGCCCATGATGGGTGTGGTTTATTGTTCTTTTTCCAACTCTTAGATAATTCTGAACATTTTAGCCAGCCAAATAGAAAAATCCCTAATTCTGAACATTTTAACCAGCCAAATAGAAAAATCCCTTAAGGCTTTTTGTACTGTTGTTTTGTTTCTCTTCTGCTCTACTCCCAGTAACATTACATAAGTTACCTGGAAATTGTGAAGCTTGAGTACACTGAGCCAGACAGTTAAAATTCTTGGAATTCTCACTTCCCCGAACATAAGAGTGAAGTGAGATAATTTTTGGATGATAAGAAATGGTCTGGGGGAAGTGTAAAAAGATGAATTTTTTTTTCTTCTAATTATTGTTCTTTTTCATATAGTCAAAGCCAAAAAGGACAGAGACAGACCATGTCTCCAGGGATTTGTAGCCCAGTTTGGCTTTTTCAAAAAGTTTGGGTAAACTTTAAGTAACTTCTTGATATTTAGGCATTACTGTTCTTTATAGATATTTTTGCTTGTGTAGGAGTTGCTTGAAAATGAACAGAAGTTGTGGTTACTAAGGTTCTGGAATTCACCTCCTAACCTTCCCACTTTCTGGAATAAAGAGCGTGAAGACTACTGTTCTTCAGTTCTGTTTGGTTATAGGATCAGATGGTTCACGTTTGTTGTCCTATGAACAGTTTAGCTCATTGTGGCATATTCAGCTGAATTATTATCCTAGCATACAGTTATGGCATTCACTTTGTATTAATTCTCAGTATAGTTTAAAAACCTGGAATGATTTATAACACTTAGAAATTACCCAGATTCAGCTCAATTTCATCTTTGCCTTTGCTAGGAATGGACTCTCTTGGAACTTAGCTTTAGGTGTAGATTTGAGTTCTTAGGCCAACCCCATCCCCCCCATCCCTATGGTTCTTTTGATTTTTACTCTCAAATCTATACTTTCTCTAGTCACATTAGCTTGCAAGTATGTATTATTAATTGGAATGGTGTCTGGTGTTGGTGTGTCATGAGATATACTTCACAACTTAACATACTTTCTTTAATCAGACCCTTAAACCTAAACCAGAAATGGTTTGTGCCTTTTTGATGTTTTTGTCCTGGAAGCAGACCTAAAAGTGACCATTGCTCACAAGTGTTCGCTGAACTGTAAAGAAATCAGCATTCAGATTCATTACTGGCTGATTCTCCCTGATGGGACCATATTAAATTTTCTGTTCAGTGTAGAAATGCATTCTCCAGGACAATTTTGTGAATTTTTTTTTCTGAATAACTTTTCTTGTTCTTTACCTATCATTTGGGCTGATTTATGGTTCTAAATGGAGGGAGAACAAAGAACAATGACAAGAAGGTTTCTGATATTCCCTTAAAGTCCTCTAGTTCTTTACCTAATTCATACTGGTTCCCCTGGATTAGCCTAAGTTCCCAACACACTGAAGCCGTGTCTTACTCATATTGCATCCATATTTTGGTGCAGTGCCTATAGCAGACACTCAGTAATAGTTGAATGACTAAAATCACTCAGATACCCCTTTAGCTGTAGCTGAATCAAACAAGAACTAAGTTTCACTCTTTCTTGAGTAAACTTCTGGGGGTAGCTAGATGTCCTTAATTTGACAGTGGTCCATTGAAAACAAGATGGACTTTAACTCTTCTGTTAAAAATTGGGTGCAAATGGTGGAGTACCGGTGTCTACTCCAAGTTGCCACACTGTCATGCAGAGATGATGCAAAGTGCAGCGATTAGATGCAGCATTAATGGCACACCAGTCATATATATTTGAAGATAAATTTCTTGAATTCTGTAAATAATTAATCCTGCACTAATTCTGTAAATAATACTGATTTTTTTGGCATGCTTTCATAACATTGATATTGATGGAAAAAAGTATCAATTTTCTTTTATGCTACTGTGCCTTTTTCATTTTATTTAATAGTTACGTTTTATAGGAGATTTTGGCATATTGGAATTGCCTTATCATAGACTTCTGTTATACTAGAATGGTATGCATTGCTCTATAAAACACAGAATAAAGATAATTACAAAAATCTTTTCTTGAAAGCACATTATTCCCAGGTAAGAGTAAAGATGATGGATGGAAGTTGATTGAAATGAATCCTAGTTTGAATTCAGTGATTTACTTATAGTGTGAGTTCAGATATGTTTTTTATATTTGTTATTATTTGATGATAATAACCTGTGCTCTCTGTTTTATACAGTTGTTGTGAGAATAAAATGAGATAGTAAATGGGAAACACTTTGAAATTTTCAAAAGTATTATTATTTGCTGTCCTTTTTGCTGGGTGGCCAGAATTAGAAAACATATTCCAGTTTCTTGCCTTGGCAACTGATCCTCAGGGAGCATTAAACCCATCAGGTCCCATGGTTATCTTGCCCTTATACACTTTAAAGGTGCAAGTGGAACTATTTATATTTTCTTATTACCCTGCTTATTCCTATCTGCCACAGGGGGGAGGGAAGGCTATGGAGTTACTTCCATACCCATTCATTCCATGTACATGTTCTGCATATCGGTGTCATGTACCCAGACATGTTCCTCTTTTTAAGGAGGAAAATCCTGATGTTATTTTCATTGTAAGCAGGGAATCTCAGTAGATAATCATTATTTCTAAAGTGCATGTATATTTTTCAGTTTTTTCACATCACCCAGTACCTTCTACCGTTGAAGAAGTTATTGTTTTATACAAGTACCTCTGCCTTTGAAGAGGGTTGTTGCATAATGCCTGAGCTCTTAACTGCTGCACCACCAGGGCCCCAGAAGTTTGGCAGTGTGAATCTACCAGCCGCTTCTTGGACACCCTATGGGGCAGTTCTACTCTGTCCTATAGGGTTGCTATGAGTTGGAATTGACTCGATGGCAATGGGTTTGGTGGGGTTTTTTGGTTTTTAAGTTACATCCTTACTGACACTTTTACAATAATAGACTTTTTATTTTAGAAGAGCTAGATTTACAGAAAAGTTGCAAAGATCGTACAGGGAGTTGCCGTATATCCTGAGCCCAGTTTCCTTTATTATTAACATTTTACGTTAGTATGGCACATTGGTTGTAATTAATGAACTGAAATTGAGACATTGTTATTAACTAGTTTCCATACTTTATTCAGATTTCCCTAGTTTTCCCCTAATGCCATTTTCTGTTCCAGGATCCCATCTAGGATATCACTTTCCATTTTATCGTCATGTCTCCTTAGGCTCCTCTTGGTTGTGACTGTTTCTCAGGCTTTTCTTGGTTTTGATGGCCTTGGTAGTTTTGAGGATTACTGCTGACGCTGACTTTAAACCAGAGATTTCAGACTTGCTCATTAGATGAAAATGACAAGCAACCCGCCCCTCAAATAAAACCCCACAGTGGCAAGAAAGATACTGTTTATTGGTAGTTGTAGAATAGACAAGGCTCAGAAAGTTCAAGCAAGGATCTCTAACAAGAGATGGGATTCCTTCAGGAAAACATGCCTTTTTGAAAAACCAGACTGTAAAGTAGATAAAGGGATTGAGCACTGGGAAAAGACCATGGTATATTATCTGATGCACTCATGGCAATTAAACTATTGAATGAAGCAGAAAGGGGAAAAGAAGTCATCAGAAGGTTAGAATGATATTCACATATATTTGAATTTTCTCATTTAAATGTATTCTTTCCTTAAAAAATTTTAATACATACATGAAACTTTGTATCTTAAATCTAACATCTGAAACCTTGTGTAGACCAACAGATCTAAACTATTTTACAGCACATTCTCCCATAAAAGGCAAATTTTCATCACAAGTGTTAAGAACAAAACACATAAGGATCACTTGTGGACTCCAAGGAGCAATTCAGGTGTGGGAACATTGTTTAGCATCACCTACCAGTGATAAGATGCTTCAAGTGTTTATTATAACCCTGAGTCTGTTTCTAGTAATGCTTCAGGTGATTGAATCATTGACTTTTCAGAGGAACTCCACTGAAACCTCTGAAATGATTACTTCTCATCATTTCACAGTCATTTCTTGTCTTGCACATTATGGCCTAGAACCTGCCCTTCACTTATTTGCCACTGTCCAGTTTTACTGAACATCCCAAAATAGGTGTACCATAGTTTGCAATTGGTTTTAATTTGGGCAAAATATTTCCTCTGGGGGAAAATGTTATCTTTGCTTTATACACCAGTGGAGGTGAAATTTTTCAAGGATTTTTAGATCAGGAGGAATGAGACTCAACAATCAATCCGAAGGCATTTCCTTTATTAAATGACATTTAGTTAGTTACCAAAATCATCAGCTGTTTCAGTTGTTGAGCTTTCATTGGTACTGCTACACTAGGACTTCGTATTGTGAAGCCTTTTCTTTTTTTTTAACTAGTCTGAAATATATGAAGCTAACAGGCTAATATAAAGAGGAGACAGATGGTAGTGCTTCCTTAATCTTTTGATTAAGTTTGAGTGAGCTTACCAAGCTCAAGTATTTTATTAAGACCAAAAATTTGGTGAGTGTGTGTGTCTGCCTGTAGCTCTCACTCTAACCAAAGTTGTTTATACTTCATTGCCTCAAAGCAATTAAATGGAGTGAAGCTCTTGGGTCTGTAATTTGGAAATGCATTCTGAACATGTGGTGACTTGCTTGCTCATAATTTACCTTAAAAAAATAGTTTGCTGGGACTGTAAAACAGCAAATATCTACAATAGTGAAAGACAAAGCATTTTCTTACGGCCATGAGGGAAAACAATGTAAGGAAGATAGACTAAGTTCTATTACTCATGTACATTTAGAGTGAGTGCTAATTGCAGTGGACAGCCTTGGATTTGAAATGTATTCCCAGTGTTTCTCAGAACTTCATACATACATTCCTTTGTCCCTTCTTCAGTTCTTTATCTTTTTGCTTGCTCTCTTTTATAGTTATCTTGCCTTTCCTGTATCAGTCAATTTAATATGTGTTAGTTACTACTGGGCTGCCCTAGGAAGAGTAAGTGCTTGAGCCCCTCCCAGAAAGCATGTTTTAGGTACTGCCACAGGCAGGAAAAATTTCCACGTAAGGGCCCCATTCAAGTTAGAGTTACAGATCTGTTGCCTTGGGTTTTACCACAAATGTAAATCAGAGAACCCATCATACAAAGACATCTGTAATTTCCCCATTAACTAGTCCCTTCACTCCCAGTGCACACAAGCCAGAGTGAATGTCTACCACCCAGGCAGCATCCCTGACTTAATGAAAGAAGGAAAGAAAGGAAGGAAGAAATGTTGGGTTTTTGTTTGTTGGTTCATTTGGCTATCTTGGTTGGCTTTGGGATGAAAGGAATGGGGGTAAGCCTCTTGTTTTAAATGTGGCGGCTCTTTTTCTTATTTTTATAATCTTTTTTGAGGTGGTAATATCATTTCTAGTCATGTGTTTTAGAAATCTGGTGCTAATGTTTAAGTTAAAATAGGTGTAAAGGAATATTAGAGTATCATGCTACAAGTAACAGCACAAGAACAATAGACAATAGAAAGGAAGTGAGAGAGTTTCTCCCTCTCCGTTTTGGATATTTATACGGATTTTGGAGCTCTTCATGCGCCTCCAAACCCACCCACACGCCATTAAAAAAATATGGTGTGTATCAAATACAGTCTGAATTTCCATGAAAGCTTTCCAGAAGAAACTGTGAGTTGCCCACGTAACCAGTTTTGTCTTGAATTTTCCTGTGTAAGTGGAAAAAAATAGCTGTTCGGGTTAAGCCACACTTGGGCACACTGGCTTCATACCTGTTTCAAAACGTGTTTGTATAGCACTCTGGCTGTCTTTAAAGAAAGCGCTTTGTGAAAAAAAGATTATAGGCTAATTTACTTTATAGTAAATAGAAAACGATATCAAAGTACTATAAAAGCAATCTATTTCCTTTTTCCCTCCTGAATGTTCAATGCCCATCTCACAAACATTTCTTGGGAAATCACAGGGTAAATTTCCAAGAAACAATTCTTTAATTAAGAACTCCAAGTTCAAACTAAAATCTGAATCTGTTCTAGGGCCAGAAGTATCTTTCTTGTTCTGCATCTTTACAGAATATGTATCTCAAGGACAACCACACTATAGAACAAATGATCTCTCATCTATTCATTGCCACCACCGTCCTGTGCATTTTTTTGCTATCCAGATGTGACAAAGCAGTACACTGAATGTGTGAAGTCCTCCACAATCTGCAGGAGGACTTGTAAACTCAACAGAGGTTTGTTGTTAGGATTTCTAAGTCAGTTCTGCTTCCTGCCTCTGTGGGATGTACTGAGTAGACTTGAGTTTAGGTGCTTTTATACATCATATTTCGTCGCTACTAACCTAAAGGTTGGACGTTTGAGTTTACCCAGAGGCACCTCAGAAGAAAGGACTGACAGTCTGCTTCTGAAAGGTCAGAAAACAAAACAAAACAAAAAAACAGACCCACTGCCGTCAAGTCAATTCCGACTCACAGCCTTGAAAACCCTGTGGAACATAGTTCTACTCTGAAACACATGGGGTCGCCATGAGTCAGAATCAACTTGATGGCACCTGGTTTAGTTTGGGTTTTATATATCACATTAAAAGTTAGACAATGTTTTGGGTCTGTTTGTGGGTCAGTTTTCATATGCAGAAACCCTGATGTGCAGTTAGCAAACATAAACCCTCATTGCTGTCAGAATCTTGGTACCTGGTGAGGGTGTGCTGGTGCCCCTCTTTCCTTGGGACAGCAAGGAATAGGGCCAACTCATCACCTGAAAATTGAGTTAATTGGATGGATGTATCTGAGGTTGGGTTGCTATGAGTCTGAATCAACTCAATAGCAGCGGCATCTGAGGTTGACAACTTTTTCACCACATGACAATTCTCTTACTGATTGATCTAGAGATAAGAACGTTTAAAGCCTCCCAGCTATTTGGAAAAGTGGTGGAGGTTTTTTCTTAAGTGAAATAGCCACAACCTTAATTGTAGGCTTGTCTCCTTTTTTCTTTATTCTTCTTCCCTTACACATTTACTGTTATGAAGAAGGCGTGCTCTAGCTAGGCCTTGGGTTTCCGCCAGGCTGTGTGTGGGATGACTGAACAGCCTCCCACAAGTCCACTCAGACGCAGGGGACTCAAAGAGAAGTCCCTCACTACCCTCCACCAAAGTTTACTGCGTGCTACTCTCCTACACTTTCCCTCTCACTTGGCAAATGTAGGCTTGGAAGCTTGCCCCTCTTCAGTTACACATACGACTTTGATACCGGGCTCTGATAGTTGAACAAGTATGCTGAGACCTACAAGAAGGAAATCATTCCAATTTCTCCATCAGAGTCAGTTAGGAAAAAGGAGATGGAGTAAGTGAAAATTAGGATGCAAACATCACTGCTCTCCTCTTTAAGAGATTTGGACATCTGTGTTAGCATAAAAAGGTCGTTTTAGGCCTTAGGGGTTTCACATTGTTCCTTTAAGTTAGACCTTCAATGTAAACTGTTTTCAACACTTGCCACAAAGAACAAATGACCTTTCATTACTTGCCCAGAAGACAAATGATACATTAACACAATAAGTATAGTTTGCTGGGATCTCATCCCACCCGGGCTTTAACAGTCTATTAGAATACTTTTAAAATACAGAATCTTTGAAATCTGTAATGGGTTAAAATTAATTTGTGATAATTTATTTTTTGGATTATGAGTAGATTTTATGGTAATACCCCTTCACTGAAATCACCTGTATGCTTCGGAACAATCTGGTATGGTTATTTAGGGTGACTGGACTTAAAAGGGTCTGATTAGGAATGGAGTTGGAATTACCAGTAGATTGTAAAATATTGACAGTTCCCACTTATGGCAAAATAGAAGATTAAATATACATTTTCAAAATTAAGTACAACATTGTCTACTCAGATCTAACTGCAGATTTATGGTATTTCAGGCCTTTTTGTAACACACTGACCAGATAAGCATTGTATTTGGGAACTTGGCAACTCATTGTAACAAATAAATAATACGACATAGCCTGTAGGATAAGGGGCTGAAAAATGTTTTTAACCCTAAGTAAAAGCAAACATTAAAAGTCACACTTGAATAGATCCATGACTGATCATTCACTTATCTACATTTTTTCTCTTTTTAAAGTCTACACCTTTTGACATTGTATTTGAATATTTTAGTTTTGCTCCAGGGAAATAAGACTTATTTAGTTTTCCTCTACTGTGTTTTAATTGGGAGATAAAGGTTTCCCCTGATCCTGCTATGGAAGAAGGATGAGAGCTGAACTCCTCTGATCTTCTGTGCCCTGAGGATGGAATGTACTGAATCCTGATGTCACCCCGACTCTAAAACTCTATTGAAAGTTTTCATCTTTGGGGAAAAAAAGAGGACAACTGGCTACCATGAACTTGATTGGCAGATACAATTCTTCATCTTCTGGCAGCTGCTTCTCTAGTAAAGCAGACGTTAGAAGTTGTGAGGATGACAGTCGATTTGAATGGGATCCAGAATTAAATATTCACTGTCTTTGCTTGGGAGAAGTATGAAAACTAAAATGCTGGTAAGACAAAGGTACTTTCTGTTGTTCTGAAACGACTCACTGTCTTAAATGGAGTATGAAGGAGGATTTTAACTTGCATACTTTTAAATGAAGAAATGGGCTATGTAAAATATTCAAAAAAAATCGTAGAGAGACATTTTGGCTTCTTTTTGAAAATCCATTCTTCTCATATAACTGTTTTATGGGCCTTTCAATGAATAGTTGTAAAATATTCTGTGTTGTGCAGACTTTCATGTCTGTATTCTCCTTGTAGTACATACCTTTTGCTTTTTATAAATGAAACATTGTTGATGTTTGGAGAATGCGGGAGAGGTTTTGAAACGTGAAAAAATATATAAATGGAAATGTTTCCTCTAATTTTTAAAAATTTAAATTTAATTTTCAGACATGAAGCAAGGCATAATCTGTCTTTTATTCTAACGCTAGATTGTTTGGAAATCTACAACATACTCAAGGAACAATTTATTAACTTATTTTATTGGTGGAGTGTTGGGAGCTAGGCTCATCAGTGATAAACTTGTATTTGATAAACTTCTGATTTTAGCACGTGTTCATTTCTAGATGCCATGCAGGCAATTATATCCTGCTTTTATTTATTTCCTTTAGACAAGCTATCCTGGCAGGTGTTTCGTAGTATTTCTTTTATAATAGTAAAAAGACATAGTTGATGAAGGGAACATACTAGATATAGTATATTTAGGTATCAGCAAGACATTTGCGAATAACATTGAAAACTCTGGTACCAGAACCAAAAAAAGCTGATTACATAGATCAACGTCATAGTGAAAGGAAAATACTAGTGTCTTGCCAGAGGGCTTTGTCCCTGATCATGGTATATAACTCTTCCAGATGAGCACCATGGTGAAATGATGATCAATTTTAAAGAGCCTGTGGGACTGGAATAAATGAGCAGTGCATTGATTGACAGAATCAGAATTCAGATTCAACTCAGTAGGATGGAATGGCAGGTCATGGCTACTGGGATCAATGTGGAGTCTCTACACACCAGAGGATAGTGAAGAAGTGATGTCTCTGTATATTACACAGGAAAAGACTAACGGTTCAGGGGGACTCAGTCCGGGGTAACCAGTTGCCTTCGAGTTGATTCCGGCTCATGCATTGTTACATTGTTAACATTGTTTGCACTGCCCCCAAAAACTAGTGTGATGTTGAGTTGCAGTAACGTAAGTTGAATATATAGAAAAGGAGCAGTAAAACTGATGTGGGATTGAAAATACTCTGTAACATTCTAAAAATCTTATTTTTAACTAATGTTAAACCCACTTTTAGAGGATTGCAGGGGTTAGCGACTAGAGTGTTAAGAGGGCGTGTGGAAGAGCCAGGAGGAGGGAAGCCCTAGGGGACAGACCAAACCCACTGCCGCTGAGTCAGTTTTGATTCCGTAGAGCTTCCAAGGCTGTAATCTTCACCGAAGCAGGCACGTCTTTCTCCTGTGGAGCCGCTGGTGGGTTTGAACCTCTGATCTTTCGGTTAGCAGCCAAGGCTTTAGCCGCTGTGCCACCAGGGCTGCTTTCCAGGGAACAAGTGGCTCGCAAAAGTGAACGATCGTTGGACAGAAGTGTCCTCTTTCTTGTGTGGACATTATAGGAGACTTGTATGGACTCAACGGAAAAAAAAAACTTCTATTATTTGGAGTGGGCTTTTACTAGAAACAGTGGACTTCACCTGACATGTTCCACTGAGGTTGAATTAAATACTCTTTGGGATATTAGAGAAAAAACTCACACATCTGATAGTGGTTGAACCAGGTTATTTCTAAGTTCCTTCATGTTCTTATATTCTTGAGTTTCAGATTATCTATTAAATGGGATATACCTTGTCAGTTAACCTATTTATTATATATGTTGCATCTCAAAACATAATTAAAAAAATTGAAAGGCCTGCAGAAAAGAAAAATATTGTCAGGAGGTATGTAATGGATATGTATATAATGCAGTGGAAAATGTGTAAAAGCATGATAATAATAGTTGCTTGAAGGACCCACATGTTTTTGACAGGTGGAGAAAGGAAGCCTAGTATTTCAGAGATGAGGAGAGGGGTGATATAAATATTTAATCATGTTATACGAAAAAGACTTAGTGTAGGAAAGTACATAATAGTAATAGTTCTCAATTGCTGATTACCTATTTTATGTCAGACATTTTTCTTGTGCTTTTAGATACCTTCTTTCTAGTCATTACATCAAACGGGAGGGACACTTGTTATTAAAGCCTGGTGGCGTAGTGGTTAATAGCTATGACTGCTAACCAAAAGGTCTGCAGTTCGAATCCACCAGGCACTCCTTGGGAACTCTATGGGGCAGTTCTACTCTGTCCTGTAGGGTCTCTATGAGTGAGAACTGACTTGCCGGCAACCGGTTACAGATGATGAAACCAAATGCAGAGTGGTTGCCACATAGAAAGGCAATAGCAGAGACACAGTGATTTGAAGTTTTTCTGGTCCAAAGTCTGCTCTCTTTCCGCTACACCACTAAAAAGCCTTGCTGACAGTTTGTTTGGATAATTCTGTCCTTTTAATGCCAGTTCTGAGCTATTCATATCCTAATCTGAACTACTGGTAAAGTTATTTTTTAAAAAGTCTCCAAGATGGGGGTTTTGATTATGAGGACTAGAAAAATCTTGGAATTATTCATACAATTTGAAGCAAAGAACCCCTACCCCACAATATTTTTTTAATTATCTAGCCTATGTTCTCATTATTATTTGTTGGGATATGATATTCACATTTCTCAGGCTCCATTCTGCTGTGATATATTATTAGTGTTTTGTTGAATAACTTGTGTTTACTGCCTCTACTATTTTAATTTAACCCATTTCAATTTTTCTGTGCAGGCTATTCCCCCAATACCTAGATGCTCTTATTCCTTTCTCCATCTGTTTATCTTGTGGATCCTCTTTTAAATTCCAATTTCTGAATTTGCTATATATCTTTCTTTCCCTTTGAGTCTCTCATTCCTCTGCTCTAAAGCATTTATTACCTGTAAGTTTTAAAAATTGTCTTCAGTAAAGGGCCTTATATTACTTAATTTTACTATGTGCTTATGTTTTACTTCCACTTCCAGATTTAAACTTTTTAGATTCAACTGTATGCAAAGCAGTGGGTTGAGAAGAATACATCATAATTAAGGCTGTAATTATCTGGTGGGGAGAATGCTGTCTATTTGTGAGAAAAGGTCCTGAATGTCCAATGGAAAATGATTTCAAAAATATTGTTGACACAATGATTTTCTGAAGGAAGACAAGCACTACTTGTTATCATACATGTAAAATGTTAATTCCCACTAGGAAAATGTAGTTCAATAGCTTTAAAAGAACTGTTTTATCATAAGGCATTCAGTAGTATTAAAAAACCGCAACACACACACATCATCCATAGTCTAAAATTTGAAGGTGCTCAGCTGTGATTGATTCTACACTAAAAGAACCAAACCAACCATGTGCCATGGAATCGATTCTGACTCATGGTGACCTCATTGTGTCAGAGTAGAACTGTGCTCCATAGAGTTTTCAATGGCTGATATTTTTGGAAGTAGATCACCAGGCCTTTCTTCTGAGGGGACTTTGAGTGGACTTGAACCTTCAACCAACCTTTTGGTTAGCAGCCACCATTAACCATTTGCACCACCCAGGGACTCCAGTCTAAAAGAAGGAAGCAACAAATGCAGTGTCAGCAAGCAAAAGGCAAAGGTGATTCAAGATTATCTTCAATAAGATATCTTATTTCTGTAAGTCATTTTAACTGAAGAAAATATAGTCCCTGCCTTCAAGAAGTTTATAATCCTTTGACTCTAAATTAAGAAGAAGGGGAAGTCTTTGTAAAATTCTACATTCCTAGCAAACCAAATGGAAACGATCAGAAATAAGCAGCAAGAAAGATTAATGAGTTGAAGGGATTAATTTATGAGAAAAGATTAGAAGACCTAAATATGTAGAGTTTGGCTAAATGAGTACTATGGTGAAAGACTATGATAGTCAGATTTACTCCTTTGTACAGCTTTTGAGACCAAAGACTCTCCATAAAAGCAAGATGATGTTTATTAACACTATAAACTTCACAAATTTCTTTCAGCACTTTTAAGTCAGAAGCATATACCAACTTGAAATGTAATGGGCGATACAAATATAATTCATTTCTATCTTTATGATATAATATGTACCTGATTAAGTACACTTTTCTTACACAGAGAATGAATTATTTTAAAAGAATTTAGCAAAAGCACTTTCAAAACTTCACATGTTGTTTGGAGTCTTAAATAATGAAGAAAATGCAGAAGATTAATTATAAATTATGTTTTATGTGTGGAGTTAAAAATATGAAAAATGCTTAGGAAAACCAACTTAAAATCAATTTAGGTTCATTAGAGTCAAACTGTTGTCACCTGGTAGCTAAACATTCAGTGGCTCACATGAATGAGTACGTAATTTGGGTGTTGATCCCATAAGCCTGCTACCTTTGTAGGTAAAATGACGTATGTAGATGGGCATCTTCCTTTAGAGTGGCTGAGAGACCAACCTGGTAGATAATTGTTGATGCAGCATTCAAACAAAGGGGTTCCTCTACCTTTGCAAACCAGAATGATCATAAAATACGCTATTAGTCATTTACTTCTCAGTTTTGATCAAGATGACTGCCCTTGTGATTACAATCTCATCTGAGAGGAAAATTTATGCTGCATTTAAGTAACTGAATTAACATGACAAAGAATGGGGATCCCCAAAGATTTAGTTTTTGTGGTGAGTGATTCGGAAAAGCCTGTAAGAACTTTCACTGAAAGAGAAGATTTCTGTAGAGCTTAGTTAATTCAACTGGCGCTTTCACTTTCCAGAAAAATTCTACCTGTATTGTTTTGTTTTGGGTAAAAGAAAAACATTATCTTCAACCCAGAGTTTTATTTTTGAAGACTAGAAAAATCCTGATGCTTTTTAGAGGAAAAAATGAGGAATCTATCTAACGTGTCTCTCTCATGAGTCAGCAAATTGTAGAAATAAGTATCATTGTAAGAACTTGAGTTGTCCTAAGCATTGTTTTAACTGTATTTTCATTGTAGTTTTCTATTTTCACTCCAGCTGCTATACTGGTATAGAGATAGTAGGGAAATGTATTTATTTATATGTATATTTATATATATGTGTATATATACACACACAAAGTAACAAAGTAAGCTATTCAAAATTGATTTTCCATTAAGGAAAGAATATCAACATAGTAACATATATCAATGAAATAATTTAGAGCAACCTTTTATTCAATACTTGTATTGTAAATTTTCAATTGTGCCTACATACTGTGTCAGTAATCCACATTTACATGGTTTCCTCTGCTCTATATGGTTCTTTAAAGACACCTCCTCTAAAAATTTATAAGCAGTATCATAAAATGAAATCAAGAATGAAAAATTATTCTGGAATATAAATTTTTTTAGAATGAAGAACTCTGGAATATCTACTTTTTAGACACACTTGGTTAGTATATTATTTGTAAAATGGTTGGACAGACTGAATTTGAATCTCATGAAAACGTGTGAACTTTTTTTATTTCTTAGGTGATCTAACATGCCACACCGATCAAAGAGTACTTACATCTTTCTTCTGTTGTATATGTTTCTATCGATACTTATAATAGAAACTGTAGTGGGGAGAATGTCATTTCTGGTAATACTAAGTGTCAGCATTTCAAAGACTGAAAAATCTTTGAGTAAAATCGTCCTTAATATGTTATCATTGCCAAATGAGAGCCGGCCTGATTTCCCCATTCTCTTTAGGGAAATGATACTTGTCTTTCATTCTGTGTCAGGAGAAGCTGTCATTTAAGGGCAATTTCTGTTCCTACACTGGCATATTTCTTTTGTTTATGTACTTTCTTTTCCCATATGGGAATCTTTCTCACTGTGCAAGTGCATGGTTTATCCATGCATAAATGGCAGCACTAACTACTTCTTCTTTTGCCTTAGGAGTTGTTGCTGTTGATAGGTGCTGCGTAGGCTGGTTACTGAGAGGAAGGGCAATTTTCCTGTAATGTCTGAAGTTAAAGATAATTCTATTCACATGTTTTGTTTTTCTATTTGAAAATTTTCAACCTACAAGGTTTTTGATGGCTACATTAACTAGTATGATAATGAATAATCAGTCTCCCAGATCATATTAGACATATTTACCAAAGGATATTCTAAGAATTAACTTTAAAATATTTCAGGGCTTAGGTAAACTGTCCCACGCTGACAGATAATCCAGGCTGTGCTGAGATCCTTCAGGGTAGAAGGAAGCCCGCTCTTGGGAGAGCAATGTGGCATCATGGTTCAGCATGCAGGCTCTAGGGCCAGCCCACCTCAGTCCAGACCCCTGTTCTACCACTCACTAGCTGTGGAACCTTGGGCTAATTAGTTGTATCTTTGTGTCTCAGTTATCTGCTTCTAAATGTAGGAATTGATTTGTTCACTGAACTAAATGAGTTATTACTGGCTAAGTGTGCCTAGAATAGAGAATGATATACAAAGAGGTGCCCAGTAAGCATTAACTCTTCTTCTTCTTATTTTTATTGTGTTTTATGTGAGAGTTTACAGTGCAAATTAGTTTCTCATTCAAAATTTTATACGCGAATTGTTTTGTGACGTTGGTGCAATCCCTGCAATATGTCAGCACTCACCCTCTTTCCCTTTACATCTCAAGTTCCCAGTTTCCATTCGTCCAGGTTTCCTGTCCCTTCCTGCCTTCTCATCTTTCCTTTTGCGCAGGTATTGCCCATTAGGTCTCCAATACTTGATTGAACTAAGAAACACATTCCTCATGCGTGTTATTTTTGTTATATAGGCCTGTCTGATCTTTGGCTGAAAGTTGACTTTGGGAGTAGCTTAAGGACTGAGTCAGCAGGGTGTCTGGGGGCCATAGTTTTAGGAGTCCCTCCAGTCTCTGTCAGACCAATAAGTCTGGTCTTTGTTTGTGAATTTGAATTTTGTTCTACATTTTACTCCCACTCTGTCCGGACCCTCTACTGTGATCCCTGTCAGAGTGATTGGTGGTGGTAGCCGGGCACCTTCTAGTTCTTCTGGGCTCAGGCTGGTGGAGGTTGTGGTTCACATGGTCTATTAATCCTTGGGACTGATATTTTCCTTGTTTCTTTGGTTTTCTTCATTCTCCTTTGCTCCAAATGGATAGGTCCAATAGATGTATTTTAGATGGCTGCTTGCAAGCTTTTAAGACCCCAGATGCTGCTCTCCAATGTAGGATGTAGAACATTTTCTTTATGAACTATGTTATGCTGATTGACTTAACATGAACCCGAAGACTATGCTCCCCATAAACGGCATCTTGTCTTGTTCTTGTTCTAAGGGGGAATGCATTCAGTCTCCCTCAATTGAGAATGATGCTGATTTTATGTAAATGCTCTTTATTATGTTGCAAAATTTCCCTTCTATTATTATTTTATTGAAAGTTTTTATCAGGAATGGGTGTTGGACTTTATCAAATGCCTTTTCTCTGTTGATTAGGATGATCATGTGATTCTTTTCTTTTGCTCTGTTTATGTGGTAAGCTACGTTGATTGACTGTCTAATGTTGAGCCATCCTAGCATACCTGATAGGAATCCCACTTGGTTGTGGTGTATTGTTTTTTTATTATGATGCTGAATTCTACTGGCTAGAATTTTATGGGGAATTATTGCATCTATATTCATGAGAGATATTAGTCTGAAATTTTCTTTTTTTGTGTGTGTGTCTTTGCCTGGCTTTGGTGTCAGGGTTATGCTGGCTTCATAGAATGAATTCAGGAGTGTTGTTTCCTTTTGTGTGCTCTGAAATAGTTTGAATAGTACTGGTGTGAGCTCTTCTTTGAATGTTTGGTAGAATTCTCCAGTGAAGCCATCAGGGCCAGGGCTTTTTTTTGTTGTAGTTGTTGGGATTCTTTTGATTACCTTTTCAATGTCTTCTCCTGTTATGGATCTGTTCAGATTTTCTATCTCAGTCTGTGTTAGTTTATGTAGGTAATGTATTTCTAGAAATTTGTCCGTTTCCTCTAGTTTCACAAATTTTTTGGAGTATAATTTTTCATAGTACTCTGTTGTGATCCTTTTTATTTCAGTTGCACCTGTTATAATGGCCCCCATCTCATTTCTTATTTGGATTATTTGCTTCCTTTCCTGTTTTTCGTTTGTAAGTTTGGCCAGTGATTTGTTGATTTTGTTAATCTTTTCAAAGAGCCAACTTTTGGACTATTGATTCTTTTTTTTTTTTTTTTCCTATTTCATATATTTCTCCTCTTATCTTTATTATTTCCTTTCTTCTGGTGGCTGCGGGCTTCTTTTGGTGTTCTGTTTCTATTTGTTCGGGTTGTAGGGGTAACATTTTGATTTGGTGCCATTCTTTTTTGATGTTTGTGTTTATTGCTATTAATTGGCCTCTGAGCACTGCCTTTGCTGTGTCCCAGAGGTTTTGGTATAATATGTTTTCATTCTCATTTGATTCTAGGAATTTTTGGATTCCCTCTTTGATTTCTTCTGTTACCCAGTTGTTTTTAAGCAAAGTTCTATTTAGTTTCCATGTATTTGATTTTTTTTTCTTGCTCTTCATGTTATTAATTTCTCCTTTTACGGTGCTGTGATCAGAGAAGATGCTTTGTGTTATTTCATTGTTTTGGATTTTATTGATGGTTGCTTTGTGGCCTAAAATGTGGTCTATTTTGGAGAATGTTCTATGTACGTTGGAAAAGAGTGTATAATTTGATACTGTTGGGTGGAGTGTTCAGTATCTATCTATAAGGTCAAGCTGTTTCATTTTCTCCTTTAGATCTTCTGTATCTTTTTTGATCTTCTTTTTAGATGTTCTGTCCATTACCAAGAGTTCTGTTGAAGTCTCCTACTATTATTGTGGAACTGTCTATTTCTCTTTTCAGTGCTGTTAGAGTTTGTTTTATGTATTTTGGAGCCATGTTGTTGGGTGTGTAGATGTTTATTAAGGTTATGTCTTCTTCATGGATTGTCCCTTTAATAATTAAATAATGTCCTTCCTTGTCTTTTATGGTTGATTTGACCTTAAAGTCTATTTTATCTGATATTACTATTGCCACTCCTGCCCTTTTTTGGTTACTGCTTGCTTGATATATATTTTTTCCATTGCTTGATTTTTAATATATTTATGTCTTTGTGTCTAAGCTGTGTGTTTTCTAGACAGTATATTGATAGGTTGTCTTTTTTTATCCATTGTGCAACTCTTTGTCTCTTTACAGGCACATTTAAGCCATTTACATTAAGTGTGATTATTGATAGATATGAGTTTATTGCTGTCATATTGTGCTTTTTTTTTTTTTTTGGTGGTGCTGATGTTTTCTTCATTCCTCTTACTTTCCTGTGCTGAGCTCCTTTTGTATGTAGATTTTCTTTTGTTTTGTTTTTATATATTTTGTGTTTACTGAGACTTTATTTTTCTTCTTTTTAATTCTTATGAGTACGTTTGTTATCCTTCTTTGTGGTTACCTTGAAATTTACCTTTATTTTTATAAGTTTGAACCATTGTTTTGTTTGTTGATATCACCTTGACTTCCTCTCCATTTGAAAGTTCCGTATCTATGCCATTTAGTCCCCCTTTTATAGTTTTGACATTGTTGTCATTTACAGATTGACATCTCTTTTTCTCTGTTTTATGTCTTCTAAATTTATTTTATTATTGAGAGTTCTTTACCTAGGTTTGTATCTGGCTGATGCTGTCCTGTGTCTTAGACTGCAGTTTTTCTTTGATATTGTTGGTTCTCTAACTGAAGGACTCTAATATTTCTTGTAAATTTGTGTTGGTGTTTATGAATTCTCTTAATTTATATTTCTATGGAAATGTCCTAATTTCACCATTGTATTTGAGAGACAGTTTTGTGGGATATTTTATTCTTGGTTGGCAGTTTTTTCCTTTCAAGATTTTATATATGTCATCCCATTGCCTTCTTGCCTGCATAGTTTCTGTGTAGTAACCAGACCTTGTAGTCTTATTGTTTCCCCTTTCGAAGTGGCTTTTCATTTTTCTTTAGCTGCTCTCAGGATTCTTTCTTTGTCTTTGGTTTTGGCGGTGTGATTATGATATGTCTTGGTGAGTTTCTTTTGTGGTCTATCCTATATGGGGTTCTTAAGCCTCTTTGATGGTCAGCTTTTCTTCTTCATGATACTTGGAAAGTTTTCTGCTGGCAAATCTTCAGCAGTCTTCTCTGTGTTTTATGTTTCCTCCCTCTATTCTGGAACTCTGATTACATGCAGATTTTTGCTCTTGATTGTGTCCCACATAATTCTTAGGTTTTCTTCATTTTTCTTTATTCTTTTTTCTAATTTTTCCTTAAACAAGGTGTCGTCCGTGGATTTGTCTTAAGTCTTGCTGATCTTCTGATGTTTTGTTCTTTTATTATTTTCCTGAATTCTTCTATTGTTTTGTCTGTGTTATTCTTGATTTTGGCCATGTTTTCATTGGTTTTGTCTGTGTTTTCCATGATTTTGCTTATTTTTCCTTGCTTCTGTGTGTGTTTTCCTTGATCTCTTTCCTAATCTCTTGGAGAGCTCTTAATAGTAGTCAGGTAGTTCCACCACTTTTTCTTCTACTGGAAGGTCATCTGTTTCTTTATTTTGGTCACTTACTGGAGCCATTTTATCCTGCTTTTTTATATGTTTTGATATTGTCTGCTTCCTCTGAGACATTAAGGTACTATTTTCTGTATTTATTGATTGTGTTTTCATTTGTTTTGTCTTGCTTCTTTGTTTTGTTTTGATATGTCAGGGCCGGCGGGCTGGGCATGCTTCGCTACTTGCTCATCTGTGGGCACAGTTGCCCTGACCACCTTGTCTGGGTGGGCAGGGCAGCAGCAGTCAGGTCAAGCCTGCTTCACTGTATACTGGTTTAGCAAGGTGGCTGAGGGCAGACTGGGCAGATGCTGTTGGCCTGCTGGTGTTGGTCCCATGTTGTGGGGGCATTCGCAGTCTCTTGCCAGAGAGGTGGGAGTGTCAGAAGGGGAGTGGTACAAAATCACTTCCCTCCATTCAGCATCCGGTCGAGTGGTGGGAGGGGAGGGGCAGCATTAACCTGGTGCATCAGTGGGCCTGAATTGAGGATAGTTTAGCTGTGGTGGCGTTGCAAGGGCTGGCAAGCAGGAGGGTGGCATACAGGGCTAGGTGGGGGGGGGGACAAAGAAAAGAAACGAGAGAGAAAGAAAAAAGTGTAGCTGGCAGTTGGGGGTGGGGTGGACCTGGGGTGATGGCACACCAGTAGCTCTCTAGGTTAGCAGCACAACATGGCCATCAGAAAGGGCTGAGAGTGGTGTACAGGGCAGAAGGGTGAGGGGTGGGAAAGCATGTTTTTCTGGTTACCAGGTATTCTATCTCATCTTAGGAGCTCTGTGGAGATACCTTCCTGTACTCCCTGTCCAGAGTGGTTTTTGGTTGTGCTCCAATGTGGTGAAGCTCTGCCGTGTTTGTTGGCAGGTGACCTCCACTCCGTATCTCTCCTTGTTCTCTATTTTCATTCAGTTTCTTCTTCCATTCGGTGTTTGATCTAGTTCTTTTTCCCTTCATGTGATGCTTAGAGTTCCAGGATTGACAGTTGTATCTGTTTTACTTAGTTTTTTGGGTCTTTGCTGCAGAGGAACAGCATGATGTGTCTGTCTAGGTTGCCATGTTGGCCTCTTATTATTTTTTAAATGAACTCTCCAGCACCTAGCATAGAGCTATCCCATAATGAGGTACTGAGTAAATTTAAACAAAATTGAATAAATACCGGGATATTCCTATGAATTTTCCCAATGTAATATTTTATAGAGCTTCTCTTTCATTTAATCCACCTTAACTGAAATCATACTATGTGCAAATATTGTTTTAAGCACTTAGGAGCTAAAAGAGATGTATTATACATGCCATTAAAGAAGTATGTGGTCTTGGGACAGTTCTTTAACCTGTCTTTACCTCATTGCTCTCAACTGCAAAAGAGTTGTTGCAAAGAGTAAATGAGTTCATATATGTATACATAAGTATGTAAAGTGCTTTGCTAGTGTCTGGTCATAGTAAGCACTCCATAGGTATTATCTTATTTTGTAGTATGGGAGGTTAAACATGTATAAAACAAATAATCAACATAGAAGATTACATGTTCAGAAGAGAGATTGAAGTGTTATCTGTACATATTTCCAACTGAGAGACAGTTGGAAGGGGAGGAGAGGAGTGGCCA
This sequence comes from Dugong dugon, assembly GCA_030035585.1. NCBI lineage: Eukaryota > Metazoa > Chordata > Mammalia > Sirenia > Dugongidae > Dugong > Dugong dugon. The sequence continues at coordinate 171,057,645 of CM057465.1, forward strand.
AGGAAAGCTGTTGGCATTTGACTTGCACACTGAAGAATGCATGGGATTTAGACATGCAGAAGTGCAGAGAAATAGCATTTCAAGTGGACTGAGCAACACTTAAGAAGACTCAGAGTTGAGAAATCAGGATGTTTAATGGGGAATGGTGAGAAGTTCAGCTTGGCCAGATTAAAGGAGGCATCCAATTATACTATCAGTAGGGAAAGTAGTGAGAAATAGAGCTGGAAAGGTAGACTGGAACCAGATAATGGAAGTTCTTGAATAAATTGGATGTTATTTGGAAGGCATAGGAAAGATGTGTAAGATTTCTGAGCAGAGGAATTACATAATTGGAGCTTATCTGACTTCTTTTAGGTAAATTTTATTTGGCATTTATAAGTAGAATGGATGGGAGATGGAGATACTGGAAACAAAGGTATCAGTTAAGGAGCTGGATAATGGTTCAAGTAATAGATAGTGAGGTCCTAAGCTACTATTAGTGAGAAGCAGTGAAGGCACAGATAGAAAAAGAGATTTCAGTGGGAGAATTGTCAAGACTTGGCAACTAGTTGTCAAAGAATAGCAAGAGGACAAATAATGCTCTAAGATTTCTAGTTTTAGGTGACGACAGGGTCACTATGAGTCAGAATCAACTCGACGGCAGTGGGTTTTTTAAGAGGCTAATGATTCCATGAACGGAAATAGGGAGAGATAGGGAGCAGGTTAAACAGGACAGTAACTAGAGTTGGGAATTGATTGAGCATGAGATATTGGCCCCCATCCTGGTCTACTGGGTGAATAGTCTTTTTTCAAATAGGTAAGAAGGGATACAATTCATTTTATAAACTGTGAAATCTGTGGATGAAAGGTAAATGTTGCAGTCTACTGATAAACTTTTGAATTATAGCCTTATAGGAAAGCACCTTTGTTTCTCTTTCAAGAAAATAATGAAATGAGAGAAGTACAAACAGAAAGATACAGATGTGTTCTTCAGTGATTTTAATGGATAAAAGGAAATCTAATCGTTTATGAACTTAGCATTTCAATATAAAATACAATAAACTATGTTTAAATAGTAATAAGATTTTATGATAAGTCAGGTGAAAGAAAAAAATTCAAGATTAATTTGAACACTTCAGTAGCAATTTTAAAAGCTCTTCAATATTCTAACAAAGAACATAGTTTTGGGTGTCACAAGATAGAGAGTCTTTGATTCTGGCTACCCTCGGTGTGGATAAATTCACTTCTTTTTTGTTTAATTATGTTTATTTTGAGGGTTTTGTGTTTCTTCTTGGACACTTTTTGTTGTATTTTCTTTTGCTCCTAATAAATCAACTTAGTAAGTTAATAAAAAATATGATTTTTAGTTAAATTATTTCTATAAATAATTTAGCTATTTTTCTAAAGTTAACTATATTTAACTGTTTTTGTTGTTGTTGTAATAGACTTTAAGAGAAAAACAAACTGTACTCATCGTCAGAATCTAAAATATAACAGAATTTTTTTGTATTAATTTAGTACTTATGTTAAACATTTTTTACCAAACCTTTTAATCTTCAATAATACTTGACACGTGTGACAACAATATTCTTCTCATTCCAAAGAGAACCTAAAACCCAGAGAACTTTAAGAGTTTGTCTATTTCTTCAAAAGTAGTTCCTTATAATTAAACTGACACTGTCATTTATGCATAGTAGTGAAGAATTTATCTTTTCAATATGTGTCCGTCATAGCCAGGGCATTTAATGTTTCTAATAATTACTGAATAATAATAATTTTCAATATCCTGTTGGCAAAATTTTGATTCATATAGTTCATAAAATTCCTTCAGTAAATCAAATGAATATATAGCAATATACAAAAATATTATGTTTCCATCCCAGAACTTATACAAATAGAATTTATATATAGAAACAGAAAAGATACTGGGAGGCTATAAACTGATTATTTTGGGAATGTTAAACCTTGTTTTTAAAATGTGTCATGAAATTTTCTTCATATTAGAATTCTCATTCTTATGAATTACTGTTGTTAGGTGCCTCTGAGTCGGTTCTGACTCATAGCGACCCTGTGTACAACAGAACAAAACACTGCCCAGTCCTGTGCCATCCTCACAATTGTTGCTGTATTTGAGCCCATTGTTGCAACTACTGTGTCATTCTATCTCGTTGAGGTTCTTCCTATTTTCATTGACGCTCTACTTTACCAAATGTGATGTCCTTCTCCAGGGACTGGTCCCTCCTGATAAAATGTTCATAGTATGTGAGACAAAGTCTCACCATCCTTGCTTATAAGGAGCATACTGGCTGTACTTCTTCCAAGTCAGATTCATTCATTCTTCTGGCAGTCTGTGGTATATTCAATATTCTTCTCCAGCACCATAATTCAAAGGCATCAATTCTTCTTCAGTCTTCCTTATTCATTGTCCAGCTTTTGTGTGCATGTAAGGTGATTGAAAACACCATGGCTTGCATCAGCCACACCTTAGTCATTAAAGCGACATCTTCGCTTTTTAACACATTAAAGAGGTCTTTTGCAGCAGAGCTGCCCAGTGTAATATGTCATATGATTTCATGACTGCTGCTTCCATAGGCGTTGATTTGTGGATCCAAGTAAAATGAAATCCTTAACAACTTCAGTATTTTCTCTGTTTACCATGATGTTGTTTATTGTCCAATTGTGAGGATTTTTTGTTTTCTTTATGTTGAGGTGTAATCCATACTGAAGACTGTAGTCTTTGATCTTCATAAGTAAGTGATTCAAGTCCTCTTCACTTTCATCAGGCAAGGTTGTGTCATCTACATATCCAAGGTTGTTAATAAGTCTTCCTCCAATTCTGATGCCAGGTTCCCCTTCATATAGTCCAGCTTCTCAAAATATTGGTCAACATCCAGATTGAATAGGTGTGGTGAAAGGTTACAACACTGACATACACAATGGAGTATCCCCTTGTTCTGTTCGAATGGCTGCATTTGGTCTAAGTACAGGTTCCACATGAGCACAGTTAAGTGTTTTGGAATTCCCATTTTTCGCAATGTTATCCATAATTAGTTATGATCCACACAGTCGAATGCCTTTGCTTAGTCAATAAAACACAGGTAAACATCTTTTTGGTATTCTGTGCTTTCAGCCAAGATCCATCTGACATCACCAGTGATATCTCTTGTTCCACATCCTCTTCTGAATCTGGCTTGAATTTCTGGCAGTTCCCTATTGATGTACTGCTGCAACAAGTATTGAATTATCTTCTGCAAAATTTTACTTGTATGTGATATTAATGATACTGTTTAATAATATAAAACCTTATTGTCTTATTTCTCATTTAAACATGAGTCTTCAAATCTGGTAACTTCATCTCTCCTATATCTAGTTGATGTCTTCCAGTCATTTAGTCCTTAAGATAATGATAATTTATAGCATCTTTCATACAAATAAACTATATCTGTGTAAATGTTTCCTTAAAAGTTTAGTGAGCTGTTAAATGGCCTAGATTTATTAGACACAATTTTGATGTGGCAGGATTTTTATTATATTTTAAATGATTTTCTAGTTATCCTGAGCATTGCTTGCTTTTCATCTTTTATATATCAACACACAGCAGTCACATATGCAGGGTAGCTTGAGAAATTAGCATCAAAATCACCTAACCACTCCTTTTTAGGTTATAGGTCTCTCTTTCAATCTCAAATATTAGAAATACATTAGGGTATTTGATAAGGAATAGAGAGGCTAGATGTTTGTAGAATCCTTTACAAACACACACATCAGTTGCTATCAAGTCATTTCTAACTCATGTTGACCCTATACGTGTCAGAGTAGAACTCTGCTTTATAGAGTTTTTAGTAGCTGATTTTTTAGTAGTCGAATGCCAGGCATTTCTTCCAGGGTGCCTCTTGGTGGACTTTAACCTTCAGTCTTTCGGTTAGCTGCTGACCGCATTAACCGTTTGCACCATCTGACTGAGGGCTAACTCTAGTTATTTCTGGAAGAGTCAGTCTTACACCTATATTTAAACTCTTAAAGATGGATGTCATTCAGATTTGGTCCAAAGTGATTGGACTTCTTGGAAGAACTACAGTCAGGGTGCTCCTTAGAAGCGAGAATGGAGAGACTTCGTCTCACATACTTTGGACATGCTATCAGGAAGGATCAGTTCCTGGAGAAGGACGTCATGTTTGGTAATGTAGAGGGTCAGCTAAGAAGAGAAAGACCTCAACGAGATGGATTGACACAATGGCTTCAGCAATGGGCTCAAGGATAACAACAATTGTGAGGATGGTGCAGGACGGGGCAGTGTTTAGTTCTGTTGTACATGGGGTCGCTATGAGTCAGAACTGACTCAGTGGCACCTAACACCAAAGCAACAACAATTGGACTATATTTTTTGGTTGTTTGATCTGGAGAAGAAAACCTAAAATCTTTCCCAAGGTTTTGTTAGATACAGAGACAAAAGATGTGTTGTAGATGATCCATATTTAAATAGTGAAGCTTCGTAGATGTAGATGGTTGGCAACTTCCTTTTGTTGTTAGGTGCTGTTCAGTCCATTTGTGACTCAGAGTGATCCCATGTTAGAGAGTAGAGCTTCCTCATAGAGTTTTCTAGGCTGTAATCTTTATGGGAGCAGATCGTCAGGTCTTTTGGTTAGCAGCCAAGCACTTAACTGTTGTGCCACCGGGGCTCCTTGGAAACACCATAGTCCACTTAAAAATCTGTTGTTGATAATGTACTGTTGTACTCCTAAAGGCTTTAGAGCTTCAACTAGTGGTGTGGCAGAGCTGGCTCACACAATCTTGCACTAGCCCGGGTGAGCTGTTGGTTCGCATCTCTTCCCAACTCTCTGTTCTATAACTTGATGTGGCAGCTTGAAACTGGCCATCATGGGGTGTTTCATCATGAAATTTGCAAATGCTACAATCAGGACTTACCCCCACCCCCAGAGCAGATTGTTAAACATTTACTGGCACAGCATTGGTTTCAGAGAGTAGTGTACGCTGATGTATTTGCTTAGTTTGAAAAGTAATTCCCCTAGACACTTTGGAAATGTCCCTTGTTCCACAGTACTGTTCTAAGAACAGTGGAAATAAAGATTAATAGAAAAATGCATGTTTTTGAGTACCAAACGCTCTATGAGTAACTGAGGTGGAAAATCTCTTTTTAGAGAGGTTAAAATTTGATAATGGTGATGTGATGGTTAAGGTTATGTGTCCACTTGGCTGGGCCATGATTCTCAATGATCTGGTAGTTGTATGATGGTGTGATCACTTCCATGATGAGATTTGATATAGTGTGATCACCTCCATGATGGGGTCTGCTGTGAGTAGCCAGTCAGCTGAAAGGGAGTTTCCTTTGGTGTGTGGCCTGCAATGACTGTAAGTGGACATTCTGGCAAGGCTTGGGGACTTTTGCTGTCTCTGAATCCTGCAGCTGGCTCCTGTTCATCTGACCTCCAGTTCTTGGGACTTGAGCTAGCAGCTTACCTGAGGTTTTGCCTGCCTATCTTGCGACTCATTGATCTTCGTAGCTTGTGAGCAAGAACCCTGCAGATCTTGGGTTTGCCAGCCCCTGCAACTATGTGAAACAGAAGAAGCCTCTACCCTGACCCATGGACTTGGGATATTCCAGCCTCTACAACAGTGTGAGCTATTTCCTTGATATAAATCTTTCTCTATATATGTATATTTGTACATTTTACTGGTTTTGCTTCTCTAGAGAACCCAGCCTAAGACAAGTAATCAAAAAAAAATCTCATCTATACTTGTTGGTATTATGTACTGTAGAATGATTGACATGCCTACTAAGTTACCTGGTTCGTTATACATTAAAACAGCCCACCATAGGTGACACAGGAGAAAATTGTTTTCAAGTTATATTTATTTTGTTCATAGCTTATGTTATGTCATATGTTTTAATTAATTAAACGTTGCCATTGATTTGATTTGGATTCATAAGAACCCTTTAGGACACAGTAGAACTGACCCATATGCATTCCAAGTCTGTAATCTTTACAGAAAGAGCCCTGGTGGCAGTGGTTAAGCACTCGCCTCTTAATCAAAAGGTTGGTGATTTCAACAAACCAGCTGCTCTGCGGGAGAAAGATGTGGCAGTCTGCTTCTGTAAAGATTTACAGCCTTGAAAACCCTATGCGGCAGTTCTTCTCTGCCCTACAGGCTTGCTATGAGTTGGAATGGACTCGATGGTTGGGGGTTTTGGAATCTTTATGGAAGCAGACTGTCATATCTTTGTGGTGCCTTGCCTGTTCCTGTGATGCTGGAAGCTATGCCACTGGTATTTCAAATACCAGCAGGGTTATCCATGGTGGACAGGTTTCAGTGGAGCTTCCAGACTAAGAAATACTAGGAAAAAGGATCTAACAATCTACTTCTAAAAAAATTGGCCAGTGAAAACCTTATAAATAGCAGGAGAACATTGTCTGATACACTGCCAGAAGATGAGCCCCTCAGGTTGGAGGACACTCAAGATATAACTGGGAAGAGCTGCCCCCTCAAAGTAGAGTCAGCCATAACGATGTGGATGGAGTCAAGCTTTTGGAACCTTCATTGCTGATGTAGCATGAATAAAATGAGAATGAATAGCTATAAATACCCATTAATAATTGCAATGTGGAATGTACGAAGTATGAATCTAGGAAAACTGGAAGTTGTCAAAAATGAAATGGGATTCTTGAAGATAAATATCCTCGGCACTAATGAGCTGAAATGGACACATATTGGCCATTTAGAATCAGACAATCATATTGTCTACTCTGCCAGGAATGACAAATTGAAGAGGACCAATGTCACATTTATTGTCAAAAAGGACGTTTCAAGATCTATCCGGAAGTACAACACTGTCAGTGATAAGATAATATCCCTATGCCTACAAGGAAGACCAGTTAATAGGACTATTATTCAAATTTATGCACCAACCACTAATGCCAAAGATGAAGAAATTGAAGATTTTTACCCACTTCTGCAGTCTGAAATTGATCAAACATGCAATCAAGGTGCACTGATAATTACTGATGATTGGAATGTGAAAACTGGAAACAAAGAAGAAGGCTCAGTGGTTGGAAAATATGGTCTTGGTGATAGAAATGATGCCAGAGATTACCTGATAGAATTTTGCAAGACCAACTACCTATTCATTGAAAATACCTTTTTCCAACAATGTGAATGGTGACTATACATACGGACCTCACCAGACGGAATACACAGAAATCAAATCAACTATATCTGTGGAAATAGACAATGGTGAAGCTCAATATCATCAGTCAGGACAAGGGCAGGGGCCGACTAGAACAGACCATCAATTGCTTATATGCAAGTACAAGTTGAAGCTGAAGAAAATTAAAACAAGTCCACGAGAGCCAAAGTATGAACTTGAGTATATCCCACCTGAATTTAGAGACCATCTCAAGAATATATTTGATGCATTGAACACTAATGACTGAAGACCAGAGGAGTTGTGGGATGACATCAAGGGCATCACACATGAAGAAAGCAAAAAGTCTGATTTAAAAACACAGGAGAGAAAGAAAAGACCAAAATGGATGTCAGAAGACTCTGAAACTTGCTCTTGAGTATAGAATAGCTAAAAAGAATGGAAAAAATAATGAAATAAAAGAGCTGAACGGAAGATTTTAAAGGGTGGCTCAAGAAGACAAAGTAAAGTATTATAATGAAATGTGCAAAGACCTGGAGGAGTTAGAAGACCAGAAGGGAAGAGCATTTCCCAAGCTGAAAGAACTAAAAAAAAAAAAAAAAAAAATTCAAGCCTGTTGTGCAATATTGAAGGATTCTATGGGCAAAATATTGAACCACACAGGAAGCATCAAAAGAAGATGGAAGGAATATAAGAGTCACTGTGCCAAATAGAATTGGTCAATGTTCAACCGTTTCAGGAGGTAGCATATGATCAAGAACCAATGATATAGAAGGAAGAAGTCCAAGCTGCACTGATGGCATTGGTGAAAAACAAAGCTCCAGGAATTGATAGAATACTAATAGAGATGTTTCAACCAATGCATGCAACATTGGAAATGCTCACTTGTCTATGTTAGACATTTGGAAGACAGCTATCTGGCCAACCTACTGGAAGAGATCTATATTTGTGCCCATTCCAAAGAAAGATGATCCAACAGAATGTGGAAATTATTGAACAATATCATCAATATCACATGCAACTAAAATTTTGATGAAGATAGTCAATACTGGTTGCAGCAGTGCATCCACAGGGAAGTGCCAGAAATTCAAGCCACATTCAGAAGAGGACATGGAATGAGGGATATCATTGCTGATGTCAGATGAATCTTGGCTGCATGCAGAGAACACCAGAAAGATGTTTACCTGTGTTTTATTGACTATGCAAAGGGATTCGACTGTGTGGATCATAACAAATTATGGATAACATTGTGAAGAACGGGAATTCCAAAACACTTAATTGTGCTCATGTGGAACCTGTACAGAGACCAAGATTCAATCCTTTGAACAGAACAAGGGGATACGTGGTTTAAAACTGGAAAAGGTATGTGAGAGGGTTGTATCCTTTCACCATACTTATTTAATCTGTTTGCTGAGTAAATAATCTGAGAAGCTGGACTATACGAAGAAGAACTCGGCATCAGGATTAGAGGAAGACTCATTAACAACCCTGGATATGCAGATGACACGACCTTACTTGCTGAAAGTGAAGAGGACTTGAAGCACTTACTGATGAAGACCAAAGATCACAGCCTGCAGTATGGATTACAGCTCAACATAGAGAAAACAAAAGTCCTCACAACTGGACCAATAAGCAACATCATGATAAACAGAGAAAATATTGAAATTGTCAAGGATTTCATTTTACTTGCGTCCACAGTCAATACCCAGGGGAGAAGCAGTCAAGAAATCAAACAATGTATTGTATTGGACAAATCTGCTACAAAAGACTTCTTTAAAGTGTTAAAAAGCAAAGATGTGACTTTGAGAACTAAGGTATGTCTGATCCAAGCCATGGTATTTTCAGTCGCCTCTTATGCATGCGAAAGCTGGACAATTAATAAGGAAGACTGAAGAAGAATTGAGGTAGTTGAATTACAGTGTTGGTAAAGAATATTGAATATATCTTGGACTGCCAGAAGAATGAACAAATCCGTTTTGAAAGAAGTGCAGCGAGAATAATCCTTAGAAGCGAGGATGGCGAGACTTTGTCTCAAGTTCTTTGGACATGTTATCCGGAGGGACCAGTCCCTGAAGAAGGACATTTTGCTTGGCAAAGTAGAGGGTCAGCAAAAAAGAAGATCCTCAATGAACTGGATTGACACTGGCTGCAACAATGGACTGAAACCTAGCAAAGTTTGTGAGGATGGTGCAGGAGTGGGCAGTGTTTCGCCCTGGTTTACGTAGAGTGGCTATTAGTCGGAATTGACTCGGGTGCCTAAAAAGAACAACAACATCAAGTTGATTTTGACTCATAACAACCCTATAGGACAGAAAGGAACTGCCCCATAGGGTTTCCAAGGCTGTAATGGAAGCTGACTGCAACATTTTTCTTCCGCAGAGTAGTGGGTTTGTTTGAACCGCTAACCTTTTGGTCAGTAACCAAATGCTTAACCACTGTGCCACCTGGATTCCATGTCGTATAGAAAACTCAAAACCAAACCCGTTGCTGTTGAGTTGGTTCTGACTCATAGTGACCCTATGATATACTTAATTAGCATGCTATTTCTTAATTAAAATAATGCAGTGTATCTGATAATGTTCTTATTGACAACTCTGGCAAATGAAGCCTTCTCCGAATGTCTCTGGGGATTGCTTTTACAAGCTAGGGATGATAACTGAGCATGCACAGAAACTCAATCCTTGGTCTTTAAATCAAAATAAATTCCACTGAGGTATCTTGGGTGAAGGGTGAGACAGTACACGATACAGGGGAAACTAGCACAACTTGTACAGGGAAAGGTCATGGAAGCTCCATAGACACATCCAAACTCCCTGAGGGACTGAATTGCTGGGCAGAGGGCTGTGGGGACCATGGTCTTGGGGAACATCTAGCTCAATTGGCATAACACAGTTTATAAAGACAATGTTCTACATTCTACCTTGGTGAGTAGCGTCTGGGGTCTTAAAAGCCAGTGAGCGGCCATCTAAGATACTCCACTGGTCTCATTCCTTCGGGAGCAAGGGAGAACGAAGAGAACAGGATACAAGGAAAAGATTAGTCTGAAGGACTAATGGTCCACAGCTACCAAGGCCTCCACCGGACTGAGTCCAGTACAGCTAGATGGTGCCTGGCTACCACCACTGACTGCTCTGACCTGGATCACAGCAGACGGTTCTGGACAAAACTGGAGAAGGATGTAGAACATAATTCTAACTCACCAAAAAAAAAGAAAAAGACCAGATTCACTGGCCTAAAGGAGACTGGAGAAACCCCGAGAGTATGGCCCCCAGACACCCTTTTAGCTCAGTGGTGAAGTTATCTCCGAGGTTCACCGTTCAGCCTGGGAGTGGACAGCCCCGTAAAACCAAATAGGATTAATGAGGTACAGTAGTCCAGCGACAAGGGCCAGAAGGCAGAAGGGAACAAGGAAGCTGGTGATAGGGAACCCAAGGTTGAGTAAGGATATTGTTGATGTGTTGTGAGATTGTTAACCATTGTCATAGGGCAACATGTGTAGTAACTGTTAAATGAGAAACTATTTTGTTCTGTAAGCCTTCATCTTAAGTGAGAATAGCAGCACAATTGGAAGAGCGTAGTCAGTGTCACTGAACTGTGCATGTGGTAATTTTTGAAACGGTGTATCTTTGGCTATGGGTATTTTCACCAAAAAAAAAGGTTGAGAAGTTAGAGGGTTGACATGTTGTGGGGCTGTTAACTAATGTCATAAAACAATATGTGTACTACTGTTTCATGAGAAACTATTTGTTCTGTAAGCCTTCACCTGAAGTACAATAAAAAAAATTATAAATATGAAAAAAAAATAAATGAATTCCACTGAGACAATAATAATCATGTTCCTAATGTTAATGACCCTGTGGCGGCCTTAGGAAATACAGGATGCTGATCTAGGGGTTCATTCATTTGGATATAAAATTGAAGTAAAACACCTAGAACTTAGTCAACGAGTCCATGTTTTAGCTTTGAACTTCCAGTTTCTTCATGTCCTGTTCTGGCATTGTGTGCTAGGGGAGAAGAAATGATTTGTCTGTAATAAAAGGTACTCTCCTAATTAGGGTTGTCAGGCCTGTTACTGCCTATCACATCATAAAGTAAGGTACAATCACTTTGTGAGGGGAAAGGATGAAAGAATGGGTAGTTACAAGGCTGTTTTACTTTAACGTTTCTGAGTGACTCCCTTTGCTCCAGTGGGCTGTCAATCCAAAGAACAACTTGAACTTCCTCTGGGTTCCTTTCACACACACTTTGCTTATCTGAGTGGTGTTTGTCTGATCTTTCTTTTTGCATGTTTTTACTTTTAAGATCTTCCCTTTCGTATGTAAAAAAGGCAATTAGACTCATATCTGTTTATTTTAAACAAAATGGCTGTTAATTAGTGTGATCAAAAACCCAGCCATTGTAGACTATGAGTTCCACTTTGTAGTTGCACTAAATTGAGTATGGTTTGGTGCCAGTGACATAACAACTCAAAGTCTGGCTTTTTAAAAATTAACCAACAAACACATTTATGAGGCTTTGTTTTATCTGGTTTAGATCTATAGGCTCTGAATATATCAGAGTTTTTGTTTTTTACTGACTAATGCTGTTGCTTATTAGAAGTGCATAAACTTATTGAAAAACTTTGTTTTTTGATAATATCACTGATGTGTGAAAGCTACACCATTATCATTTAATTGGTTCATTTATGGTTTTGTAAGTTGGAATACAAAGAATGCTTCCTTATTCCATGAGTAACACACCCTAACATTCCTTTTTATAAAATTATCAGTTTATCAGACCCCCAGAAATAATTCTGAAATAATGAACCCTCATTATTTAGAAGAACAAGCAGATTCCAGGTATTTATTTAAAATAAAACAACTTGAAAAGCATGGGTCAATATGAGATAACTCGGTCTCATACATCTTTAACCTCTATAGTACTTTACAATGATAATTAATCTCTAGAATAATGAGAATGGGACATTGTAATGAACATCTGTATTCTTACAGTAAGATTAGACTATATTTATGATATGATACTTACAAGACAGAAAGCTGTAAGAATATACATTAACATGATTTTTAACATTGGGAATTTAGACAAAAATAAATTTCTAGCTAGATAGAACATTTAAATGAAAATATCATTTACCAGAACATTCCAGCTCTTTAACATTCTGGTTAACTGAAATTTAAAATTCATAATGTATTTGTCACATTAAAGAGAAAAGAACATGATGATTGAGTGTTAGAAAGCAAATGACCCCGATTTCTGGATGTCACGCAAGCTTTATGAACTGTGTTATCACAGGAGCAACTGTAACCCGACTTTGCTAGATGTCTCGGAAAACTGGTTTAAAAAACAGTTCCAGGTCGTTTGTAAATGGGCAGTCGAACTTGATTCTTGATTGGCTACAATGAAAAAGAAAAAGCTTACTTCTGAATGATAATGGATCAAAATGCCTCACTAACATTATGTAGAATTAAAAATCTAATAACAATATCTACCATTTATTAAACATTTACAGTATTGTAGGTAGTATGCAGAGCTGAGTAATTAATTAATCCTTGGATTCATTTATATATGACCACATATAAACTTTGCAGTATCTCTACAAGCCAGGCTTTCCGATGCTCATCTTCAGTTAAGGAAACCAAGGTTCCAAAAGGTTAAATATCTTGCTCACCTGGTAAGTGACAGAGGTGAGATTTGAACTTTCATCATCCTGCCTCCACATGCTTCCCACAACAGTATTTCCTAACACTTGTTAGAACAGGTTAATTTGAAAAGCACATTTTCTTATTTTGTGAGGAAATCACATCGTCACCCTAATTCTTTATGTTTAACTTTTCCAATCTGAAAAGAAAGAACATCTCCCCTCACCAATTTTTATTTCTGTCTGTTTGGAAGCCTTTATCAAGCACCCTTATGAATGAAAAGCTGTTCTTAATGGATTTAAGTATTTCAGTGATCTTCATCACTTATCTTGGAAGGTGTCTGCCTTAATCTGTCCTCACTGTTGAGCATTCTTTCTTGGTGTTTAGCCTAAATTTACATCTCTTGATTGTACTCATTACTCCTAGTTACCTCCCTTATTGTGGATGTGTCAGAAATGATCTATCTTTAGTGAACTGGCCTTTGTTTACACTCCTTCCCACAAGATTGAGGCTGATGTTGTAATGATGCTTAGAGATGATATAATATAGATGTGGGTAATTGGGCAATCAAATTCAAAGTGCGTTCTAAACCTAGAATTAGTAGAAAAGTAATAAATGGCATTCAGTGTTGGTTTTCTACATCGTCTGTACTTTGGTTTGCATTTAAAGACATCTGTATTTAATGTTTTAAGTTTATTCACATACAGTTACTTTGTATGGCTTATAATGCTAGAGTATACTAGGCTAATTAATAGTTTAAAAGTTTATGGTTTGAATACTATAGTAATAAATATTATTTGATTTAGCACCAATCTTTTATTATTTTATCATTTTGCACTAAATCAACATCTCATACTACATAACCTTTGATCATATTTGCTTACTGCTTCCTGCCCTCAAGTCCTTGATTTCCATTTCCTTTTCAGTAGTAATGAGACAAATTATCAAACAAGCTCATTTGAGGAAACTCCAATTGTAATCAGTTAGCTTGATGGAGGAAAAGATTTTTGGTATGCAACATTCATCGTCCCCTGTGGATACCCAGCATAGTAATTTAAAGCTTGGTATAGTTTATTGAGCACCCACAAAGTGAGCTTTGCAAAGTAAAAACAGATTTCTGCATTCCACAGAGAACAGAAATCTATTCATAAGATGTATGTGTCTGGGGATTTTTGTTTCATTTTGTTTTTTGTTTAATGTTCTCATAATGAGCTAACCTGGGGCATCACAGAAAGTGGTGCTTTCTCTGTTTGCTGTATTTTATTAGATTAAAAGAATCGTAGAAACCTATAGATTGGAAACTCTACAGGCATGAGTTGAATAAAAAGCATCACAAAGTTGTGAATCTAGAACATGAGTGCACAAGGAAGAGAGAGACCCAATCCAGAAATAGAGGGCCCTAAGAAAGGAAAAACAGAATGGAGAATCCTAAAAATGTCAATCAAAACAGAAAGCAGAAATAAAAAAATGCAAGTTTAGATTACAAAATTTAGGGAAGAAATGGGCCTGGCATAGAAATGATGCATCTTTATTTGAGAATATTAGAGTCCCTGAAGGTCAGGAAAATGGAAATACGGGAAGAAAACTAAGAATATTTAAAAAGAAAACATTAAAAACAGTAAGTGGGTCCTAGATGACATAATCATAATTATAATAAAAACAATCATCCCCATTTTACAAATGAGGGGTAGACACCCAGAGAGGGTAAATAACTTGCTCAAATTTACCCAACAAGAAAATGGCAGTGCTGGGATTTGACTCCAAGCAACCTGAAGGAGAGCCCATGCTCAAATCCCTACAATGCCATGCTGTCTTTCCGAGCCCCAGATGACCCGTAATGTTTTGTTTTCTCACCATCTCCATCTAATCAGTCACCAAGTTCTGAAAACTTCAGTTCTTAAATACACCGACTCCTCACTTACTATCTCACTACCCAACATTTCTAATTTATGACAATAGGAAAAATCTATTATCTGACTATTTTGCACGTTAATGACTACATCTGGCAGTAATCTTCTCAGGACCAGTTGGACATACAGCACCCACATACATTTTCCACCTCTTGAGTCTAGAGGGATATATGTGTCACACGTAATATTTTGTGATCTGATGTGGTCATTCTCCATTTTGGCAAAACACCGATTTTTCCATAATGACCTGGTCTTTGGAACCTGACCATGTCAACAAGTGAGGAGCTGTCATGATCTCACTTACTTTAGTGCCCTCTTACCTGATCATTCTGTGTCGGTCATGCCCCATTCCAAACCTCCTGCACGCTGCTGTTGGCATGTCCTTTCTAAAATGTAAACCTGACCACAAAACTCTCAATTAAAATTGGTTAGTGGCTCTCCATCACTTTCAGGATATAATCTAAACTCTCCAACATGGTGTAAAAGGCCATTCTGTTCTGATCTCAGGCCCTTCTCCCCCCTCACAAACTCCAACAAAACTTTTGTTCCAGAAGGAGTGCATTGTTTGTGATTCCCTGCACGTACCAGTTTGTTCTCTGCCTCAATGCGTTGGCACCTGTTGTCTTCTCTGTCCACAGTTTCCTTCCTCCTTTCTTTGCCTGGATAACTCCTACTCAGTATGTCTTCCAGAAGTCTCGCCAGATCCTGCAGGATGAGTTAAGTCCCTGCTTCTGTTTTCTTATGGTACACTGTGCTCCACCACAACACATTCACTAAGTTGTGTTCATTTATTTCTGTTCCTGGACTGCTGGAGTATAGGGTTAATATCTTTCATCGCCTAGTACCTCATGGCTGTCACAGGGACTGACTCAAAGTAGGTGCTCAGTAAATGCCTGTTGAATGAATGACCATAGAAATGAATGAAAGTGTCAAACACTATCAAGATTTTAGCTTTTGGTATTTCAGATGAGTATCTGAGTTAGTAATAGACCTCAGTCAATACCTGTGTATTTACCTTAAATAGAGAATGGGGGTCAGCGTCTTAGCTTCACTATAAAGGCAATGGATTTAAATTATATGTAAGGGAGTTAAGTGGAGGAAGTAAGACCTTCTTGGCAGTTTTAGTAACTAGAATGCATTTACAAATGGACTGAATTCCTTTGGTGCACTTTAAAAATGGGATGCATTTTCTTTTGGTTTGTAGAATATCCAGCATGTGGAAAAACCTAGGGCAGCAGCCCCAATTTGCCTGGGTATCAGATTACCTGGTGACCTTTAAAAATTGTAGATTTCTTGGACTCCACAATCAAATATTTGATTTAATAGGTTTTTTTTTTTTTCTTTTTTAGTTTGATTTAATAAGGATCAGACACAGTATTTTTTGAGAAGCATTGTGGGTGGTTCTGATGTCCAGCTAAGATGGAAGCTTGTCCTTGGGGGTTGGAATAACTGCTTTCTATTTGGTGCAACAGGAAGGTACTAGTGTAGAATGTTGAGTTTTGGAAATCCTTGGCCATTTTGGACTATAAAGACTACTTCTCTTCCATGCCTTTTAACCAGTGGGCCACTTCATGGCTGCCTGGACTTCTAGTGGAAATTAACCGGTGTGTGTTCTACAAATGTGTGCCTGTGCCAGGCTTCTTGGAGAACCAAGATGAGTTCCTCAGTGATGAAAATTTCAAGAGGGAATGGTAGTTCCCAAAGGATTATTTAAAGACATTTTGAGTAATCAGTGCTCTTTCAGATATTTAAATTACTGACTAGAGCCTCCCTCCCTCTTTATTTCCATTTCTCTCCTTTCTTCCTCCCTTTCCTCCCCTCTTCCTCCCTTCCAGGGAATACGAATATTTACTGAGTGGCTGATACTCATCCGCATTATGTAATATCATCACTCAAGAAGCTTACCATCTCAGAAGGGGGATGGACACTCTGTGATCTGTCTCTTGCATAGCTCTGGAGCCTTCTGTATTTCTGCCTTAAACTTTATAGGAAGATTGAGCTGGTCACTATTCTCTGGGTATATACATACAATACTGTCTATTACCTCTGAATATTTCTATGGGCTCATCCCTGTACCGGGAAAGCCTTCCCTAACAGAAATCCTGTCCCTCCTGCTCTGTTAGATATTCTTTCTCTGTGCTGTTGGCAGTGTTCTGGGCTTAGGTTTATGATTGTTTCATACTATAAGGGCTTTTCTTCTTCTCTAGATGGGAACTACTTGAGGGGAAGGACTGTCCGTTATTCATTTTTGTCCTTAATTCTGTGCCTGGAACTCAGTAGGTGCCTAATAATTGTATTTTTTATTGACGAATGAACTAATGGATGGAATAAATTATGTATACTAAGTTAATTATTATAAGTGGTTTTATAAATGTAGTATCATATGAAAGGTACTTCACAGAATCCTAAACATGTGTGTTGTAAGATTTTGGAGGTAAGAGAGATGGCACATGTGTTGGAAAAATAACAATGCTTAATAATAACAACAATAATAACCATTTATTGGGCACCTATTGTATTTCAGCTGCTGTATGTAAGTGTCTGCCATTCATGACTTTATTTTATCATTTCAGTATTTACAGAGTGGAAAACTGGGAGTATACAATTTATATGTGGCAGAGCCAGATTCTAATCAAGGTCTTTCTAGTTCTAACCACTACCTTTCTTCTCCTCCTCAGTCTTTAACCTCTTCCACGTTCCCTATAGTAACTTCTAGGTTGGGTGCATCGATAGGAAGGCAGGGTTGTGTGTGTGTGTGTGTGTCTGTGTGTGTGTGTGTGTGTGTAGAAAAGGAGGTTATATTGGCATGAGCTAAGGTATGGAAAAACAATCCAAAACTTTTTGTTTGTTTATTTAAAGTTTTGCCTGGAGTGTGGTATAATTAGAATAGTAGTATTATCGTTAATGCTATTATAGTATCGTATTATGATTAGTATAGGGAAATAGTAGGAAGTAACATAAGGGGCAAGTGTGGGGAAGTACTGTAACACATTGTTTGTGTTCTGAATAGTTTTATGGATTGGAGACTCTCCTGAAAGCCCTCTGGAGCATCTGGAGCATTGGGATGGTGAACCAGGAGTGATTTGTGATGAACATTTACCTGTTTTCATCAGAATTTGAGTGCTGTTTGCCAATTTGATCTGTATCTTTACTTCATGTGGCCCCTGACTGATATAATTTCATTTTGCGGTTAATTGTGTTCTTAGGTTTTCCTTCACTTCTGTGATTATGATAGAGATATGTAGAAAAAATAACAGGATTTGGAATCTGCTGGGGTTCAAGATGTGCCAGTTACCTGTTTGATGACTTGGGCAAGTTGAGTATTCTTCTTGGCCTCAGTTTCTCATCTGACTGTGAGCTTCATGAGGACAGGAACCAAGTCTGTTTTTGCTTCCTATTGTGTCAGATGGTTAATAGGGTGATGCAGTGGTTAAAGTGCTTGGCTGCTAACTGCAAGGTCTGTGGTTTGAACCCGCCAGCCACTCCATTGGAGAAAAGACCAGGCGGTGTGCTCCTGTAAAGATTACAACCTAGGAAACCTTATGGAGCAGTTCTACTCTGTCATATAGGATCGCTATGATTTGGAATAGACTTGACAGCACACAACGTTGTCTTTAGCAGCCGAAACAGAACCTGGACTTTTTGAGGTTGAAAGAATGAAAAAATGAATGAATAAATCTCTAAAATTGAAATCTAATATAACTTACCTCATAGATTTGTTGAGAAAATGAAAACAGATAATGTGTAAAGGCAGTTAGCACAATGTCTGGCACATAGTAAGTGTTCAGTAAGTGTTAGCTACTATTAATTAGAGTAGAACACATGAGGGTGCTGGGGTTAGAGTCTGTGTTTAATTCTGGCTCCATCATTTTTTAGTTGTGTGACTTTGGGCCAGCTATTTAGCCTATCTAAGCTTCAGTTTTCCCATCCAGAGGAGAAGGATAAAGATAGAAACTACCTCACAGAGTTGTTGAGCACTAAATGTGATATAGAGCACTTAACACAGTTACTGGCACATGGTACTCATTACACAGTAGATATCATCATCATCGTCTCCATCATCGTCACTATCCTTACCACCGTTCCTGCAGCTACTCAGGATATATCAGTGGCACTCCATAACGTAACTCCTTAATCAACTAGAAAGTCAGAAAAAGAATATTTTCCATATACTCCTCATTGCAGTTTTTATGTCAACATGATGCCCTCTGAAAGTACCTCCATTACTAGACTTTTTATCAGCTGTGTGACTTGGGCAAGTAACATCATTCTCTGCCCCTCAGTTTTCTCATCTGTAAAGTGGAGTTAATAATAGTTTCTATCTCATAATGTTTTTATGGGGGTTAGATGAGTTAATCCATGTAGAGTGATTAACTTACATAGTAAGAACTTACACAGTAAGTTCTCAGAAACATTAACTTTTACTAGAAGTAGCTGTAGTAAAAAAAAAAAAAAAAAAAAAAGAAACAAAAAACGCTCCGCATTTCAAAACACTGAACATCAGTATATATGTACTTATAGAAACACACTGTATAAATACACGTAAACACACATACATATATATATATTTGCAAATACTAATTTTTCATCATTTTCCAGAGTATAGACACTGCAAATTTCATCAGAGGGAAGCCAAAAATGTAAACGTCACATATGAAGTAGTCCTTAACTTACATGACTGCTAAGTAGGTAACCGCTATTTGTCACCATACATTTAATCTTGTGCAATTTTAGATTCGTTTTAAAATGATTTATTTTAAAAAGTCAATAAACTTGGAAAAAAATTTAAAGATAAGTATTCATTTTCAACATTGTGAAAAAATGGAGTGAATAAGAAAAGAAAGGTTTGTGTTTCTGGCCATGTAAGTAAAAAGTAGTTGAAGACTATAGATTTCAGTGTTTCAAAATAAAAGATTACGTCTGACCAGGATTGGAAGCTTCAGATCAAAAGGGCAATTTTAGAAGATTGTAGTGAGTGAATGAGAGCGCTAGTTTACTGAAGAAATCAATTTGCTATCTTAACCAATGGCACCGGAGCCATCCCTGTAGTCTCTGAAAATAGATAGGCTCTCTGTGGTTCACCAATCCACAGATCACATCTGCTTCCTCACACCTGGCAAGCTCACGCCTTTTTCAAATAAGATTTTATCAGAGGAGCTTTGTGGGTTTATGAAGCCACACGTTTATTAGTTAGATAAAATCTCTAAGCATTTAGAAGTTTAAAACTATGTTTTCAAACTGTATTTCAGTTATAATGACAATTTCCAAAGTAAATATGACACAGTAACTTTTAAATCTTGTCATTCTGTTTCCTTGATAGTATGCAATATGCAATACTCTGTGGCAGGTCTTCCTGTCTTTGTTTTCAAATTCAGCTGTACATAGAAGGTAGCAATTGACATTCTTAAACCTACAATCTACTGTTGATAAAATACCTCCATTTGTCTCAAATGCTTCTTCAGGTAAAGGTGGGGGCAAACATGTTAAAAGGAAAACAAATAGAGCTTTAAATGTATAATGCAATATTCAGAAGAGAAAACAACCTTGGGGAGAGGGGTCCTGTTTAATACATTGTTCTATTTCCCTTAATGATCAAAAGGTATAATACAATAAAAACATATCAAAATTCAGTAGTGAAAGGCTTAAATAAACCTATGCTCTTCTCCTAGCATCTGACTTTATAAATAGAAGCAAATCCTAAGAAAATAAGCTGATATCAGGTAATGATTTTGGAAAAGCAAATTGTAGGGTGTTCATTTAGGCCATTAAAGTTCCTCTTTAATTTTGTATGCAGAAAATGAGAATTAATTTTCACTAGGAGCTATAGGTTCAGGATTTGGAAAACTGAAGTTTTCCGGTTAATCTCAAGTTTACTATATTGTTACCAAAATATAAATGTTGTTGTTTAGCTACATTCTTAACATTGCATAAATGGTCTCTTTGAAGGAGTAACAACACATCTTCTCAATATAATAATATGATGATAATATCCAGTATGTTGTTTGATACTTTCCAGAGGTCTTCTGTATATGTTATCTCATTGCATCCTTAAATACGTAATCCTGTGAGGTAAGAAGGGCCAATAGAGTAAGCTTCACTTTGGCACAGAGAGAGGTATTTGACTTTACTTAATACTGAGTGGGGACTAGGCCAGAGAATATTCCATTATATTAAACTGAAGTATAATTTTATGGGGGTGATAATATGAAACACAATTACTTTGTAGGTATTACAAACCTTAAAATGTTGATGCTACACGGGGGAAAAGTTCTATCAAAGAACAGTAGGCTTTTGTTTTGCTTGGCTTTCATTACTGGTAGAGTAAATATTCAATGAAGGTTAGCTGTTATAATTATTATTATATAGATTTTGAAAAATCTTTAGACATACCACCTGAGCCAAAGTAAATTAGTGCTACTAAAAAACAATGATAATTTATGATATATTCATGGTAAAGGATTATTGCTACCTGAATTTAGCAGAGTTGTTTCAGTTTTCACCACCATTCAGAAACAAAAACTTTCTTCCTAGAAATTAATTCGCTAGTGTACTTGCTATGTACACAACATTTTATTGCTATATTTACTACATTTGTATTGCTATTTAAACAAGGATAGAATATGATGATCCATGGCTTTATGCCTTTGAGCAAAAACTGTCATTTCACATCAGATCTCATTCTCCCATTTCTCTTACCTAAGATAGAAATCAGTTGACGTCTTTCATATTGCATGGTGACAGCATCGCTAGTAGTTAAAAACTCCAGTGTGTTCAAAATGAGAATAATAGTAGCCACTTTTACGATTTAATTAAATGACCAGTTTGGAGCATGTCAAACTTAGTACAGTGAATCCTCCTACAAAATAGTATTTCTTGTACTACTTGTGTCTGATAAGACTTAAGAATTCAGTATGTATCACTGGCCGAACCTGGTGTACTTAGACGTTTACCCTTATTCTTGCTTCTGTAAACATATGATCGTGATCGTTTAGTAACCATGCCAGAAACTCACTGCCGTCAAGTTGATTCTGACTCATAGCAACCCTGTAGGACAGAGTAGAACTGCCCTGTAGGGTTTCCGAGGCTGTAAATCTTTACTGCCTCATCTTTCTCCCTCGGAGTGGCTGGAGGGCTCAAAATGCCAACCTTCCAGTTAGCAGCCAAGTGCTTTAACCACTGCACCACCAGAGCTCCTTGTTATTTAGTAAAAACCTAGCCAAACCTGTTGCCATTGAGTTGATTCCGACTCACAGTGACCCTATAGGACAGAGTAGAACTGCCCCATAGGATTTCCAAGGAGCGACTAGGGAATTTGAACTGCCTACCTTTTGGTTAGCAGTCAAACTCCTAACCACTGCACCACCAGGACTCCCATCATTTAGTAAAGAGCGCCCAAATCTCAGGTCAAACATAGCACAGATACCTGAGAATTCATGTTGTCTTTGGAGAACAAGATTCTAATGGCTATTCAATTCCAGGAGAAGTGCATTTGGTGATACTAATTTATTTTCTCCCACAAAATACGGTCTATGACAAGAAACAAATTCTGAGTTACCTATGTCAGTTTGGTCTGGCTGAAAGGTATAGGAAAATATGTAGGGACATACAAGAAAGAGTTAAAGTTTTCTGGAACAGTCTGTGTGGAGGAAACTACAATGAAAGAGCTATTACCAGTACAGTGCTGTGTCTCATAACCCCAAGATTCATCTGCTCTTGGCACACACTCAAAAAGAGGGGGAAATGCATCTCTGAGGGAATACTTGAGGAAAGCGAATGGAATGGTCAGATGTAAACCTCATAGGAATTATTCCCCATGATGTGAAAACGCTTTTACAGGGGACGAGAGAGCTTTCTGAACTGAATAAGTCCAAGCGGAGACAGTTGTGGAAAACACTGCAGTATGAGTCTAATCCACTTAACTTGATCTTTGTCTTCAAGCTGCCCACTTACTTAGAGTTCATTCTTTCAGAAGTTGAGCATCTCTGTCATTGAGTGGTGGTCATATTAACTCTCCTGTCCTGCTTACTTGCTGGCTGAAGTCCTTTTTGTTTCTTCTAGTGTAAGCTTTTAAAAAGCTACAGAGGACAGTGATAGATACTATCGTGTTCAGTTGGACATGCTTTCTGCAGATTTGTTAAGGGTTTACTCTACACATTTGCAGCATTTAGTTGCCATGGAGATGACCTCGGTGGTGAGAGGAACAGCCTTTAGGTTGGACCTCCGATTTTCCTTTCATTTCCATTTAATTTGGTTTGACTGTAAAATGTCACTTCCACTGCATTGATTAAGCTTCATTGCTGCCACCAGCCCTGTTAGAAGGGTGAAAGAGCAGGCCATCTGCCGTCATTTTGCACCCCTACCCTTTTCTGATATCAATACAGATGGGCTTTTGAGATGAGAAACTCCTTCACCACATTGATGCAGATGCAATTTCTCTTGCTCACTTTATGAAATATAATAAAACTAAAATTACGCTCAGAAATCTTTGATCACCAGAAAGCATACTCTATATAACCTCAAGTTTTGTGTTTCAGCTCCATGCTCCTGTCCTGATATATAATATATATAAACTAAGAATTACTATGTCTTACATTTCCCTTTCAAAAAAAAAATTTTTTTTAGATAAACTCAGCACTGGGCCATCTCTTGATATAGTTCTTTTTTATAGTTCATATGAATCAGAAATACATCACAGAATGGAAGTATCTAAATTGGAAGCATTAATCCTTGCTAATAGGGACTGGAGGAGTCCCTGCGTGATACAAGTGGTTAATGCTCTCAGCTGCTAAGTGAAAGGTTGGAGGTTGGAGTCCAACCAGAGACACCTCAGAAGAAAGGCTTGGCAATCTATGTATGAAAAATCAGTCATTGAAAACTCTGTGGAACACAGTTCTACTCTGACACACATGAAGTCACTGTGAGTCGGAATTAACTCAACGGCAACTTTTTTTTTTTTTTAAATATGGTTTAGAAGGTATTTATCAAAGTGGATTTAAAGCAAAATGACACAATAAACCAAGTTTTTCTTTGATACCCTGTACTGCTCCTGCTGCTTCTTTCTTTATCTACTTTCCTGACTCTTAATGTCTTTAGTGATTCAGAACTCATCCATCTCTCCTTTTAGGGAAAAAAAAAAGATAAATTAATTCAACCCTGAGATTTGAGAAAATAAAATGTTAACTTCTTAGGAGGATAGCACTTATATTTAATTGGAGAAGCAGAGGGCATTATTTATTTAATTCAAAAACCTCACTGCTAATAGTAGCACTCCAGTTGTAAGTGGGGAAGACAATCTGACAGGATGCCTTCTAGACACTCTTCATAACACCTAGATTTCAGCCTTGCTGGGAGTGCCTGGTTCTGGTGTGTTTAGGAGGTTACCTTGTGCTTGTTTAAATGTACCATCATTTGGAAAAGAGCACTCAGGTGCTTGATGGAATATATACAAGATTCTGTGAATTCACGGCTGGAAAACAAAGTCAGTGATCACCACAGATACATCAGAACTTTGGGGCAAAGCATCTTGAGCTGGGGATAACAAATTCATGTTTCTATAAGAAAGGTAGCTTTATTGACTAGGATTGGGATTGGGGGAAAACCAGAGCAATAACTGCTATTTAGATAATTGTGTTTTTTTGGCTTGTAGGTTTTTGGCCAGAATCAGATGTGGTATCCTTTGGGAACTGATACCAGCATTGTGCAGAGTATCCCTGTGGGTGGTTCACATGATTTCTCTTGGAAGTCTAAAGAGTTTGTGCATTGGGAGAGTGCTGACGATTTCTTGTTGGTTCCTGCTCTAGTAACTGGACTTAACTGGGCAACTTTTAATATATTGGACTATTCAAGAATTCCAGTTAATAGTATGGTCCAAGTCGTAAGAGTGGCTCCGTTTACTTATCTTTCAGTGATTTAGATTAGTGTTGGTCAAACTGTAATGTGCATGTGAAACACCTGGATATCTTGTTAAAATGCAAGTTCTGATTCGGAAGGCCTGGGGTGGGGCCTCTGATTCTGTGCTTGTAAGAAGTTACCCAGTGATGGCTGCTGTTGCTGTTGCTGGTTCCCAGACTACACTTTGTGTAGAGGGGTGTTTAGGGAAGGTTCTCAGGCTTGGCTGCACGTTGGAATCACCTGGGGAGATCAAAAACCACCTATACCTGGGTCCCACCCCATCCCCGTCCCAGAGATGATTACTGAATCGATCTGGAATGTGGCTGGGTATTGGGAGTTGTAAAAACTCCTCAGGTGATTTTGACAGTCAGCCAAGGTTGAACACCACTGATTAGAGAATAAACCTGTGAAGGTGGGGCAAAATACCTATAGATGATAATGTTAAGAAATATTATTTTCAAAACCTTCCTTAGGGTTTTTATTTTTGCTATCCTTCTGGAGTTTTTAGAGACGATATTGAGCCAACCATGTAATTAAAAACCAAATCATCATTCCATTTGTTAATGGCAGATATTAGTTTACAGATGAACATTTCACAACATTATCTTCAGCGAGTTCATCTTTTAAAAATAGTTTCAGATGGGTTGTCAGATTTATCAAATAAAAATACAGAATTTGAGCCCCTATATCAGCCTGCAGAATCAGACACACACATACATTTGGATCCCTGGTGGCACAGTGGTTCAGACCTGGGTTCCTAACGTAAAGACCAGCAGTTCAAATCCATCAGCTGCTCCTTGGAAACCCTATGGGGCAGTTCTGCTGTGTCCTGTAGGGTCGCTATGAGTCAGAACTGACTTGATGGCAGTTGGTTATATATATATTCATATATAGATATACATATATATATACATCTGTCTCTTATTTCATCTTGTCTTCCTGAGTCTGTAATGCCTACTGATTTTCAAGCCTAACATAAAATGATAACCCTCAAGATGCCTTGGCGTGTATTGGAAATAAATAAGACTTATCATGTGTATTCACGCAAGAATGAGAGAGAGTTTTACCATTTTTAGGAGAAATAATCAGTTTACATTAAAGTAGTTTTACATTTTTTTCTTATCTTTATTTATAAAAAAACATTGTCACAAGTTGTAAAATCCTTTTATGTATATAATTCAGAAGCTGTCTTGTTATAACTAAAGTATAACAATTGGTTGTGCTAATAAAACTACAAGTACCAGAATTCCCCTCAAAGAGTTCTTGAAAGGGTTATCTTATTATGAACACTTAGTTCCACAAGGCTAAACATGTTGTGTCTATATACCCAAATAAGAAATGATAATCTTTTTTTAAAAAATTACTTAGATTAACTAAAATGTCAAAGTCTAGCAGTTTTAAAAGCAACATCTATTGTTGTAAACTCACATTTCACTCTGGCTCCTTGTGACTGGTGGTCTCCTATGAATCATAAAAAAAAACCAAACCCATTGTCGTCGAGTCAACTCCGACTCACAGCAACCCTATAGGACAGAGTAGAACTGCCCCATAGGGTTTCCAAGGAGCAGCGGACAGATTTGAACTGCCGGCCTTTTGGTTAGCAGCTATAGCTCTTAACCACTACACCACCAGGGTTTCCAATAGATATTTAAAAAACAAAACAAAACAAAACAAAAAAAACAGATTTTAAAAGTTTACTCACAAAATTAATTTTCAAGTTAAGGTAAAAAATACACCGTTGACATTATTAGATTTTTCTTTTATCTGTCTCCCCTTTTGGAGTCTTTGTCACACATCTGCTACTCTATTAAGAAAAAGACATTCGTATGCTCGTATTGAATACAGTGATTTGTGCTTTAAAATGTAGTGATGAGAACTCTATTTGGAATGTGTTGCTGTATCTAAGATTGAGCTTTAATACTATTGTATTTCAATCTGTAAATAACTTCTGCTTCCTATTTGACATTAAAACAATGTATGGCATTTGGCAAAAAGTAAACTGCCAAATGATTTCTTAAGTGTTGGTTAAGGGATGTCATTGTAAATTTTTTATACTGGCTAAAACACTGTAAAAATGTATCTTAGCTTTACTAACTCTTCAGTGTAAATGATTTATTTTGGCACTTTGAAATCATAAATGCTAATCACATTCTGAAAAGTGTGGTATTGTTGACTTTTATTTATAGTGAGTCAAGCTAACAGGTATATTATGTAGTGAAGCTGTATTTAATTAGTGAGAATCAGGAAGGTAAATGATAATAGGGTCCTAACATTTACAAACATGGTGATCTAAGCGAGGGTATAGTATGCTTGTTTGTAGTCTCACTGAGGTATTGGGGTGAATGAACACATCATGGACTTTATATGCCATTCTGACCACTCTCCTTACTTAGTAGAGCTTCTTGAAACATGTCAAGTGGGGATGCTGAAAAGAGAGAAACTGTTGGATGCTCCTTGGCCAGATTTAAGCACAAATGTGATTTTGTTAGGGGGAGTTTAGTTAAAATCTGCTAAGGAAAGCCACTTCTAATGAAGAAAAGAACACCCACTATATGTCAAGAGATGGAGGATCTGGTCCCAGTTGGTTCAGTAAAAATTACATAACCTTGGCCAAGGTTTTACTTTTATAAAATAAGAAGTGTTGAAATGGAATATTTCAGTTGCCCTTCTTCAGCCCCTCTCGTTCTGAAGTACCTTGGGGTGGGTTCCTTGAAGTGCTGAGTCAGAGGTTGGGGGTGTTCAGAATCAGCATCTGTGAGGAAGTGAGGAACCTGGGCAGAGGGAGGAGTTGGGCTGAGATGCAGTTACAACTAAAGCCTTCCTTCGCCAATCCCAGGGGAGTTTTGGAGCTGGAAGGCTCTTGAGAATTGTTAGCTACTGAGGCAAGGGGCTGGACCTCTATCCCCACCACCACAAAGCCATTACAGAGCAGTCATTAGATGCTGGCTTCCCCCTGGGAGAGGTGTGAGAGCTAGAAGAATGAGTGCCTTGGTTCTGGAGGGCAATATGGGCAGCATACCACAGCATCTCCTGCTTGAAGTTAGATTAGCTTCCTTGCATCTCAGGGTCCTGGACTCATACCCACCAGAATACCAGTCTTGATTGAAGTGCTGTCATTTTCAAAGATGTTTTTGGGAAATGCGAAGCTTCAGAATCTCTGTGTGTACTTGGAGGTGTTATTTTGGTTATATTTGGTCTCTGCTTATGCATTTTCTGAAGTGAACTTAATCAGAATACTCTGATGTAAGGTCTTTGCTGAACTTTGCAGAAGGTCAGACTTTTTGTATATGTATACGGGATCTTTCTCATACGTGTCTCTCCTAAAGCACCATGACAAACAGCTTGACTTTTAGAGGTTTATCTGTAGTTATGCCTGAAACAAAAAGTGCTTAAGTACAGTATGAGGCATTTAAGAAAAATGATGCTGTGGATTAGCCTTCTGGGCCAGTACCTTTCAGTGAAGGTGTTTTATGTTAGTTGAAACAGAGGGGGCCGAATGCATGAGACCATCCAGAAGATAAAGCTAATTTTATCCACTATCTGCAGAAGTTCAGTGTATTCAAATACCAATACGTGCTTGCAGTGGTTGTTATTTAGTGGAATAAATGAAGTGTGAGTCTCTGTATCCTCTCAGTTGGCCTGAAAATGGAATGTCAAACAGCATATAATCATCTTTCTTGTTTTAAAAAAAAAAGAGAGTGAGAGAAAGCGATTTCTATTTGTGTCAGATTTCAGATGTCTTAATATTTTTTCCTGTCTAATTTTGTAGAAAGTGATAATAGAGTTCCTGTCAAATTAGAGGCTGCAGACTTTTAACCTATGTCGTGAAAAAAACATTAGTTATTATTACCGTAAACATAATTCAAATAAAAATTTAGTTGTAATACCATTATGTTGAAGGGTGCATTCCGAACATATAATTTTGCTCATTATCAAGATTAAAAATTCAGAATGACAGCACATTGGAAGAAGAAGGGGAAAAAACATTTCACATGCCTTGGATTACGTTTGTCGCCTCCAAAGATGGAGATTCAGTGAAAATTCTCAAGTGGAAAATTAGAATGAAAGTGATTGCCATGAAGAATTATGTATTTCTGTTTCGTATGGAATGGGAAATTATCTTTACAATGTCGTGAACTGGCACACGTTTGGATCTGTGAGGCAGAGACCAAAGTGAATAGTGTCAAGAGTGAAGAATGAAAGTGAAGTAAGAAAGAAGCTAGTAGAAAATTCACACCATGACCAACCTCATGGGAAGAGCTACAAGCAAGTGGTTTTTCTGATCTTTGATGAACCAGTGGTTGAATTTGCTTTATTAATACCTAAGAGTTACTTGCCTCAGTGGGACTGCTAACTGTGAAAATGATGCTGGACCAATCCTTAGGATTTTCAAACCTTTATTGAAACTCATGTCTATTTTGGCTCTCTCCTCATTACATTTTCCAAATCCTGGTAGACAGAGCATACTTTTTCAATAGTGCAGGCATATATACTAAATACCTAAGCAGTTGCATGTTTGTGCAGAAAGGTATTTTTTCAGCCAAATTGATAAAACAAGAGAATGAATGTGAAAAAAAAAAAAAGCTTAACTCTAGAGAAGTCCTCTCTAACATTGCTTTTAGCAGTATTATCAAATTGGGTCACAGATAATTAGATTAATTTGACTACCCTATGGTTTTATTTGGAGAAATGTAATGTGGCAACTCTCTTTGCTCTTGGATATCTATAAAGATACAAGAAAATGGAAACTCTCAGCCTGCAAAAATGAAAGAGCTATTATGTCATGCTGAATCAGAGAGATGTAGACACTGATGGAGTATCAACACCTGAAGCCACTTTATTAAACATGCCTTGTACCCCAAGCAAATAGTCACAGAAAATTGGCTCATGTCTCACCGTCTAAGCTTGCTACCAGTTGGTTTCCTTTAATTGGCTATCATGTCCATTTACTAGAAATTGGCTCTTTTTCCTAGCTACTGGTTGTTAGGGTTGATTTGCTTGTATGAATGTGTTCAGGATCCCATCTGCAAGAGTATACAGGCAGTCACCGGTTACGAACAAGATTCATTCCTAACTCTGTCTTTAAGTTTTCAAGCTGAATTTGTAGGTAAGTCAGGACAGGCTCGTATGGTTCCTGTTGAGCCTTACTTTAGTGCCAGAAAAGGCCTGAAGACTTTTCCTTGATTGAGAAGCAAGCTGCACGTGCAGCAAGTGAAGGTGATTGTGATAAAGAATTTGTTGTTGAGTAGGGGTTGGTTCATTTATTTCACAGTGAGGACAACTTTACATAACATTAAAGATTAAGTACGAGTTGTCCATAAATCAGTCGGAAGTTTGTGACCCTGGGGACTACCTCTAGTTTCAAACCATATTTCTCAGAAAAATTACTAACCATGTGTATCTGAATATGCATAATGGAATGAGATTACAAAACCTAGAATCTGAGAGGGTCTTAGAAGTATCTGTCTTTTCCTAAGGATAGTATTGGGGTTGGAAGTGCCGTCAAGTCTGTTCCAACTCATAGTGACCGTATGTACAACGGAATGAAACACTGCCTTGTCTTGCGTCATTACTGTCGTTGGCTGTGTTTGAGCCCATTGTTGCAGCCACTGTGTCAATCTCTCTTTGAGAGTTTTCCTCTTTTTCACTGACCCTCTACTTTACCAAGCATAATGTCCTTCTCCAGTACTGGGGTACACACCCACACTTGTTGCCACTAGTCGATTCTGACCCATAGCAACCTTGTAGGACAGAGTAGAACTGCCCGGTAGGGTTCCCAAGGAGCCACTGGAGGATTCAAACTGTCGACCTTTTGGTTAGCAGCTGAGCTTTTAAACAGTGTACCACCAGGGTTCCAGTATTGGGGTAGAGGTCATAAAAGTCTCTGGGTGGGTCCTGATCTATAAGGCATTATTAAATACACTTTAAGGATAGTAAGATCAGTTTAGGTATTTTACCAAATACATGGATAGTTTATAAACCAACATCTTAATGCAACTCTGAATAGATAGCTTTCATGTTTAGAGCATAACCATTTAAGGATGCACTTTTGCTCAACTTCTTAAGAAGTCAATTGTGTTTTTTAGTTTGGTACTTTTGAATACTTATTTCAGATCATAGTGGCTTTTTTTAAAGAAAAATATTCCCAGCTTTTAACTTTGATTCTCTGAACTAACGGGCATTTATGGTTATCTAATTACTTTAACCATGTATTTCCTGAAATGCGGTTGTCCACCAGTCGTTTAACCACAAATGTAGATACTCTCATTAGTACTTGTTTATAGATTTTTCTGAATTCGGTCCACTCCTGTCATCAGGGGAAGATTAATGTTAATCTAGACCAAATATTAAAAAATATAGGAAAAGTGGGTACTTTAAATGCAAAGGAAAATAAATTTAACATTTTTCTAAAACAAGTCTAGTAAGGATTTCAAGTTTTTAAGACTTTCTTTTTAATTACTTTTCATTGAAGCCAGCTGGTTTGGTAACTTTCATGAATGTTCTCATTAATCAAAGGAAGAATATGCTTAATTCTAACATTAGTCTTTGGGAAAATTCCACATTTGAAAACAAGAAAGAAAGGTAGAATCAAGCTTGCGTTGGGAATTTTGAGGTCCTTGGTAAGGTTAATTGGGAGGGCATAAATTCCTTTACCCTCAGAGTTTTCTTTGTCTTTCTCTCCTCTCCCCCTAAGCTTTCCTGCCCTCTAACGCATCAATTTCTCTTGCAGCTTGAGCTTTCATACTTCTGTGTTAAACCTGGAGATATAAAAATATTCTAACAGGCAGGGGGATGGCCTTGATGATCTCTTTAAATTCTTTTTAGTGCTCTGTTTTAAATTCTCATGATTTCATAGAAACTCTAGGGTGAAGTGGCTCTCTAGACGTCATCAGTCTAGCTCCTTCTAGAACCGAAGAGTGCCCACCACCTGCTGAAATTTGGTATTATCGGCCAGTCCCAAGGGACCTCTCCCTGCTCTGAACTTCTCTAGCAACTGTGGACTCTGATGGAGTAGAGGAAGGAGCTTCCCATCAAATTACACATCTTACCTTCTTCCTAAACTAGATTTTAAATATATAAATCATTGCTTTAGTGAGCCGTTCTTTCTAAAGTGATGTGTGTTAAAGTGACATGTTAGATCCAGGTACTGTTTTGAGGGGAGTTTGGGGTTTCTGGGGGGTGAGGATAGAAGGAAGTTGGAATCCATGGAGATCAAGCAATTCAGGGAACATTAATTGAGAACCTTTGTCTTAGGGGTTGCAAACTCTCATGCGTCAGAGGACAAGACTGATAACATAAATCTGTAAGCCTATATGACAGTAGGGATGGTGTGGGGCCTGTGGCCTTCAAGACCTTGTGCTAGCCCATCAAAACATGAGCTTGGGCCATATTCTGCCCAAAGCACTCTGTTTACAAACCCTGCAAGTCTCTATGCATAGTATCTGCTGGGCCTTATAGGAGAGTAACAAGTAAACACTTAACAGTTCCTTAACTCACTGAGACACAACAGTAGTAAAACTTATTATTATTCTAATGGAAACTACCATTTATAGAGTGGCTACAAGGTCCAAGGCACCATGCTACTCTTGTTGTTAGGTTCCGTCGAGTCGTTTCTGACTCATAGCGACTCTATAGGACAGAGTAGAACTGCCCCATAGGGTTTCCAAGGAGCAGCTGGTGGAGTCAAACTGCCCATCTTTCAGTTAGTAGCCGAGCTCTTAACCACTATGCCACCAGGGCTTCTCATGCTAGTCTTATTCAACCCTTACTGTAATCCTATATGATAGTCATATGCATCCGTATTTCAAAACAGAGAAATGGAATCCCAGAGAGGTTCAGCTACTTGCTCATGGTCAATTCTCTAATAACTGTTGGAACTCAGGTTAAAATTCAAGTAGGCCAACTTCCAAAACCCATGCTTTTAACCACTATTCCATGAGATGTTAATAGGTAGCTGTTTTAAAAAAAAAATTAATGACTTCATAGTCAAATAATGGATAATGAGAAGATTGAGTTACAGAAAGGTAAACGCCACATGTTACTAACTATGGGACTTTTTTCAGACCCTTTAGTATGATTGTACATTGTGAATCCGTGGTGTGATTGATTATTGATTGATTACTTTTGTGTGGGCTTTGTAGCCATGGTCTTGTTACTCCCACCCAGGTGATTGGGCAGGACTGTGTGACAGGGTAATCCAAGGGGATTGGTCAATTTTGCCTTTAAAGAGAGCCAATTCCAGAGCAGAGCAGAGCAGAGGAGAGGAGAGGAGAGGAGAGGAGAGGAGAGGAGAAGAGAAGAGAGGAGAGGAGAGGAGAGGAGAGGAGCGGAGCCGACCACCATCACCACCACGAAGGAAGCAGAGACCTGGCCGCAGGAGATGGCACCATGGGCTTCCTGGCCGATGGAGAGAGAAAGCTGAGTGCCTCTGGCAGAGACTGAGGGCCAAGAAGAGGCGTGCCTGTGAGCACAGTGGGGAGAGGCTATCCTGATGGAAGAACTGTATCCTGAGTGTTCCTGAGCCTGAATTTTAACTGTTACTTCCCTAATAGACCCCATAATTGTGAGTGTGATCTGTGAGTTCTCTGTGGCCAATGCAATGAATAATTGAACCCAGCAGAGAAGTAGAGAGTGCTGTGTGAGGGATGGTTGGTGTCAGAATCAGTAAAGATGGCAGAGAGAGCAGACATGTCTGACCCCAATCTTATAGGAATCAGCCTTGGGCTGTTAGTCTTGGTTCTCCTTCCCCCTTGTGAAGTTACAGATTAGACACTGCCCCCAAGCTGTTTTTACAGAGTCTCAAAAAGTAAGTATATTTTACAGTATCTCTCAAGCTAATATACATTTTACAAATTATCTCAAGTCCTGTAATACTAACCGCCCCCCACAACTGAGATAAGTGTTATCAAAGTATTTTGAGTACACACAAGATGGATATTAATGGGGCAATAAGAGAAAGTTTCAAAAGGAAATTAACAATTGGAATCGGGTCTGAAAAGATGGATAATGCTTTCACAGATAACGATATGTTCATAGATAATATTGGGGGTTACAGAGCACTCCATAAGAACTGATTTTATTCAGAGGAACAGTGCAAATATAAGCATAGAGGCAGGGATGTGCAAGGTGTATCTGGAGAATAAAGAAGTAGATTAGTAGATACATACCATTAGGTGTTTAATGTGTTACTATTAATGTTAATTATCTTAGGAGATTAGTCTTATTTCCTCAAATATTAGAAAAGATCACTTTCAGAACATTTCAAGTCAAATGAGAGAGGATTGTTATCTTCACTCCTATCATTAAAATGGTAATTCATTGAACAAATACATTGAGCAAATATTTACTGACTACTTATTACTTCTCAAAGATCACAGCCATCAAAAACCCTGTGGAGTGGAGTTCTACTCTGAAACGCATGGTTCTGCCATGAATTGGAATCAACTCAAGGACAACTGTTTTGGTTTGGTCTTTGGTATTATATTGCAAACTCTGTCTTGTGTGCTGGAGCTACAGCTCTAAATATGGTGTGCAAGGTTGCTGATCTCATAGAACTCCCATTCTAAGGGAGGAAGACAGACAATAGTAACACAAACATAAATAAAGCAACAAGAAAATACCAACTAGTGATAAATGCTAGGCAGAGTTAAAATAGGTTGATGTGATGAAGAGTGCCTTAATGGTTATTTTAGAATAACAAGGAAGAGTCAGTTAGAAGATCATGGGTAAAACAGATTAGGCGGATAGAACAGCTAGTTCAAGGGCCCTAAGGGAGAAACACACTTGAGGTTTTTGAGGAACAGAGAGGAGACTAATGTGTTTGGAGGAAAATGGTAAGAGGAGTTCAGAGAGGCTGACAAGAACCAGGCCACAGAGTTAAGTCTTTTTCCCCCTATGTGTGATGGTTAACCACTGGAGGTTTGGAAGAAGGGGCTTGACCGTGTGTGTGCATGTCTGTGTGCGTGCCACGTGCATGTCTGCGCATGTGTATGTCTGTGTGCGTGTCTGTCCCCGTGTGTGTGTCCCCGTGTCCATGTCCGTCTTCATCTCCATGTCGGGGTGTCCCCATGTGTGTGTCCCCGTGTGTGTCCCCATGTGTGTCCCCATGTGTGTCCCTGTGTCTGTGTCCGTGTGTCCCTGTGTGTGTCCCCATGTTTGTCCCCATGTGTGTCCATGTGTCCCCATGTCCCCGTGTGTCCCTGTGTGTGTGTCTCCGTGTGTGTCCGTGTGTGTGTGTCCATGTGTCCCCGTGTGTGTGTCCCCGTGTCCCCTCTGGCTGCTTCGTGGAAAATAAGTTTCAGGGGACAGAATGGAAGCAGGGAGGCTTTCACGTTAGTCTAGGAAAGACTAGTTTGGACTAGGGGTGGTAGTTGTGATGGAGAAAAGTAGACAATTGAACATAAAAGTTTATAACGATGTGCCAGTGAAATGGATGTGGGGGCATAGAAGGAAATTAGGTGGAGGTTGATAGTGTTTCTTGAGATGGAAAAGAATGAGGGAAGTACAGGTTCGGATGGAAAATCAGGAATTTTGTTTCGGGCACTATAGGTTTGAAATGCCTGTTAGACATTCAGGTGAAGATATCGTATAAGTAATTGAATGTGTGAGTCCTTAATTGAGGAGTGAAGTGATGGCACAGATATAGGGAGATAATATGCCACGTTATTGCGTTACCAGAATTGAGAAGATCTCCTTCCATGTGATGTTGAGTTGACTCCAGCTCATGGCGACCCCGTGTGTGAGAAAATAAAATTATGATCTAGGGTTTTCAATGGCTGATTTTTTGGAAATAGATTGCCAGGCCTTTCCTCCAAGGTACCTCTGAATGGACTTGGACCGCCAACCCTTTGGTTAGCAGCTTAGAGTATTAACCGTGTGCAACACCTAGGGACTTCTGAGAAGGTCTACCTACAGTTAATTTGAAAAATTTTAAAGATAAAGTAAATAACGAGAGAGTGTTTATTAATAATAAAAAGGGTACAGATTTCTATTGTGCAACATGGACTTCGGATACAATCAGTTTTCTCTTGTCATTTATTTAAGTGCTGGTAAGGAAATAGAAAATTAAAACAAGTCCACGAGAGCCAAAATACGACTTTCAGTATATCCCATCTGAATTTAGAGACCATCTTAAGAATAGATTTGACAGATTGAACACTAATGACCAAAGACCAGATGAGTTGGGGGATGACAACGAGTTGTATGGATTACACCTCAACATAAAGAAAACAAAAATCCTCACAACTGGACCAATAAGCAACACCATGATAAATGGAGAAAAGATTGACGTTGTCAAGGATTTCATTGTACTCGGATCCACGATCAACCCATGGAAGCAGCAGTCAAGAAATCAAATGACATACTGCATTGGGCAAATCTGCTGCAAAAGACCCTTTTTAAAGTGTTAAGAAGTAAAGATGTCACTTTGAGGACTATGGTGCGCCTGACCTAAGGCATGGTATTTTTAATTGCCTCATATACATGTGAAAACTGGACAATGAGTAAGGAAGACCAAAGAAGAATTGACGCCTTTGAATTATAATGTTGGTGAAGAGTACTGAATATATCATGGACTTCTGGAAGAATTAATAAATCTGTCTCGGAAGAAGTACAGCCAGAATGCTTCTTAGTAGTGAGGATGGTGAGACTTTGTCTCATGTACTCTGGACGTGTTATCAGGAGGCACCAGTTCCCGGAGAAGGACATCATGCTTGGTAAAATTAGAGGGTCAACGAAAAAGAGGAAGACCCTCAATGAGATGGATTGACAGCAGTGGCTGCAACAATGGGCCCGAGCATAGCAACTATTGGGAGGATGATGCAGGACTGGGCAGTGTTCCATTCTGTTGTACATGAGGTTGCTATGAGTTGGAACTGACAAATGATAACACTTAACAACAACAACAGAGAAATAGAAAAGCACTGAATTTTAGTATCTGATGCCTAGAAAGT
This sequence comes from Dugong dugon, assembly GCA_030035585.1. Classification (NCBI taxonomy): domain Eukaryota; kingdom Metazoa; phylum Chordata; class Mammalia; order Sirenia; family Dugongidae; genus Dugong; species Dugong dugon. Next base: position 171,094,177 of record CM057465.1, read on the forward strand.
CTACTGTAGTTCAACATCCTGGAAAATATCTATCCAGTGGAGGCCTGAATTCTCAATATTGGAAGGGCTCATTGTTGCCTCAGAGGTAGCTGATTCCAGGTTGATAATAAGTTCTTCCATATGTTGAATAGATAGTATCCCACTTGTAATTTTCCCTCTTTTTTTTTTTAAACCATATGCTAAAACTTGAGACTCAGGAAAATGTCCAATTCTTGTACTTTATAACAAGAGGTGATTTTTTATTTTGAGATAATTGCTGTGTCTTTCATGTTCTCTAGGTTTAGCATACCCAGTACTTTTAGTTGCTTCTCTTATAGCGTGACTTTATGCACTCTGCCCATCCTGGTTACTCTTGGCAGAGAATTTTATCTACATTGCTCTCCAAGCCTGGTATCTCACTTTCCGCACAGAATTCCAGGTCTGCTCTAAAGGATATAAGTAGGGGGGATGATTGGCTTCCGCATTCTAGATACTGTACTTGTGTTGATGGGAACTAATCAATGACCGTATGCTTTCTTTCCTCTTTTAATAAAAGAAACTTTTAATTTTAGCTTAGATTTACAGAAAAGTTACAAATATAGTACAGATAATTCTCATATACCTTGCACCCAGTTTCCTCTATTGTTAATATCTTATATTACTATGGTATATTTGACACAACCAAACCATTACTATTAATTAAACTCTATATTCGTATTTCCTTAGTTTTTCCCTAACGTACTTTCTCTGTTCCAGGATGCCATTCAGGATACCACATTACATTTAGTTGTCAAGTCCCCTTAGCTGCTTCTGGATTGTGATAGTTTCTCAGACTTTTCTTGTTTTTAATGACCTTGGCAGTTTTGAGGAGTACTGGTCAGGTGTTTTGTAGACTGTCCCTCAACCTTAGGTTTGTCTGATGCTTTTATCATGATTGGACTGGGGTTATAGGTTTCTGAAAGGAAGATTTTAGAGAGAAAGTGCCATTCTTATCATATGATATCAAGAGTAAATGCTATCAACATGACTTATCACTGATGATGCTGACTTTGATCACTTGGCTAAGGTAGTGTTTGCCAGTGTTCTCCATTTTTTTCTCCATTTCCATATTGTGTTTTTTGGAAGTAAGTCATTAAGTGAAGCCCATATTCAAGGGGTGGGGAGTTAAGCTCCACCTCCTGGAGGGGGGAGCATTTACATAAATTAGTTGGAATCCTTTATGGGGGATTTGTCTCTTCTCCCCCATTTATTTTTTTTCAATCAATCATTTATTTATATTAGGATGGGCTCATGGATACTTATGTTTATATTTTGGGTTATAATCCAATACTACATTATTTATTTTAATGCTCAAATTGTTCCAGCTTTCACCATTGGGAGCTCTTTTAGGTTGGCTTCTGTGTCCTTTTGACATACTCTCATTGTTTTGTTATCCCATATGCTTTTTTTTTTTTTTTCCCAAACTATAAAAATTTTTTTTGGGTAAAAATATGTATCTTGAAACTTACCATTTTAACAATTTTAAATGTACAATTCACTGGCATTAATTACTGTCACAAAGTTGTGCAACCACTTTTTCATCACCCTAAACAGAAACTCCTTAGCCCCTGTTCTTTTTAAATCTCTACTGTTGCTAAGTCATCTTACGTTGTCCTGCTGTTTTTTGTGGAGTATGGGTATAAAAGCAGACCTTGTGTTTATCTTCATTGAATTTCATCTTCTTAGAGTCTCTCCTTAGATTTACATACTTTTACTATTATTTCTTAAGGATCCCTGATGGTGCAATGGTTAAGCACTCAGCTGCTAACCAAAAGGTCAGTGGTTTGAACCCACCTGCTTTTCTGTGGGAGAAAAGACCTGGCAATTTGCTCCCATAAACACTATAGCCTAGGAAACTCTATGGGGAAGTTCTGCTCTGTCCTGTAGGATTGCTATGAGTTGGAATGGACTTAACGGCACACGACAACACCACCACTATCATTTCTTACGGGTACTATAGCAATAGCCTCTTACCTAGTTTCTGAACTTAAACTTTATATCCCCTCACTTACTATATTTTAGCCACATGGCTATTCTTTGTGGTCCCTAGACGTGCCAAGCTAGTCCACATGAAGCCTTTCTAATACTAGGCTTCTCTGCCAGGAATGTTCTTCTTTCATACCTCTACATAGCTGATGTTTCCTTGTTATTCAGATCTCAACTCAAATGACACCTTGTCAGTGAGGCCTTTCTTTACTACCTAGTCTAAGGTAGTCTCCATCTTTCCCTATCAGATCACTGTGTTTTACTTTCTTTATAGGATTCATCATTGTGTGATAGTTTCTTATTTATTATCTTTTTGCTTCCCTCACCATTAGAGTATAAGCAGGGCCTTGTTTCTCTTGTTCATAGCTGCATCTCCAGTGCCCAAAGCAAGATTCATGGCATATAGGAGCTGCTCTGTAAATATTTGTTAAATGCTGATTGCTAAAGGCCTGGTTATTTCTTCCGAGTAGCACTTATCTCTGGGGTCTATGTGATCTGCTCAGCTCTCGTGTTGTGACACCTTTGTTACTTTGTGCTATTGTCTTGTACAGGATTGTATTGTACAACCTTGATGAAGATTGTACAGTAAGTCTTCAGATAACATGTTCTGTCTTCATTACTTCACATTATTGTTTTGTACAGGATTGTACTGAACAACCGCGATGAAGACTGTACAGTAATTCTTCAGATAATGTGTTCTGCCTGTCACAGTGAATTTCTTCTTAGAAAATAGCGCTATCTCGGTTCCCATCAACATTTGCTTCTATCCTGTAAATAGGTCCAGTGCCCACGCCCTCCCTATGTGTCCCTATTCCACTGAAGATCACTAAGTCATACTCCGTGGGATCCTAAGATAGGGGAGCTAAAGAGAGAACTTGGAGTCACCAAAAGTTCTCCTTCAGACTGACAGCAATTAAGGGAGCAGTTCTCTCTGTATATGTTTGTTCAACACTTTATAACCTTTCCTGTTTATATTATTATATAGCACATATCTATCTCTTAATGGCAAGAAAATCAACATGATGTCAATATCTAACTGAAGTCCACTTAGGGCGTGTCTAATAAGTTGTTTGTTTTACCAGTGTTAGACTTTAAAAAAAAAAAGGAAATGAAGTTAGTCGACCCATTCTTGCTACTTTTGATCTCTATTTCCTGGTTTTAGTGTTCAAAAGCCATCTCTTTAATAATCCATTTTAGAGTCTCTTGGGATCTACATGAAACTCAATAGTCTGTTGCTATGAAATTTACCCCCTTTTTTTTTTTTTTGCTTTTACCGCCTTTTTAACCCCCCTTGGGTTCATAGACAATTACATAATTTTAAAAAAATGTAGTGAGTTTCTCAAGCAAGCATAATGTTTTAACACGTTAAGGAGTATGCAGTTAATTAGACACCTGTGATAACATGCTGATTTGACCAGCATATAGCTTACATTAGCTATATAGCACTCTGTAGTCACTATAGAATCACTGATTGGCAACTTTTTGTAATTTTAGTGACAGTAGAACTGCCGGATAGGGTTTCCAAGGGACGGCTGGTGGATTCAAACTGCCGACCTTTTGGTTAGCAGGCAAACTCTTAACCACTGCGCTACCAGGGCCCCCTTAACTAACTTACAGATAAGCAATTCATAATAGTAATAGTACCTGTGACTTTTTCCTAGTTATAATGGGAATTGCATTAGAAACTCTTAACATTAACCCACGGAGGTACCCAGTAGAATCAGTTATTACATTTCAGTCTTAAACCTTTCACATAATATGAAACAAGTCATCGAGTATTGATTCTAACTGTGGTGTTCTTATAGAGCAGCTTCCTTTGGAAGCACACTCTGAGCCTCTGTGATTTGAATACATGACATTTATTGGGGCACGCTCTTGGGAACAGCACCTGCGAGCACAGAAGGAAGCAGGGCTGGCAGATGGAGAGGTTGAATTGAGATGCAGTTGTTACCTAGGCCTTAGCGTGTCTGAGCTGAATGGCCCTGCAGAGCTGTTTTTGAATTGAGGCAGGTACTGTCCTATGTAACTCCCCACTTATCAGTCATTAAACATTTGCTGCCCCTGGGTAAGGGGTGTAATCTTGCCTTCAGCTGAGGCAGTGCCCAGAGAGGGGCTCAGCTGTGAACTCCTCAGAACTGGCAGGGAGGGCAATGAGTGCTTCATTACTGAAGGGAAAATCTGGACAACATACAACAATGTCTCCTAAGGGTGAACCCAGATTGATTTCGTGTCCCGTTCCTAACTCCTATTTCTGTGCATTTACATCCACGCTCAAATCATTACACTCATGGTCTTAGTTGGGTCCTATATCTGCCCTGAATATCTCCTTTATCAGTTTCCTCATCTACGGAGTGAGAGTAATAACATGCATGTATGTACACACACACACGTGCAGTGGCCTGGCACATAGTTCAGTGCTTAATAGTTGATAGTTTCTTTACTCACTCTTTTTTTATTTTTTATATTTTATTCTACTTCAGGTGAAGGCTTACAGAACAAATAGTTTCTCATGAAACAGTGGTACACATGTTGTTTGATGACATTGGTTAACAACCCCACAACATATTAACCCTCTAACTTCTCAACCTTTATTTTTTTGGTGAAAATACACACAGCCAAAGATACACCGTTTCAAAAATTTCTACATGAACAGTTCAGTGACATTGACTACGCTCTTCCAATTGTGCTGTTATTCTCACTTAAGATGAAGGCTTACAGAACAAAAGTTTCTCATTTCACAGTTACTACAAATGTTGCCCTTTGACAATGGTTAACAATCTCACAACACATCAACAATAACCTTACTCAACCTTGGGTTCCCTATCAGCAGCTTCCTTGTTCCCTTCTGCCTTCTGGCCCTTGTCACTGGACTCCTGTACCTCGTTAGTCTCATTTGGTTTTACGGGGCTGTCCACTCCCAGGCTGAACAGTGAACCTCGGAGGTAACTTCACCACTGAGCTAAAAGGGTGTCTGGGGGCCATACTCTCGAGGTTTCTCCAGTCTCCTTTAGGCCAGTAAATCTGGTCTTTTTTTTTTGAGTTAGAATTATGCTCTACATCCTTCTCCAGCTCAGTCCAGAATCCTCGGTTGTGATCCTAGTCAGAGCAGTCAGTGGTGGTAGCCGGGCACCATCTAGCTGTACTGGACTCAGTGTGGTGGAGGCCTTGGTAGCTATGGACAATTAGTCATTCGGACTAATCTTTTCCTTGTATCCTGTTCTCTTCATTCTCCCTTGCTCCTGAAGGGATGAGACCAGTGGAGTATCTTAGATGGCCGCTCACAGGCTGTTAAGACCCCGGACACTACTCACCAAGGTAGAATGTACAGCATTTTCTTTATAAGCTGTGTCATGCCAGTTGAGCTGGATGTTCCCTGAGACCATGGTCCCCACAGCCCTCTGCCCAGCAATTCAGTCCCTCAGGGTGTTTGGATGTGTCTGTGGGGCCATGACCTTTCCTTGTGCTGGTTGTGCTAGTTTCCCCTGTATTGTGTAGTGTCTCATCCTTCACCCAAGGTACCGTTTATCAATTGCCTGTTTAGTATTTCCCCCCCACCTCTCCCATCCCTGGTAACCAACAAACATTGTAACATTTTGTGTGTGAACTTTTTCATTGGTTTTTACAATAGAGGTCTCATACAATATTTGTCCTCTTGTGATTGACTTATTTCACTCAGCATAATGTCCTCCGGTTTCATCCATGTTATGAGATGGTTCAAAGATGCATTGTTGTTCTTTCTCGTTGCATAGTACTCCATTGTGTCTATGTACCATAGTTTGTTTATCCATTCATCTGTTGATGGGCATCTAGGTTGTTTCCAGCGTTTTGCTATTGTGAACAATGCTGCCATGAACATAGGTGTGCATATGTCTATTCGAGTGACGACTCTTATTTCTCTAAGATATATTCCTAGGAGTGGGATCGCTGGATTGAATGGTATGTCTATTTCTACCTTTCTGAGGAAGTGCCATATCATTTTCCAAATGGTTGTATCATTTTGCATTCCCACCAGCAGTGCATAAGAGTTTCGATCTCCCCGCAGCCCCTCCAACATTTGTTATTTCCAGTGTTTTTGATTCGTGCCAGTAATGCTGGGATGAGATGGTATCTCATTGTGGTTTTAATTTGCATTTCCCTAATGGCTAGTGATCGCAAGCATTTCCTCATGTGTCTGTTGGCCATTTGAATGTCTTCTTTGGTGAAGAGTCTGTTCATTTCCTTTCCCATTTTTTAATAGGATTATTTGTCTTTTTGTTGTAGAGGTGTTGGATTTTCTTGTAGATTATGGAGATTAGACCTTTGTTTGACTTGTACTGTCCAAAAATTTTTTCCCAGTCTGTAGGATCTCTTTTTACTCTTTCGGTGAAGTCTTTTGAAGACCATAGGTGTTTGATTTTTAGAAGATCCCAGTTATCTAGCTTATCTGTTGGGGTTTGTGCATTGATGGTTATGGTTTGTATCCTGTTAATGCCATGTATTAAGGCCTGTAGTGTTGGTCCTATTTTTTCTTCTATGAACTTTATAGTTTTAGGCTTTATATTCCGGTCTTTGATCCATTTTGAAGTAGTTTTTGTATATGGTGTGAGGTATGGGTCCTATTTCATTTTTTTGCAGATGGATATCCAGTTTTGCCAGCACCATTTGTTAAAAAGACTGTCTTTTCCCCATTTGATGGACCTTGGGCCCTTGTCGAAGATCAGGTGACCGTAGGTGGATGGATTTACATCTGGGTTCTCAATTCTGTTCCATTGGTCAATGTATCTGTCGTTGTACCAGTACCAGGCTGTTTTGACTACTGTAGACGTACAGTAGGTTCTCAAGTCCGGTAGTGTGAGTCCTCCAACTTTATTCTTCTTCTTCAGTAGTGCTTTACTTATTCGGGGCTTCTTCCCTTTCCATATAAAGTTAATGATTCGTTTTTCCATCTCTTTGAAGAATGTTGTTGGTATTTTGATCGTGATTGCGTTGTATTTGTAAATTGCTTTGGGTAGAATTGTCATTTTCACAATGTTGAGTCTGTCTATCCATGAGCATGGTATGTTTTTCCATTTATGTAGATCCCTTTGGGTTTCATGCAGTAGTGTTTTGTAGTTTTCTTTGTATAGGTCTTTTACATCCCTGGTCAGATTTATTCCTAAGTATTTTATCTTTTTAGGGGATATTGAAAATGGTATTGTTTTCCTGATTTCCTTTTCATCGTTCTCCTTACTGGTGTATAGGAATCCAACTGATTTTTGAATGTTTATCTTGTATCCTGCTACTGTGCTGAATCTTTCTATTAGTTCCAGTAGATTTCTCGTGGAGTCTTCAGGGTTTTCTATGTATAGTATCATATCATCTGCAAACAGGGACAGTTTAACTTCTTCATTACCAATTTGGATGCTCTTTATTTCTTTTTCTTGCCTTATTGCTCTAGCTAGAACTTCCAGCACAATGTTAAATAGGAGTGGTGATAAAGGGCATCCTTGTCTTGTTCCTTTTCTCAAGGGGAATGTTTTCAGCCTCTCTCCATTAAGAATGATGTTGGCCGTTGGTTTTGCGTAGATGCCCTTTATTATGTTGAGAAATTTCCCTTCTATATCTATTTGATTGAGAGTTTTTATCAGGAATGGGTGTTGGACTTTGTCAAATGCCTTTTCTGTGTCAATTGAGATGATCACGTGATTCTTTTCTTTCCTTTTATTTATGTGGTGGATTACGTTGATTGATTTTCTAATGTTGAACCATCCTTGCATAACTCGTATGAATCCTATTTGGTCCTGGTGTATTATTTTTTTGATATGATGCTGAATTCTATTGGCTATAATTTTGTTCAGAATTTTTGCATCTGTATTCATGGGAGGTATTAATCTGTAATTTTATTTTTTTGTGATGTCCTTGACTGGCTTTCGTATCAGTGTTATGTTGGCTTCATAGAATGAATTTGGAAGTGTTGCTTCCTCTTTTATGCTCTGAAATAGCTTGAGTAGTACTTGTACAAGCTCTTCTGTAAATGTTTTGTAGAATTTTCCAGTGAAGCCATCTGGGTGGACCAGGGTGTTTTTTGGTTGGGAGTTTTTTTTATTACCTTTTCAATCTCTTCTCTTGTTATGAGTCTGTTCAGATTTTCAACATCACTTTGTTGTAGTCTGGGTAGGCCGTTTGTTTCTGTAAATTTATCCATTTCCTTTAGGTTTTCAAATTTGTTGGAGTATAGTTTTTCATAATATGCTGTTATAATCCTTTTTATTTCAGTTGGGTCTGTTGTAATGTCCCCCATTTCATTTTTTATTTGGGTAATTTGTGTCCTCTCCTGTTTTCTTTTGTCAGTCTGGCCAATGGTTTGTCGATTTTGTTGATTCTTTCAAATAACCAACTTTTGGTTTTGTTGATTCTTTCTATTGTTTTTCTGTTCTCGATTTCATTTATTTCTGCTCTGATCTTTACTGTTTCCTTTCTTCCGGTGGTTGTGGGGTTTTTTTTGCTGTTCTCTTTCTATTTGTTTGTGTTCTGTAGTTAATGTTTTGATTTTGTCCCTTTCTTCTTTTTTGATATATGCATCTATTGCTGTAAATTGTCCTCTGAGGACTGCCTGTGCTGTGTCCCAAAGGTTTTGGTATGATTTGTTTTCATTCTCATTTGATTTTAGGAATTTTTTTATTCCATCTCTGATTTCTTCTATTACCCAGTGATGTGTAAGCAGGGTATTATTCAGTTTCCACGTAGTTGATTTTTTTTCCTTGCTCTTTCTATTGTTAATTTCTACCTTGTTGGCATTGTGGTCAGAGAAGATACTTTGAATTTTCTCAGCATTTTGAATCTGGTTGAGGATTGCTCTGTGGTCTAAGATGTGGTCTATTCTGGAGAACGTTCCATGTGCATTGGAAAAGATTGTGTCCTTTGCAGCAGTTGGATGGAGTGTTCTATATATGTCTATGAGGTCAAGTTGGCTGATTGTGCCCTTTAGGTCTTCTGTATCTTTGCTGAATTTCTTCTTAGTTGTTCTGTTCTTTACTGAGGGTGGTGTGTTGAAGTCTCCCACTATTATTGTGGAACTGTCAAATTCTCTTTTCAGTGTTTTTAGAGTTGTTTTATGTATTTTGGAGCCCTGTCATTGGGTGCGTAGATGTTTATTATGGTTATGTCTTCCTGATGGATCCTCCCCTTAATCATTATATAGTGTCCTTCTTTGTCTTTTATGGTAGATTTTGTTTTAAAGTCTATTTTATCTGAGATTAGAATTGCCACTCCTGCTCTTTTTTGGTAGTTGTTAGCTTGATATATTTGTTTCCAAGCTTTGACTTTTAATCAGTTCACATCTTTGTTTCTAAGGTGTGTCTCTTGTAGACAGCATATTGATGGATCCTGTTTTCTTATCCATTCTGTCACTCTCAGTCTCTTTATGGGTGCATTGAGTCCCTTTACATTCAGTGTAATTATTGATAGATGTGAGTTTGTTGCTGTCATTTGTAGTGCTTTTTTTGTGGTGCAGACGTTTTCTTTGTTCTTCTTACTCTTTTGTGCTGAGTTACTTTTGTTTGTGGATTTTGTTTTCACTTCTTTTGTTTTTGCTGAGACTTTGTTTTTCCTCTTTTTCTTTATGAGTATGTTTGTTAACTTTCTTTGTGGTTACCATGGATTTTACCCTTATCTTTCTAAGTTTGAAGCAGTCTACCATTACTTGGTATCGCCTTGCCTTCCTCTCCATTAGAAGGTTCTATACCGATGCCGTTTATTCCCTCTTTTATTGTTTTGATGTTGTTGTCATTTTTTGATTTACTGCTCTGATTCCCTGTTGTATTTCTTTTGGTTTTGGATAGTCCTCGAGAGTTCATTTCCTAGATTGGCTCGTACGATCCTGTGTCCTAGGTTCTGCCTGTGAGCTGAAGCTGTTTGTCCTCAGATCGAAGAAGTCCCTTTAATAATTCTTGTAAGTTTGGTTTGACTTTAAAATATTCCCTTAATTTCTGTTTATCTGGAAATGACCTAATTTCACCATCAAATCTGAACGAGAGTTTTGCAGGATATATTATTCTTGGCTGACAATTTTTTTCTTTCAAGATTTTATATATGCCATCCCATTGCTTTTTTGCCTGCATGGTTTCTGCCTAATAATCTGAGCTTAGTCTTATTGTTTCTCCTCTGTATGTGACTTTTTGTTTTTCATGAGCTGCTCGCTGGATTCTTTGTTTGTCTTTGGTTTTGGCGAGTGTGACTATGATATGCCTTGGTGATTTTCTTTTGGGGTCTCTCCTATATGGGGTTTGTTGAGCTTCTTGGATGGCCAGCTTTTCATCTTTCATGATATTGGGGAAGTTTTCTGTCAGCAGTTCCTCAATGATCCTTTCTGTGTTTTCTGTTTTCTCCCCCTGTTCTGGAATTCCAATCACTCGTAAATTTTTGCTTTTAATTGTGTCCCACATAACTCTCAGGGTCTCTTCATTTTTCTTTGTTCTTTTTTCTGAGTTTTCCTCAATCAGAGTTGTATCCAAGCGTTTGTCTTCAGTTCCACTGATCCTGTCTTCCACGGTTTCAAATCTGCTTCTCAGCCCTTCTATGACATCATCCATTTCTGAAATCTTGTTGTTTATCTTTTGGATTTCTAATTGTTGTTTTTGTATAATTTCTAGTTGTGAATTTATTTTGGCATTTTGTTCCTGCATCATCTTCCTGAATTCTTCCAATTTTTTGTCTGTATTTTCCATGAATTTGTCTGTTTTGTCCTCTTGTTTGTCAGCTTTTTGCCCCAGTTCTTGGAAAATTCCTAGTATTAGAGATTTGAATTCCCTATCAGGTACTTCTGGTGCCTTTTCTTCCACAGGAGAGTCATCTGGTGTTTTATTTTGGACACCTACTGGAACCATCCTGTCCTGTTTTTGTAAATGTTTTCATATTGTCTGCTGTTTTTGGGGCATTCAGTAGTTATTTTTCTCGTTTATTGATTGTAGATTTGTTTGTTTCATCCCTTTTTTTAAAAAAAAATTTGACTATGTCTGAGCAGGCGGACTGTGTGTTCTTTGTTGTTTGCTCGTCTGTGCGCTCAATACTTTTCGCCTCCTTCTCCAACTGGCAGGGTGAGTCACTCAGATATGGTACAGCAGGGCAGGTTGAGCTGAAGAGGAGTTACTGGAACGGGCTGTTTGTGGCACTTACTACAGCCACCAGGGCGGGTCGGTAATCAGTGCAGGGTAGGTTCCAGTAGACCGTGACTGTACTGCTTGGTGGTGTGATGTCAAGAACATGGTTCAGGTAGGCAGGATGCAGAGGGGAGATTGTTATGTGTAGCTAAGATGGATATGGGAGAGAGGAGAGAGGAATAGGAGCCAAAAACATACAAACAAAGAAAAAAGAATGCTAGGGGAGCTTTCCATTGGAATGGAGAGATGAGAGACTATGAAATGGAGAAAAACAGAAAGGGAAAGAGTAAGAAAAGAAAAGAATGAATAAATAAAAATCAGAAAGGTAAAGAACTGCAAAGTTCCCAGGGATCCCATCGATGCAGCTATGAGGACTGGGGAAGTCGCTCTTAGGTGTCGCAGTACAGCCTGGCTAGAAGGCGTAGAGGTATACAATGCCTGCTTTTCAGGAATCAGAAAGAGAAGGAAGATATAGAGAGATGAGAAACCGAGTAATGAAGAAAGAGAAAAAGGGAAAAAGAGGGAAAGGAAAACAAGACAAATTAAAAAAAAAAAGAACAAGAAAGGCCCCCCAAAAAAACAGAATAAAAAGAAAACCCAATGAAAAAAGAAATGCTCTCAGGGATCTCTCTGCACATCTGTGGAAGCTGAAGGGGACTCCCTTGTCACACAGCTCTGCCTGGCCAGAAAGGGCTCCCAACTCAAGAAAAGGAAAAGAAAACAAACAAACAATTCAAAATGAACAAACGAACAAAATCCCCATGATCCCACCAGTATGGTAGCCCAGACCAGGGATCAGCTTCACACTTGATGGAGCTCCACAGCCCCTCAGGAAGAAGCAAAGACGGCGCACAGAGCCAGGCAGTCGAGCGAAAGGAGGGGGAGGCGGCGAGAGGTAAGCAAGAAATCAAAAGAAGCAGGGGAAAAAAAAAAAAGAAGCAACACCAGCAGCCAACAAATGGCACTCAGAGGGCCAGCTAGTGCGGGCTGGTGTTTCTGGACAAGAGACTGTGTCCGTGGGAAGCAGAGGAGGCCGAGTGTGGGTGAAGAAGGGTGGAGAGTGGGAAAGCGTATATCACAAATTGCCGGTGCTCTGCAGCTCCTCAGGAAGAAGCAAAGGTGGCGCATGGAGCCAGGCACTTGAGTGAAAGGAGGGGGAGGTGGCAAGAGGCAAGTGAGAAATCAAAAGAAGCAGAAAAAAAAAGCAACACTAGCAGCCAACAAATGGCACCCAGAGAGCCGTCGTTTCGTGTGTGTGGAATCCAAGTAGCCGGCGCTTCCCGGTCAAGAGACCGTGGCCACGGGAAGCAGAGGAGGCCGAGCCGCAGCGAAGAGGGGTGGGGGTTGGGAAAGCGCACACCGCAAATTACCGGTTGTTTTGTCTCCCGCTGGATGCTCTGTGAAGCTGCTTTCTCATATCCCCATTTGCTGGTCTCCAGTAGGAGTCCAAGATCGTGGATCTGCGTTAGCTGGTAGGGGACCTCTGCATGAATCTCTTCACTCTCCGTTCTCTCTCAGTTTTCTTACTCCATTTGGTGCTTGGCTGAGTTCTTTATCTCTTCATTTGATGTTTTAGGGTTTCAGGATTGTTGTATTCTCTGTTTGGGTTAGTTTTTTAAATCTTTGCTGTGGAGGGACGGCATGGTGCTTCTGCCTAGAGCGCCATTTGCTGGAACTCTTCTTTACTCTCTTTTTGACCCATTTATTCAGCGTTTGCAACACACCTTGCCTTGGTCAAAACCATAACAATTAGGTTTCACAGACCCCATCCCTCTCTTTGAAATAGAAGAAAAACCAAAAAACCAAACCCCGTTGCTGCCAATTTGATTCCGACTCATAGTGGCTCTATAGGACAGGGTAGAACTGCCCCATAAAGTTTTCAAGAGTGCCTGGTGATTTCGAATTTCTGACGTTTTGGTTAGCAGCTGTAGCTCTTAACCACTATGCTAGCAGAGTTTAGAAGAGACTCCTCTTTTTTTTTTAATTTTTTTTATCATTTAGGCATTTCAGAAGGCTAAGAAGTGTGTAGTATTGAAATGTAAACTGTGTTACCGCCACCACCACTAGTTGCCATCAGATTGATTCCGACTTATGGTAACCCCGTGTGTGTTAGGGTAGAATTGTGCACCATAGGGTTTTCAATGGCTGTGACCTCTTGGAAGTAGATTGCCAGGCCTTTCTTCTGAGGTACCTCTGGGTGGACTTGAACCACTAACCTTCAAGTTAGTAGCCAAGTGCTTAACTGTTTGTGCCACTGAAGCCAGAATGTGTTTAGAGAACCTTAAAATCAGCAAACCCTGATCCAGAACTAGCTCAAACGGTCCCACCCCCATATCCCTCTTCTTGGTAAACACTAGTTTAAAAACTACACATTTCTGGATGCTTCTCCAACTTCTGGATATTAGCATTTAATGGAGTGGTAATCTAAGGATTTATAGACCAACTCCTTTATTCATGTTGATAAGGAAGCAGTGCATTTTCGCAGCTATTATATAGAATACCATATTAGAATGGGTGTTGAAAAAGCTGCTTTTCCCTGTTCTTTCAAAACAGTTTTCCTTACAAAGGAAACTCAAATCTCAACCTGTTACATTGATAATGCACAATAACATCTAATTTGAGTCAATAGTGATTTATCGTGCAGCTTGGTCTGTCAGGCGATATTATCCTTTCTCCAGCTAACCAGTCTCAGTACTTCTGTATCAAACATCTCTAAAGTAACAACTCATTTATGTTCTAGCATCTTACATGTGCTGAACAAAACAAATACACTTGACTGATGTCAACAATTCATGTCCCTTTTTTCTTCTTATAAACCTGGTTTATGTAAAGAAGTAAATTGTCTCTCTTAGAGAGATATGACAGACTCAAATTGGTTTAGCTTGCTGAACAGTTACATTTATTGGCTGGTACCATGAATTCGATCAGTGATTTTCAGCATGGTATGATGAAAATCCCTGAATTCATGTAGCACCTTCAATTTCAGTATTCTCATTTCCAGCCTTACTTCCTAGGCCTATCTTATCATTGTACGTGGGTTTTGAGGCCAGAAAGATAGTAGAAAAATGTTCCGTAAACTCAAGAAGCTTAAAAAATTTACAAATTATAACTGCTTTTGGAAAGAAATGGTGCATAGGAAATGTCAGATCATGTCACTCTGCAGAATACTCCAGTAGCTCCCAATGTCTCTCAGAGTAAAAGCTAAAGTCCTTACGATGCCTACGATGCGCTGATCTAGCCAGTTCCTCTGGTTATCTCTTTAACTCAGATGAACCACCCTACCTCTTGCTCGCTCCCCACCAGCCACACTGGCTTCCCTGATGTTTGTCTAACATACAGGGACAGCCCTGCTTCAGAAACTTTGAATTTACTCTTTCATTACATACCCCTCAGTTACGTGAAGGACTTGCTACCTCACCTCCTTCAAGTCTGAGCAAATGAGACCATCTCCTTAATGTCTCTCCTTACCACTTTGAAACTTTAAAACATAGACCTTCCTCCCCAATCCTACGAGAATCCATCTTTCTTCTTTGCTTTATATTTCTCCTTGATATGTACCACCTACTATTACACTATATACTTACTGTGTTTATTGTCTTCTCTGCTCACTAGAATATACTGTTTGGAGATGTAGGGAATTTTGTCTGATGAATTCCTAGCACCTCAAACAATGCCTGATGGTAAATAAGTTTTTGTTGAATGAATGAGTGCAAATAAGACAAAAGATCATAATCCACACTGAAACTGACCTAAGAAGACATCCAGTATAGGCTGTATACTATGATTATGTTAGGATTGTATTTGAACAATATCAAAAATTAGTATCATTTACAAATCTCAGCAGCTTAAATTATTTTTCAGAGGTACCTTGAAAAATGTATCTATAAGCTATTTACCCTTTCTCCTTTAGCTGCTTTTCTTTTACTTCTTGTTTGCCAGTTGCTGCCTATAGTCCAGTTTTTCGCACCTTGTTTAGACTTATGTGTTTACTGTAACCCTGCTGTTTCAAGTTTCCTACCTCCTTAAATCCACAAAGCACTTCAAGAAAGGATTTCCATGTATTATATTTTGTTCAGAAGGCCTTATCTCATGCAGACATATTTTCCCATTTTCTTTTTTATTTTTTTTAAAAAAGTTTTATAATCATTATACATGCAGAGTGCTGTTTCCACAGACTGGGTTAGTATCTCTCCGTGAAACCACACACAATAAAACAGTTTCCTAAAAAAAGTTAACAATGCACAAAATGCTGATACAGTGCTGCAGAACACTTAATTATTTTTCCCCCCATTGTTTATCATTGTTTTGTCAACTTTCCATATCACTACCCACAATGCTTTGGGTTCGGTTTTCTTTGAACATTCCTTTCCTCTGAACTTACCATGAACTTGTGCCTGTAGCATGCTGCCACAGACTGCCACAGCCACTTTATAAAGGAACAAGAAAATCAACACTTTGGTGGTAAAAGGTGGTAAAAGCAAGTTTAGGTAATGTAAAATAGTGAAAGCATTTGTCCAAGTGCTGTATGAGGCTGAAGTATGATGCTCACTTTAAAAGAAGGTTAATGTAATAGTTTGCACATACTTTAGGAGGACCAAGAATTAAGTTTGTGTAGGGAGGAGGAAAAGAGAAAAGAGTTGTGTTTCGTAAGATTAGGTGGACTGTAGGAGGAGAAGGATTGCATAAATACCAAATATGATCCATGAAAGCATTGGAGCCCATTATTACACATGCAATGTAGGATGGTGCAGAGAGGATTATTTGTTGACTACAGAAGGGCAGGAGGAAGGATTTTGTTTCTGCATTTATGATTATTTCTTTGCATATAGGGTTGTATTAGGAAATTACTGTTTTTTCTGATCAAAGCGTTGTAAGTGGCAGGAGGGTGGGGGGTCTGGATTGGGAAATTAATGCTGGATTCTCATCCCAGTCCTGCCAGTGGCTAAGAGTAAATGGGAATGTCCTAGAATAAGCATTCTTGCCAGAATTGCAGCCTTGGGCAATTATTTGGTAAAAGAAGAACCTATGAGCCCTGTCTGTGGGATGTGGCCTAAGTCATATAGCAAAGTCATCTTTTTTTTTAAAGCCAATCTATTTAACAGTTTCACCTATATAAAGGAACCCTGGTGACCCAGTGGTTAAGTGCTGAGCAGCTAACCAAAGGTCAATGGTTCGAACGCACCAGCTGCGCCGCAGGAGGAAGATGTGACAATTGGCGTCTGTAAAGATTATAGCCTTGAAAACCCTATAGGGTCACTATGAGTTGGAATTCGACTCGACAGCAATGGTTTTATTTTGGTTTTCCCCTATATAACAGATTGTTAGATTTGACTTCTCGTGTTGCATCAGGGCTTCAGGACTCCAGAAAACCAGGAACAACGGAGGCCAAACTGTCTCTTCAGTATTTGCTAGGAGATTAAGAAATCTTGTTTGTTTTGACCTTTTACTTCTCACACACCTTGAGAAGGTATATGAGGGGAGGAGGGGAATATATATATATAATAAGATCCTTGAAGAGTGTGATAATGAGAATTCCTGTGAAGAGGATTAAGAGTACTGAGGTATTTCTATTGTTCTCACACCCCTCCCCACCCCCCGCCTCTGAAAAAAAAGCTCATGTGAAGGGGACTTCAGGAACTTGAGAGAACCACTCTGAGAACTTGGTATCTGTAGCCTGGGGTATGGGGGAATGTAGGTACTGGTACCTGACGTAAACATGAAGAAGTTAAAAGGCAAGAAGCCATGGCAAAGAGACAGGGGTACACTGGGAATAAGCTGTAATTCCACAACTAGTAGGAGAAAGATGTGATTTTTCTGGATGTCATAAGTTGTTTCTGTAGAAGGAAGACAATGGTGACTCTCTCAGCCCCCCTCTTCCCCTTGCACACACAAGTAGTTCATGTTGGGATGAAGAAGACCTCGGCATAAAGAGGCTAGAATTTGATTATCAGATATAGAAGTTGAGGAGGTTATTCAGTCAGCCTTTATGGCATTCTCATAAAGAGAACCACAGTTTGAGGACCTCAGCGGGAATGTATGAGGAACCCATGAAAACATACACCACAAGAAACAGTCAGCATTGGAACATTGGCGAGTGGCAGGATATGACTTTCCCACCCAAGGGAGACCTTTTATATCCCTTCTTTTCCTTCTCATCCCCTCTGCTCAGTCAGCAGTTAAAATTTGAGTCAGATTTTTAAGTACTAACATTTCAAATTGTCTCCCACTAGGGCCAGTGGTACATCAGTGGTAGAATTCTCACCTTCCATGCCAGAGACCCAGGTTCAATTTCTGGCCATGCACCTTACATGCAGCCACCACCAGTCTATCATTAGAGGCTTGCGTGTTAAAATAATGCTGAACAAGTCTAAGGTGGACTAGGAAGAAAGGCCTGGTGATCTACTTCCAAAAATTAGCCAGTAAAACCCTATGGATCACAATGGTCCAAACTGAAACTGATCATGGGGGTGGTGCAAGATTGGCAGTGTTTCCTTCTGTTGTGCATGGGGTCACCTTGAGTCGAGGGTCAACTTGATAGCAGCTAACAACAACAAGATGTTTCCTTAGTTAGCACACATTTATTGAACAGGAAGTTTGTGCATGTCATCCTGCTAGATGTATTTATTTCCTGTCTTCAAGTAATATGGTTAGCAATGAGTTTGCCCTCAGTGTTGTTCTTAATGCAATTTTACTCTTCTCAAAAATTTTTGAAAGTTGCATAGATAATGTCCAGAGCCGTAAACATAGCTTATAATATGAATATTCCACTTTACTTGAGTGGACAAGGTGAAAAGGAGATTCAAGTGGGAAGACTGACACAGGAATAAGCATGCTTGGATAATCTATTTAGATAGATAGAGAGAACTAGGGCAGCAAACCAGATACTACATGTTATTTATTGTGATCTTCTCATTCAATTGCCAAGTTACAGAATTTTGGCACCAGGTCTCCCTTACTGTTCTGATAGGCTCAGGAAATTGGTTGTGACTAGCCCACTTTGGATTTTGTGCCTTTCCTAAATCACTCACCGTGGCAAGAGAGATAAAGGTTTCTGATCCCCTTTTTGGAGTGAGAGGTGACTTGATTCTGGTAGACTACCTAGGATGTGTTTGCTAAAAGGAAGAGGACTTCTTTTACCAGGAGACAGTAGGAGGGAAAGAATGCAAGCAAATATCATGTCTCATTAGTTGTTTGAGGGACACAGACTAAAACTCTGGGAGTGCAGAGGAGGGAGGAGTCATTTCTGGTGATTGCAGAAGGTGTACAGGAAGTGGTGGTGTAGTAGCTGAGCTCTTAGGATTTTAATAGAGAGTTTGATAGGACATGGAGGAAGGCTTTCATCCCAGGCAGAAGAGCCAAACCACAAAATTTAAAAAGCTCACAACAAATTCGGATGATGCCCTGTGATTCTTTTTCTTTATATATCCTAGCACACTGATAGAAATCCATACACTGTAATCTTTTCCTCATTTTCTCTCCTTCCTTTTCGTCCTCTCTGTGGTCATGATTCTAGTTATACCATGCCATTTATACTGCTTTGGCAAACGTCATTGGTGCCTTGCTAACCTGTAAATCCAGTGGCCTCTTTGCAGCACTGTTGGACTTGATATCTCTGAATGTTTGACACTGATTCACGCCTTTCTTCTGGAAACTCCCCTCTCTTGACTTCTGAGATTCCATGCTCTCTTGGCTCTTTTCACTGTACGTGAGCATTCCTTCTCAGTCACTGCTTCTGGCCCCTTTATTTCTGACTGCTCCTTGATGTCTCTTTCCCCTAAAGCTGAAGCCATGGCTCTCTTCCCATTTTACAGGTTCTTTTCAGGCCCATTTCATTCATTCTCATGGCATCTATATCCTCTGCTCATCTGTACCAATGGTCCTTCCACAGTTCTAATCCCTCACTGTGTAGCCCAACCTCCATGATCCACGAAGATAACAAATTGAACATTTCCTTCATGATATTATTTGATCTATTCTGTTCTTACCATTCTCACAGCTGTCACTCCAACTTTTAATTTACAATTTATGTCTTGCTAACATTACAGATTTAATGGAGCTCCTAGCCCTGTTTAAGGCATCTTACCCTCAATTCTGTATTCTAACTGGTATCCCTAGGTATTCCCATATTGTCATTGCCATTGCATGTGGTGGACTATGCTCTTGTCCACATGTAAAGGGCAAGAAGCTAATGTTTCAGGTTTAGTTTGCGTTTTGCATGGAAAACAACATGAACTTTTAATGAAAGAAGCATACTTTGGGGGAAATGTATATGTACAGTCATGCATCCCAGTTTATATAATTCACAGAGGGGTCTAATACAGGCAGAATTGTAGAGAGTTCACCGGGGTTAGGGAAATGATGATGCACACAACTGCATTTTAAAGCTTATTGCTAGAAAGTGAACTTAGTTTCCACGACTGTGATTTTTTTCCCTCAGTTTTCTCTACATGGTTATCCTTACTTTTAGAACATCAAATATTTAATATTAATTACCATGTTACTACCTTTAATCAAATGTTTATCTTTACCACTATGTAATACCCAAATCAAGACAAACACAGTTCATCTTTAATCAAATGGATGCTCTTATCAAGTTACCTTCCACAATCTGCATCAAAAAGAATATTAGTAGAGTGCTTCAAAAAGGAGGTTTCAGAGGTTCATTTAACATTGCTTTTTAGTTCAACTGACTTTAGCAATTTTCTAATTCATTTTTATAGAAATTCCATATTTCACTGCAGTCAACTTATTTGAATAGATAATAAACCATACATGAGTGTGTACTATAAATTAAATACTGTATTTCTTGATGCTAAAAAGGTGAATTTGTAATATTTACTCATGTGATACTCTTTAGAAACTAGTAAATGTTGAATATTAAAAAGTATTGTAGATTATCCAGGATATTAAACAGTATTTAGTGTTAATGTTGCTTTATCATTTATCTTGTTATGAAAAAATGTTACACATTGTTTTAGCCATCTGATATGTAATATAGAACAAACATCTAGATTTTCAGCCCTCCTTTATACACTATTTATTTATACACTATTATACACTATGCTGTAAAATAATATCCAGGGCTTTAAATTATGATGTCTTATTGAGATTCTGTCTTCATATGCACTGGCTTTTATTTTAATTTTGAAGCATATTGTCTTTAAGAAATTAAAAAATAATTTTTTAAAATCTTATTACAAAATACATGATCCTTGGAGAAAATTTAGGAAAGACTGATGAGCAAAATAGTAGCAAAGAAAATCTTATTCACAAATAACCACTGTCCAGTACCCTTAGTATAAATATTTAAGTTACTGCCGGTAGCTGACAAAGGAGATAAAGTTTTGTTATAAATGGTTATTGCAAAGAAATTATACGCAAGACTGACCTCTATATTCCTGCAAATGCTGGTGCATCAACAACTAGAATACAATAGACTAAGAAAATGATCTCTTCACTCGTAGGGCTGGGACTATTGAAATGACGTACAGTTGTCTCATTAGAAGGTTGTAATTGTATGCGTGTGTGACTTTTTTTCCAGTTTACATTAGAAAATAGATATTTATTTTAATTTGACTGATACTCTTAGGTTTAACGAATTTTGCATATTAAATAACACAGTCAGAAATATCCTGTACATACATTGAGAATCATCTTAAATTATAATTTTGTTGTGGTTAAATTTTTATACTCCTTTTTGAAAACATACCCTCTTGTCTTAGTGGTAATAAAAGTGTAGATTTACCACTTTTCATAACTGTGTTTTGAAAGCTTTATAGTCCTTTGGAGACAAACTCTCAGGAAGCCTTGCCAGTCAGCAAACACAAAAGATTAATAACATGAATGATTTTGGCATCTTGCAAAAATTATGCATTAGGTTTTATTTAAAAGAGGCAATACATGTGCTCTCCGATTTTGGTTCTCTAACTTTTAGCTCATATTTCAAGTAGGCTGTTGGTGTGCAGCTAAATTGCTTCTCCAAGATTTCCAAAAGTGATTTAATGACTAATAATAATGTAAGTTTTAGCATAATGCACATGGTAAAAACTATGTTAATGAATCTGGCTTTTTGGAATAACATTGATTTTTCCTTTAAAAATTCAAATTTACTATCAGTGAAAATTTGATAACTAATAATTTCAGTTTCACTTGACCTACTTGTGGAATAGATGAAAATGCCAATGGTAGATGGTCATATATGGTATGAGTCTCATATTCCTTATTTCTTCTGTTAAGTTGCCAGTTGTCAAACTGTAACCTGTTGCATTGGATGTTATTCTTATGATTCTTTTGCTTTTTTAGTTTGTTTAATCAAATGAAAATAATTTAGAGATATACTGAGAGAGTAACATTTGAATATTTACCTGCTTTAGACATGCTATAGAGCTTATTGGACAACTTACACAACACACTATTTTATAAAGGCTCACATACTTTGGACATGCTATCAGGAGAGACCAGTCCCTGTAAAAGGACATCATGCTTGGTAAAGTAGAGGGTCAGCGATAAAGAAGAAGACCCTCAATGAGATGAGTTGACCCAGTGGCAGCAACAATGGGCTCAAGCATAACAACCATCATGAGGGTGACGCAGGACCGGGCAGTGTTTTGTTCTTTTGTACACAGGGTCACTATGAGTCGGAACTGGCTCGATGGCACCTAACAACAAGTTCTTTTGACTTGGAGGGCTTTGTGTCCATGTGATGTTCATCAGCTCAACTGCAACTGGTACTGGGAAAGTTCAAATTTTATTTTCTTTCAGGAAAATAACTTGTTCAGAAAGCAACACTGAGTGCATAGTCATTGTAATTTCCTTTATAGAAGCTCTTCTTGTGTGACTCGTCTCCACTTCTTCCTCATTTGAGAAATGTTATGGAAATCAATTGGTTTATGTTCAAGGTGTGAGTACTTAATAAGTGCTAAGTACTCTTCTAATAATAAAAATGTAACATTTTTGGATTGCTTACTACATGGCATGTACTATTCCAAGAACTTTGCATTTGTTAATGCAATTATTCCTTGTGACCATATGAATAAGGCATAGAAGAGTTATTTATCTTGCCAAAGTCATACAGCTATTAAGTGACAGAGCTGGAATTTGAACCCTGGCAGTTTGGCTCCATCTCCCATACTGTTAACCAGTGCACTGCGCTGCAACCAAGTTGCAAAATAACTTTTAGAATCATGGCTTCCATTCTTGCCTACAATGCCAATAAAACAATAAACAAATTAGCTTTTTAAAGGAAGAATTTCAGTGAACTTGAAAAGTTTTCCATGTCTAGTTGATCTTTGCCATGCCTACTAGTTGCCACATTGATTTCTAAAATGGACTTGAATCTTTGTAAAGACTGAGGAGTTTGTGTCTTTGAAATTTTCTGAGGAAGAGCAATTACAAGACTGTAAACTTTCTGAAGTTGTTCAGATTGGTCAGAAAGGTCAGCCTCGTATGTTTTTGTGTCAAATTAGGTTTGGTTTTTTTGCTGTCTTCTGATTATAATTGTCAGTGAAATTAACAGAGGAATTTTGTTAACATGTATAATATGGAGAGTTACGATAAATAATTAGCATAGTCACATTTTTTTTCCCCTCTCACAAAAGCTGAAAGATTAATTTTTAACTTTCTTTCTAAAAAAAAATCTGGTGGAATGCAGTATAGTATCTGGAAGATATGTCGGCACACACCTCTGCTGTTTGTTTTTCAGTCTAGGCCCCAAATCTCTGCAGTCAGCAACAAAGCCCTGAAAAATCAATATTTAGGTTCCTAGTCTTCTGAATAGGGGCATAAGGGCAGAGTTTCCTACCTTTTTAATTTGCCCCCTGATGTTTTCTAGTTACTTTGCCCTCACTTTTCTTGAGATAGGAAAAGGAGGAAAGTTTTATCAATCCCCAGTGGGTAATTTCACCATTGTGGATTCCTGCCTGTGAGTCTTTTACTGTTACATGCATTCACACCTCATATATTTTGCTCTAAAAGCAGAACATCTGAGATGATTCCGTGATAAAAAGATCTCAGAGAGATGGAAGATAGATTTAATGGTGCCATTTTTAGATAATCCTGTAAATAGAATGGCAGCTGTCCCCAGATGCATAGCAGATATACAGTACATATTCTGAATAGAAACAGATAAAAGATTGCACTCAATTAATCCTCTTGGAAACTAGCATTTTAGCCATGGATTCAGTCATCTAGTTTTTAACTACAGTGCACTTACCCTGTACCCTCATATGATATAATCCCATGCTCTGAAGGTGACTCCAGAGGGAAATTTGCTATTATCCTCAACTATGATGACAAAAGCAATCATAGTTGCATAGTTTTGTATAAACAAAGATGTCACTTTGAGGACTAACCCATGACCAGGCCATAGTATTTTCAGTCACCTCATATGTATGTGAAAACTGGACAACGAATAAGGAAGATGGAAGAAGAATTGATGCCTTAGAATTATGGTGTTGGGGAAGAATACTGAATATACCATGGACTGCCAGAAGAATGAACAAATCTGTCTTGGAATAAGTACAGCCAGAATGCTCCTCAGAAGCAAGGATGGTGAGACTTTGTCTCACGTACTTTGGATATGTTAGCAGGAGGGACCAGTGTCTGGAGAAGGATGTCATGCTTGGTAAAGTAGAGGGTCAGAGAAAGAGAGGAAGACCCTCAATGAGATGGATTGACACAGTGGCTGCAACGATGGGCTCAGCATAGCAACTATTGTAAGAGTGGTTCAGGACCGGGCAGTGTTTTGTTCTGTGGTACATAGAATCACTGTGAGTCCGAAGCAACTCGATGGCACCTAACAACAACAACAAAAATTTGAGTTATTTACCCTTTTTTATTTTTTATACTATCAGCGGTTCAAATCTACGAGCATTTCTCGAACACCTATTATATAGAAGGCTCTCTTCGTGGTACTCTGGGGGAAGCAAGACAGATTTCTTTCAAAAAACTATTTCTTGTATGGAAAAGGCATAAACAAGAATTTATTGTGCAAGATAGAATGCAACAATTTCTGTACATGAAGTCTAACAGATATTTTGAGTTCAATAACCGTTGAACATTTATAAAACAAGTTTTCTGTTTTAGGTACATTGCTAATAGATACTATGGATATTGAGATGAATTAAATCCAATCCTCAAAGACCTTTCCTTAGGGGAGACAGCAAGTAAACTGATAATTTCATGCAGTAATTGAATATATATTTTATAAGTTCAAAAGTGGCAGAGGAAGGGTTGATTAATTCTTCTGGAAGTAGGGTTGATAGTAGGGTTCAAAAGAGGTAATATGTGACTGGTATTTTGGGGCATGAATAAGAGTTTTCTAGATAAATGTTATTGTTAGCTCCCTTCAAGTCAGGTCCCAACTCATGGTGACCCCATGTGCAACAGAATAAATGCTACCTGGTCCTGTGCCATCCCCATGATTGGTTGTGGATTGGACCGTTGTGATCCATAGGGTTTTCATTGATTGGTTTCCAGAAGTAGATCATAAAGTCTTTCTCCCTAGTCTGTCTTAGTCTGGAAGCTCTGCAGAAACCTGCGTTGGCTGAGAATTGAACCTGGGTTTCCCTCATGGAAGGTGAGAATTCTGCCAGTGAACCACCAATGCCCCCATTTAATAAATTGTGAGAGACAGAGACAATAGAAGGAGGCAAAGGCACTCCAGAAAGAGGGAATATCATACCCACAGACAAGGCTACACAAGAGTGTGTGGTTTATTGGCAACTCTAAATTATCTGGCGTTGTCCTCTTCCTGTACATGCTTTGTGCACTGTAGGAGGGTATCCGGAGTGTTTAGCAAAGACTTCGTTATGAAAGTTTAGACCAAAAGCAAAGTAAATTGTCCATGTAAACTTAGTTTTTCTGACAGCAAGTTACATGCTTTGTCTTTAAGACAGACCTGGTTTTGAATCAGGATTCTGAAACTTGTTACTGTGTGATCTTGAGCAATTTGTAAATGGGGGCTCTGATGATTTACTGTAAAATAGTATATTGTCTAATACCTAGCATATAATGACGGCTAGAATTGTCGCCCTTTTGCTTTTTTGGTTGATCTTCCTTTGGTTGTGTTCCTTGCTGGGAGTTACAAGAACATAACTGTACTCAGTTAATGCACTGTAGCTGCCATTGTTTTCATGAAGTCTGGAATTTAAAAGATGTGGGAAGGAAAATCAAAACAGTTCTGGAATGAGAGTGTGGAGATCTGAGTTCTAGTTCTACCTTAGCCACACACTGAGACTAGTGATGTCGACCAAAGTGTGCCCTATGAGTTTATTCTTCTCTCCCAGGAGGGATTTGGACTAAATGTTTATCTGACTCATGTTCTTGTTGCTGTAAGTAGTTCCTAAGGAGCAGCCTGTGACTTGAAAGAGAGGAGCCATATAACTTAATTCCAGTAAAAGGCTTACTAAATCAGAAATTTGGTTTCACATTTTCTGTCGGGGAAAAAGTTTTCTACAATAACTGAACTCATTTTAGAGAATGGAGATTTCCCCATTGTAGTAGAAAATGACACATTACACAGAAGGACTACATTAAACATGTAGAAAGGGGATTGGCCAGCCTTGCAATCTTGTTCAAAGATCAGAAACTGGAAGAGTTGAGAGTGGTTTGATGTTTTGGTTGTGCAATGGTGAGAGTGTGATTAAGTGGATTCTTAGGAGCATCTGATGCCTGTTGAATTTCTGTGGGCCAGAGCATTGAAAAGATGCCAGTGACTTGTATTAGCGATTGATGAAATTTAAATCCTGAGAAAACTTGGTGCTGAGTAAGGAACATAGTGCTTCTTTCTACAAATTAATTGTTATACCCATGACTAATGCGTGTTCATTCACAAGGTACAGAGAGATTAACATCCTGAAGAATACGTAGTCAGTAGGGCCACAGTCAAGGAGTGTTAACTCCAGATTCCAAACCACAGCCCTTTGATATTACTTCCTCTCATGACAAAATCTAACTGCTGTTTTCACTGTACATTAATTTTGATATCATTTTGAAGTAATAGCATGTATGGCTTTGTAGTCTCTTAATGCCGACAGTCTTATCTCTTTCCTCTTTATTTCCTTGCTTTGTTTCCACTGTTAATGTGGTAACCAGCCACTTATCATACTGATTATCTTGTAATTGAAACTGTAAAAGCCTATGGCAGGTAAACCCTATGGCAGGCAGATGGCCTCCCCAGTATGTCAGCTGTCTCTGATTCTTCCTCCCAGCCCCCTGTACTACAATGTGGTCTGGGGAAAAAAAATAACAACACAAAAAGCCCATATCACACAGTTTTAAATTTAACAGAATGTATTTGCTAACACTTTTAAAGTTGCCTTAAGATCAAAATTCATTATGGGAGCATCTTTTGTGAAGCATGAAGTGAAAGAGAAGCAGGGCAAACTATAGTGTTGGGAAGAGTGCAGAGGTTGTTATGACAGATTTGCAGCACCTGCGCTTGTGCTTTTGGTGTTTTGGTGGACTTACTCTTGGGGAAAAGCAGAAATGCCCCCAAGCTATTGGTTGTTTCTTGTTCTCGTAACAGCCCAAGGAGGGGGAAAAGTGCTTGTTTAAGCACTAATATGTTCCATAAAAACTAACAATTATGGCAAGGTTTCTAAAAAGAAAATTACATTAAAGATGAATGAGGTTATATTGAAATAATTATGTTTTAAGGTGTGTTAACATTAAAAGATACTGAATAGAATATTGACTGTTTTGTGGAAATAGCAGTAATGAGATTCCTGTCACCTAATCTTATAATAATTGGGTTATTACTATGCAAATGAAGGTATTACTTTAAAAAAAGTAAGGAAGGAAGACAGATCCTTGAAGCAGTCCTTTATCTCTTCTTAAAGCTGTGCTGTCAGTTCTCTTTAGACTGAAGATCCTTTTCTAAACAATTTCGAGATGCTTTCACTATATGCCCCTGAAATTCCACTATAATATTTTTCAGCTGCCACAGGTAGCAGATCAGTGGTTGGTGATTTTATATTTTTTTTAGTTTTATGTGGAACCTAAAGGAATAATTAAACCGTATAACTACAGCCCACTTTTTTTTCCTCGGGGGAAAAAAAAAAGAAATGGAGTGAATTTTCCTGCCAAAGATGCATGCTAGAGCCCTTATCTGCACTTTCCATGCAGCTGTATCATTGTTGTGTCCTATCAGGTGGTGCCCTCACATCTCCAAAGCCAACAGGTCATTTTGGGTTAGCAGACCTCCTAGGACATCTTTGTGTTTGAGGAAGTGATTCCGTTAGTCCTCAGTCATGCTCAGATCAATAGTCCATGCATTGCTGTCACCAGCATGTCCATTTAAACTCCTGTGGCACCCATCAAATGAATACAAATATTTGGGACAACTGCCATTTTAGTTTATGACCCAGGTTAATACCTGTGTGCTCAACAGGGAATACTGTTTGAAACTGTTGACTGCTGAGGCTTTGGGTAAAAGGCAATTATATTTCCTGGGAATGTTGTATGATTTCTATGCACTGCTTGACATATGAAATCTTCTCTGTATATGGAATGATAGACAATTGCACTCTAAAAGTTCTCTGGTATTCCTCCATAGAGAATGTATGAAGAAAAGTCTGGATTGAGCCTTATTGAAATCTCACAATGGATTTTTTATAGTTTTAACCCTTTTTGATAGTGTAACTAGATTAATGTAAGCAAGCAGATTTGAGGAAATCACCAAAGACAACTTTTCATTTACCAAATACTTTTGGTTCCGAGGTTTAGGAGGTTAAGAAAATATAAGCCATATCAGTTGTATTTCAGAATCACTTTAAACTTGAGAGACTTGATAAATGTCATCAACAGCTGCTCTTTACCTTATGTCTTTCCCATAGTTCTTGTAAGACCAGGCTCAGAGTGGCCACTGCACATTATATTCATGCCATTCTCTGTTAAGTAGATAAATCTTAGAATGAATTTCTGTTTTTATGAGTACAGATTTGTCGCTTTTTGTTATAAGGCACAATTTACTGAATACGATAACATTTTCAAATAACTCATAATACTGAAAATATTAGTTCTACATCTGTACATTTCTACAGTCCAATTAATTAAGTTGGCTAGGAGAGTGCAATACATATGGGTAGCTTTTACTAGATCTCTGTGAAAAAGATATTTGGAAAAATCCAGCACACGATTTGAGTTAGAATAACTTATGTTGCTGTTATAAACAACCCTAAAATCTTGTTTGCAAGGTTTGCTATGGGTTTAGATGATTCTTCAGGTCAGCTATCCAACCATATGCTGGCTCAGCTTTTGAGACTGCTTCAGTCTTATGGCACCTCCATATCAAAACCTGCTTCCATGCTCTCCCAGGCAGGGGAAGAGAGGGCTGGAGAGCTGAGCACTGGCAGTTAAATGCTTTGTTCCAGAAATTACAGACATCGCTTCTCTTCACGTTTCTGTGCTGGAACTAGTCCTGTGGTCACTCCTAATTTCCTTGGGATGGGGATGTGTAGAGGAGATCCAGATATTGATTAATATTGTAATGTTGACCATATCCAGTATTGATTCATTTCACTGACTGAGAATACCTTTGAAATATGAGAAACCACTCGTGATGGATGGGTGAAACTACAGAAAGGAGGGTAATGGATGGTTTTCATTAAGAACAATAAGCATTTTCCTTCTAGTCATGGATGTACCCATTTGTCTAGACTTCCATGAACCTTGCTGTTCTTGGGTATTATGGAACAGGTTTTACCTTGACTAAGGTCACTGTGCAGTCAGCCTTTACAGATGAGATTATAGTGAGCTTTTAAATTGCAGCTATGGCCAACCTGCAATAATGACAAACATTGCAGAAGAATGCCCTTTGTCCAGGTTGAGTGAGGGTTGGTGACATTAAATAGAGCCAACAGTTTGCCAGATTGGAAAGGGATTTATTTGATTTGCAAAAGAAGGAAACATTCGAATCAGTACATTTGCCCACTCATTCCAATAGAGTCTACAAAGAAACGAGAGCACACTTTAAAAATAATGAATTCCCATTGTATTTTTAAATAAAGCAGTGTATTTGGTGCTAATAGGTGTTTAGCAGCAGTAACAAAAGTTTGGTACCTTATTTGACTCTTATTTGCTGGCAAACAAAAGAACAAATGTGTCTGATCTGGAGAAGGAGAATATTTTACCACTGGGTTGAATTGTATCTAATTGTGTCCTGAGGTGAGAGGTAGTAAGAACCACCAAAAAGGACGTTGGGCAGACCAAGAAAGAATGCCTCTAATTTTCCAGTTTAACAGTATGGAAGGATAATCACTATGTACATATGGAAGCATATTGGTTAAACATATCACTTGTTTCACGTCTATTGCAATCAACAGTGAAGATTCTATTTACTAATAACAAATGCAGTAGTCATTAATGTATGGGTTTATAATATACTCTTCTATTTTTTCTCTTTTTTGTTTTTACTTTTCCCTTTTATTACAAAGTAGAAATAAAAATACTGAAGACTACACGAAGCAAATGTACAGCTTAGTGGTTTATGATAAGGTGAAATAACATTGTAACCACCCTCCAGGTCAAGAAATAGACGTTTATCAGCAATTTTAGAAATCCCTCCATGTGTACCATCCCAATCACAACTCACTTCTCTCTCTAGAAAAAATCACCTTAACTTTTACAGTAATACATTCCTAGACAGTATGATTAATTTTGTCTATTAAAAACCTTAATACAACTCTTATGTCTCTTTTAGTCTTTAGGTTCCCCCTCCATTTTTTCCCTTTTCCTTACAGCTTATCTGTTGAAGAATCTGGTCACTTGACCTGCAGAGTTTACTGTAGTCTGGATTTTGTTGGATACATACTCATGGTGAGGTTCAGTGAGTTCCTTTGTCCTTTGTTATGAGTCAGAATCAACTTGATGGCAGTGGGTTTTTGGGTTTTGTCCTTTGTATTTTTGTGCAGATTGGCAGCTGGCTGTAGAGACTTGATCAGACTCAGGTTTGATCCCTTTGCAAGACTGTGTTTTTTCATCTGGAGACACATAATGTTTGGTTAGCATTCTTTTTTGATGTTAGTAGTCATTGATGCCCAATGCTTGTTGTTGTTGTTAGGTGCTGTCCAGTTGGTTCCAATTCATAGCGACCCTGTGTACAACAGAATGAAACACCACCAAGTCCTGCACACTCTTCACAGTCTTTGCTATGTTTGAACCCGTTGTTGCAGCCACTGTCCCTCCATCTGATTGAGGGTCTTCCTCTTTTTTGCTAACCCTCTACTTTACCAAGCATGATGTCCTTCTCTGGAGACTATTCACTCCTGATAACATGTCCAAATTACATGAGACAAATTCTTGCCATCCTCGCTTCTAAGGAGCATCCTGCCTGTACTTCTTCCAAGACAGATTTGCTCATTCTTCTGGCAGTCCATGATATATTTAATATTCTTCACCAACACCATAATTCAAAGCCATCATTTCTTGTTTGGTTTTCCTTATACGTCGTCCAGGTTTCGTATGCATATGAGGTGATTGAAAATACCATGGCTTGGGTCAGGTGTATCTTAGTCCTTAAAGCAACATCTTTGCTTTTTAACACTTTAAAGAGGTCTTTTGCAGCAGATTTGCCCAGTGCAACATGTCATTTGATTGCTTGACTGCTGCCTCCATGGGCATTGATTGTGGATCCAAGTAAAATGAAATCCTTGACAACTTCAAACTTTTCTCCGTTTATCATGATGTTGCTTATTGGTCCAGTTGTGAGGATTTTTGTTTTCTTTATGTTGAGGTGTAACCCATACTGAAGGCTGTAGTCTTTGATCTTCATCAGTAAGTGCTTCAAGACTTCTTCACTTTCAGCAAGTAATGTCATCTACATATCACAGGTTGTTAATGAATCTTCCTTCAGTCCTGATGCTGCATTCTTCTTCATACAGTCCAGCTTCTCAGATTATTTGCTCATCATACAGTTTGAATAAGTATGGTGAAAGGATACAACCTTGAGGCACACCTGTCTTGATTTTAAACCATGAAATATCCCCTTGTTCTGTTTGAACAACCTTGCCTCTTGGTCTATGTACAGGTTCTACATGAGCACAACTGATTGTTCAAGAATTCTCATTCCTCACAGTATTATCCATAATTTGTTATGATCCATACAGTCAAATGCCTTTTCATAGTCAGTAAAAGACAGGTACACATCTTTCCGGTATTCTGTGCTTTCAGCCAAGATTCATCTGATATCAGCAATGATATCCCTGGTACCACTTTCTCTTCTAAATCTGGCTTGAATTTCTGGCAGTTCCTTGTCGTTGTACTGCTGCAACTGTTTTTTGAATTATCTTTAGCAAAATTTTACTTGTGTGATATTAATGATATTGTTCAACAATTTCCACATTCCATTTGATGATCTTTCTTTGGAATGAGCACAGATGTGGATCTCATCCAGTTGGTTGGCCAAGTATCTCTCTTCCAAATTTCTTGGCATAGATGAGTGAGTGCCTCCAGCATTGCATCCATTCGTTTTAATGTCTCAATTGGTGAATTATCAATTCCTGGAGCCTTGTTTTTCGCCAGTGCTTTCAGTGCAGCTTGGACTTCTTCCTGCAGTACCATCAGTTCTTGATTATATGCTATCTCCTGAAATGGTTGAACATCGACCAGTTCTTTTTGGTACAGTGACTCTGTGTATTCCTTCCATCTTCTCTTGATGTTTCCTGCATTATTCAATATTTTGTCCATAGAATCTTTCAAAATTGCAATTTGAGGCTTGAATGTTTTCTTCTCTTTTACATAATCATTTCTTCCTTTCACTTTAGCTACTCTCTGTTAAACAGCAAGTTTTAGAGTCTCTTCTGACATCTATTTTGGTCTTTTCTTTCTTTCCTGCCTTTGTATGACCTTTTACTTTCTTTGTGTATGATGTCCTTGATGTCATCCCACAGCTCATTTGGTATTTGGTGCATTAAGTCTATTCTAGAGGTGATCTCTAAATTCAATTGAAATATACTCAAGGTCATACTTTGGTTCTTGTGGGTGGATCTTGAAAAGTTCTTTTTGAGGATGAGTATAACACCATTCCGCTTCAATTTGTCATTCCTGATACAGTAGACTATATGGTTGCCTGATGCAAAATGGCCAATTCCTGTCCATTTCAGCTCACTAATGCCTAGGATATTGGTCTTGTGTATTCCATTTCATTTTTGACAACTTCGATTTTTCCTAGATTCATATGCCATACATTCCACATTCTGATTTTTAATGGATGTTTACAGCTGTTTCTTCTCATTTTGAGTCTTGCCACATCAGCAGATGAAGATCTTGAAAGCTTTACTTCATCCACGTCATGAAGGCCAACTCTATTTTGAGGAGGCAGCTCTTCCCCAGTAGTAGTTTGAGTGCTTTCCAACCTCAGGGGCTGATCTTCTGGCACTATATTAGGCAATGTTCCGCTGCTGTTCCTAAGGTTTTCACTGGCCAATTTTTTTAGAAGTAGATTGCCTGGTTCTTCCTAGTCTAGCCTGGAGGCTCAGCTGAACCCTGTCCACCATGGGTGTCCCTGATGGTATTTGAAATACCAGTGGCATAGCTTACAGCATCACAGCAACACTCAAGCCACCGGAGTATGGCAAACTGACAGATAGGTGGTATACTCAATGGTTAGACCCATTAGTTCATTAGCGACTGTAAAGTGAAAATATTCTAATTATATCATCTTATTTACATTTATTGGCTAGGATAATTGTATGAAAAGTAACTGCCCCAGTCTTCAATTTCGTTATCAGGTGGTACAGTTCATATAGGAAAGGCAGGATAAATACTTGTTATTTCTTTTTATTTACCCAGTTCTCAAATTAATGAATTGGTTTCCTGTCATCCAGAGAAGGTAACCAATAATTATGTTTAAATATCATTGAACTCATGGGTTTAGACATATTTGATGGGGTTTGGTGAAATTCTTATCCTTATTGAAGTTCAAATTGTCCATTCTTTGTCCAGTGGAAACCTCTTCAGTTGACTCCCAGGTGCTTTTTCATGTGACCCTAATTGTCTGTGATAGCTTCCTTAGTATCTGGTATGTCAAGATGTTCTAGGCTCATCATATGCATTTGCTGTTCTAGCCATTTCTCCAAGAAACCCTGTTTTCTGTATATTAGGGATGCTCACTGCTACTGGATTGGTGGTTATTTCTAGGCCTTTGCAGTAGACAAAGCTATTTTATGTGCTTAAAGTTTTTACTTCTTGTATTCATGTATTAATTTGGGGCTGTCAAATTGCATGCCAAAACGAAGGTATCTAAAAGTGTCTTAGAATATATGAGGTCCATCAGAAGTTTTACTAATATTTATATAGGACCACATTTTATTCATGGAAAATATCATCTTCTAGCAATGAACCTTTATGTGTATATTTAAAATGTTTCTGTTCTTAATATTTATTTGAATTAATATTGTGGGAAAAGTCTTCTTTCATGCTTGATACTCATTTTTGGCTTTCTTTTGGCTACTGGAGATCAAAGCTGCTAGAAGTTAATGTCTCTACAGTCACTTATCCATAGAGTTCCACTTTTATTTTTTAGCATGACATTTCAGTTTGAAAAATTTTCCTTCATCTTGATCAGTATCTACTAATGTTTATCTGATGTGACTTCCTCAGAAGTTGTCGTATGCATTATAGTACTTATATGTAAGTATATATATTCTGTTAAACACTTGCAAATCATTTCAACGAAAAATAAGAGAGTACACACTAGGACAGTTATCATTTTACTGAGCTAATATAGCCCACACCAAAGTTGGCTGAAATGGTTAAATAGCGAACTCCTAGAGGCTGAAGGCCAAAGGGATGTTTGGCGATGAAATATAGAAAGTTACAGGGTTTGTAACATTCTTGTTTAGGAATCCCTTTTCAGGCTGGACCTAATCTCTGAAGAACTCTTTTCACTAATATAACCAGAGAATAAAGTGCCCCTACTCTGAATCAGAATTCACTCCATGGTGACAACAACAACAACAGCTCTTATAGCTAAGGATTCTCTGGATGGCACAAATGGTGAAGTGCTCCACTACTAGTTGAAAGGTCAGCAGTTCAAACCCACCCAGAGGCATTTTGGAAGACAGGCCTGGTTATCTGCTTCCAAAAGGTCATAGCTTTGAAAACACTATGGAGCAGTTCTACTCTGCACATGTGGAACCACCATGAGTCAGAAATGACTTGACAACAACTGACATCAACAGCTCTTATAGCTGTGTAGGATTGGAGATAGCAAGAGAGAGAAACACAGTCAGGCAAAGATAGATGGACCTTAGAACTGTGTTCATCTCAACTATTGCACCACAAAATTAGCAAGTGGGTAGCTTCCTTTACCAAGTAACCAACAACTATAGTAGTCATTTTGCAGAATGTATTAGAAGTGGAGAGACTCTCTTTAAGTTCTACTTAATTAAAAATATCTAGAACTATATATGTATATATAGTGGATAAAAGTATATCTAGGAGGTATATTTTACCTTTAGCTACTTTTACTTGCCTTTTTAATTTCTATTGAATATCTTAATTTTTTTTTGAGATATAATTGTCATACCATAAAATTCACCCCTTTAAAGTGCACAATTTATTGGTTTTTAGGATACTCATGTAGTTGGCAACTACCACCACTATCTAATTTCAGAACATTTTCATCACCTCTGGAAGAAACCCTGTACCCATCAGCAGTCACTCTACATTCCCCCCTTTCCACCCATCTGTGGCCTCTGGCAACCACTAATTTACTTTCTGTCTCTATGGATTTGTTTATTCTGGAAATTTCAAATACATGGATCATACAATACGTAGCCTTTTGTGTCTGCCTTCTTTCAGTTAGCATAGTGTTTTCAAGGTACAATCTATATTGTACCATGTATTAGAACTTTATTTTTTTTATAGCCAAATAATATTCCATTGTACAGATATACCACATCTTGTTTATCTGTTTATCAGCTGATGGACATTTGGGGATTGTTTCCACTTTTTGGCTATTATGAAAAATGTTGTTATGAACATTTATATACAAGGTTTTGTGTGAACATATGTTTTAAATTCTCTTGGGTATATACCTAGGAATAGAATTGCTGGGTTATATGTGTAACCTCTTGAGGAACTGCCAGACTATTTTCCAAAGTGGCTGCACCATTTTACATTCCCACAATTAGTGTTTGAGGGTTCCAATTTTTCCAAATCCTTGCTAACACTTTATTGTTATCATCATCCTAGTTTTCTTTGTTTATTGGGTTAACACATTATTGAACAATGTGCTGCTTTAGTGACAGAGTTTATAATGTAAATGTATGAAAAAGCTTTTGTAATCTATCTGTAAAGATTGTATAGCCAACCAGTTTGTTGTACTTCTGGGAAACAACGGCAATGATTATGTTTCTCTAGCCATCTTGGTAGTTTCATGAGGTGGTTCATTGGGACACTATGTTTTCTCCTGAGGACTCTGGTGAAGTTGTGGGATTCAGTGTTTTGTGTTTGGATTGCTCTATGATTTTGGAGTGCCCAAGGCTGACAGGAGTATCTTGACCAATCTTAGTGACTCTGGCAACTACTTCATCATTTCAGAGAATGGTGTTTTGCTTATCTGAATTGGATCCTCTGGTCTAGGCTTTTAGTTCCACACAGATCCTCCATTCCACTGTTCGCCTATCCTGACTTCCAACATTTGGAGTCTTCTGAGGCTCTAAGACTAACCAGAGAATGAAGAATCTGATCTATCATTAAATCACAGCCAATTGCAAGTGGTAAACACATGTACTGGTCACGCTAGGGTAGTTTTAGAAGAAAGTTTGAAAAAAATCCAGCCAGATTTAACAATAAAGAAAGGTAATGTCTCATATAGCTAGACGTTAGAGGTAGGGCAGATTATTAGGTGGCCTTTGTTCAGTGCTTTCAGCTCCGTATCTCTCCAGTTCCCTAAACTCTGTCTTCCTCTATATATGTGAACATTAGTAAGTTGAAAGACCAGATACCAGTACTTTCGGGTCTGACCTTCAGAGAGGAGAAAGAGATCGTCTCTTCCAGTGGCTCTTTCTTAGCGATGAATACCACTTTTTCTGGAAACAAATTTTACTGATGTTTCCTTGGCCCACACTGCCATTTGCTAGTTCCTGGATCCAATCCCTGTTTCCAAAAGAGTGCCATTCATAGATTGGCTAAGACCTGGAGTCCTCAACTCATCACTGGCAAGGAGGATGGGATTACCTTGATTGCCTCCAGTTATCAGGACCGAGACCTAAGGTTGGGGATAAGGCCTCCAACTGTAGAGCTCATACATGTTGAGAAAGGGTTAGAAGAGATATTGAGAAAAAACAACACAGTATCTATTATTATGCCTTAGGGTGTGTGTGTATGTATGTGTGGTGTGTTTTCATTTCTTTGGCTGTAGCACTTGAGTAAATAATGAGCAATAATAGTCAAAGTAAAAAATATATATAATATAAAGCTTCCAAAAATGTGTGATTTGGTTGTAAAAAATTTTAAGCCGTTGCTCTAATTCTTGTTATTTTAAAAATTTCATTGAATATAAATTACATGAGTAACCTACTGTCACTGCTTTGTACCTCTAGATGAGTTTAGTGAAAACCAGCCTCTGCGAAATATGACTAAACTTGCCCTTAAGATTTGTCATCTGGGTTGAGCATTTTCTCTTAGCCGTCCTTCCCTGGCTTCTCCTTGTCAAGCCTGTTACAGACAAATAGTGTCCTGGGCTATAACACATATTTAGCATCTCCCTTCATGTTCTTCTAGACTCATACCTGGAATGTTGTCTGCCCTCCTCTCCACCTTTTTGGATCTTTCCTATTCCTAAAAACCAAGCACAGGTACTACCTCTGTAAAGCCTTTCTGTAACCAGCTCTTTCTGAGGGTCTTTCCGCTCTTTCCTCAGAAAACCTTTCAGTATTATTTTCAGTTCAATTCATTTGTCAGTCAAATCATCTGCTGTCTTTTTGAGGATTCTTCTACTCTGTTTTTGAGCTATTATTAACATCTTCTATTATTGAGTATGATCTTTTTGAAGGTAGAGACCTTTGATACCATACTTCATGGGTCCCATGAAAATTGTTTACTTTTCATGTAGTCATCTTGGAAAGGGAAGTTTAAAGAGTCTCTAATTCTGGACATAAAAATAGCTCACATTTATTGAGAACTTGTTATGTGGCAAACACAGAAACAAACACTTTATGGGCATTGTCTCATTTCTTCCTCACATACTCCATGTAATAGGTTGAACAAACACCTATCACAAAATAGTGGAATCAAAAAAGGGCATATAGTGTTACTCTAACAGAAACAGGCCTTTTTTTTTTTTTTAAGCTCACAAAATATCTCCAAGTTTCCATCTTTCAATTGCTTTCCTCTCTTTTGTCTTTATAATCAGAAAGAATAATCACTCTACAAGTTGGCAAAAATGACCCAGCTCCATGTTTGAATAGTCCTTAATAGCCTCAGTCACTGAGAGAAAGAATGTACCTGTCTTTTTCTCTCTGTCTCTTTCTCAACTTGCAGGAATAATTGTGGCAATGGGGATCCCCATATGTCTTCTCAGGACCACTCAGGCCTGGCTGTGTACTCTTTCCTAGAGTTCAGCTATAAGGGGTGGGGGCCGAGCCCATCTGAACCCAATGTCTGAGAATATGGGTAGCATGGTCATTCAGTGAAATGCTAAGTAGATAATTATTCTGGTAGTTATTATCTTTAACTTACAGAGAAGCTCTGGATTTAGAAATTAAGTAACATGCTCAAGATCACCCAGATAGGAAGCTTCTACCCATCAAAAACTTCAGAGTTGATGTCGTGTTGCTATATTGTAATATTCATTAAGCTGTGTTTTAGTATCAAGGCTCAGAATAAAAATAACTTTCATTGCATGGGCCTTATTTTATCTTCAGTAGCAGCTCTCTTCAGATACTCAGTGCCTCTACTTCCTTATATAATTTCATCTTTTCTGCTAAGTCAGGAAATGAACCATTATCTGAAATTATCAAAAACAGCCACTAAGAACTTTATAGGAGCACAGCTCTACTCTGACACACATGGGGTCACCATGAGTCAGAGTCGACTCGACGACTACTGGTTTTTTGGTTTAGTTGAGTGATTGGACTTCCTTTTCTAAAGCTGTGTCTCAGTCACCATGTTTCCTTACCAGGTCTTTGCATTTGAATAATTTCATGGCTCCTTCTCCGTATGGCTCCAAAGACACCATACCTGTCAAAGAAGTTTCAGATATTATTTTGTCAGTAGGGAGATATTTGCAGAGGGAAAGCAGGTTGGCTACTAAATAGTTGAGGTGGCTAAGTATAGGGTGAAGATTCATGGGAAGGTTTCTTGGGCTAGCCCAAGGTCTGTTAGTAGAAAGACACTTGGCTCGCCTGAGGAAAACAAACTAGGGCCACCTGAGCTGTGGATGCTGCAAGCCTGATTCCTAGAGCTCCTGAGATGAAGGTATATGGGTCTTGTTATCTCTAGCTTTTTGCATAATTCAGGGCCTGCCCTGCTTTGGCTTAGACCAGCCAGGAGGCCCTGCTCCTCAGGGTCTACTTTCCCTGTCAGTGCTCAGGAAAGACCACCCCACTACCTCACTACAACCCTAAATCTTCTTGTTCCTTTCCTTCTGACCCAAGACTTTCATATGTTCAAGATGAGTTTTCTTAAACTTTTGGTATTATTGTATTTTAGGGGCTCTTAACTTGTTATATACTGACAAACACATGTTTTGTTGTAACAACCCCTTTCCTAATGTTCTGGAATGTGTCCCTGGTTTTACTTCTTTCTCTGTTAATGACTTTTCCAACTTTGATGTAGTTAAATCACTGCTAGAAGTTTTAATGACTTTGTTTTCTTCACACCATCTAACAAAGTACATCACAGATATTGCTCAATGATATATTTATTTAATTTGACTTAGCAGTCAGAGTTGGGTTAAATTGTCTATAACTTTAATAATTGGAGGAGGAATTTTATTCTTAGAAGTGTCCTAAATAGTGCTTTTATTATACACTTTTAGTTTTGGCTAAGATGTGTAGGACAAAACAAAGTTTACCAATCTAACCTATAGATTTGTATCTTGTTCTTATCATCTTTATTCACTCAGTTTTTAATATATCAGCTTAGGGGTTAATTTGGGATTGCTTTTTGTTCTAAAAATATAGAATTTGGTGTATTCTCAGGATTTTTGCTTCAGAAATTTTGCTTTTATTCAGGAATAATGGCTTTGTGTTATAAACAGCATTAAAATTTTATGTGTTATTGTATCGAAACTAGATGTCAGTCTTATAATTCACGTTTGATCTGTGACTGGAAAGGGGGGAAAGTCTTCAAATGTGGCTTGTTAACAATGAAAAATGGATTTATAGACTGTCTTCCTGTTAACAGTTCATGGTCTAAGTCGAGGGTATTTGGTCTGCTCATCTACTGGTTTTCAACTGGTAGAATAAAACTTTACCTACAGACCATGAACATCAGCATAGGGGCATATTTATTTTACTTTTTAATGTTAGAAACCACAAAAACTTTCCTCAGTTAGCAAGGGGGGTTTACAAAGCAAAGTAGTGAAAAATGGTATGAGCCTTCATTATCAGGTTTATTTTTAGCTGCCACGTTGGGGCTTTTACAAGTCTTTCCCTTTCCCACCCCATCTCCAGGAGGCAAACAAAGAAATATAATCTACATCAGCTACAGAAATGCCTCTGAGATTACCGCTCGAAAAAGTTTGCTGGGGATTTGGAGTAGAAATCCTGAAGAAGGGAAAAGGGCAAGGGTAAAATCTTTGTTGACAAGGGAGTTTCATAGATGTGGTGAGAACACATTATTGGATATGTGAATAAAAATTCGCAGAGTTTTTCTCTTCTCTTGAAAAAAAATTCTGGGAATGTGGTAGTTTTCTCTGGTTAAAGCGCTGGACACAGTGGCAGCTCTATTTTTATTTGTCTTCCTTTTTATTTCCAATTCCGATAATTCCCTGTCAGAGTGTTTAGCACCTTCATTCTCATCTTTCCTGGCCTGTCACCACTGGTGGCACCACTAAGTGAGAGGAAGGTAGATGTTCTCTCTGTGCACGATGCTACACAGGGCTCTGTCACTTGGTCAGTACCCTTGGTTGGAATGGAAGGACATTTGAACTCTCTCTTTGGGGGAGAGCGTTAGCACAGTCAACCTCCGCTGGCGTTGGGTCAAGGACTTCCAGTTAGCTTGTGAACCAAATTTTCCCCTGGAGAAAACACCATACGTGTACTTTGCTAGGAGGTCAGCTGTTGAAAACTGATATTTTTTTTTTTTTCAGGAGGATCCAGTGTCTGTTCAAATTTAGATAGCATCTAAGTGAAGGCAATTTAGATATTTAATCAAACCCAAATCTATTCTTAAAAAAAATAAAAGGAAGATCTCATTATAGATTCACAGATCTGTGTATTTGTATGTTCAGGAATAATAATACTGGGATATGTTTCAGGAAAAAGAGAGGAACAAAAATAATAAGAAAAAATATAATGGCTTTGAGCCCAAGTAAATGAAACTCTATTATTTAATTATATAGTATCTGACTGTGAACGTAAATGGGAGATGTAGAAAAAGATTTTTTTCTTCAGTTTGGATCATAGAAGGTGATTTCATGATTTTAATCATTTCAAAATGACAAAAATAACTCAAAGGGGAAGTCTGTCACTCAGAGCTAGCTACAAGCTAGAAGCTAGAGGTTTGACCCTTCAGAAAGTGAATCAGGAGATATAAGAAATATTTTGGGAATTGAGGATAGTCTCTTTCATGCACTCAAGTGTTTTTACACGTTAAAGTGAGTAAAAACTGCATAATGTGGGAAAACACCATTGTGTCCTTCAAACTTGCTACTCTGTGGTAGCCTGGGTAGATAGGGGGAAAAAAACCCACTGATACACAATGGAGAAGGATATGCTAACCTTTACAGTTGCAGTCTGGAAGGTCACATGGAGCAGTGTCTAGAATAATATCAATGGTTGGGCCATTTATTTGTTATCTATTGCTAATTTTGGCAAGTGAGTAAGTTTAAATCCCAGTGTCCTGGTTAAATTCCAGTGTAGATGAGTGATGGTATTCCATCTGCCATGTTCTCATTTTGCCTTCCATAAGGAAATGAAGCATAACTGTATTCCAAAGCAGACTGTTAACACGCTTTAGCTAAAAAGTTAGTATTTCTATTCCTCATCATGTAGTTCAGTGTCATCAGACTCCAGTCTGTCACTGACTCACCTGTGACCTTGTGAAAGTTAACTTCATCACTCTGAATTTTGTTTTGTTTTTCTCTATAAAATGTGGGCATTGCTCTAAGTAATTGTTAAGGCTACTTACAATTTTAATTTTGATGATTTAGATCCTTAATAAAAAATGCAATTTTTTTTTTCAGTTTTCAAAGATTTTTAGGATTTCTATTAACTTTAATACATTAGAAAACACATTCTCTTAAAACTTAGCTTTAAAAGTTGTCTACTCCAAAGTAGTATACATCAAATGAAAGAAGTCTTGGTGTTTTGAATAAGTCAAGTTTTTTTTTTTCACCACACTAATCTCAACTCATTTCTTATTTATTCTTTTAGATGGGATGGAAATGCATGTGTAGTTCTAGGTGGGGATAAAAGAGGAGAGTTTGGATATTATCTCAGATGACATTTTTTCTGATGTTTAAATTCTTGTTTTAGGACTCTTGGTAGTTAGTAGAAATATTCAACAGGACGTGACACACTGGTTCATGATACACTTCACTCAAACTGATAAAATGATAGCCCAGTAGACTGTGATAAGTTATGTAAATATAATGTAATACCTAGAGCAACCACTAAAAAAAGCCATACAAAGAAATACACTCAAAATACTACAGAGAAATCAAAATGGAATGATAAAAATGTTAAAATAACCCACAGGAAGGCAGGAAAAAGAAAACAGAGGTGACAAACAGAAAACACCAACAAGAACAAATAAGGGTGAAATTAAGACCTAACGTATCAATAATTACATTAAATATATATGGTTTAAATATCCCAGTTAAATACAGAGATTATCAGAGTGTATTACAAAACAGGACTCAACTATATGCCGTCTGCAAGAAACTCACTTTAAATATGATGATATAGGTAGGTTGAAAGTAAAGGGATGGGAAAATATATGCCATGCAGAGTAATCAAATGAAAGAAGTGGCCATATTAATATCATATAAGGAAAATTACTGGCAAAGAAATTTACCAGAGGCAGAGAAGTATATTATATAATGATAAAAAGGAACAATTCACCAAGAAGACAGAAGACATAGTAATCTTAAAAGCATATGCATCAAGTAACCAAGCTTCAGAATATGTGAAGCAAAACCTGAAAGAACCAAAAGGAGAAGGAGACGAACGCCCAATTACAGTTGCAGACTTCAGCAGCCCTATGTCAACAACTGATAGAACAACTAGACAGAAAATCAGCAAGGATATAGGAGAACTCACAACACCAAACAAAATGATCTAATTGAGTTTCACAGGACACTTTACCCAGCAACAGCATAACTCACATTCTTTTCACATGTCCCTGGAACATATACCAAGATAGATCATATACCAAAACATAAAGCAAACTTCAACCAATTTAAAAGTATTAAATTCATAGAGTATAATCCTCAACCACAATGGAATTAGACTAGAAATCAATAACAGAAAGATAACAGGAAAATACCTGAACATTTGGAAAACTGAACAATACACATTCTAGATAATCCTTAAGGCACAGAGGAAGTCTTAGGGGACATAAAAAAAATTGAACTGAATGAAAATAAAAATTTGTGGAACAAAGCTAATACAGATAACACTAAATGCATACATTAGAAGAAAGGAAGTCTCAAATCAATAATGTAAATTCCCACCTCAAGAACCTAGGAAAAGAAGGAAAAAACAATCCCAAAGAAAACAGAAGGAAGGAAATAATAAAGGTAACAGCAGATATCAGTGAAATTCAAAACAGAAAAATAATAGGAAAAAAAAAGACACAAAGATCAATACAATTGATCAGTAAAATGAAAAGATCAATATAATTGCAAATTTCTAACAAGATTGACAAAGAAAAAAAGACAACTCAATTTACCATTATTAAGAATGAAACAGGGATGTCATAGATCTGCAAGCATCAAATGAGTAATAAGGGAATGTTAGTAATAAGGGAATGTTACAAATAATTCTATACACATCAATTTGACAACTTAGAGAAAATGGACCAATTTCTTGAAGAATACTAACTACCACAACTCATCTGTTAAGAAGTAGATAATTTGAATAACCCTATTCCTATTAAGGAAACTGAATTCATAATTTAAAATATCACAAAAAAAGAGATATCCAGTCCCAAATGGTTTACCTGGAGAATGCCACTAAACATTTCAAGGGAGAATTAACACCAATTCTACAATCTCTTTCAGAAAACATGAGGAGGAAATACTTTGCATTCATTTTATGAAGGCAGTATTACCTTAATACCAAAACCAAAGTATAAAAAAGAAAACGGGAGACCAATATCTCTCATGAATAGAGGAAGAATCTTTAACAAAATATTAGCAAATAGAATCCAGTAATATATGAAAGAATTGTACACTATGACCAAGTAGAGTTTATTCCAGGAATGCAAGACTGGTTTAATATTTGAAAAACAATCAACACAATCCACCATTAGCAGACTACAGAAGAAAAATCACATGATCATATCAATTTATGCAGAAAAAACATTCTGACAAAATTCAGTGCCCATTTATGATTAAAACTCAGAAAAACAGAAACCGGGAAAGCTTCAACTTGATAAAGAATATCTATAAAAACCTACACCTAACGCTATGCATAATTGTGAAAGATTTACTCCCTAAGATTGGGAACAAGGAAAGAATGGCTGCTCTCATCACTTTTATTCAACCTGGTATTGGAAGTGCCAGCTAGTGCAAAAAGACACTAACGGGAAATATAAAGCATACAGGTTGCAGAGGAAGAAATAAAACGGTTCCTATTTGCAGGTGATGTGATTGTTTATGTAGAAAATCCCAAGGAATTAAAAAAAAAAAAAACCTCCTGGAATTAAAAGTAAGTTGAGCAAAGTTGCAGAATACAAGATAAGCATACAAAAATCAATTGAGTCCCTTCTAGACTTTCTGGAGCCAAGGAGGCTGTATGATGCCCTGAAACTATTGCCCTGAGGAAATCTTTAAACGAAACCATTTATAATCATTCAAAAATAATGAAATACTTTGGTGTCTTGTATAGTAAAGGCTTCACAATGTTGATAAAGACATCAAAGAAGATCTGAAGAAATAGACAAACCGTGCTCACGGAATGGACAACTCAACATAGTAAAGATGTCAGTTCTTCCCAAATGGATATACAGGTTTAACATAATTCCTATCAAAATCTCAGCAAGATTTTTTGTAGCTGTGGGCGAGAGCCCTGGTGGCATAGTGGTTAAGAGCTCATCTGGTAACTGAAAACTTGGCAGTTTGTGTCCACCAGCCACTCCTTGGAAACCCTAGGGGGCAGCTCTACTTTGTCCTGAAGGGTCACTATGAGTCAGAATCGACTAGATGGCAATGGATTTGTTTTTTTTTTTGTTTATGGGCAAGATTA
This sequence comes from Dugong dugon, assembly GCA_030035585.1. Lineage (NCBI taxonomy): Eukaryota > Metazoa > Chordata > Mammalia > Sirenia > Dugongidae > Dugong > Dugong dugon. The sequence continues at coordinate 171,138,878 of CM057465.1, forward strand.
TCTAAAATTTACATGGAAAGGCAAAGGAACCAGAATAGCTAAAACAATTTTGAAAAAGAAGAATAAGATGGGAGGCATTAGTATACCCAATTTGAGACCTTAATGTACAGATACAGTAATCAAGACTGTATGGTACTGGCAGAGGATAGACACCTATATCAATAGAACAGAAAAAAGAACCCAGAAATAGATCCACAAAAATATGTCCAACTTCTTTTTAACAAGGGTGCAAAAGGAAGTCAATGGAGGAAAGACAGCCTTTTCAACAAGTGGTGCTGGAGCAATTAGACATCCATAGGCAAAAAATGAAACTCGCCCTGAAAGCTTATGTCAAAATTAACTCAGAATGGATTATAGAATTAAATGTGAATCTATAAAACCTTTAGGAGAAAATCTTTGTACTATAGGGTGAGGCACAGAGTTCTTAAACTTTATACTAAAAGCACAATCCATGAAAGAAAAAAATTGATAAGTTAGACATTATCAAAATTGAAAAAAAAAACCTTTTGTTCTTTAACAGAGGATGAGAAGGCAAGTTACAGACTGGGAGAAAATAATTGCAAACCACATATCCAACAAGAACCAATATCGAGAATATAAAGTCTCAAAATATTATAGTAAAGTAATAAACCATCCACTTAGAAAATGGGCAAAAAAAAACAACCAGGAAGAGACATTTCACTGAAGAGCATGTACAGAAACCAAATAAGCACATGAAAAGAAGATCAAATTAAAACTACAGTGATAAATCACTACATGTCCATCAGAATGGCTAAAATAAAAAATAGTGCAACTCCAAAGGCTGGTGAGGATACAGAGAAATGATCACTCGCTCATTGCCAGTGGGAATGTAAAATGGTACAGCCACTCTGTAAAACAAAACAAAATGAAGCGTGCAACTATATACAACCCAGGAATTGCACTCCTGGGTATTTATCCCAGAGAAAGGAAAACTTACGTTCACACAGAAACCTGTTTAGGGCAGTTCTATTCGTAATAGGCCCAAACTGGAAACAGTACAGTATCCTTCAACGAGTGAGTGATTAAACAACACACGCTGTGGAAAACTACTCAGCAATAAAAATACACTAACTGTTGATAGCACACACCAGCCTCGATGCATTTCCAGAGTATTACGTTGAGTGTTTGGTTTCATTCACATAATATTCTTGACATGAAGAAATGATAGAAATGGCAAATAGATTAATGTTTTCCAGAGGTTAAGGAAGAGTGGGGGTGGGAGGGAAGTGGGTTTGACTATAAAAGGGTAACATGAGGGATCCCTGTGGTGATGGAAATGTTCTGTCTCTTGACTGTATCAATGTCAGTATCCTAGCTGTGATAGTGTACTGTAGTTTTGCAAGATGTTACCATTGAGGGAAACTGGGTAAAGAGTACATGGAGTGTTTCTATATTATTTCTTACAACTGCATGCAAATCTACAATGAATCCAAACTAAAAGACAAGCAAACAAAAAACCTCTAATGGTTTCTAGTCAAAGAATAAGACCCAGAGCCTTTCCTTGGCCTACAGGCCCTTCCCAATTTCATTCATGTCCTACCTCTCTCTCGCTCGCATGATGCTGTGGTCTTTTTTGCTGTTCCTGGAATGCTTAGCAAGCTCCTACCTCAGGGCCTTTTTACTTGCTATTCCTGCTGCCTGGAAAACTTCTCTGTCTCTGGTTTGCTCACTCACTTCATCCAGGTCTCTGCTCACATGTCACCTTATCAGAGAGATTTTTCCTTGAGCACTATCTACAGTAGTATGCCTGTCACTGTCTATTGTGCTACCCTGATTTGTTTATCTTCTCTCAGAAACAGATTTGGTGCTTTTAAAACTTCAAAGTCAAGATTAGGAACTTTAAAATTCCCTACTATGCCTCCTCCTTTCCGTGTCTTCTCCTCCTGGGATTTGGAGCATTTAGTTTGAGAAATAAATGAAAAAGACTGGCATACCCTGTTTTGTAAGTTCCACTTCTATACTGAGTTCTGTAGGAGTAAATGTACTCTATTATGTCAAACTCAGTTTATCATAAACCACTGGTGTTTCCAAAAACAGCCAAGTCTTCAAAAAGTCCACTTCATACATGTACACCATGAATCTGTCTCTAAATGACTGGACTCTAATTCTCTTCTAGGCTGTTTAATCAGTTCGTGGTGCAAAGATACATTTCAAGAGGACCTTTAGAAATCTTGAACAAGCCTCCCCGCATGTGGCAGGTATGTCTCAGTCTACACAGAGTGTGCCAAAAGTGTAACCTTTTTATTATTCTATGTTGTTACTGTTGTTACTTGTCCAGATAGCTCTGACTCGTGGTGACGTTATGTATAACAGAATGAAACATTGCTCTGTCCTGCACTATCTCTATGATTATTGCGATCTTTGAGTCCATCGGTTTGATTGCTGTGTCAGCCATCACACCGAGGGCTGCCTTTGCTGAGCCTCTGCTTTACCAACCATGATATCCTTTTCTAGGACCGAAAAAAGGCCTCACTGGGAGAAAGGCCTGGTAATCTATATCCAAAAATTAGCCTCTGAAAACCTTATGGATAGCAGCAGAAAATATGATTCTTTATAGCTAAATTTAAATTGCTTTAGGTCCTCCATTTAGCCATGTGGCAGCAATCTGAGGTTGCATCTAAGCTCTAGGTGAGGTTATGAGGTGCCAAGATCTTGGGAGGTGCCTTACCTGCTCCTCAGCTGCTATCTCCCCATTAAGTCATGTACCCTCTTGAGACATCCATCCTCCCACCCCTCATCAGTACTTGTGGGCCGCTGCTATCTTCTCATCTGTCCTCTCTTAGCTACTTCTAGGCCCCTCCTGGGCACACCTGCAGCATGCTGTCGCTCCTGCTGAGCCCAGGAAAACTCTCTTTGCCCTTGGATGCCACTCTGAAGCACATGGTAATTGTTTCACTGCTCATGTGTCAGGCTACGGCACGGGGTCCTTTGCAAGACTGGTCAGGCCCATCTGCCTGGACATACTGTGCAGCCATTTCTAAGGTCTCGACTCCACCCAAGAAAGAAGGTTCTTATCACCCCTCAACATTTTTTGGGTTTCTCTCTGTAACAGTATTTTGAACAAGCACTACTTAGGGAATGCTATCAAAACACAATTGATTTTTGTTGCCTGCTATTTCTTTAACGCATTGGGGGAAGGAGAGAATTATTCCCTTGCCTCTGGATGAAATTTAGGTCTTAGGCAGTATCTGTACCTTATAGGTTCACTCTTAGATTAAAAAATAGAAAATCCCCTGACACTTTTAGTCACAAACATAATCTCCAGAGAGAAATTGGAATGTCTAATCCTGGACCATAATCGTAACTTCAAAGTTAATTTAATATAAAATTTCTTTCCTCCCCCATCTGAGGCCAATTTGTGGGATGGGCTATTACAGTGGGAGAGGGTGTGTCTTTTTCCTTCTGTCTTTGTAGGTCTCCTCCTCCCCCACTTGCTAGCCACTGTTGTTGAACCATAAGGGGTTGGAACATGGGAAAGAAGAGGGAAAAATTGGCTCAGGGATGTTTCGCTTTTGCATGTGTGTGTGTGCGTGCACGTGCGCTTTAGGTGAAAGTTTACAGAGAAAATGAGTTTCTCATTAAACAGTTAATACACAGATTGTTTTGTGATATTAGTTGCCAACCCTGCGATGTGCCAATGCTCACCCCTTCTCCACCCCAGGTTCCCTGTTTTCATTCATCCAGTTTTCCTGTCCCTTCCTGCCTTCTCATCTTTGATTTTGGGCTGGTCTCGTATACGTGGTGGAACTAAGAAGCATGTTCCTCACGTGTGTTATTGTTGCACCTATAGACCTGTCTAATCTTTGGATGGAGGGTGGACTTCAGTACTGAGTTAGAACAGGGTGTTCCAGGGATGATACTCTCAGGGTTTCTTCAGTCTTTTTCAGACCAGCAAGTCTGGTCTTTTTTTTTGTTGTTGTTGTTTTGTGAATTTGAAGTTTGTTCTACATTTTTCTCCACCTCTGTCTGAGACCCTCTATTGTGAGCCCTGCCAGAACAGTCGGTCGTGGTAACTGGGCACCATCTAGTTAATGTGGGCTCAGTCTAGTGGAGGTTGGGGTAATTGTAGTCTATGAGTCCTTTGGACTAATATTTCTCTTGTATCTTTGGTTTTCTTCATTCTCCTTTGCTCCAGCCAGGATGGGACCAGTAGATGTGTCTTAGATGGCCACTTGCAGGTTTTTAAGACCCCAGATGAAACTCACCACAGTCGGATGTAAAACAATTTCTTCATAGACTATGTTATGCCAGTTGAGTTAGATGTCCCCAGAGACCATTGTCTCCAGCACTCAGCCCAGTAGCTTGGTCCCTCAGGGTGTTCAGATGTGTCTGTGAAGCTTCTATGACTTTATTTACCCTGGTCAAGTTGTGCTGACTTCCCCAGTATTGTGTACTGTCTTACCCTTCACCAAAGTTACTATTTATCTACCATCTAGTTAGTGTTTTTCCCTCGCCACCACCCCCATCCCTCATACCATCAAAGATCATTTCTTTCTGTGTGGAAACATTTTCATGTGTTTTTATAACAGTGGTCTCATACAGTATTTGTCCTTTTATGATTTACTTATTTCACTCAGTGTAATGCCCTTCAGATTCATCCATGTTATGAGATGTTTTGCCAATTCATCATCGTTCTTTATTGTTTCATAGTATTCCATTGTGTGTATGAACCATAGTTTGTTTATCCATTCATCTGCTGATGGGCACTTAGGTTGTTTCTATCTTTTTACTATTATGGATAATGCTGTAGTGAAGATGGATGTGTATATGTCTATTCATTTTCCAAAATGGTTTTACCATTTTGCATTCCCACCAGCAATGCATAAGAGTTCCAATCTCCTTGCAACCTCTCTAATATTTGTTTTATGTTTTTTTAATTTGTACTAGTAATGTCAGGATGAGATGGTATCTCATTGTAGTTTTGATTTGCATTTCTCTAATGGCTAGTGATTGTGAGCATTTCCTCATGTGTCTGTTAGCCATCTGAATGTCTTCTTTGGTAAAGTGTCTGTTTATATCCTTTGTCCATTTTTTAATTGGATTATTTGTCATTTTATTGTAGAGGTGCTGGATTTTCCTACAGATTTTAGAGATTAGACCTTTGTTGGCTATGTCATAGCCAGAATTTTTTTTCCCAGTGTGTATGTTCTCTTTTTACTCTTTTGAAGTCTTTTGATGAGCATAAGTGTTTAATTTTTAGGAGATTTCAGTTATCTAGCTTATCTTCTGGTGTTTGTGTATTGTTAATTATGATTTGTATCCTGTTTACGCTGGATATTAAGATCCATAGTGTTTACCCTGTTTTTTCTTCCATGATGTTTATATTGGGTTTTATATTTAGATCTTTGATTCAGTTTGAATTAGTTTTTGTGTATGGGTGAGGTATGAGTTCTATTTCTTTTTTTTACAAGTGGACATCCGATTTTGCCAGCATCATTTGTTAAAAAGACTGTCTTTTACCCACTTAATGGATTTTGGGCTTTGTCAAAGATCAAGTAGCCATAGGTTGATGGATTTACATCTGGGATCTCGATTCTGTCCCACTGGTAAATGTATCTTTTGTTGTACCAGTACCAGGCTGTTTTGACTAGCTATACAGTAAGTAGGTCCTGGTGTCAAGTAATGCGAGGCCTCCTGCTTTGTTCTTCTTCAGTAATGCTTTACTTATGCAGGGACTCTTTCCTTTCCATATAAAGTTAATGATTAGTTTTTCCATCTCTTTAAAGAATGTTGTAGGTATTTGGATTGGGATTGCGTTGTATTTGTAGATTGCTTTGGATAGAATTGTAATTTTCACAATGTGGAGTCTACCTATCCATGAGCATGATATGTTTTTCCATTTATGTACGTCTCTTTTGGTTTCTTGCAGTAGTGTTTTGTAGTTTTCTTTGTATAGGTTTTACATCCCTGATTAGGTTTATTCCTAAGTATTTTATTTTTTTAGGGGCTATTATAGATGGTACTGCTTCCCTGATTTCCTTTTCATAGTTCTCTTTATTGGTGTAGAGTAATCCAGCTGATTTTTGTATGTTGATCTTGTATCCTGTTCCTCTGCTGAATCTTTCTATTAGCTCCAGATGTTTTCTTGTGGAGTCTTTAGGGTTCTCTGTGTATAGTATCATATCATCTGCAAATAAGGATAGTTTTATTTCTTCCTTACCAATTTGGATGCTCTTTATTTCTTTTTCTTGCCTGATTTTTCTAGCTAGGACTTCCAGTACAATGTTAAATAGGAATGGTGATAAAGGGCATCCTTATCTTGTTCTCATTCTCGGGGAATTTTTTCAGTCTCTCTCTGTTGAGAATGATGTTGGCTGTTGGTTTTGTTTAGATGCCCTTTATTATGCTGAGGAATTTCCTTTCTATTCCTATCTTATTGAGAGTTTTTATCGGGAATGTGCGTTTAACTTTATTGAATGCCTTTTCTGTGTCGATTGAGATGATCATGTGATTCTTTTATTTATGTGATGGGTTAGGTTGATTGATTTTCTAATGTTAAATCATCCTTGCATAACTAATATGAATCCCACTTGGTTGTGGTGTATTTTTTTTTAATATGGTGGTGACTTCTGTTGGCTAGAATTTTGTTGAGACTTTTTAAATCTATATTCATGAGAGGTAATGGTCTGTAATTTTCTTTTTTTGTATTTTTGCCTGGTTTTCAATATCAGGGTTATCCTGACTTCATAAAATGAATTTGGAAGTATCCCCTCCTTTTCTGTGTTCTGAAATAGTTTGACTAGTACCATACAAGTTTTTCTCTGAATGTTTGGTAGAGCTCTGCAGTGAAGCCATTTGGGCCAGGAGTTTTTTTTGGGGGCAGGGAGAGGTGTTTTTTTGTTTGTTTGTTTGTTTTTTGTTAAATTACCTTTTCAGTCTCTTCTCTTGTTATGTGTCTGTTCAGATTTTCTACCTCAGTTTGTGTTAGTTTGGGTAGGTAGTGTGTTTCTAGAAATTTGTCCATTACCTCTAGGTTTTCAAATTTGTTGGAGTACAGTTTTTCATAGTTCTCTGTTATAATCCTTTTTATTTCAGTTGGGTCTGTTGTAATGTCCCCTGTTTCATTTCTTATTTAGGTTATTTGCTTCCTCTCCTGATTTTCTTTTGTTATCTTGGCCAATGATTTGTCAATTTTGTTGTTCCTTTCAAAGAACCAACTTTTATTTTGTTGATTCTATTGTTTTTCTGTTCTCTATTTCATTTATTTCTGCTCTGATCTTTATTATTTCCTTTCTTCTTGTGGCTTTGGGCTTCTTTTGCTGTTCTCTTTCTGTTTTTCGAGTTGTAGGGCTAACGTTTTGATTTTGTCCCTTTCTTCTTTTTTGGTGTGTGCATCTATTGCTGTAAATGAGCACTGAGCACTGCCTTTGCTGTGTCCCAAAGGTTTTAGTATTATGTGTTTTCATTCTCATTTGATTCTAGAAATATTTTTATTCCATCCTTGATTTCTTCTATTACCCAGTGGTTTTTAAGTGAGGTATTATTCAGTTTCCATGTATTTGATTTTTTTTCTTTGCTCTTCCTGTTACTGATTCCTACTTTTATGGCATTGTGATTAGAGAAGATGCTTTGTATTATCTCAATGTTTTGGATTTTGTTGAGGGTTGCTTTGTGACATAAAATGTGTTTTATTTTGGAGAATGTTCCATGTGTGTTGGAAAAGAATGTATACTTCGCTGCTGTTGAGTGAGGTGTTCTATATATGTCTATGAGGTCAAGATGGTTGATTGTGGCCTTTAGACTTTCCATATATTTTTTGAGTTTCTTTCTAGATGTTCTGTCCTTTACCAAGAGTAGTGTGTTGAAGTCTCCTACTACTATTGTGGAACTGTCAGTTTCTCTTTTTAGTGCTATTAGAGCTTGTTTTATGTATTTTGGAGACCTGTCATTGGGTACGTAGATATTTATTATGGTTGTGTCATTGCAGTGGATTGTCCCTTTAATCATTTATAATGTCCTTCCTTGTCTTTTATGGTGCAATTTGCCTTAAAATCTATTTTATCTAAGATTAGTATTGCCAATCTTGGCTCTTTTTTGGTTGCTGTTTGGTAAGTTTTTTTCCATTGCTTGATTTTTAATATATTTATGTCTTTGTGTTTAAGGTGTGTCTCTTTCAGGCAGCATAATGATGGGTCATTTTTTTAATCCATTCTGGTATTCTGTGTCTCTTTACAGGTGCATTTAAGCCATTTCAATTCAGTGTGATTATTGATAGGTATGAGTTTATTGCAGTCATTTTGTAGTGCTTTTTTTGGTGTGTGCTGCTGACATTTTCTTTGTTCCTGTTACTTTCCTGTACTGAGTTCTTTTTGTTTGTGAGATTTCTTTTAGTTTCTTTCATTATTATAGGTTTTGCGTTTACTGAGACTTTGTTTTTCCTCTTTTTTTGTGAGTAGGTTTGTTAACTTTCTTTGTGGTGACCTTGAAATTTGCCCTTATCTTCCTAAGTTTGAATCAGTATTTTATTCCTTGGTATCACCTTAACTTCCTTTCCATTTGAAAGTTCTATACCTACACGGTGCCTTCACCCTCTTAGTGTTCTGATGTTGTTGTCATTTAGAGATTGATGTCTCTAGTTGCCTGTTTTGTATCTTTTAGTTTTGTTTTATCATTGAGAGTTCATTATGTAGGTCAGTCTTTTGCTGATACTGTCCTGTGCCCTAGATTTAGGTTGTTGTCTGATGTTGTTGGTTCTCTAACCAAAGGACTCCCTTTAATAATTCTTGTAAGTTTGGTTTCATCTTTACAAATTTCCTTCCTTTCTGTTTATCCGGAAAAGTCCTAATGTCACCATCAGATTTGAGTGAAAGTTTTGCAGGATATATTATTCTTTGTTGGCAATTTTTTTCTTTCAAGGTTTTATGTATATCATCCCATTGCCCTCTGCCCGCATGGTTTTTGCCGAGTAATCAGAGCTTAGTCTTATTGTTTCTCTTTTGTATGTGACAGTTTGTTCGTCTCAAGCTGCTCTCACGATTCTTTCTTCGTCTTTAGTTTTGGCAAGTGTGATTATGATATGTCTTGGTGACTTTCTTTTGGGTTCTATCCTGTGTGATGTTCGTTGAGCTTCTTGGATGGTCAGCTTTTCATCTTTCATGATATTAGGGACGTTTTCTGTGAACAAATCTTCAATGATCTCTGCATTTTCCATTTTCTCCCCCTGTTCTGGGACTCCGATTACATGCAAGTTTTTGCTCTTAATTGTATCCCACATAGTTCTTAGGTTTTCTTCATTCTTTTCTCTGATTTTTCCTCAAAGTGGCATCCATGGGTTTGTCTTCAATTTTGCTGATTCTGTCTTCCATTGTTGCAAACTTGCTCCTAAAATTCTATTGTGTTGTCAATTTCTGATAAATTTTATTTATCTTTTCAGTTTCTAATTGCTGTTTTTGTATGATATTTAATTGCTTCTTATTTTGATATTCATTCTTTTACTATTTTCCTGAAATCTTCTATCCTTTATCTTGGCTATATTTTGGTTGGTTTTGTCTGTGTTTCCCATAATTATGTACATTTTCCTTGATCCATTTTGTAATCTCTTAGGGTGCCCTGAATATTAGACTTTTGAATTCCCTGTCAGGTAGTTCCAATGTCTTGTCTTCTGCCGGAAGGTCAACTTGTTTTTTATTCTGGTCACTTACTGGAGCCATTTTGTCCCATTTTTTAAATAAATTTTTGTGTTTTCTACCGTCTCTGATATATTTAGGTATTATTTTCTTTATTGATTGATTGTAGGTTGGTTTGTTTCATCCTGCTTTTATGTTTTGTTTGGTTATGTCTGTGCAGGTTGGTCGGGTGTGCCTTGTTGCTTGCTCGTCAGTGGGTACGATAGTTCTCACCACCTTGTCCTGGTGTGCATGGCCAGTTGTTCAGCTGTGGTGCAGGAGGGCAAGTTCAGCAAGGGGGGAGGTTTAGAGATGGATCATTTGTCTGCACTGTGATTGAGGCCAGAGGCTGTAGCAGCGCTGTAGTGGTCAGCTGGGGGCAGAGTCCAAGCCTTCGGGGAGGAGCCTGGGGTCCCGGCCAAGTCTCCTTGGGACTGTGGTGGTTGGCAGAAGGTGTTCAGAGCTGGGGAGTGGCTGGGGTTTGGTCCGGGTCCCCTTGAGTCCGTGAAGGGGGGAAGGAGGTGTCCGAAGCCAGTGGGGAAGGGCTTGGTGTCTCAGGGCCGCAGCGTGTGGTGGGAGGGGTCCAGAGCTGATGGGAAAGGGCCTGGGGTCTGGGCTGGGTCTCCCAGGGGTGGTAGCGGACAGTGGGGGGTGTCCAGAGTGAGCAGGGAAGGGCCTGAGGTCCAGGCCACTACCCCTCAGGGCTGTGGGCAGGGGGCAGAGGAGAGATGTAGCAGGGTGGGGGGGGGGTGAGGACAAGGGGCAGAGGGAGCTAGATGGAGGAATGCAGTAGAATGGGTTGGTACTGTGGTTCCTGGCAGTCAGGGTTGCCAGGATGGGACAGTTATAGCAACTGTTCACCATTAGGGTAGGGGTTGTAGGAACGTGCTCCTGTGATTACTAGATGCGAAAGCCTGGGGTCCTTCTTGAGTTGCAGACAGCAAATGTTGTCTTACTTATCCTGGGTGTGTCTGTGCTGTACCTCTGCTTCGTATTGGGAGTTACATAGAGGTGCCTTTTTGCGTGCATGGTTGTTGGTTTTATTCTAAGATGGTTACGCTGAGTCAAGCTGTTTGGCTGGGAACCTCCACTCCGTATTTCTATTCCTTCCCCATTTTCTATCAGTTTCTCCTTCTCCCCATGGCTTGTGATCTAATACTTTATCCCTTCATTTAAGGTTCAGGGTTCCAGGACTGATATCTCTATTTGTTTTACTTGGTTTTTCGAGTGTTTGTTGCAGCAGGATGGCTTAGTGTGTCTGACTAGTCCTCCGTCTTGGCTCCACCCCATTCAGGGATATTTCTGACTTGCATTGGTGCTGTGTTAAGTTGGCTCCATGCCCTCTTGGCCTGGTAGATGTTTAAAACTGACTCTCACTTGAGCCCTTTTGGGGGACTTTAGAGACTCCCCTGCTAGGCCCTTTGGCTGCAACTCTTCTGGTTTTAGTAGAGCTTCTCCTTCAGCTGCACACCCCCCAACCAGCTCCTGGTTTTCAGGTAGTGTATTCCACATGGTCTCTTTGCTTGGAGTCTCATGGATACTTCCAGCTGTTCTTGGACTTCAGGACAATTCTCTCACATATGGTCCACACCTGGTCCATGGAAATACGCATTTTATGAGCCTCCTTGGGAAAGAGGGGATGTAAGTGCTTCTCAGATTTTAGAGCTACCCCTAGCCCGGCCCTCTTATTATCTAGATTTCCTGGGTAAAAATCAGTCAGCAGTCCACTGGGTCCCCCAAACTCCAGGGAACACAAACAGGCCCTCTAAATTGTTTCTTTAGAGCCTCTCTAAAGACTTGAGGTTGAAAACGTAGCATTTTTCATCTCTCCCACTTAGGGGGAGGTGGGACTGGCCATAGGACTGCAGCTCTGTCCATGAACCTCCTGATAAAGCTGCTCCTCATCTCCATTCTTGTCATCTTTTTGTTATTGTTGTTGAGAATATACACAGCAAGACAAACACCAATTCAACCATTTCTAACAATTCAGTGACATTGATTATATTCTTCGTGTTAAATGCAGCCATTCTCATCCTCCTTTACTGAGTTGTTCCTCCCCGATTAACATCAACTCACTGCCCCCTGAGGTTTCTATCAAATATTTCAAGTTGCTGTTAGTCACTTTGATCCCAAGTAGCTAGTTCTTAAAAGAGCATGATGTTCAAGACAGACTTTTTTTTTTTTTCTTTTACTGATTAAGCTAAACTGCTATTTGCTTTTAAGAAGACTTCAGGGGATATTTTTGGTTTAAGGTTTAAAGATTATCTCAGGGCAGTAGTTTCAGGGGTTCATCCAGCTTCCATGGCTCCAGAAAGTCTGGAGTCCATGTGAATTTTCTTTTCATGCTTAACGTCCTACTGTTGAGTTTTATAGACGTCTAGCCAGTTTTCATAATTATCTTTGACTATCTAGATTTTGATCTGGCACTTTCCTAAGAAATTTCTTACCTGTTTAATTGAGATACTTTAGTGGAATCTTCTAACCTAACACTGGATCATTCCATCTTCACTAGAGTAAGTTGCAGAGAGGAATAAAGATACAGCCATCCCAGTCTTCTTGCCCCGGATCCACTAACTTCTATACATGCCTTGCTTACTCCCCTGATGACTTCATTTACCACTCACAGGAATCTGCCTTGCTTCTCCCAGCTTTGTTCATATGTAGGAGGTTCTCTTCTAAGTCTGTCCTCTATGCATAGGATTCAGTTTCATTTCCCAGAGAGCCTTAGGCCTTTGAAACTCAAAACCAGTTATGACCACTTCCCTCTTGTGTTCCCTGACTGGTTCAGCAGTTTTCTAAGTCAATGAATGCAGAGTGACTTGGCTGACTGACTGGGATAAGAGGCAAGATTCAAGGAAATGAAGTAAAATACTTGAAATATTATATCCTATATGATAAAAACATATTACCTGCCCTCCTTTGAGTGCCTACCATGTGATTTTTAATCCTTATAATGACATTGTATGTTATATTTTAAGGATTTGACATTTGGGGACACCAGGGTTCAAAGAGGCTCAGTAACATTAAGATCACAATGACCTTGAAGTGCCAGCATGGGGATTCCAAGCTGTGACTGTGGATCTCAGGCTTGCTTTCTTTCTACTGTGCTACGCCTTATCTCAGGTGACTGTTGCATGCAGGCTTATATAGTGATGAGAACTCTGTCTTTATTTTAAACAATGAAACCAGGCTGACTGAAGCATGGATCCAATCCAGAAAAAGAGCTCTTATTGAGAAACAAAGTTATACCATGGCATGAACTCAGAATAGCAAGGCTTGCACAAAGGAGAGAAAGGAGCATGTTCTTGGAGAGGCCCCATCTAATATTGCACTATTGGCTAGAAAACAAATTTATACATGAACTAAAGGTATAGATTATGTCAAATGGTATAGATTATTTAGATGGTTCTTAAGCTACTAAAATGGTGTCAACTCGAGTTTGTGGTGTTATCCCTGTGGCCTGTGGTTTGCATTTTTGGTGTTCTTGGCCTGTAATAATATCTCAATATTCCCTGTCTGTGTGGTCTACTTTACGTAGGGTGTATTCAAACAAGAGGTAATAAAACAACATACTTAAGTCATGCCAAAGAAAAAGGGTAAAATACTTGCAATAACGTTCCTCCAAGAATTTATTGGATAATGATAATAATAGCTTTATTAAAAAAGAATAAAATATGTTCAACTTCAATGGAGATCATATTTAGGAGAATTATCAGATTGTTTTGGATATTTTCTTTTAAAAAGCAATTCTTTAGTGCATCCTAAGTGGGAGATAGCAATTATAATAGTGATTCTGAAGTGTGACTTTATGCATATGAACATAATTTGAATCTTGTAGTATTTGTCACTGTTTTATTCCAGATGGCAAAAAAAAAAAAAAAAAAAAATTATTCCTTTCCATTAGGGCCTGAAATATATACCTACGGAAATAAGTCCATTATAAGATTTTTCTCGCCAAAACCCTAACAGATGCTCAGTTACTGAGAAATATATATACTGAGAAATATTTAAGAAAAATACACTTCAATGAAGCTACATTAATGATATTTATTTAGATAATTGTGTACAGGGATCTAAACATGATTTCAAGTAAAATAGATTGTTGGCCTTATAAATAAGTCTGACACAAGTGTGCAGGGGTTTTAAGAGAATGAGATAGCAGATCTAATGAAAATCAGAATAAGCCTCTAAGAAATATTTTATTATAAATTAAATACCCTGTTATAAAACAAATATAGCCACATAACAAAAATACTTAAAAACAAGTGTAAAAAATTGCTAACAATAACCAATACCCCAAAGCAACAAAAGTAGTCTTTGGAATATTGTTTCTCTTCCTTTTTCATTCATTTATTCAACTGAGAATTACTGAGCACTTACTCAGTGCTGGCATTTGGGGAATAAAGAAGGTTAGGATAAGACTTCTGCCCTTAAGAAGCTTGTCATTCCTCAGGGGAAGCAGATAGTGAATCACTACTTACAATAAGTGATAACAGTTATACTAGGCCAAAGTATGTAGTATTATAATGGTTTAGTGGGCCAAAGAGGTTTGATCAACTCTATGGTCAGGTCTGTGAAGGCTTTAAAAAGGTAAGTTGGGGTTAAAAGATGGGTAGGAATCTGTTAGTCAGAAAAGAGAAGGAAATACATCTCATTTAGAGGGAAGAACATCTGTTAATTGTTGTTAGCTGCCATGGAGTTTGCTTGACTCATGATGGCCTCATGCACAATGGAACAAAATGCTGCGTGGTCTGATTGCAGATCTTACCATTCTGATCCATAGAGTTTTCCTTGGCTGTTGTTTCAAAAGTAGATTGCCAGGCCTGGTCCATCTGCTAAGGTATGGGAAGACTGAAATGACATTCCTAGGAAATGTAAACACTGCAGCCAATCTGGAACAACAGGAAATGAGGCTGGGCAAGAAGCGGGTGGTAAGGTTGGGCAAAAAGTATTCGTGCCAGTTATCCTATTGTCAAGTAAGGAAGTTTTATGTTCAGAGTTTCATTTTAGAAAAGTTAGTCTTCAGCAATATGATTGGATGGGTGGCCTAGAAATTACAAATCTTAGGAACCCAGAGAGTGGTAAGGAGCCACATATTCTAAGAAGCTTAAATAAATGAAACTTGCATGGGCCCCTAGCACGATTATGGAAAGAACCCTAAAATATGTCTCAGAGTCACATGTTTTTGTAAGATTTGTAAAAGTATGATTTTTTAACTTCAGTTACTTAGGAATGCTTTCTCTTAGTATACTATTATCCCTCTGTTATGCTTTGCATAATGTTGGGTGACATTGGAGTACCCACACAAGTTTTGTATTCATAATTTGGTATTCTTTTCCTTTAAAAGGACCTCAAAATTGTATAAGCTTTAGGTTTCACAAATGAAGAGTCAGCCCCAAGGTAACTATTGCAATACATCAGAAGAAAAATGATAAGTTCTTAAATCAAGACAAGACCTGTGTATATGAAGAAGATGTGAAAGACTAAGGAGGAGGAATTATTGGCTATGTTGGTATGAGGAAGAAGATAGCACCAAGATTTCTCTCTTCTATAACTTGGAGAATGGTAGGGCAGTTGACAGGAAAACAGACAAAACAAACTGGTAGGGGCAGGTCTTTGGTAAAATAAAGTAAGTCAAGTTTTAGACATGTTATGTGTTAGTACCCATGTGAAAATCTAGTTGTTGGTCAAATGAGTCATGAGTTGGGAAAGATATCTGAGCTGGATTGAAATATATGTCAGAGAGTCTTCTGTAGAAGACTAATACATAGTAGCGTGAACTGTAGACATGGAAAACAGACAAGGGAGTTGGTGATGTAAGGATAAAATAGAATTAAGGACAAAGCTCTGACAAAGCCAACACTTAAAGCAGGGAGGAGGATGGAGACTCTGAAAAGACTGAGAAGGCATTTCTGATGGTTGTCCTAGCAAGGGAAAGAGTTTTAAGATGGTACCAAATGCAGCGGAGGAGTCAAGTAAGATAGGCTTAAAGAAGGATTTGGCAACAAGGGGATTATTAATAATAATCTTATTAAACATTATTTTATTGAAGTGATAGAAGAGAGTATCATTACATTTGTTTTAATAAAGTATTTGAGTGTGACCTCCTTTTATCATTAAACAATTATAATAATGTTTCCATGTTACCACTTGCTTTGTGCTTTCTATATGTCAGGCATTATATTAATTTATTTGCATAAGAATGACCTTGGTTCCTTCTGACAACAGCTCTACAAGGAGATTGTCTTATTCCCATATCTCATATCAGAGGTTAAATAATTTGTCAGAGGTGAAATAATTTGTCCAAGGTCGCAGAGCTACTAAGTAGGCAGAGAAGATTTTTAACCCGTGTCTGTTTCACTGTATTGCTAATTCCTTCTGCTCTTTAGCCCTAATTCCCTATTGTTGAACATCTTAGTTTGCAGTGTTTCACTGTTGTAAATAAAAGTTTGTTGAACATCTTTTTGTCTGTGTGTTTTCATATTTTTGAATTTATGGAAGTGAATTTAGTGTGTCAAAGTGTGTAAATACTTTAATGGATTTTGTTATCTAGTGCCAAATTGCTTTCTAGATAGATTGTGTTATTGAACAAGGCCCCCATTAATGTAGAGATAGGTTTTCTTGTCCATACTCCCTGTAGCATTGAGAGTTTTTTCAAACTAATTTATTGGATAAAAAGTAGTATCCCTTTTTTTCATTTACTGTGCAGTGAGATAAATACCATGCATTATTGTAAGGTCTCCAAAGGAGTATATTTTCAGGGGGTACTTATTGTGGTCTCCTCCTAGTAGTGATTTGGGAAAGCATTAGGAGGTAGTTGTAAATCTTTTATGGAAGTAGTTATGTTACACACTCTAAAAGCCTACATACTTTATATATTATAAAACATAGAAACAAGCAGGGCTAGAACAATTTTGCAGATCAGATTGTTTTAGACCAGAGATTGGCAAGGGCCAGATAGTAAAAATTTTAGGCTTTGCAGGATAAGAGGCAAAATTGATGACATTATATAGATGCTTTAAGAAAGAAAATAAATTTCCATAATTTTTTAATTAATGTAATTCAAAATATGATAATAACTGAGTATAACTTTTTGTAATACAGATCTACTAATGAGAGGAATGAAATTTTTGGGGAGGTGGAAAACATTTCACTTAACTGAGTTCAAAGTTCATGCTTCCTATCACCAAATCCATTGCAAATGTTCGTCTTTAGAAACCATTCTTATTTCACAGGTGGTGAGGGTCACTATATGTTAGAATCCACTCGACAGCAAAGGATTTGGTTTTGGTTTTGAGCTAGATTTGGCCCATAGGCCATAGTTTGCTGACCACTGTTTTAGAGAGTGACATTTATAAATTCTTTGTCCAGTAGGCTTTGTTAAAATGTTTCATTTGATAAGTTTTCAGTTCTGTTGCATGCTTTCTTTGAACCTCTTTAGCAATCTACTACTTGCAGAAAGACTCAGCAAGATGTATGTGTGTCTCCTAGGAATATATCCTAGAGAGATAAGAGCTGTCACATGTATAGACGTGCACACCCATGTTCATTGCAGCATTGTTCACAGTAGCAAAAAGATGGAAACAACCTAGATGCCTATCAACAGATGAATGAATAAACAAACTATGGTACATACACACAATGGAATACTATGCAACAATAAAGAACAATGATGAATCTGCAAAGCATCTCACAACATGGATAAATCTGGAGGGCATTATGCTGAGTGAAATAAGGCGGTCACAAAAGGACAAATATTGTATGAGATCACTACTATAAAAACTCATGAAAAGGTTTACACACAAAAAGAAACAATCTTTCATGGTTACGAGGGAGGGGAGGGGTGGGGATGGAAAAACACTAAACAGACAATAGGTAAGTGATAACTTTGGTGAAGGGTAAGACAGTACATAGTACTTGGGGAAGCCAGCATACCTTGTCCAAGACAAGTCATGGAAGCTCCATAGACACATCCAAACTCCCTGAGGGATCAAATTACAGGGCTGAGGGCTGTGGGGAACATGGTCCCCAGGAAGATATAGCTCAGTTGGCATAACATATTTCATAAAGAAAATGTTCTGCATTATACTTTGGTGAGTAGCGTCTGGGGTCTTAAAACCTTGTGAGCAGCCATCTAAGATACTACACTGGTCTCACCCCATCTGGAACATGGGAGAATAAAGAAAACCAAAGACACAGGGAAAGATTAGTGTATATGACTAATGGATCACAAGTACCACAGCCTCCACCAGACTGAGCCCAGCATAACTAGATGGTGCCAGGCTACTACCACCGACTGTTCTGATAGAGATCACAATAGCGGGTCCCAGACAGAGCTGGAGAAGAGTGCCAAACAAAAGTCTAACTGTCTCACACACACACACACACACACACACACACACACACACACACAGCAGAATTACTGGTCTGACAGAGACTGGAGAAACCCTGAGAGTATGGCCCCCGGACACCCTTTTAGCTCAGTAATGAAGTCACTCCTGAGGTTCACCCTTCAGCCAAAGATTAGACAGGCCCATAAAACAAAATAAGACTAATGGGCACACCAGCCCAGGGGCAGAGACGAGAGGTCAGGAGGGCATTGGAAAGCTGGTAACAGGGAACCCAAGGTTGAGAAAGGGAGAGTGTTGACATGTCGTGGAGTTGGCAACCAATGTCACAAAACGATATGTGTACTAATTGTTTGAGAAGCTAGTTTGTTTTGTAAACCTTCATCTAAAGTACAGTTTTAAAAAAGGTGTGTGTTGTGTTTAGGGAGGGAGTGGTGTATTCTGCATTGCTAATGGAATTTGGGATGTATCTGTGGTGGTAACACTACTACATTGAAGCATTTTGTCTATTTATACACAGATCAGAGAAGTGAAACAGGAAACTAGACTACCATAGTCAGGTCCAAATCTGATTTGTCAGTATATGTGTATTGGAATGATTTCAAATGTTCCTTTTTGACTTTGAGGTAACTATGAATTGGTTCTGTTCATTCACTTCTGCTTCAGCTAATTTTGGAGGGTTTGTGTTTTGCTTTTGCTCCTGTTGCTGTGTAACTTGCCTAAAAGTCTTAATTTTTCCCTCACTGTCCCGCCACAAACTTGATGTCTGGAATAGATTTGTAATTCCTGTTTCATTTGTTAATGGTTTTTGTGGCAAGGACACCCGATACGGTGGTTTCAAGCAAGAAAAGGAGGAAGGAAGAAAAGAAACAAAAAGGAAAGATATGAAAATTTAAAAAGCTAGTAAGCAAGTCAGCTTACCCACTTCAGAGATTGTACATTTATCTCGAAAATTTCTTGAATTTGATTCCTAAATCTAAGGCCAATTTTCTTTTAAATTCTTAATGAATGGTTTAGCAAGTCTATTAAAATTGGAGGTAAATTTAGCTATTTTCATTGAGAATGCTGAATTATGGACTGGAGTTCATAAGAACTGATGATTGGAATGAAAGTTAATTTGTAATTCTTTTTAGTCATGATGGATGCAAAGATCTGGTAACTTTCTAATGCATAATCAGAGATAATTAAAATAGAATAGAGTCTATATGAAAACCTTTTAAATACCATATCAAACTTTCCTTACATTACTAACATTACTTACATAAGAAAAGTTTGATATGGTATGTTAAATTGTGATTTGTATGATGCTGGGAATCAGCCCAAGAGAAAATTCCATCAAAATTAAATTTTGGCATTTTTTTTCCCCACTCTTATTTATTTCCATGGCCTCTTTGGAAAAGAAGATTCCAAATACATACTTCCATAGTCTTCCTGCCGGGTGGCCACCTCAAAATTACCAGACTTACATGTCTTCTCTTCTGGATCATTAATTTTGTTGATGGTTGCTGAAATATGTGACAAAATGTTTTTTATTTGTTTAATTCCACATCTTTGTTTATACTTTAAATGTGGATTTTTTTCTTTTTAGAAAATTAGTACTGTCTTATAATTTCAAGAAAAAAATTTCTCCAAGTATCTATCCTTTTTTATTTTTCACTGAATTCTGCAGTTATTGTTAATTACCAGTTGGACTCCCTGTGTTTTGAAATAAAGTTCCTTGAATAGATATTTATGATCACAATCGTTGACAGATATTTAGTATTTGTTATTAAAAAGCATTTGTTCAACCAGAGGAAAAAATTTTTCCACCAGAGGCAGAATACTGTGAAGCTAACAAAGCTTATGCTTCAGGGTCTTTCACTCCTACTGACCTTTTCCCAGGTTTGGGGAGAGACTTCAGGCAATGTGTTCAGATCATCATATATCTTGTAAAATTTGTAAACTATTTTAACTGTAATTAGTTAAGTCTAGTGCCTCCGCTTCAACCGCCCCTCTATTAGTTTTCTATTTTAGGGTAGCATTGGAGAGCCCTGATAAAGATTTGTTTTTTTTTTAAATCCATCAAAGGGGAAGTTAAATTGGGGATACAGTGATTTGAAATTTAGTGGGATATTTTTATGTTGTTTGCAATCACTTCCATGTATAAGTAAAACTATCAATAACTGTCCATTTTGCCAACTTACTGGAGCATGGTGACACATGTGTGCGGCCAGAGATTGTATTGTCATATGAACACGTCCTGCAGTGCTGTAACCAGATGCATATAGGTAGTAGAGGAGAAACAAGGCTTGAAAGAGAGACAGAAGCTGCCTGTGATTAGATATATAATAATCATAAGCAGAGGATTTGGTTCTTCTTGATGCCTAGTCAAAATAGAAGTTCTCTCCTGTCAGGAATATAATTACTAATGCAGTTTATACTATTGTTAATGCATCATATATATATATTTTCTTTTTTTCTATTGCGCAAAATAGAAATTCTCAAAATTCCTGTTTTTAGGGCATAAACTTGTAGCAGTAATACAATCAGCAAGTACCACTGTGTGTGTACTTGCATGTTTTCTGCATCCCAAATATGAATATTTGAAAACAAATTTTGATTAAGCATATTAGATTAAAGAATTAATTATCTTTCTATTCTCTCTATAGAAAATGACACTAAGAGGCAAAAAGAATGCAGTCAATAACTAAGGAGAAAAGAAGCAATTGTAGAGGTGTGGTCAGGGAGCTAATTAAAATATATAGGATTATGTTTTTTTCTGGATTTTGTGAGGCTTGTGATAACTTCCAGCTTTGAAGTAGTGATTTATTGGGAGTTTTTTCTCATAAATAAATATTCACTTTCACAATAAATTTATATTTGTAATTTTATGCTCTCTTTCCACAACTATGTAAACTTTGTGCCCCTACTAAACTTAGACCCACAGAATAAATATTATTTAAATAATTACATACCACAAGGTAGGGGTTAGGTTTGTTTTGGGCCCTTTTAGCCTAGCATAGGGTCTAGTAGATATTCATTATGCATTATGTACTTGGAGTTGAATGCGTCTTCATAATAATACATAGTTGTTATTATTCATTGATAACTGATACTTTGTATGGACATGAAATATCTGTTAGCTATAGCTAAAAAGAAATCCTGCTTTCTTGGGAGCTGATAAAATCATTCATGCTACAAAGCGTTTGTTTATGAGTGAAAAACTGTTAAAAGCCTTTCATTTAGCAAGGGATTCAGTATATAGAAATAATGTTAACTTTATCATTTCCCTCACTCATCTTTTCTGGTTTGGCTTGTCAAAAAAAAACAAGGAAAGGAAATCTCAGAAGTCAGAAGGCTTGGATTATGACGATGTAATACTAGGAGACTCTCTGGACCGATGCCTCCAATTCTGAAGTGTCCAGGTACAATTAGTGTACTTTTAAAGTATCTTTACGTAAGTCCTGAATAGTAAGTTTCAAACAAAAACATACATAATTAGTATTATTTGGTGCATTTGTTATGAGAGGATGGTGTTAACCTACGTTTTGAAACAACTGCTTATTACTGATCAATACTTAACAATGTTTAAAGGAATTAAGCCCAGCATCTTCCTTTGGTAAACACAGTGACAGTATTTTAACAGTTACTACGAAAGCATTCTGTTCTCACTATCTCTGTGCTCACCCATCTTGGAGTTGTACCTGGGGATTTAGGCACAGTCTACATACATACAGACAGCCCCATTTTACAGCATCCGCCTTTGGCACTCAAACACAAAGGAGATCACAAAGATGCATCCAGGGCTGAGTGTTCATACGTTTTTTACCTGATTACTTCTAGGTGTTGTTAATGGATGAATTAAAAGTGTCAGCCTTGAAAGTGGATGCATGAGGACTGTGGGAGCTGCTGCTATACTGGCATCAACAAGGGTTAACCAGCCTTGCCAGCATGAACAATGGAGACCAGGCAGCTCTAAATGAAATGAGCTGAATATTTCATTCGGCCACTCAGCTGCCTGCTCCAATTGCCTCCTTTACTAAAATAAGAGCTTAATCTAAAGTGACAACAACATCAGTTTCTGTGTGCTCCAGTCACACTGAACATGACTTCCTTAACATAAACACTATTTATATGGACTGTCTGGATATAGCAGGGAACCAGGAGCGTGCCCAGCTAAGACACAGGGTACAATGAAGAACGAGGAGCAGGCAGCTGAGAATTAACATCAGCAAATGAAAGCCTGACCCTCAGAGGGCATGTCCCTGATACGTTTTAAAATGAGAGAGCATTGCACCAGTAACCTTAGCCTTTGCAAAGACTATGCCATTTAAAATAAAATAGCACTTTTTCAGTTTTGACACTTAACCAAATGCATTAGGTCTGACCCATTTTCCAACTTATGTGACACAAGAGGATGGATCCCTAGCTGCATTAATAGAATCTTTCAAACAATTGCAACCAATAACCTCCCTCCCCAGACTCCTTCTCATAGCAGCATGCACTTCTTAGAGATAAAGAGGGCATTCCATTCTGTGAGGGCAGGCCAGACAGAGATGTTAGGGGAGTAGGAAAGAAGATGTGACCCTTGAACTGAAGGCTTTGATGTCGGAGCTAGCAGTACCCAGGAAATCCTGGCTTGAAAGTGGATTTCAGCTTGAGAAGTCTGGAAGATTGGAAGCAGAGGGGTGACAAGGCAGCAGCCTGTCAGAGTCAACAAAATAATACAAGTTACTTATTTCAAGTACCCAGGATATATATTGAGGCAGATATAAATCCTGAATATGTATTATTGATGGCTTATTTTCATGAGGAGGATGCTGTAGTATTGACTGTTTTCACTGTGCTAGTACCCTCTGAGTACTTCAAGGGTCACACAATGTAGAAATATTTAATACTACTAGAATTATTGCCAGTTAATGGAATTCATCAGTTTTTCCACCAGCCGTCTAGATAAGGAAAGTAAGGCATGGAGATCTGACTCATATATTTAAAGTCATACAGCAAATCAGAGAGCAATAAAGGATACTTTTTTTTTGGCAAAGTATTTTTACTTCATTCCAGTCAACACTAATGTTCTCATTCTAAAATGACTCTTTTCTTAAAATTCCCTTGGTTGAGCTTTGTAGAAGGCTTACACAAGGCAGTGGACTTGTATTTGTGGTTTCTGGGCTCCAAAGAACTGGGGCTTCTGACAAAATGGTAACTCTTTTTATGCAGTTCTGTTATCCATCCTCCATGCTCAGTGCCCTACATGAATGCTCCTTCAGTCCCCATCCCTGTGGTAGTACATTTTAGATTAAATTCTTAGTCACTGAAGAAGAAAGGGGACTGATCATTTAAAACAAGTTACTTTTTAAGAAAGGCATAGTGAGTAGCAGAAAGAAAGATGGGAGAATCATCAGTATATAGCTGGCCTTAGTAGAATACTCATTTATCAACAGCCATTTATTGAGAATCTGTGAGATCATCAGGCATTATGTTAGAAGAGAAAAAAATTGACTCAGGCCCCTTGAAGCCCACCATTTAGTGAAATGATTTATCATAATTTGAAATACAGGATTTCTCTTGTTGTAGGTGATAAAACCTATTCTAAAGAATTTTAGGGATCTAATGAGACAACTTACAGAATAGGAGAAAATATTTGGGAACCATATCTCTGATAAGAGGCATTGGTTGTTCAGTGGTTGGATTCTCTCCTTCCATGCAGGAGACCCAGGTTCAATTCCTGGCCAATGCTCTTCTTGTGCAGCCACCACTCATCTGTCAGCGGGGGCTTGCATGTTGCTATGAGGCCGAATAGGTTTCAGCAGAACTTCCAGACTAAGACAGACTAGGAAGAAAGGCTTGATGAGCTACTTCCAAAAATTAGCCAAGAAAAATCCTATGGATCACGACAGTTCAGTCTGCAACTGATCGTGGGGATGGCATGGGGCTGGGCAGTGTTTTGTGCAGTTGTACATGGGGTCACCATGAATGAAAGACTGATATGATGGGAACTAATAGCAATAACTATGGAAAAATATACTCGGGAATGGAAACGTATACTCAGGAAGTCTACTAAGTCTCTTCCATTTTCTTTGAACCTCCTTTTCCCTAATTAATAGTGTGATCTGGGTCTCAATTCTCAAATACTATCATGTATCATTAACTCTGGAGTCCTTGGGTGGCACAAATGTGTAAGCACTCGACTGCTAGCCGAAAGGTGGCAGTTTCAGTCCACCCAGAAGCACATTGGAAGGCAGGCCTGCTGATCTGCTTCCTAAAGGTCACAGCCTTGAAATCCCTATGGAGTGCAGTTCTACTCTGCACACCTGGGGTTGCCATGAGCCTGAGTTGCAACATCGTCATTACCATAACCACTCAATGTTTTTATATTTTCCCGATCCAGAATGTCTTCAGAATATTTTGCCTTCCTTATCTTCATGCGGAGCCCCGGTAGCGCAGTGGTTAAGAGCTACAGTTGCTAACCAAAAGGTCAGCAGTTTGAATCCACCAGCAGCTCCTTGGATACCCTATGGGGCAGTTCTGTTTAGTCCTGTAGGGTCGTTATGAGTCAGAATTGACTCGACGGCAACGGGTTTTATCTTCATGTAGATGCATGTAAACCACTCCCTGTAAAATTAATTGTAAAAGCACTTTCTTTTTCTCCTTTGTTATTTTTGAGGAAAAGATAATGTTGTATTTGGTGTTATTCCTTTTCTTTGAAGATGGGGACAAAGTTTCTCTCAAGTTAAGTCGAAGATTAGTGCTGTGGTGGTTATGTCATAGTTTTTTAAAGACTAAGAGGAGTACTTTGTCACTTGTAAAATATAATTTCTGCACTGAGCACTAGTTTTTATAAGGACTATGTTTTAAAGCATAACCCAGATATAAGATTATACATCTCACAAGTTTCTGCTTCATCGCATAATGTTTTTATTATAAGTTTCACATAGTAAATTATTAGCGCAGGAATTAACTTTTTACATCTCATCGTCCAAATACCTAGTTATTGACGGTGGTGAGCTCGCAGGTGATGGTGCCTGTACTGGTGACCCTCAAGCTGTTTATCTTCCAAGCTGTTGCATAACCTTTTCCTGTAATACTGGGTTGTCACTCTGTTACCTCTGACCTTGAGTGGCCTGTAATTGTGTCCCGTTGGCAAGACCACAATCCAAAAAGCGAGTGTCGTGATTTTGCAGCAGCTGTTGCTGCAGAAGGTAAATGCCGTGCAAATATTGATGAGCTTGCTAATTTGTTTAGTAGACAGAATTTAGAATGGGGAACAGGATTTGTCTGTTAGCTGTCATCATCCGTCAGCCCCAGGCTGCCCCAGGCAGTGGGTTTGCTTTTTGCCAGATTCTAATTTTGCTTTATTTTTTCCTTAGCTTCAATCTACTTTATTCATTTATTATAATTGGGAGAATAATGGTTGAAATGGGAGGGGGGAAAAAAACACTCATGCCCCACGCTCATGATTAAAGGCTCTCATATGCTACCATTCTGTAATATCAGAGGATTCAGACTGGACTTGTTGGTCTGTTGATTGATGTAGTTAGTGAATGAAGACCATGCACTTACATGGGGGTCCTCAAGCACAGTGTGACTGGAAGACTTGCCAATGCTTCCCTCAGTCCCATTTGTTTCTTCCTGTCTCCACCAAGATCAGAAATTTTATTAAATTTTTCCTTTGGTGTTTTCATTCAGTACGTTTAAAAATTAGTTTTGAGTGCCTACTATGTGTCGGGCATTATTATAGATGCGAGAAATATGTTGGTGAACATGACAGAAAAAGCAGCTGTTCTGAATGTGCTTAGATTCCGGTGGTGAAGTTGTTCTTAGGTGCCGTCGAGTCAATTCCAACTCATGGCAACCCTACGTACAACAGAATGAAACACTCTCTGGTCTTACATCATCCTCACAATCGTAGCTATGTTTGAGCCCATTTTTGCAGCCACTGTGTCAATCCATCTCATTGAGAGTCTTCCTCTTTTTCACTGACCCAAGAATGATGTCCTTCTACAGGGGCTGGTCCCTCCTGATAAAATGTCCAAAGTATGTGAGAAAAAGTCTTGCCATCCTTGCTTTAAAGGAGCATTCTGGCTGTACTTCTTCCAAGACAGATTTGTTCATTCTTCTGGCAGTCCATGGTATAGTCAGTATTCTTTGCCAACACCATAGTTCAAAGGCATCAATTCTTCAGTCTTCCTTACTCGTTGTCCAGCTTCCAACCGAGCGGATCATCTTCTGGCACTGTATCAAAGTTCCGTTGCTATTCATCTATTCATAAGCTTTTCACTAGCCAATTTTTTCAGAAGCAGATTTCCAGGTCCTTCTTCCTAGTCTGTCTTAGCCTGGAAGCTCAGCTGAAACCTGTCCACCAAGGGTGACCCTGCTGGTATTTGAAATACCAGTGACAAAGCTTTCAGTATCACAGCAACACACAAGCCACCATAGTTTGACAATCTGCTAGACACGTGGTGGAGTGATGAAGACAGAAATAAACAAATAAATATGTAAACAGGCAGTACTTGAGGTAGTGATAAATCAAATGAAGGAACTAAAGCGGAGTAACGGGTGGAGTTGGGGGTGCTATTTTAGATAGCACGGGGGATGTGGGGACTAAGGAAGGAAAAAAATCAGTGGTGATACTTAGGTACTTTGATTTAAAGTATATTGAATGATCAGAGTGCCCATGATTAACTCATACATGTTGAGGAAGGATGTAGGATGGGGCCAGGTAATTACTAACTGGACATTGTTTTTGAAGAACCATTGTTGGTAAAATTTGAAATATATAGAAGGAAAAAAAAAGTGTCAGAAGAATCAAGATGAGTAAATGTTAGCCTGAATTTGAAATGGGGACCAATTTATATTTTTAAAATGTTATGTTTTAAGGAATTAAAAAAAAAAAAATCCAAGAATGTGTTATTATTGGGATCACTTTTGAATATTGAGAAAGAAAGCAATGTTCACCAAAAACCAGTATAGTTTCTCTAAGAACCAATCATATAAACTTGATTTAAATAGAGGTACCCTATTATCAGATGTCGTTATTTTTTCTAGAAGGTAGTTTTATAATATGTCATGAAATTCTAGTGAATTGGAAAGGAAATTGGTGGATTAATAACTGAAAAGCCATATCTAAAGGATACAAATTAATATATGATTATCAAACTAAAGAGAAGTATGAAGTCAGTTGCTGTCCCATTCTATTAATTGACTTATTGTCTTTATTATTTTTATTAAAAATATTGATAAAGGAAGAAAGAAAGCAAGGAAATTAAACTAAAGCTTTGGATTGCCATTTTTTGGCAATCACATGCTTGGTATTTTAACACATTTTATCTCATTTGGTGCTCTGCTCTTGAAGTTAGTGAGAGGTTCAATGTTGGTCAAAGCTTAATGAGAGGAGATTTAATAGAGTTGAATTAAAGAAATTCTCCATGTAATTTAAAAGTCAATTGTTCAATTATAGTTTGGGGATACCTGAATTAATATTCCATTGTCAAGATAGCTTATTTGATTTTATGTTCCATGTAAGCCAACAGAAGACATAGCTGCATAAACAAGAGGTAATGTCATCTCTAGAAGTATTAATAGAAGAAATAGAGGCCCATAACCAATGAAGTAATAGCCCTGTGAAATGTATACTGGTCAGTTCACATACATCACTTCTAATTAAAATTATTTGAAGGGCGTTGATAATTCAGTGTCTAAAGCTGGTGAATTAGGGGGATAAATAATTTAGAAACTAATGGTTTATATAAAGAGGAGTTGTTTAGCCTGAAAAAGAGAAACTTGGGGAGAATTTGTAAACAGTCTTCAAAAATATGACAAGTGATAAATCTTAAAGCCAGTCAGGGTCTGGCAAGAAACAGATGATGGACTTAAATGAAGCAATTTGAGGGCATTTTAATAGAGGGACTAGTTTTAAGAAAGTGAAGAGGACTTGAAGCACCTGATGAAGATCAAAGACTACAGCCTTCCGTATGGATTACGTGTTGACATAAAGAAAACAAAAATCCTCACAACTGGACCAATAAGCAACGTCATGATAAACAGTGAAAAGATTGAAGTTGTCAAAGACTTCATGTTACTTGGATCCACAGTCAACCCCTGTGGAAGCATCAGTCAAGAAATCAAAAGACACATTGCATTGGGCAAATTTGCTGTAAGAAACCTATTTAAAGTGTTAAAAAGCAAAGATGTCACCTTGAAGACTAGGGTGCGCCTGACCCAAGTCATGGTGTTTTCAATCACCTAACATGCATGCAAAATCTGGGCAATGAATAAGGAAGACAGGAAGAATCGATGCCTTTCAATTATGGTGTTGGCTAAGAATATTGAAAGTACCACGGACTGCCAAAAGGACGAACAATTCTGTCTTGGAAGAATTACAGCCAGAATGCTCCTTAAAAGCAAGGATGGCGAGACTTCATCTCACATACTTTGGACACGTTGTTAGGAGGGATCAGTCCCTGGAGAAGGACATCATGCTTGGTAAAGTAGAGGATCAGTGAAAAAGAGGAAGACCCTCGATGAGATAAATTGACCTGATGGCCGCAACAATGAGCTCAAGCGTAACAGCCACTGTGAGGATGGCACAGGACTGGGCAGTGTTTTATTCTGTTGTGCACAGGGTTGCTATGAGCTGGAACCAACTCAACGACACCTAACAATAAGAACAGTTATAAGGGTAGATTTAAAAAAAAAAATCCAAACCCGTTGCCGTCAAATTGATTCTGACTCATAGTGACCCTATAGGTCAGAGTGGAACTGCCCTATAGGGTTTCCAAGGGGCAGCTGGTGGATTCAAACTGCCAGTCTTTTAGCTCTTAAGCACTGTGCCACCAGGGTTCCTATAAAGAGTATACCAAAAACCCATTGCCACAGAGTTCATTCCAACTCATAGCAACCCTATAGGACAGGGTAGGACTGCTCCATAGGGTTTCCAAGGAGTGGCTGGTGGATTCAAACTGCAGACCTTTTGGTTAGCAGCTGTAGCTCTTAACCACTATGCCACCAGGGCTCCACATAAAGGGTAAAGACAGGGTTTAAAAAGCCAAGACCACAAACCACAATGAGATATCATGTCACACTCACTAGGAGGGATATAATGAAAAAGACAGGCAATAACGAGTGTTGATGAGGATGTGAAGAAATTGGAAACCCTCATACACTGATGATGGGAATGTACAATGTTGCAGCCATTTTTGGAAACACTTTGGCAGTTCCTCAAAAGATAGACATAGAGTTACCATATGAGCAGCAACTCTACTCCTAGGTATATATTCAAGAGAAATTAAAACATATGCCCACAAAAACAATTGTACACCTACATTCATAGTAGCATTATTCATAGTATCCAAAAAATAGAAACAACCTAAATATCCATCAGCTGCTGAATCAATAAATAAAATATGATACATCCTACTTGGCAGTAAAAAGGCGTGAAGTATTGATACAAGCTACCAAATGGATAAACCATGGAAATATTATGTTAAGTGAAAGAAACCAGTCACAAGAGACCACATATTGTATAATTCCATTTGTAGGAAATGTCAGAATAGGCTAATCTATAGAGATGCAACTTTTGCAGTCTGAAATTGATCAAACATGCAATCAAGATTTATTGATAATTACTGGTGATTGGAATTTGAAAGTTAGAAAGAAAGAGGAAGGATCAGTTGGGAAATACGGCCTTGGTGATAGAAACAATGCCGGAGATCACATGATAGCATTTTGCAATGCCAACGACCTATTCATTGGAAATAACCTTTTTTCAGCAACATAAATGGTGACTATATAACATGGACCCCACCTGATAGAATATACAGGAATCAAATAGACTACATCCGTGTAAAGAGAAGCTCAATATCATCAGTCAGAACAAGGCTAGGGGCCAGCTGTGGAACAAACCATAAATTGCTTGTGGGAAAGTTCAAGTTGGAGGTGAAGAAAATTAAAACAGGTCCAATAGAGGCAAAGTACAACCTTGAGTATATCCCACCTGAATTTAGAGACCATCTCAAAAATAGATTTGATGCACTGAACACTAATGACCAAAGATCAGATGAGTTGTGGGATGACATCAAGGATATCATACAGAAAAAAATTAGAAAAAAAAAGGATGACAGAAGAGACTCTGAAACTTGCTTTTGAATATAGAGTAGCTAAAGTGAAAGGAAGAAATGATGTAAAAGAGCTGAACAAAAGATTTCAAAGGGTAGCTCGAAAAGGCAAAGTAAAATATTATAAGGAAATGTGCAAATACCTGGAGTTAGAAAACCCAAAGGGAAGAACACGCTTAGCATTTCTCAAGCTGAAAGAACTGAAGAAAAAATTCAAGCCTCGACTCGAAATATTGACGGATTCTATGGGCAAAAAATTTAACAGTGCAGGAAGCATCAGAAGAAGATGGAAGGAATACTCATAATCACTGTACCAAAAAGAATTGGTTAATGTTCAACCATTTCAGGAGGTAGAATATGATCAAGAAATGATGGTACTGAAGGAAGACATCCAAGCTGCACTGAGAGCATTGGCGATAAACAAGCCTCCAGGAATCGATGGAGTGCTAATTGAGATGTTTCTCAATTACAAATGGATGCAATGTTGGAAGTGCTCACTCATCTACACCAAAAAATTTGGAAGACAGCTACGTGGCCAACTGACTCAAAGAGATCCATATACGTGCCCATTCCAGAAAAAGGTGCTCCAATGGAATCTGGAAATTATCGAGCAATATCATTAATATCATATGCAAGAAAAATTACGCTGAAGGTAATTCAAAAAGTGTTGCAGCAATACATGGACAGGGAACTGCCAGAAGTTCAAACTGGATTCAGAAGAGGACATGCTACGAAGGATATCATTGCTGATGTCAGATAGTTCTTGGATGAAAGAAGAGAATATCAGAAAGTTGTTTCCCTGTGTTTTGTTGACTATGCAAAGCCATTCGACTGTGTAGATCCTAACAAATTATCAGTAACATTGCAAAGAATGGGAATTCCAGAACACTTACGTGTGCTCATGTGGAACCTGTACACAGACTAAGAGGCAGTTATTTGCACAGAACAAGGGGATAGTGCATGGTTTAAAATCAAGAAGGGTGTGCACCAGGTCTGTATCTTTTCACCATACTTATTTAATCTATATTTATGAGCAGATAATCCGAGAAACTGGCCTATTTGTAGAACACAGCATGAGGATTGGAGGAAGACTCATTAACAACCTATGATATGCAGATGATACAACCTTGCTGGCTGAAAGTAAAGGGGACTTGAAGCACTTACTGATGAAGATCAAACGCTATAGTCTTCAGTATGGATTACACCTTAACATAAAGAAAACAAAAATCCTCACAGCTGATAAACAGAGAAAGATTAAAGTTGTTAAGGATTTAATTTTACTTGGATCCACAACCAATGGAAGCAGCAGTCAAGAAGTCAAAGGACATATTGCATCGGGTAAATCTGCTGCTAAAGACCTCTTTAAAATATTAAAAGTAAAAATATCACCTTGAGGACTAAGCTTTGCCTGACACAAACCATGGTATTTTCAACTGCCTCATATGCATGTGAATGTTTGACAGTCAATAAGGTAGACTGAGGAATTGATGCCTTTAAATTATGGTGTTGGTGAAGAATATTGAATATACCATGGACTGCCAGAAGAATGAACAAATCTATACTGGAAGAAGTACAGTCAAAGTGCTCCTTAGAGGTGAGGATGGCGAGACTTCATCTCACGTACTTTGGACATGTTATCAGGCGGGATCACTACCTGGAGAAGGACATCATGCTTGTAAATTGGAGGATCAGTGAAAAAGAAGGAGACCCTCAAGGAGATGGGTTGACACAGTGGCTGCAACGATGTGCTCAAACATAGCAATGATCATTAAAATGGCGCAAGACTGGGTTGTGTTTTGTTCTGCCATACATTAGGTTGCTATGAGTTGGAACTGACTTGAGGGCACCTAACAACAATAATGACATAGAGACACAGAGTAGGTTAGTGACTGTCTTGAGCTGAGAGGTTAGAGGAAATGGAGAGTAACTGCTAGTGTTCAGAAAGTTTCTTTTGGGCTAAGGAAGATATTCTAAAATTGATTTTGGTGATGTTTGTACAAACCTGAATATACCCTAAACTAGTAAATTGTATACTTTAAGTGGATGAATTGTATGATATGCGAATTATATCTCAATAAAGCTGTTATTGAAAACAACAACAACAAAATAAACCAAAAGAGTTGGTTCAGACTCTGGAGATAATAACATAAGGGAGTTTTCACCATCCCTAGGCCTGAAGAGAGCAATAAAGAGGAGCTGTGTGGAGAGGACCTTCTTACTGGGGAGACACAGTCAGACTCTGACAGTCACTTGCAAGGAGGGCACTGCAGGAATACATACCTTGAACTCACACTTCTTTTTCTCTCTGATTTGCTGATGCCTCTCAGTTTCAGAATCCAATCAAAAGCCTGAGAACAATGGAGTCTTCTGATGTGATTCACAGCTCCTCTTTCCTGGTCCCTGCTAAGGGTGGTGAGAACTTCCTGCTGTTATTATCTCCAGAGATCGTACCAACCCTTGAGGTTTGTTTTGTTGTTGTTGTTTTTAAATAACAGCTTTATTGAGATGTAATTCACATACTAGCATTCTGGGGACAGAGCTTGTGTAAGGTGGCGTGTGTCTCTGGAATGGAAACACAGGTGATTCTGTGTGGCTCCAGAAGTGAGACCAGTAGGGGGATGTTAAAATTGGATGAGTGGCCACAAAATGAAGTGAATTTCTGATTTTGGAAATAGGGTTGAACAAAATCCTAGATGATGATATTGAAATTACATAGAGGATTCCAGCTTTAAGTAAAGGATTGAATTAATTACCTCTCATCTCCTAAGTTTCAGCCTAAGTACTGGCATATTGGCCCCAATCGCATTATCATTGACTAGCTGTGATCTTGGAAGTTAAAGGTGTGGACCTTAACTAACGAAACATAAAGTAGGTGCCTTATTGATGAGGGTAGGAAAGCAAAGGGAATATTATAAGTATGGGGTGTTCACTTTGAGTTCAACACCAGGTTGACAAATAAACTGGACTCTATGCTGCCAGAGACAGTCTTGGGAGAGAATGTACAGAAGAAAGAGAAGCTTGTCATCCAAGGAGATTAGGATTTGGAGAAATAAAATTTGCCTACTTAATAGTTTTACTGATTATGTATATTAGCCTAATTTCCTTTTTAGTTTAAAATGATAGCAAAAAGATGGCACTTTAATATTCCCTCAAAGAAAATTATAGTCAACTTTCATGACACATGAAAGACATCAAAGAAGGTTATGTGTGAACTCGCCTGCATGTTTCACCAGGTTTCCTTCTCCCAGCTTCACAGAGGGAGTGATAGCTCCCACAGGGAGGCCACATTTGACTACTGCCCTGAAGGCATTCTTTATGTGACACCTCACTCCTTTTGCAGACATCAATCCACTAGGGACTGGTTGGGATAAAAATGGTATGAGAAGAGAGTGACCATGTTTATGGAGATGCTGTATTCAGCACCCTTATGGGTTGCAGGCTGCTTACATTGATGACTTTAGAGACGTTATTCGATGAGATTTATTTTATTTTTTTAAATTGGTCCTTTTACTTTGTGACATGGTTTAAATTTACTACATTAAATATATACCGGTATAATCATTTACATGGTCCTGTGCCAAAACACTGAAAAGAAGATGCTTATTTAACTGTGGACGATATCCAAATAAACCACTGATATGCTCTGCCAACTTAAATGAATTCAGGATTTGGAAGACATACACAAGACTGGGAAAGTATACTTCTCTATTTATCTTAATTTGTTTCTGGACATTCAGAAATATTAACACCTGATAAAAGACTTTTAGATTTTTACAAATTGAGTTTAGGTTTCTTCTCCCGATATTTTTTTTAGAGTAAATAATATTATTTGCTAAAGGCAAATGGAACCTATACATAGACCAAGAGACAGTCGTTCAAGTACAACAATGGGATACAGCATGGTTTAAAATAAGAAAAGGTGTGTGTCAGGGTTGTATCCTCAACATAAAGAAAATACCTCAATGTAAATAAAACAAAAATCCTTACAACTGGACCAATAAGCAACATCATGATAAACGGAGAAAATATTGAAGTTATCAAGAATTTTATGTTACTTGGGTCTACTGCAAAGGCCACTTTAAAGTATTAAAAAACAAAGATGCCAGTTTGAGGACTAAGATGTGTCTGACGCAAGCTGTGCTATTTTCAGTTGCCTCACATGCATGTGAAAGCTGGACGATGCGTAAGGAAGACCAAAGAAGAATTGATGCCTTTCAGTTATGGTGTTGGTGAAGAGTATTGAATATACCATGGACTGCAAAAAGAGTAAACAAATCTGTCTTGGAAGAAGTACAGCCAGAATGCTCTGTAGAAGAGAGAATGGCGAGATTTCATCTCACTTACTTTGGACATGCTATTAGGAGGGACCAATCTCTGGAGAAGGACATTATGCTTGGTAAAAGTAGAGGGTCATCTAAAAAAAGAAAAGACCCTCAGTGAGATGGATTGACACAGTGGCTACACAATGGACTCAAACATAGCAACGATTGTGAGGATGGCACAGGACCGGGCAGTGTTTCATTCTGTTGTATATAGGGTTACTATGAGTTGAAACTGACTCAATGGCACTGAACAGCAACAACAGCAACAAAACAAAGGCAAATAGTTTTAGATGACTTGTTTATTACTTGTAAAATTGCTGTTTTTTATCTTTATTAACTTACAACTCAAATATATTGTCAACTTGTTGTAATGGATAGCATTTCACTAGTAGAAGACATTGTAAAAATTGATTGTTCAGATAGACATTCCCCATTGATATGATGATACCCAGAAGTACAACATTCTCTGCTGCTTCCAATTCCATATATTTATGTTTGTTATTTTATGCTTCACTGTTGTTTTTTGATTGCAAGTTGAAAAAGAATAAATGTATCCGTTTGTAAGTTTTTTTCATGAGGTGTCTGGCTTCAGTGTAAGAAATATCTTTGAATAGCACAGGATTAGTCTTAGGATTAAATGATGGAATGCATATAAAATAATACACAGGGTGATACACAGTAATGCACAGTAGGGCTTAATAAAAGATAGCTATGCTGCTGCTGATGGTGGTGGTGATGAGGAGGGTGATGATGTGATGATAATAATGATTATAAAATGGTATACAATTATCAAAGTCAAGTTTATGTAATGAGTTGGGGAAGTAAGGTTCAAATTTAAAAAAATCATTAAATCTTTTAAATCTATTCTTAAAATTCCATATACAACTTAAGGTAAAACATAAAATTAAAAAGAATTATGTTCTCAGTATGAGGACTCATCAACAGACTGTCAGAAATACGAGGGTAAGCTTCTTTGCCATTTAGAAACATCTTAAAAGAAAAAGTAAGAGACATACACATCTAAGAATGGTGCTAAATATTTGTTCTTCTTGATTATCTAAACTCTAGTCATATATCAAGTGAAACCACCAAACCTAGGCTATTACTTTAGCATTAGTTATGTGTATGGACGTGTCATGGATTGAATTGTATCCCCCAAAAATGTGTCAACTTGTCTGGGTCATGATTCCCAGTATTGTGTGATTGTCTACCATTTTGTCATCTGATGTGATTTTCCTAAGTGTTGTAAACCCTACCTCTATGATGTTAATGTGGCAGGATTAGAGGCAGTTATGTCAGTGAGGCAGGATTCAATCTACAGGATTAGGTTGTATCTTAAATCAATCTTTTTTGAGATATAAAAAAGAAGCAAGCAGAGAGACTCAGGGACCTCATACCACCAAGAAACAAGAGCCAGTGGAATAGGGTGTCCTTTGGATATGGGTTCCCTGTGCTGAGAAGCTCCTCGACCAGGGAAGTTTGATGGCAAGGATTTTCCCCCAGAGCTGACAGAGGGAGAAAGCCTTTCCCTGGAGCTGGCACCCTGAATTTGGACTTCTAGCCTACTACACTGTGAGAGACTAAATTTCTCTTTGTTAAAGCCATCCACTTGTGGTATTTCTGTTATAGCAGCACTAGATAACTAAGAGAGGATGATATAAATTTAGCTGCTTATGATTTATCAGTATATAATTAGCTTTAAGGGATTGGTTCTATTTTTTTTTAAGTGGTCGTATGAAGATTTCTGTATTTTTTTTCAAAGACCAGCATTGAAGACACCGCCAATTATTCTGTGTCATATCTTGTAAAGAAAGACTCCTTTGAGAACTGCCTTACGTGGTTAGAAATAGGAAGATTTTGTCGGAGAATATAAATTTCTTCTACATTGCATCCACTCCCCTGTACTCCAGATACTTATAGCCAAAGAACTACTTGGCAGCTCCACTTGGCACGTGTAAAACTGAGCAACTCATGTGTTCCCTCAGACCTGCTCCTTCTGAAGTCTCCTCATGTGCTCCCTCAGACCTGCTCCTTCTGAAGTCTCCTCATGTGCTCCCTCAGACCTTCACCTTCTGAAGTCTCCTCATGTGCTCCCTCAGACCTGCTCCTTCTGGTCTTCCCCAGCTAAGAGAAAGGCAACTCTGTTCTTCTTATTGCTCAGACTCCAAACTTTGTAGTCATGCTTGACTAGTCTCTCTTGCTCATACACCATATCTACTCCCTCAGCAAAACCCTGTCAGCACTACCTTGAGTATATTTACAAGATATAGCCACCTCTCATCATCTCCCCTGTTTCCAATCTGGTTTAAGCCACCATCATTTCTAGCTGGATGGTTGCATTGTGGGAGACTCCTAGTTGTACTCCTCCTGCCTTTGTTCCCTTTTGATCTGTTTTTACCTGGCAGCTAGAGCCAGTTGCCATTGAGTCAATTCTGACTCATGCTGATATGTTTGTCAGAGTAGAACTGTGTTCCATAGGGTTTTCAGTGGAAATCTTTTCAGAAGTAGATCACCAGACCTTTTTTCTGAGGTGTCTCTGGTGGACTCAAGCCTCCAGCCTTTCAGGTAGAAGCCAAGCACTTTAACCTTTAGTATCACCCAGGGAGCCAGATTGAGTCTTTGAAGTCAGATTAGTCAGGTCCTGTCTTCCTGCTCAGGATTCTCCAATGGCTTCTCACCTCATGGGAGTCCTTATTATGACCCTCAAGGAACAGAGATGTCCCCATTCCCTCTTCATTCTGACTTCGCTTTCTACTCTCTCCCATCCTTATTTTGCACTCGTCGTTCTGCCCGTAGTTCTTTTCTCTGATGTGTATGGCATAGCCCCTCTTAGGGTCTTTGCACTTCTGCAAAGTTCCCACAGCCTGTAGTGCTTTTCACCCTAATCCCTCATGACTCATGCCAACACTTTCATCGGGTCTTAATTACAATGTTTTCTTCTCAGTGAGGCCCTCCCTTCTACCCTGTCTAAAGTTTCATCTGTGGTTGTTGGTTGCTATCGAGTTGGCTCTGACTCATGTCAACCGTATCTATAACAGAATGAAATGTTGCCCATTCAGGTACCATCTTCATGATCACTGGTATGTTTGAGTTCATTGTTGTGGCTGTTGTGTCAATCCATTTCACAGAGGGTTTCCCTCGTTTTCCTTGGCCCACTACTTCACCAAATATTATGTGCTTTCCTAACAACTGGTCTTTCCTGATGAAGTGTCCAAAGTAAGCAAGTCACAGTCTCACCTTTCTTGCTTCTAAGGAACATTTTGTTTGTATTTCTTCTAAGACTGATTTGTTTGTTCTTCTGGAAGTTCATAGTATATTCAGTATTCTTCACCAACACCACAGTTTGAATGCATCAGTTCTTCTTCTGTCTTCCTTTTTCATTGTCTAGCTCTTGTCAAAAACTTTCTATCCTCCTCACTTTAATTTTATTCTTAGCACTTTCCTCACTAACATAATATACATCTACTCATTTATTTTGTTTATTTTATGTGTCCTTGAGTAGAATATTAGCTACACGAGGGCAAAGAGTTTACTCTGTTTATTGCTCTATCTCTAGAGCCTGAGAGAGTTCCTGACAAATGGAGGCATTCAATAAATATTTGTTGAATAAATGAATAATCCAAGGTTGATTTTGGCTGGTGTACTGTATTTATGGCCAGCAGAAGCGTAAATAATGCACATTGTTTTCTCGTTGAATTCTACATAGACAGTTTTGGGGTTAAAGTCAAATTCTCAGTTAATTATTTCTTTCATTACTACTCTCCCTAAAGTACTTGTCTACTCTGATAACATCTATCACCTCCCTAGGAATTAGCTACAGTCTTTTGAACTTATTTATCCAACTTTTATTGATCACCAAACTATGTACAGTCACTGTGCAAAGTTCATAAGAGATATGCACCCCTTTTTTAAAGACATGTCCAATCTAATTAGTAAGGAGAGATTAGTAAATAGTCCATGTTGCGGGGTTATTTTCAAATATAAGAGAGGGCTTTTTATAGAGGGATTCATAGAATACCCCACTGATTTTGAATACCCCGTCCATAAGATAGATAGTCTGATAAGCTTGGCTATAATGTGGGGTACATGACTTGAGTATTTTAAAAAAGCTTTTCCAAATGATTTCATTAATCCACATACTGCCCATTAAAGACCGCTGATAAAACAGAGGCGTGTATGTGTGTGTATTAAGCTTACAAACGTATAAACATACCTTACACCTTATTTACCAGGGACTGCCTGGAATACTCTTACTGAAATTGAAAGCCCCCTAACTTAAAAACATTCCCAAATCTACCCAGCTTTTGTTAACAATCTATATTACTATTAAAAATAAGCGTACATGTTTGTTTATACTTGTTTCCTCTTTATTAAACAGGATGTTTTGGTGGCTTGTTTGTGTTGATTTATCGTTTGCCAACAAGTAAAGCCACCACTTGATTTGCAGCCATGTCTGTTATCTTGGGCATTTGTCCTGGCCAGACTGCCCTATTGCAATTTGTGGCTGAATAGGAATTTATGAGCTTTCCTAAGATACAGTTCTTACCCTAGTGTGCCTGCCTTGCACAGCCTGGGCTGCTCTTATGCATTCTATTTGGGGTTGCCACCTCATGCAAAGATTACACTGTGCAAAGTCTGCAGACTGCTTTTCTTAACTGTTGCATACTGACTGCCATATAGATGCCCCCTTGGAAATTTTACTTGTATCAAATTTTGGTAGAAATTTCAGGTGCTTTTCTTTCTGATTGGTTGCCTGTTGCTGGACAGACTAAGGAATATAAAACTTTTATTGTATTTTCACTGTTCATCTTTAAATCTGGGTAAAGCTGGACCTACAGACCATGCCATAAACAGTTTATCATCATCATTTGACCTAAGCCATCAAATTCTTTGGTCTTTCTCAGTTTACTCTTTTATGCATTCTGCCTTCCTTCAACAAAAAATACATCAAGAACACTGGGACAAATAAAATTGCTTGTCCTTGAAAATAAAAGCAACATGAGTTTCAGTCTGGGAATGGGGTTTATCTCTGGGTTCTATGAGCTAGATACACATTTATTTACTAGTACTGGGACCAAATGGGTTGAAAATCCTTGTTTTCCCACCAGATGGGTTATTTTAAAATATCACAAAACTTCTGAGGTTATTTACATTACAAATGTGCTGCTTCACACACATCAAGAATTGAGTACCATGTTTTGACAGTAACTCCTTTATGAAATTATATGTTGCGCAAGTGGAGTAAAATTCAAGTCAGTCTCAAGGGAGCAGACTTATGAATCTGGATGAGGTCACACCTCTTTAAAGATGCAGTTTGATAATCCGACATCAAAACAAAGAAATTCTGTTAATCCTCTCACAAAAGTGCAAATTGCTAATCAGATCCCTGGGCTGGGATGGCAGCTTGGTAAACAATGAGCTTGGCAGAAGAGCAACTTTGGGCGGATAGATAGCTGAGAAGCTTGGGATACCAACTTTGCCCCTATGTTAGCCCAGTTGGGCCTGTTGTTTCGAAACAATTACATATGTCAATGGAGGTGGTTCTTGCAGTTATTGTGTTCTTGTGCTTTTCTCCTTCTATGTTAATGATGATGCAAATCAATCCTGTGTTTCATTTCACTTCACTGGTGTATAGGCTACTGTGCCCCTATATTCTTTTCACTTCGATGAATGTGTCTTTTGAATTTTCATTGCACATTCCTCTACAAACCCAGAGGGTTCTCTTTCCTTCCCATAAATAGGGTAGTGGTATTTGAAGAAGGAAGAATAAATCCTAACCCAATTGAAAAAAGAATCGTCTTCTGGATGGTGTGAGAAGAGTTAGAACTCTTTTTTTTTTTTTTGTAGGTGATGATTTGAGGCAGCTTAAGAGAAAAAAAAACTAAACTGGGATTTATTAGGTAAAGGAATACAAACAAAGCAAATAACCAAAGAGGGAGGAAGGGCAGGAGTGTAGATGGGCCTCAGGGACACTTGGAACCAGAGAATCACAATTTGTCAGGGCTTGATCCCTCACTCTTGCCTCAGTGTTACTCTCAATGTTGGTTTTATTGTCTCTTGCAGTAGTAGAGATTCTTCACACAGTAGAAACTGTCACTACTGTCTGCACTGGAATTTTATAGCTTACTGCTTTCTCCATTCTACTTAAATGCAATATCTCAGGGAAGGACTCTGATTGGCTCAGCTTGGGTCACGAAATCAACCACATGTGTATAACCCACGAAATCAACCACATGTGTATAACCTCATCTTGTCAGAGTGCAGAAGCCATTTGCTGTTTGTTATCCTCTTCAGACATTGAATTATGTGCCCAGCCTGAAAAATTCTAAAGCATGGTGATTATGTTAGTGTGTAGAATTATTTTGCATATTGCAGCACCAGTCTTTCAACCCATACTCTAGTGGACCCTCTTGGCATTTCCAGCTTTCAGTCAAACATGACTAAGAATTCATTTGAAAGTGAGAAATGTAACTTCTTCATTTCAAAAAGGGCTTTCGAGCCCACTTTGATGAATCACGTCTGGGGTCTTAAAAGCTAGCGAGTGGCCATCTAAGATGCATCAGTTGGTCCCAACCCACCTGGAGAATGAAGAACACCAAAGTCACAAGGAAAGTATTAGCCCACGAGATAGAAAGGGCCACATAAACCAGAGACTTCACCAACTTGAGACCAGAAGAACTAGATGGTCCCTGACTACTACCAATGACTGCCCTGATAGGGAACACAACAGAGAGTCCCTGACGAAGCAGGAGAAAAGTGAGGTGCAGAACTCAAATTCTAGTAAAAAGACCAGACCTGGTGGTTTGTTTGAGACTGGCAGAAACCCGGAAGACATGGCCCCTGGACTCTCTGTCAGCCCAGAACTGAAACCATTCCTGAGGCCAACTCTTCAGACAAATATTAGACTGGACTGTTAGATGTAAAATGATACTTGTGAAGAGTGTGCTTCTTAGCTCAAGTAGTTACATGAAACTAAATGGGCAGCTCCTGTCCAGAGGCAAGATGCGAAGGCAGAGAGGATCAGGAGCTGGTTGAATGGACACGGGAAAACCGGGGCGGAAAGGAGGAGTGTGCTGTCACAGTATAGGGAGAGCAACTAGGGTCACATAAGAGTGTATGTATAAATTTTTGTATGAAAGACTAACTTGAATTGTAAACTTTCACTTAAAGCACAACAATAAAAAAAAATATATAATACAAAAATAAAAGGGGCTTTCATTAAGAGAGTGCAATATTTTGGATACTTCCAGCTAGTTGCCTGTCCCCTAGTAAGAGTGGGTTTGTAAATCATTTGAGTGCAGTGTGTGTGTTGGGAAGGAGCAAAAATTGTCATTTTGATTGTGGAGTCATATTCCAGTAGGTGAAAGTGGGGTGCTTTTGCTGCAGTGTGGCGTGGGCTGCAATGGCATGCTGGTTTTCAGTCGGAAGAGTGATAGGGAACACGACACATCTACATCTGTAAGAGGAGAATCACGTCAGACATAGAGGCTTAGGGCAGAGGATGCCCGGATGGGCCCACACTACCCACAGCCAAATTTTTCTGAATAAGAGCACTGTCTTTTTAAAAGCAGTAGGGGGCAAGGATTGAGGGAGTGCTCACAGCGGTAAGTATAACACAGCTGTGCTCTGTTTATGCTTCAGCTACAATAAAAAAGCTATAAAATGTGAGATGTCATAGCTCCACTTTGCTTTATTTATACTATTTCCTCTGAGCTCTGTCACACTGCACATTCATCTGCTAAGTTGCAGCAAGAATGGAGATTAAAATATCACAGCTCAAAATAGGAGTCAAGCGGAAGGAGATTCATCATAGCCCTATTAAAAATATGTAAATATGGGAATGAAGTCATTTTAAAGCTATACAGCGCTCCTCCTTTATGAGTTAAGATTCCTTGAGCAAACGATCGGCAGTGCAAGCAAAGGACACATCTAGAGACTTGTTCTCCATTTCTTCCACCCGTGGAAATCCTTTTCAGATTAAAAACTACTTGAATTGAAAATTATATATGTTTTCCTATAATCACCCCTAAGTTAATAATGGTAGCAAATACGATGCAAAAAAAAAAAAAAAAAAGAAAAAGAAAATGGGAATTGAAAGTTATATATTGTTTACTTGGTTAGAATTATCAATATTAATATATGAAA
This sequence comes from Dugong dugon, assembly GCA_030035585.1. NCBI lineage: Eukaryota > Metazoa > Chordata > Mammalia > Sirenia > Dugongidae > Dugong > Dugong dugon. The sequence continues at coordinate 171,181,414 of CM057465.1, forward strand.
TCTCCCTTTGGACCTCCTCTATTAAAGACATTTGAGAAACTTTAAGAAATATTCCTCGATTGGAAAGTTCGAGGAGGAAACTGAGATTCAGAGACATAATCTGGCTTTCTAAAGTCCAATTACCAATAGTAAAGCTAACCTGGAAGTTAGGACTCTTACCTAAAACTTTATTGGTAAAACTATTTCTTTTAGCATTTGCTGTATCTGTAGCCCTGACACAAATTTATTTGACTTTGCTGTCTGTATGGTGAATTCAGAAGAGTAAGGAATAGACTTTTTAGGTGGAAAGTCTGGAATACCTCAAGTGCTGTTAACAAGCCTTTTATGCTCTCCTTACCTATCCTGCTCAGTGGCTGTTGATCTTTTGACCTCCTTATTTCCCAACGTGCTGGAGTAGTAATGATAGAGATTAACACTAGTTAAGTGCTTACTTGGTACCAGGAATGATTCTAAGTGCTTTATGCATATTAATTATTTTAATCCTCGCAACAACCACATGAGCTAGGCATTATCATTACATTTTACAGATGTGGAAACAGAGGCACCAGAGCACGCAGCTAGCAAGTGAGAACAGGAATGCAAACAGCGGCAGTCTGGCTTCAGAGTCTGCATTCTTAACCACTACTGCCTTTCAGAAGCATTAGAAAAACACTATGTCTTAGTCTTCTAGTGCTCCTATAACAGAAATTCCACAAGTGGATGACTTTAACAAAGGGAAATTTATTCTCTCACAGTTCGGTAGGATACAAGTCCAAATTCAGGGCATCAACTCCAGGGGAAGGCTTTCTCTCTCAGCTCTGGAGGAAAGTCCTTGTGACTCATCAGTCTTCCCTTGGTCTGGGAGCATCTCAGCACAGGAACCTCAGGTCCCAAGGACCCACTCTACTCCAGGCACTGCTTTCTTGGCTGTTTGAGGTCCCCATGTGTCTCTGCTTGCTTCTCTCTTTTGTATCTCAAAAGACTGACTTAAGACACTATCTAATCTTGTAGACCTCATCAATATAACTGCTGCTAATCCATTTTATTGCATCGTAGTAATAGAGTTTACAACACATAAGGAAATCACATCAGATTACAAAATGGTACACAATCACACAATACTGGGAATCATGACCCAGCCAAGTTGACAGATAGTTTTGGGGGACACAGTTCAATCCATGACATGCTAGAAAGAGTACTGAGCTGCAAATGAGGTGACTGTGTGTTCCAGGCCCAGTACTGCCACTACCCTAAAGAAACTAAATTTCCTCAGCTGTAGAATGAAATGTAAAATGATTATCTCCTTTTCAGTTTCTACTTTTCATGCCTTTACTTACAACTGTCTCATGCAAATAAATTTTTTGAGAACTAGCTTTTTTCTGCATTCCTATTTATCTTTAGTTTCAGAAATGGTTGTGGTAAATATTTCTAATATATAGTGGGATTCTAGAATTTTTTTTTTTTTTTGTCCTGCAATTCCCACCGTGTTTGAGTTGGATTCTTTTGGTTGCAATTAACAGGAAAAGCATAGCTGAAGGCTTTCCAGCTGTGCGACCTTGAGCACATTTCTTAATCTCTCTTGTGCCAGTTTTCTCACCTGTAAAATGGGTATAATAAAAACATCTACCCTATAGGATTGTTGTGAGGAGATAATGCAGGTAAAGCAATTAATTAGCACAGTGCCTGCTACAAAATACAGTAACTACCACAAAATATCAGTGCTTGCTATTTTGAGTATTATTGATCACCCAGTTTTCATTTAGTTTCTTTGCCTCTCTCTCTCCTCATGCTCCCAGTTCTCCTGTTGTGATTGGCAAACAATTGAACTTTTTTTTTTTTAATGCCTTGAATCATGAATTCAATATTAAGGTATTATCAGAAATAACTATTTGGGGTAGAAATTTTAGAGCAGGTTGGAACCTTAGGAACAGTCTAGGCCAGCCCTTTAGTGTGATTAATATAATACACTGAGAGAGCAAATGACTTGTCCAGGAATGTGCTTCTAGCTGGTAGAATGCAGAGACAGAGCCCACATCCTAACTAGATTTTCCAGTATAACTCTGCTACCTGCAGAGTTGGAGCTCTGGTGGCACAGTGGTTAAGAGCTTGGCTGCCATCCAAAAGGTCAGCAGTTTGAATCCACCAGCCACTCCTTGGAAACCTTAAGGGGCAGCTATGAGTTGGAATCTACTCAATGGCAGTGGGTTTAGTTTTTCTTTTACCAACAAAATTATTAGAAAATGTGAAAACTCTTGGATTTTGTAAAAGGAACCACAACACACATCTTGAGGGTTTAAATTAAGCAAGTTGCCATAGTTTCTTCAATTATTACAATTTAAGATTTTAGATCATGTATCTTTTTGGCAGACTTCGTAAGAGGGCACTAGGAAATATGCTTTAGGCTGGCAGAGAGTACAAGTGGTCATCTTTCTTATTGACTCTTAAGGCATTGATGTTGTTGGTTCCTTTTGTATGTTGAGTGAGGTAACGTGTGATTTTCAATAGTATGGGACCTGATACGCTTAGAGAAGGAAGAAAAAAATTTTTTTACAGTGGTTTGAGTGATTTAAATAGAGAAATAATCTGTTGCAACATTGTAATTTTAGAGACGTGTAATTGGGTCAAAATTTATCCATCTCTCCTCTAATATGTAAAGAAAATGGAGCCGTTTTCATAATCTATTCTTGCTCCTGAGTCCTCCACCCTACTGGGCAAGTTGAGGCTCTGCCTCATCTTCTCTACCCCACAACACACACACACACACACCACGAATAGCTCAGTGTCTTCAGTGTTATATTGTCACTTTATGTTTGCTAGTTTCTCTATTTCTCTGTCCAAGCCCAGGACTAGGGTGAGGAGGGTGAGGTACTAGGTTTCAAGAGTGATGCTTCTTTACATTTTTTGCATGTTTGGATGCCTCACTCATCTTGCCATAGTGTCTGTCTCTGTCCCAACTGATGAAGCCATCTTTAGGGAGTTTATGTATCATTGTGGCTGAGGAACCTAGTGTAGGACGTTACATTTACGCATGCAGACCCTTGGGTTGTTCCCTGTGTCCTCCCTAGCTTCTGCCCTCTGATATTGTCTCTACCCATTGGAGCCCACTGTCCTTGCTAAATTGGCTACTGATGTAAGTAGCCTCACCTGGACTTTGAGCCAGCCCAGCTGCTGCTGAACTGCCACTGCCTTTGGACTTGAGATCCCCCTCCTCTTCCCACTCTGGGCTTTCCCATTCTACTTCTATGCTCCACGTGTGTGTGTGTGTGTGTGTGTGTGTGTGTGTGTGTGTGTGTGTGTGTGTGTGTGTGTGTGTGTTGTGGGGTAGAGAAGATGAGGCAGAAAAACAGGAAATTTGGGTTCCTTGCACAAGCTTCTCCCCCTGCCACGGCAAACCTATTGCCGTTGAGTTGATTTCGACTCATAGCAACCTTGTAGGACAGAGTAGAACTGCCCCATAGGGTTTCCAATGCTGTAATCTTTACGGTAGCAGGCTGCCACATTTTTCTCGCACAGAGCAATTGGTGGGTTCGAACTGCTACCTTTTGGTTAGCAGCTGAGCATTTAACTCCTGCGCCACATAATCTCTGGGCAATAACCAGTTTTATCTCGTGCTATCTAGACACCTTCCTTTACCAACTTTTTAACTTTTTTTCTCTCCCTCACCAGGTTAGATGGATGTAGTGCTAAAAACAGATTCCCTAAAAAGTCTGTAGCTTTCTCCCAAGTAGTGTTCATAAAAGAAGACTCAGTTCATTGTTCCCCAAAGAATTCTCCTTATCCAGCTGCATATTCTACTGCCCCTCATCCCCAAGATACTAAGAAAACCTGGGCACTGCCTCCTAGCTCATCACCCTATCTCTGCCTTTTTCCTTGCCCTCAAATTCCCTTTTCTTCCTCCTTAAGCACATATGGAGCTCTGGTGGCTCAGTGATTAAGAGCTTGGCTGCTAACCAAAAGGTCGACTGAATCCACCAGCTGCTCCTTAGAAACCCTATGAGGCAGTTCTGCTCTGTCCTATGAGGTTCCTATGAGTTGGAATCAATTTGCACATAGTGGTTCTGCTACTGGTCCTATTTGTTTAGGCTCCACATTTTTCTTTTGTTTGGGAACAGGGAATGTTTTGGAAATCTTCAAACTGCTTTTCGCTCTCAAATTCTCCCATTCAAGATTGTTGTCTTACTAAGGTTTCCAGAAGGCTAGCTCTGAAATTCAAAGCTGATCAATGACCCCTTCATTCCAGATAGTAGTGACCTCCTCCTGAAAGCATAAAGCCATTGATCCAGGGGGTGAGGACAGCAAAGCAACAAGATCTAAAAGATATGAAAATGAATCTGACGATATTTCATAAAGTAATATCTCTGTTACAGGTGGTGGTCGCATTGGTTTTAAAAAGTAAATAATCACAATACTCATTTAGTCTTGGTTTAATGATCTAGTTATTTTAGTGGTATAAATAAAACCTAGAGTTCAACCCTCTTGTCAGTCTAAGAAAAAATGATTTTATCAAAGTCATCAAATTGCTGTGAATCACTGAACTATCAGAATGAAAAATCACCAATTTTGAACTTGAGTGGTGCTGTTACTAGGAAATCTTAATTTGTCAAGCAATATAAATTACAGAAATACAGCATTTCATTCCCTTTTGTTATTTTAGTAGCAAACTTATTTCCAAGAACCATATCTTTTGGCTTATATTTAAATAAGTAATAGAAATTTTCTACGGTAGACTAATGAATTGTCAAAGAATATTACTAACATTTTATGTTAATTATTTAAATGTTTGAGAGCTTGGAAAATTATTTTTAAATACCATATATGATCACATATAAGGTTACAGTTATCAAAAATATTGTGCTTACCTTTGATTTTCAAGTTGTTTATGTATTAAAAATGAGTATACATGTATACTCATGTCTGGGAAAAAGTACAGCCAGAATGCTTCTTAAGCGAGGATGGCGAGAGTTTGTCTCACATACTTTGGACATATTATCAAGAGAGACAAGTCCCTGGAGAAGGACTTTATGCTTGGTAAAGCAGAGGGTCAGAGAAAGAGAGGAAGACCCTCAAGAAGATGGACTGACAGAGTGACTGCAACAATGGGCTCAGACATAGCAATGAATGCAAGGATGGCGCAGGACCAGGCAGTGTTTCTCTCTGTTGTACGTGGGGTCACTGAGTTGGAACCGACTCGATGGCACCTAGCGACAACAACAACATACATTTATTTATTTAAAATATCAATATTCTATTTTACTGACCCCCCCCCCCCCCGGCAAAGCATGAGAGGTTGCACTAAATATTCTTCTAATCTGTGGATGAAAATGCTTGTTTGATTTTAGGTGGAGAATCTGCCTAGACCTCTACTTTCTTCTAGAGAGTTTTGTATGTATTTTCTCCTGTGGTCTGTTTATGGAAGACACACCAATGCAATTTTAATGTATGCAATAAATTTTATTATATGACTGGGCACAGGTTTCTCTGAGAGCACAGAGAAGAGGTGCCTAATTTTGCATGGAAGGGTCGAGGAGGGCTTCCCAGAGGAGTTCAAGCCTGGGATAGGGTTTAAAGGTTCATCAAAGTCTTCCAGTTGAACAAAATTAGAAGTACATTTTGAAAGAGCAATGCTCAGTGAAGAATGGGACCTTGTCTGTCACTCATCATGTGTCCCTGTCAACTAGCACAGTGGTTAGCATACTGTACACACTCAAATATTTAGTACATCAGTGAATGGATGGCTTTATCTTAAAGAATAGTCACATTGGCCATTTTGAGCGGGGACACGACATGATAAGATTTGTGTTTTATAAAAGATAATATGGCAGCATTATAGAAAATGAATAAAAAGGGGATGATATAGAGAGTAATTGTAATAGTAATTTCTATGAAGACTCCTGGGAGAGTTTTTTTAAACTTATTCCCAACCCTCATCACTCTAGACACTTAGGGAATCTGTGTACTCTGCACTAAACGTAATGTAGTTTCCCAGGTTTGCCTAGAGAAGTCACAATTACTGTCTATTTCCATCCCTCTAAAATGGCCTATTAAAAGTTGGAGGTAATTCATTGAGTATTTACAGTTGCCTCTTCAACATCATATAGGAGACAGAGAGTTGAATTTTCCAAATGATTTATTGTACAGGCAATAATTACAACATAGCACCATGTTTTATATGACTTAATTCAGTCTTGGATCAACAATTTTCAGTCCCTGCAGTAGTGACCTGGGACCTATATGGTTCATACAATATGCTCTATATAACTGATTCTTGTTTTGAGAGTGGAAGACTGGAGAGAGAGCAATAAAAGACATGCAGAATCCTATGTTCCATATGTGTCCTAGTGTCCTATTGGTATGTAACACATTACCACAAACTTAGTAGTTTAAAACAACACCCACATATTTGCTCTATAGGTCAGAAGTTCAGCACAGCCTGACTGGGTTCCTGGTACAGGACATCACAGGGCTGAAATTTAGATCTGCTGGGCTGAGTTACTGTCTGGAGAGTCTGAAGGAAGCTCTGCTTCCAAGCTCGTTCTTATTGTTGGTGGAATTCAGTTCCTTGTAGCTGTAGGACTGAGGTCTCTGCTTCCTTGCTGCCTGTCAGCTGGGGGCCACTGTCAGCTCCAAGAGGCTTCCCATATTCCTTGCCAGCTGGGCCTCTCCATATTGAAGACAGCAATGGTGTGTCAAATCCTTTTCATGCTTCAATCAGTGGCTTCTCTGTCTCTGATTTCTAGACCAAGATTTCAAGGGCTCATTTGATTAGATCAGGCCCACCCAGATACTCTCCCTTTCTTAAAATCAACTGTGCCATAGAACATGACCTACTCATGGGGATAAAATCCACTGTATTCACAATCTCAGGAATGAAGCACAGCATATTCACCAGTAGGGTAGGGGTTTGGATCTTGAGAGTTATTTTAGAATTCTGCCTTCCAAACTTATTCATGAAAGTTTCATTTGTTTTAAACAGGGTGATAAAGAGCCTTTTGTCTAGAGTGACGTAAGCACATAGGAGAAACACAAGAAGTATTTGATTTAATTAATATTTTGTTTGAAAACCAGTGCATCTTTTAATAAAAGTTGATTTTCTAACATCTGGCCTCGATCTACTCTTAACTAATCTTTAGTGATTTTACTTGTGTGTGACTCATTCGCTTCTAAATTTACTGCCATTTACATTACAAACAAAACATTTCTATTTCTAGGAATGGGGGACTTTTGTTGTATCATTTGTGCAAAGGAAAATAAAACAGTGTTTTACAATCTGTACATAAACACCATCAACTCAAAGTGAGTTTTAATGGTGAGATGCTTGATCTCACTTAAAGTGGTAAGGTCAGCTATATTTCAAAGTTTTAAAGAAGGAAGGGGAAGAAAGGAAGGAGGAAATAATAGTTATCACTTACTGAATGTGTACTGTGTGTCAGGCAGTGGGCTAAGCACTGTCTCCTTTCATGCTTTGAACAACCTCATTGGAAGAATACTATAATTATCCCCATTTTACAGACAAGCTGAGATTTAGAGAGATTAAGTTATTTATCCAAGACCATGTAGATAGTAGATGATGGAACCAGGATTTGGACCTGCATCAGCCTAATTCTGAAGCACATAATCTCAAACACTTCACTGTATTGCCTCTACCAAAACCAAAAAACAATAAGAATATATAACGTTGATAAGCATTTAGAAGCAATTATGCTTGAAGATTAAGTTCTTAGAATAAAGTTGTCATTCACATTTATAAGAATGTGCACTGCTACTTTAACAATGTAAGATGTTGAGGAAGAGGTTAATACTATATAGAATGGTTATTTCATTGAATTCATACCTTCCAAATGGGTTCTAATCAGCACTGTATCATTTAACTTAATTCAATGGCATTTATGGGGTGTGCATTATATACAGGTGCTGTGCTGGCCACTGGTGACCCAAAGATGCTGAAGAATATGTTCCTGCCCAAAAGGAGCTAGCGATCATCACTGGGGTATGTAAAATGCTTATTTCATTTTTTTAATAGTATGCTTGTTTTATGCAAAACAGAGACAGTTTAATATATAAAAAATACTTGCACACAAATATTGTAAGCATTGGAATGTTTATTTTTTTGACCGGATGAGCTAAAGCTAAAGAGAGTTGATAATCTGGAAATTGTTGTGCATGTACTAAATCAAAAAACCAGCTCTGTCAGGTTCAATCTTTTTTAGATTCCTTAGGTTATTTTAATAATTGTTATCGTTCATTTCCTTCCACTTCATCCTATTTCTCCAAATGAGCAAAGTTTATATTGGGATAAAATAGCTCTCTTTGTTTAGCTCGTATTGATTTTTGGCAAATTATATATTTTATTTGAGGCATGATAAAAATTATGAAAGCTTATAATAGCTTATGCATATAATAAATTGTACAGTATGCTGGTAGTAGTTCTTAAAAATTAAATTTACTAACTGCAGTAAATATAAAAATAAACATCATATCACAATGCATATTTATAGTTTAATATAGAGTAGTAGAACTAGAAAACAAAATAAGAAATTTGATAACAGAAATTTTACCTAATGTCCAATAGTTGACACTGATGCCACACAATATATTGGGACATATTTAATAAGCATATTTCTATGCTATGTAGATTAAACATCATAATTGCTGAGAATATAGTTATGATCACTTTAAAACATAAGCAAATGTGGCAATATGATTGTAATTTTTAAAAGCATTTAATATCATAAACCATACCCATCATCTTTGCATAGATAAATGTTGTGACAATTTTTGGAATGAATCTCTTGGTTCCCTAAAGAAATTATTGATATACTATAAATTTACAAGTGAAAGGCCATCCATCAGAGTTATAAATATGAGTGGTTCCTATGCTGATGCCTGTGTAAACTTAAATTGGTTTAATATCTGTTGGCTTTTGTGCATAGTTAGTACTGCAAAAGAATATAGATATTGTCATACTTATATGGTGTCATAACACTGGCAAAGTGGTGAGAACAACATGAAATATTTTTTGAATAGCATGGCATTTCTTTGAATTACTGCTGGCAATAGAACATAAGTCAGCCTTAATGATAGATATTCCAAAGATATTTATTAATCTATTCATTTAATCTAAGATACTCACTCTTGGCAGTTATAGAGCCAGTACAAGGGAAGTAGCAAGTGTTTCTAAACCCCAGCAGTTACTTTTAGGGGCCTCATAAATTATGTCAACTAAGTCTGGTTGGAATCGAGATCAGAATGTATAACAATTCTTTCCTCCTAAACTATGGTAAAGATGTTTGCTTAGCCAAAATATATTTTCTTCTATGTGTATAAACAAAATCTTGTTTTGTTCCACACTTAATAATCTTACTATAGGGCTCTCCATTTGAAGCTTCAGTTTTTAAAAATCAGATTGCCTGCCTCCTTTTGTCCCTCCCTCCCTCCCTCCATCCCTCCCTCCATCCATCCCTCCCTTCAACTGGAAAATAGTCCTGCCTTGTATAAGGGATGATCAAAAATATTGGCAAATTGACCAAATTCCTCCGCACCAAATTAAGAAATAGCATATGACATACAATTTTGACAACAAGTAATGCGATTAAAGACAGGTGGGATGAATAGAAGTATAGAGAGAGGAATTTATATTAGAGAGGAAAGATCAGGGAAAGCCAGTAACAGTGAAGCTTAAGAAGGAACCAGCTATGCAAATGAGATGTGTTGGGGTGTGTGTTTGTGTGTGTGTGTGTGTGTGTGTGTGTGTGTGTGTGTGTGTGTGTGTGTGTGCGCGTGCGCATGCGCGTGCATGTTATATTTATTCACATGAGGAAAGTCCAAGCACAGAGCTAACTTTTGGCCTTGAATAATGTAATCAAGACTCAATTTCTCTCCATCTCAGCTTCCACTAGTACAACTTCTATCTCTGACTTGATTTGGCAGCAAGATGGTCACAGTAGCCCTGGTTTAACTCTAATACCCCCTCAGCCTTCAGATCAAGCAGGAAAAAGACAATCTTTTCCCCAGTAGCTCCATCAAAAGTCTGTTTTTTTTCTGGTGCACCACCTGTGGAGTAGGGAATAGAATCAGCTTCATCATTTTGCAAGGACCAGGCCTAGGGATTGTATCCCAGAGAGAAATAGGACACTGTTATCAGAAACAGGGTGCGTGGATGATAGGTAGCAAAAAGGAATGGTTTATTACCAGAAAAATTACCAGAGTTATGGTACATATACATGAAATTTTACCCTCTGATTCCAGAAGCCTATGGATTTACTAACAATCTGTGGATTCTAGGTTAAGAAACTCTAAAAGTGACATTGAATTGATAACTTCGGGCACAAACAAAAACAGCATTGATACTCATAGCCACCCTGGATAATTATGGGAATTGTTTCCTGAATAAAGAAACAAAATGAGTATAGCTAGTAGTTAAAATGATATCAAATTAAGAATGAAAAGAAGTTGCATTTTCTTGTTGGCTAAAGTGGAAATGAGCCGTTTAACATGGGAGTTTGTTCATTTTTTTCTGTTATTTTTGTGTAAGGAAAATTGACAAACTCTTTTTTTCAAGGTGAGAACTTTATACTGACAATACTAGAAGACTTCCATTAAAAAAAGGAAATTTTCCAGTGCTGATTCACATCTTTTACTGCTATGAGAGCCTGTGTCTACATGCATCCTATATCTCTTTAATTCAGTCAATTCAGTTAAAAAAAAGAATTAATCCAGTTTATGAAAGAAGTTCTAAAGGAAATGCTTTTTTAAAAAAAATAATTGGCCCAAACTGCCTGTTGATTTGCTATTCTTTTATTTTCAACCATATTTTATTTTGGAACATGTTGGTGAAGTCAGTCATTTTCTTAAAATTATTTTTAATTGAGAAATTTAGAGGGATTTGGTAGAAATTATAGATCAACCGTAGGAAAATATAAATGCTGTTTAAATGCCTACATAATGATTGTGTATTTACAATTAGTATTGGGAAGAAAATAACCTTCTAACAAGTTGGTGACTAGAGTAGCAGCTGGGAGCCCTGATGGCACAGTGGTTAAGGGCTCAGTTGCTAACTGAAAGGTCAGCAGTTCCAATCCACCAATCGCTCCTTGGAAACCCTATAGGGCAGTTCTACTCTATCCTATAGGGTTGCTGTGAGTTGGAATTGACTTTACAGCAGCAGGTTTAGAGTGGCAGCCAGAGAGGGCAATTATAATTATGCTTTATTTTTACGTAGATTTCTCAGTTTATTGACAAGAAGAAGGAGGTAGTCTAGAATTTTAAACTGGTTCAAGGGGCATGAGTGATGAGTGGAGTTTTTCTTCTTAAGTGAATTAAAATACTACTGCAAACTTGGAAAGAATTCTGTGTTTACCAGATATTTTTAAAGAAAAAAAAAAAACATGTTAAATGAGGAAGGGTGCTGTATGTCACCTTTTATCTCTTCACACAAAAACTCTGAAGTTCGCACTGCTAACTTTTGTTAAAACCTTATCCACTTATGACTAAAGTGAGCTGTCACTGCTCCTTACTAAGTTTAATATCTTAGTTGTGAAGAAACACATCATTTTCTTTTTTCCTACCAGTTAATGCCACTGAAATACAGCTATCTTGGAGGATCCCCCGTTTTCAAAACATTTCTTCAAGGGCCATAGTGTATTTGACTTCCCAGATGAACTGTTACTTCAAAAAAAATTTTCTTTTTCTCCTGCAAACTCTCACTTTACCACAAGTTCGTGCTTCATTTGAGAAATTTGTGTGCCTCTTAGCACTGTGTGTATGGTTTTCATTTTGTGTTGTTTTGTAGATTACAACCCGTCTTCACAAAGCGTCAATTGTCTGTGACTAGGAAACAGCAGGTAGTTCATTCGTTGAAAAGGGGTTTACAGATTTTGCCGCTACACGTGTGTTTCTTTCTGTTTTTAAGATTCCATTTTAATTTTAATCAAAATAGGAAGTGGTTTATCCTCATAGTAATATCAGTCCAATAGACCTTGGAAGAGAAGTGAATTTTTAAAGAACAAATTTATTCTTATATATATGAAAACATTTAAATTATTCTTCAACTTTGGCTAAAGCAATATAATAGATATTTTTTGGGGTGTAGGTTAAGGCAGGAAGAAAATGTTTCTGTAATCCTTTCTTAAGACAAAAGATGATGGACTAAAATATTGTAAGAGAAATTCAGACTATATTTTTCTTATATGATGTCCAATTCAGCTGTGTAGCTGTGAGTTTCAGATAAGAATAAATGCTTATACAGGTGTGAATGGTCCAAACATTCCCTATTATTAATTTTAAGGAATTTTTGGAGAGAAGAATTGGGTTTAATCTAGTACCCCAAAGCATAGATTTCTAAAGACAACTGCCTTTCTGAATATGGGATGGGCTAGGGCATGAACAGAGGGAGAAAATCCACATACATATTTGAGTTTCACATTAGGACTTTTCATAGCTTTGGTCACTGACTGGGATTCTTCTTTAACTAGGTGTCAAAGAGACAAAGCAGCTAATCTAAACAAACTTCCCTAGGATTTCTAAAAGTGCCTGTACATGAAAACATGTCAGATAACTGGTCAAATAGGACCTTACAGTTTTCTTTGTTTGTTTGTTTTAAATGCATTCTTTACTGAGAAAGAAATAAAAGAAACCTTGAGGTTGGTGACAGGTTTGGGTTCTTGCTACATTCCTAGCTTGCTTCGCGAACATCTTTTTACTTCAGAGAAAGCTAATGTTTTCCAGAGATGTTCCATAGGTATTCTAAATCATACTACAGACACCTGCACCTATATATGGGTATGCTCTCCAGCTAGGATGAATCAGAGTTGATTTCTTTGGTAGAACGCTTCCTTTCAAAATCCGCATTAATCTCAGTGTACAGAGTTTAGGGGGAAAGTTGTGTTTGCCTGTTGACACTGTTTAATGTAAATGATTTATGATTCTTCCTTATGTATACACAATAGGCACTTTATAAATTGGATTGTTCTAGGAGTAACATGATACATAAATGTTATTGCTATAAATTCTGCAGTTGGCTATACATTTTTGTATCATGTAACGAGTTGACGTGTAAATGCTGACTATTCCATCCTGTTCCTTCTACTCAATATTGTAAATGGTGACTTAGGTAAGCCTAGCTGAGACATACATAGAGACACTCACACTGCATAAGAACAGGGTACTCTAGCCCCTATCCAGCATGACTTCTGGCTGTTTTCCCGGGAGGATGGCAAAAAGAGAGTGAGAGGAGAAAGTGAAACTATATGTAGCAAAACGATGAATCTGAGATTTTTTTTTTTTTCTTGCCCAGTAAATTCAAAAGCAAAATGAGAGAGAAAAAGGGGGAAAAGGTAGCAAACAGGGCAAAAGTATTAGTAAAAGCAATTCATCAAAATTATGTGACATACCATTTCAAAGTTAAATTTTAATTATTTTAGATAAGGATAAAGGTTACAATAGAATAACAGCTCTGCAATTTACATGTACTTTTATTATCAGTGAATACATAATACATTGTTATTTAATGCATAATAGTAATATTTGATTACTTTTATTTTTTATATTTCTGTGAATGAAGTGTTTGAAGAATGGGGATTGCAAATCACTTGATTTTACTGCTGAATCAAGACATTTTATTGGATGTATAATGCTGTTATACTAACAGCCCTTATTTCTTGCCAAATATTTTAGCTTTTGGTGATTTTCTGTCTGACCCCCTAAAGAATTTGAAAAAAAAATCTTTACATAATTGGTAATTTTATATCTCAGTAATTGTTAAATACCAAACCTGTCTAAAATATTTAATTAGAGGGGGAAGAACTGTTGTTGTGTGCCGCCGAGTTGATTCTGACTCATAGTGACCTTACAGGACAGAGTAGAACTACCCCATAGGGTCTCCAAGGCTATAATTTTTACAGAAGCAGATTCCCACATCTTTCTCTAACGGGGTGGCTGGTGGGTTTGAACCCCCGACCTTTTGGTTAGCAGCTGAGCTCTTAACCACTGTGTAACCAGGGCTCCTGGGATAAAGACTAGCACTCATATAAATTGACCAGCCAGATTAATAGGGTTTCTGGCTGAAAGGAGCATTTCCTGTGCTTCTGAGTAGAAACTAAACCTTCCCTCACCAGAATTTCCATCTTTTTTGGGCTGCTGTGTATGCTACTCCTGGTGTTGATTGCTTCACTGATCAATCACAGTGTCAAAGAAGAAAGTCTTGTACTCTGTTAGGAGTGAAAGAAAAGGAGTTTTTTTAAAATAGCTAGGAATAATATAGTTCGAACTGGACAGTGCTAAGTAAAAATACAAAGCACTCTGTTGTTCAAGTGGAGAGAGAGGGTCTATACACACACACACACACACACACACACACACACACACACACACACAGAGAACAAAGGAAAGAGAGGATGTTAATGACTGATTATAGATAAGTTCAGCATCAGTTTGAAGTCCTTTGAAATGTAAAGGTCGGCCACTTGGCTAGGAGGGAGTGAGTTACCACCTATGTGAGTGGAACAGCCCAGCAGAGGACCTTGTGCGCGATTGCAGTCATCAACACATTTTCCCGGGATCAAATTGTTTACATCCTGACCTTTTACTTCCTGGGAATGCGTGTTGACTCCATCATTCTTATGTCTGACACGAGTGCCTTCAGTTTGAGACTTTTCCATTTACAACACAGGTCTGGGATGGGGCTGATTTGCTCTGTACTGTGCCCTAATTTGTGTAAAGATGAACTTGGCTGTGAAGAATTGTTATGTTTATGGAGTCTATCCTGACAGTGAGATTATAGTCCATTTTATAGGCTAAATGTTTCAGTTGATCGCCTTCTCCCATGGCTTCTTAAGTATTAATGTCTACACAATTGATCTGGTTACCCGTGAAGTCAGTCCAAATTGACTGTTACAGTGCCTGAAAATACGAGATCAGTAATTTTTAAATCTAGAGGTTCCTGTGCTTCACAAAGGGACTAAATCGCAGTAGGCAATCTCCAGGTGAAAAGATTATGAAACTGTCACATCAAAGTAAACATTGCTGAGCTCCTAATGTGCTCCTTTATAACTTCTGTAATATACTTTCAATTGTCATACTTTCTACTGCTATCCTGGCCCATGCATGGGAGAGAATATACACATGCATATGTCTCTATATCTGTAGGCACTATAGTGAAAAACAACTTATTTGCCTATAGCTGGCTTAGCTGTGAAGCTGACTTACCCACCCACTTTCAAACTCCCTAGAGGAAATAAGGCAAAAAGATCAAGTAGAAGCAATAAAGCCAATGATCTTTTACAAAAAAAGTTATTTAAGAAGTTCTCAGTGGCACTGTTCATCTTCTGGAAGGGAGATCACCCCATTTCCTACTGGTCCTGTGTCATCTGCTGTAGCTTTGGTCGCATTGGAATAGAAAAAGAAGGCCCTTTTCTGTGTTGCTGCTGCTGTACATTCAGGTAAGGCCAGATGGAAATCCCTGAGAGACTGCAGTACCAGATCAGACTATGGGTGTTTCCTTATAGTGCTGATGGAAAGCTGTAGAAAGCTCAGTTCTTTTATCCTATAGAATATTAACTACTATTTAAAATTCTGCTTTTTCTTATAGAGGGTTAATTTAAATGCAAGACCTATGGATTAAATATATATATATATATATATATATATATATATTTATATATATATTTATATGTATAACATATGTACATATGTAAGAAAAAGTCCCATCGCTTTTTTGTTCATTGCAAAATAATTGTAATAACTATCATTTACTGAGGACTTTCTTTATGTCAAGTACTGTTCTCGGGCTTTGCAGGTAGCGTCTAATTTAAACCTCATAATACTCCGTGAGGCAAGTATTATTTTTATCCTCATTTTTCAGCAAAGGGAACTGGAGCAGAGAGAAAATAAGTGACTTGCCGTGGCTAAATAGCTAGCAAGAGGTGGGGTCAGGATTCAAACCTAAGCAGAGTGACCCTAGGACTGAAGCATTTGCTCTGCTAGTTAATTTGTAAACAATATACAGTGTTTCCTGTGTAAAAGAATGCACTGGGGCCATCACTGAGCAGGGAATGGAATTTGAGTTCTTTTCCTTGTAGTGATGGTAAATTCACCTGTTTCTCAGGCCCTGTTGCAAACTGTTTTTGAGCCAGTGAATCAGAACTGAGTAGAATAGTCTGTGGTTATAGAAGAGAAGGGAATGTATTGGTCAATATGAGGACCTGACCTAAGACCTTGCTTTCACTGATACCACAGTAAACAAGCAAGCTGATGAGCCATAGGTGTTCAGTGTGTGTCAGTGTCTTGCATTTTTGTCAAACTGGGTAGCCACCTTCAAGAAGAATGGAGTACCCTCTATGATTATGTGTTTAATACTAGATGCAGCAATTTTTCTTCCGAACAGCGCTTTATCACTGTGGTTTTGATAAATATGCAAACAGTAATCAGTAGATAGGGGTTTCAGTCTCAAATGGATACTGTTATTAGTGATTTCACAATCTTCCTATAAATTCTACGTATATCTCTAAGACTAGATCAAGCTATCCAGAGACACATATACCCAATTTTTAGAAAAACTCATTAAAAAAAAAAATTCTCAAGTTATGGAACCACTAGCTCTCAGAATTATAAAAAACAAACAAACAAACAAAAACCCATTTCCACAGAGTTGATTCCAACTCATAGTGACAGTATAGGGCAGAGTAGAACTGCCGCATGGTGTTTCCAAGGCTGTAAATCTTTATGGAAGCAGATTGCCACATCTTTTTCCAATGGAGTGGCTGGTGGATTCAAACTGCTGACCTTTAGGTTTGCGGTCTAGCATTTTAACCACCATGCCACCAGCATTCCCTCAGAAGCATAGTACTTGATAATTTCCAAACTCTGAATATTTAAATTAAAAGACTCACATAAAAAAAAAACCTAGGAGGCTGCATAGGTCAGGACATTTGTTTAAACAAACATAGAATTAGTTTTTTCAGTTCCACTCCCTTTTCATGTCATTTGCCTTGCTAATAAAGTCTCACTTACTCCTGTTCAGTTACCCAGTGCCACAATTGTGCTTCTTTTTAGACTTTTTATTCTGATTTGAGCAGAACTTCCTAGTTCATACGTAGAACTCCCATGGTGTTAACAAAACATAAAGGCTATCCAATAAATATGGATGATGACAATAATGCAATTTTACTAAACCTGAGTATAATAGCATCTCATAGCACAGAAATCTTTAAAATTTGAAATTCAATCTTTACAAATATTTTTCTCTGCCTGAAACATGTGTGCTGGTTCTATTTATATAAGAGAATAGTGACATCCTGTGTATAGCTAGACTAATTGCCTCTGTAATTAACCTATTTGAGGAGGAAGTTACATAGAAATAAAATATCATTGAGTACTGAAGGCAGCAATTTTGTCTTAAAGCAAACCTCTAACTTTACCAAAGGGTGTGGCTAAAAGAAAAGATTTTGTCTCCTTTGCTTATTTTATTTTATTTTTTTATTTTCCTCCCCCCTCCTTTCCATCCTTCTTTCTCTTCTTTCCTTTCCTTTTCGCTACACGATTCCACTAGTCCTCTCTATTTTTCTCCCTACTGCCTTTGTTTTCCGTATTATATGCTAAAAGTATAGAGTTATCATGAGTGCAGTTTTTATTTTTAGAACTATTTTGGGGAACATGTAAGTGTAAAAGAGAATGGCCTTCTTGTTTCAGCACTCTCCTGAACAACTTTTTGGTCAAGTTTAGAATAAGCACAGAATTATTTTGGTGCTTTAGAGGCTAAGGACACAAAAATATTAGCCTTCATCCCTATCCTTGGTATGTTGTTGTTAGTTGCCATCAAGTTGACCCCTGACACATGATAACCCCACATACAATGGGATGAAACACTGCCCGGTTTTGTGCGATACCCGTGATGGGTTGGGAATAAGCCTGTTGTGATCCATTAGGTTTTCACTGGTTGATTTTCAGAAGTAGGTCCAGGCCTTTCTTCGTAGTCTGCCTTGGTCTGGAAGTTCCACTGAAATCTGCTCAGTGTTGTAGCAACACACAAGACTCCACTGACAGATGGGTGCATTGGCTGGGAATCAAACACAGGTTTCCCTCATGGAAGGCAAGAATTCTACCACTGAACTACAAAGAGCGGGGTTTGTTTTGACCTCTTAAAGGTAGCAGAAGCTATTTGGAGGCAATATGTTGTAACAGGAAGAGTGCAGTTTTTGCAGTCAGAATTATTCGTACCTCACCCCAAAAGTATGGCTAAATGGGAATAGGAAGCACAATTTTTTCCCATGAACACATTTTCCAGTAGTATCCATTTTCAGCATTTTAGAAGGTAATTTATGTTGCCAAGATATTTGAGAAAACAGTGGAAAAGTAAGAGCAAGAGGCCTGTTGGAGAAATTAGTCAAAAGTGTCCTGTTGTTTATGTCTTAACTTGCTCACTAAACCACAACTAGACCCAACTTTCATGGCTTCGCCTAGCCCTAACCTCAGGCATAGCGCTATCCCATAATCAAAATGGTATTTTGAAGTAGTGTAGTTAATTTTTTCATGATATAACAAATTGTATGTTATAATTGATATATTTTTCAAGTCAGGTAACTAAATTTGTATTCTGCATTTTATGCTAACTTGAAAGAGCTGTTTAAATCTGCGACTGTGGTAAATTTTTACCTTATTTTTAACACTACTAAGAAGAATTTCCTTATGAAGTATTTGACAATTTTAAACCAAAGTAAACTTAATCTTTTCATAATATAATGATTGCTGAGTATGGAACAGTTGGAATGGAAATGGTTTGGGGTTTCAGACTGTAGTGGGCTTGCAGTCCTTAACTTCTAGGATAATCTTTCCGAGCCTCCGTTTCTTTATCTGTAAAGTGGGAAAATAATTCCTACTTTATAAAGTAAGTATGAGACTTTAGTGAAGTAACATTTGTGTAATACTATGTGCAGTGCCTGAAAATAAATGCTTAATAAATATTAGCTAATAATATTTCATATAATATTTGATAAAGAAAAATAATTTGAACACTAGATAGTTCATTGTGAAGGAATTTAAATTCATGTGGTTGAGTTATTCTTTAATCATTTTTGCTTAAAGTCCTATTTTTGCATTTTTTGTTTTGTAATATTTATTGTAGTAACCTTTTACTTCCATTGATAACTTGTATTAGTGATAACTAAATGAACTTTCTTGGAAAAACGGTGAAATAAAATTATTTTGATAGCTAAAAAAAGTATTATTCCTTTGGAAGGATGTGAAGTGAAAGAGGAGAAAGAAAAACTGCAGAGATTTCCTTTCTGTCACCTGTAATCACTGATTATCAAATTGCTAAAGAGTAAAAGGAAACCCTCAACTCTAAAACAAAAGTCATTTGATCATGGCTATGTTTTGGCAATTGTGTTGATTAAATATAGTACCTATGATCATTGGGGTGTCCTGCATTTTTGGACAAATTTCTCATCTGTCTTATTGGCTGTCTGCAATAATGTAGGAAATTACATGAGTTAGGAAGCCCAGAAAACCATCTTCTGGATGTTCAGATTCAGTTACTAAGTATCAAAAGATAATTCAGTCATACATTAAAAAAAATTTATTGAGTGCATATTACCTGCTACCCACTGTGTCAGTCTTGAAAATATAGTAATGAATAAGGCAGGCAAGGCCTGAGGCCTCATGGATTTTACAGTCTGATGGAGAAAATAGATAACATGAAACAAGTAATTACAATAAATTGTGTAAGTCTTATAGTTGAGAAAATCTGTTATGTGTTTTAAGCAAACTGAGTTATTCATTCCCAGTTGTAGATGGTAGGGTTCCTTCCTCCTTTGAATTTCTGTAGCATTTTATCTGTGACTACATTTGGGAATAGAGTACCTTCCGCTGTGCTTTCTAGTCCCTCACACGTGTATCCTCTCTTCCAGACAGTAGGTTCTTTAAGAGCCTGTGAGGATACATGTGGGATCCTCCTTAGCATCTTTCACAGAACATACACTTGTGTACTGCATATAGTAGGTACTCAATAAATGCTGTTGAAAGAATGAAGCAAGGAGTCCTAGAGTCTTGTTTCCATTATCCTTTTTGTTTTAAATTCTTAAATATTACACTTTGAAATTTCTCTTTCTTCATGTTAATGGTGGTGATGGTGGCTATATTAGTTGCCCTTGAGTCAATTCTGACTCATGGCGACCTTACATATAACAGAATGAAATGTTGCCCGGTCCTGTGCCGTCTTTATTATAGTTGGTATGTTCGAGTCCAGTGGTGATTTTTATTGTTGTTGGGTGCTATGGAATCGATTTTCGATTCATAGAGACCTACTTAGTTGAGACTCATTGTGACAGAGTAGAACTGCCCCATAGGGTTTCCTAGGCTGTAATCTTTGTGGAAGCAGATTGCCAGGTCTTTCTCCTGGGAGGCCTCTGGGTGGGTTCCAACCGCCAACTTTTGGTTAGCAGCCGAGCAGGTAACCATTGTGCCACTAAGGCTCCTAATGGTGATAAACCAAAACCCGTTGCCATCCAGTGGATTTCAGTTCACAGCGACCCTATAGGACAGAGTACAATTGCCCAGAAGGGTTTCCAAGGAGCGGCTGGTAAATTTGAACTGCGGACATTTGGATTAACAGCTGCGTTCTTACTTAACCACTGTGCCACCAGGGCTCCCCTAATGGTGCCAGAGGATGGTGAATAACCAGTTGAGAACAGTTATCCCTCCGTTTTTACTTCTTGGATACCTTTCTCTTAACACAACAATCTTATCTGGAAAAAGCTAAGTATTGTTTGTAAGACTTTCAAACTTTGCTGTACAGAAGTCTGACTTTAGTTGCCACATGCAAATAATAATAAAAGTGTCTATTATTTGTAGTCTGGCAACTTAGAGATGTTGTTATTAACCTTTTTTCCCCACTATCACTGGATCTATCAAGAGTGTTAATGTTTTATGTTAATTGGTATCTAGTTTTTAAAAGTCAAAACTATCTATTGGTTATGAGAAAGATATGACATTTAATCAGTGCTTTAATATTCATTTACTGTTGCTCAAGTCACAGCATTCAAAAACTCTAAAGAGGAAAACTGAATTCAGACAGTTAAAAAAAAAAAGGAAAAATAATCAGCGTTTACACAGAAATCCCATTTATAGCTAAAGAAAATTTAGTATGAAAAATAATAAAGGGAGGCTTTTGGCAGAAAGGATGAAGCGCTTGCATATTCTTCTCGAAGGAACCAAGGCACACTGAGCTCGAGAGACCTGCACGTGGTGTCGCTGTGTGAGCTGGGGTGTAATTTAGCGAGCTGACAGGAGGAGTGAAGTATCTCCTCAATATCTGTGTTTGGCAGAAGAGATGAATGCATACATCAGGAAACAATGTTTAAGTGTTTTATTTCCTTATTTCAGCCTGTCAAACTGTCAGTGTAGTTAATGGCCACCAAGAGAGAAAGAGAGAGGGAGGGAGGAGGAGGAGGAACAAAAAGAAACAAAGGTGCTATGGAATCTGAAAAGAAAAGAACGAGGAAAGCATTTGCATATTTCTGTGCCATGATGGTCATCAGACAAAAATAACTAACTGTATTCACCTCTCTCCTAAAGCCAGATGTGCTGGTTCCTTATCTATCATCTCTGTACCTACTTTCTTTCCTTTGTTTATGTCCTTCATAATTGCTGCACTTAACTTTGATCTCTGCAATTGCTTTTGCTCAAGTCTGGGTTGATTACTAATATTTAAGGGATTATTTTATGTTATATTGGTTGTATTTGATTTTGCTTAGTTTTCCAAATTTACTGTCTTGTTTGTATTGCTTTGAAAATCTGGTATGAATGATGTATATATAAAAACGTTTGTTTACTTGTGTATGAAGTATTCCTTTTTTTCTCTTTTTGAGTGTTTTAAAACCAGCAAAAGATAAACTGGGACTGATTTTGACCTATTACAGCTTTTTTTTTTTTAAAAAGTGCTTAAAGTGAAATAACTACATTAGATATTTACTCTTAGAGGTACAGAACTTTTAAATTTCTAGAAGAATCTTTACACAGCCAAGAAATTTTCGTTTTTTCAAAGAGAAGTATTTATTTTGAATCTTTTTTTGTATTGGAAATGTCAGTTTTCTACAGAAATGGAAAAGCCTCATTATCACTTATATCTATACCAAGCTCTGAATTTAAAATTTTTGAATTCACACCAGTGGTGAGTACTTTTTATTAATGAACACTTTTGGTTGCCTTATAAACAGAAAGCATTTAATTACAAAAAATAACATTTGTTTTAAAATTCCAATTTAGAAATCTTATAAAATGATCTAAGGAAAGATTGGTAATATTGGGTAGTCGACCCATAGCAACCCCATAGGACAGAATAGAACTGCCCTGTAGGGTTTCCAAGGAGCAGCTGGTGAATTTGAACTGCCAACCTTTTGGTTAGCAGCCAAGTTCTTAACCACTGTACCATCAGGGCTTCAAATACAGTAAGCCCTGAATCTGGCCGATCATCAAATCACCTGGAAGGCTTTTAAGAATACACACCCTTGGGCCCCACTTCAGACTGTCTGGATGAATATCTCCAAGGATGGGGGCCCAGCTTGTGTGTTTATAAGATATACCCACCTCACTCCCAGGTGATGCTAGCAATCACTAGGGCTGGAGTGGAATTCTGGCTGATATCTAACATTATTACTCACTCACTGAATAACCTTCAGGCAAATCACAAGCTCCTTGGGACCATGTTCTTCAACCCTGTACAATTCATATGACCTTTTCCAGCTCTAAAATCTTGTGGTTTCATTATATTAATGAGATTTAAGAAGTCTTAAAATTAAAACTGAGGCCTGATTAAGCCCTCTCCCTCCACATACACACTGTTTTTTTGTTTTTTTTTTTTTTTTAAATTAGTTTTTATTCCTAGTTTGAGATAATAGAAGAAAACAAACCCTCTCATTCCCGGTTCAATTCAAAGAGTCCTTGATTGTACTTCTCTTTTCATGATACAAATCATGAAAATTTAATCATTGAAATAAAAACTTACCTTTTCTTTTCTCTACCCACCAAACTTGAGTCTTTACCAGTGCTCATATCTTAGCAAATGATACCACCATCCATCCTGTTGTTTTAGCCAAAAACTGTCACCCTCCTCTCATTTGTTTTTGATATTCTAAGTTGATTTTACCTCCTAAAATATTGTTCATCTGTCACCTTTTCATCTCCACTGCCATCCATTGTGACCTAATGTGCCATTTTTCATGGATTCTGTAGTAACTCCTAACGAGAGCTTTTCCATATCTGTCTTACCACTCTCTGCATTAGTAGATGCATGATATTGTGCAAAGATTTAAGACTGCATATTTAATCATAGATCTTCCCAAATGCAAACCTATTTATTAATGGCTTTTCATTGTGCTTAGGATAAAGTTCAAAACCTGTACCATGGCCTGCAGGCCCCACATAATCTATTCTGTGCTTCTCTCTCTTACTTTCTGTGCCCTAGGCACACTGGCCATCCTTTAGTTCTTCACACATAGTGCACTGCCTTCCCATCTGAGGACCACTGAGTTTTCTCTTCCTTCTATCTAAAAAGTTTTTCCCCTCCTACTTATCCTTTAGAGCTAAGCTGAAATGCTGTTTCCTCAGGAGAGCTGTTTGATGCTCCAGATATAATTGGGTCCAACTCTTACATGTTCTTGTAGAATACCTTGCATTTTTCTCCAGAGCACTTTTCACAGTTTATAATTTTATATTAGTACAATGGTTTTGTTAATTTTAATCTAAGCTATAAGACTATAAGTTTGGTAAGGATAGGGACCTTGACTATTTTGTTCACCACTGATTTCCTACTTCCTCAAATGGCCTGTAGTGTATAGTAGATTCTTAAGAAATTTTTGTTGAAAGAATGTATTAATCAACGGAAGAAAAATGTTCCACTTAAGCAGGGAACCCTCCCTCCCCCCCACACGTATATGCACTCTTTTCAGTTCTATTTGAGATACGTAAAACATGGTTTTCCTTACAGTGCCCCTTTCCACAGCAAGGAACGGTAATCTCTCAACCTGCTCCCGTTTTGCATTCTCTGTCCGAGGAATTTCTGAGCTCCTGGCTTCAACCTTTTCTGTGTTCCTCTTAGGTTACAAAGGAGTGTCAAAGCAGTTTTTCTAGGCCTGTTGCTGCATTTTCAAGTCATGCATGAATCACTGTAAGAAAAGGAAATTAGTTAGAGAAGAGTCCCCTCCAAACTTTATAGGAAATAAGGACTCCACTTTCTGGACTCCCTCATTTGCTCAGTTAAATGGATTGCTATGTCAGGGGTACACAAATCTCAGATCTGACCCAGTGAATCAGAGTTTCAGGTTCCTTGGATTGACACAACACACAGACACTGGTTTTTGGCCATTTAAGATATGGGATATAGGGTTTAGTTAAGGCAGGATATTTATTATCGTTTGCTGTTCCAAGGATATCATATTCTCCATAAAATATAACAGAAGCCCCTGCCATAGATGTCATGCTTTAGAGAGCTGTCTTTATGTCCCTCCTCTGGCTGTGGCTGTCTCCCAAGGGTGAGCGAGAAGTCCCTGAGGCCCTATTCTAGACATGTTCCAAGCACCTCAGACCTTGTAATTCCCTGCCCAAAGAACTGAAACCTGCTAACAAGGCTCATGCATGTTCCTTCTGTGGTCCGTCCTTCAGAAGTCATGCTCCACCACTGGGATGTGCAACTCTAGGCCCAAAGATGGCCAAGAGACAGCTATTTTAGAGGGCAGGCTACACAAGCGGTACCTCCATTTGTCTTCTTCTCCTGGGTCTACACTTGTTAGGGAAAGACCTGAGAGGAGATGGGAGTTCTAGGAAGAAGGTATATAATAAGAGGAGAAGACGGCAGAAGAGGAAGCCCTGAGGAGCATGATATCAAGGCCCAGTCAATACTTGACTAAATGACCAACAAACCAAAGAGTAGCTGAGTACAATAACGTTTGAAAGGAGAAGTAGACAAGAAAAATGAGAATTAGGAAAGTAGAGGCTTGCTTTTCTCAACATGGCTCTTACATCTAGGCAGCACCAGCCATGAATATTGGGACATTTTTTCTAAAGAGAAAGCTCATGGCAGTGATCTGTGTCCTGAACCTATTGGACTCAGATATCACAGTCTCTCTAAAGCTCAATATATTATTCATATTTTTGGGGACAATTGAGGGTTGATTTTGCATTTGTTTCAATATTTGGAGATACGTATTCTTTTCCCAGAATTTTCAGTAGTGAATTAGAGAGAACTTGTTATTCTCATTATTGAGAGGAAGAGATAAGTTGCAAGTTAGTAGCATAGTTAGAATTTACTGTCCATTCATTGCTATCCCAAGCTAACAAAATCTCAGTGATATTATGGGACCAATAAAGTGTGGGACTTCTTTGCTTAAAGATGATTAAACAATTTCATTCAACAGGCAGCTCTCTTCCCTTAAGCCAACAGCTTTCTCTTTCATACTGCTTTCAGAATCTTTTGCAAAGTAGAAAGAGCTGTAATTTTAAGGTAACTATTATATTCAAGACATTGATGACCTGGATCATGGAAAATAACCATGGTAACAGGTGAGAAATCAAAGATAGTTAATTTAATTGCCACTGAAAGAAAATAAGTGCAAATAATCTATAATTCTTCATTTCCGATATGTACATGTTATTTTCTTACTGCATTCATTACCCAATAGTTAGACAGAAATTATCTAGTTGTTGCTCTGTGACTCCCTGTTGTATTCATGTAATGATTTTCACTCTAATAACTAATCATTATAATTTCTTACCTCAGCAGTTTAGGGTGCTGCAAACTGGGTAACATATTCATTTAGTTGAAATTAGCAATTTCTAATAACAATAAAAATGATACTTTAAGTATAGTGGAAAGGAATCAAGGTGTTCTTTCAACTTAGTTACCTAAAGGCCACTCCAATTCAGTGCTTCTCCAAACTGCTAATGGTCTGGTACGGATTCTTAGAAAGATTTCAGAATTTCTCCCCATTTCTGAAATCTTTTCCTAGGAATAGCTGGAATGTTCCCAAGGAATTCTGTCCAGAAGTAAGGAGCAAGTTATAGAATCCTAAAACTAGGGATATGGTTAGCATCACTGGTAGGATTTTAAATATTTTGTTGTGTGTCTAATACGTGCCATGTCTTTTGCTAGGCTTGGGGATAGAATGGTGAATAAGGCAAGGGTGGAGGTACAGAAGATAAAGTGGGAAATCATGACTAATGGGCAAGTTTGTATTTTTTTTTTTAAATTTTCATTTAGTCTAGACACTATATAAATATAGACAGTAATAGATGGTATTTAAATTTCAGGACTGCATGCAAGAATCTTATAGTATAACAAAGTAGGGTATAATCAGCTGTAAATTTAAAATAATTTCTACCATTTATTGAGTGTTTCCTATATCCCAGATATGGCCATTTAATGTTCACAACCCACATCGCCCTCACCCCACCCCTGTCAGGAATGGATTCTTTTATTCCCATTTTTCACATGAAGAAACAAAGGTTAAATAGCTGACCAAAGGTTGCCAGGCAAGTCAGTGAGAGAGATTGGATTGCAGTCCAGGCTGTGTTCTGTGAAGTTCTAAGGTTTCTACAGAAAGAGTAAGCAAGAGCCTTTTCCACTCTGGCACTCATAGTCAGTGTTCAAAGAATATACACATATACAGATACACATTATTTTTATTTTATTATTGTTGAGAATATACATAGCAAAAAGTATACCAATTCAACCGTCCCTACATGTACAATTCACTGACATTGATTACATTCTTTGAGTTCTGCAACCATTCTCACCCTCGTTTTCTGAGTTGTTCCTTCCCAATTAACATGAACTCATTGCCCCCTAAGTTTCCTATCTAATCTTTTGAGTTGCTGTTGTCACTTAGATCCCATATAGGTCTTAAAAGAGCATAATGCTCAAAGCAGACATTTTTTTCTAGTTAAGCTAGACTATTGTTTGGTTTTACTAAGACTTCAGGGGATATTTTTGGTAAGGTTTAAAGATTATCTCAGAGCAGTAGTTTCAGGGGTGCATCCAGCCTCCATGGCTTATTTAGTTTTAATTGATTGTTTCCCTATTTTAATTACAGATTACACCAGAACCATTTCATAAAGAATCTATAACATCTTTTAGATGGGTTTCTCAGTCCTTGGCAATTCTAAAAAACAGTGTCAGTAAGAGTAAGAAAATGAATAAATGGACAAAAATAAATGCTAAAAAACAATATAGAAGATCATGTGGCGTAAAGGAACTCGGGAGAGGGGAGAACCTCTTTAGAGAAGTTGTTCAGGAAAGGCATCTCTCAGACATGAAGGATGCCATGGCACCAGCTCTGCCAGAAGCCCAGGAGAGAGCTCTCAGGCAGAGTGATCTGCATATAGAAGTCCCTGGCTTGAGAAAGGGAGCCCTGGTGGCACAGTGATTAAGGGCTCAGCTGCTAACCAAAAGATCAGCAGTTCAAATCCAACAGCCACTCGTTGGAAACCCTATGGCGCAGTTCTACTCTGCCCTATAGGGTTGCTATAAGATGGAATTCACTCGATGGCAGGGGGTTTTGGGGGCTGAGAAAGAGCTGAGTTTGCTTGAATTAAAATGAAGTCAATGTAGCAGGAACATAATGGCAGATGATGAGTTTAGAGAGGTAGAAGGGCCTGGTCATAGAAGGACTGGTAGGCATGGAAGAATTTTGGACGGCAATACCATCATTCCATTTTGGCTTTATTTTTAAAGGGCCCTTTGTACATTAGGAGATCACAAACTCCAGAGTATCCATTTTGTTTCTAAAATAGCGATTGGCACACTTATTAATGTCGTGATTCAAACATCTCTTATTACACTAAGACGCATTCAAAAATCCATATTCAGAAATAACGTGTTAACTTGCTTGGTTTTCATTGTTACTTAGTAACTGTATATCTCTGAAGGGACTGTAACCTGAAAAAATTTCCCTTTGTTTCTGCCTGCCTTGGTGAAATACCATCGGACCACTATTGAAACACTGCATTCATTTTATACTAGAAGGTACTTCAAAGCATTTCTGTGAGTTTTCTGGGGCCAGGTCAGTTCATCAATCCTTACTACAGTGATTTCAGTGACTCTTGAGGCCCTAGTTTAAGCAATTAGTATTGCTAACATCACTGAAAACTGTCTAGCACTGTACTTAACTGTGTCAATTCATGACAAATAGTTTCATACTGTAGTCACATCCTACAGTTGTTAACATACAGAATTTAAAAGTTTATCAGAGTGGCTGCTGTCATCATTTAAGTACATTTCTTAAGTATTTTCCAAAAATCAAAAGTTGCTAAAATTAGAAGTGTGTTTTTATTGCTAAATACCCTTTATACATTGATTTTTAAAAAAAAAATTGGTAAAGTCATTATTTAAAGTATGAATAACACTGAAAAATATTTATATCCATTTAATAAAATTCATATATTTATGCTATATTCTGCACTGTATATTTTGTTTCTACTTCAAATATATCTAGAAATTTTACCCTACTTTGGAGGATTGTTCTCTAATATTCAAGATTGAAGATGGCGTGGCAGTTCTAAAAGACTTCTCATCTGACCTTTCTGATCCCCTTCTCACCTGACACTTGTCTTAGATTACCAGTAAGGTGGAAGAATTCTAGGAAAATTTTCCCTACATGCATTGATGATGTTCATTCCCCTACATTTCAATAGAGGAACATGAATCTGGAAGACTGGAAGCTTGACTTTGAAGAAAAGCAGAAATATATTTATAATGTGATGACATGTCAATTGAAAGTTAAAGTTGATGAAGTATAATTGTGTTTAGACCAGACAATTAAAGATTGAAACACGATAGCATGAAGGATTTGTGGAAATAAATGAGAATGACAGCTTTCTGGACCCCCTTTTCAACACTAAAAGTGCAGTAGTAGAGCAGAAGGAATAAAACCAAAACCAAATCTGATGCCGTCGAGTTAATTCCGACTCATAGTGACCCTATAGGACAGAGAAGAACTGTCCCGTAGGGTTTCTATGGAGCGGCTGGTGTATTTGAACTGCTGACCTTTTGGTTAGCCACCAAGTTCTCAGTGACAGACAAGTCTGTAACCCTTGTGAACAAGCCCCAAATTAAGCCAGTAGTATCTGAGGGTTATAATTTCCCATTCAACTATTAATGCCTTCATTTAAGTAGAGATAAGCTTCATAGTTTATCTATGTGTAATTTAAGAATCTTAAATATTTAAACAGAAATAGCAGAGAACAAAACATTTAATATTATAAAGTATTCTTAGATCCTAGGACGAATGGTTAAGTGTAATAATCATATCATAATTCTTTCAGAATTATCAATATTAATTTTGCAATTTTTCATTTGGGGTCTCAATATTCAGTGCCTTATTATTAAAACTGCTTCTACTAATAAATCATATAATCAATAAGTAGTTGTTAAGGGGATATAAAAACCATGACTCTTCTCAAGGAGATTTTAAATAGCTTGGAAGATCCAACTGAAACATAAAACAATAGCAAGAAAGCACTTAGGTTAATGCACTCGGCTGCTAACTGAAAGGGTAGAGGTTTGTGTCCACCAGAGGTGCCTCAGGAGAAAGGCCTGGACATCTACTTCAGAAAAATTAGCCATTGAAAATCCTGTGCAGCACTGTTCTACTGTGACACACACAGGGTCCCCATGAGTCAGAATCGACTTGAAGGCAACTGTCCACTGGTGCAGTAGAAAACTAGCTAAGACAAAAGGCAGAGTGGACTGGAGTCACTCGAGAAGGGTTCACGTATTTTGAACTTGAGCCAGTCCTTAAAATTTGTGTAGACAGAGGTGGACTCTGAAGATGTGGTCACCTGAAATCTTGGAAAGTGAAATTTCTATAATATTACAGTAAAATGCCTGTGAAGTTTTTATTTTGTTCCACAGTATAGCTGTGTTCATTCTAAAACAAAATCATGTTTTATATTACGGTCAAATTATCTAATTTTGTTTTCCAAATATGATACAGCAGGGAGTTACAGCCTATTTCATCCATGATATTCTCTTATCCCTTGCACTACCACACATCCCCAGGAGTGTAACCACTCCAGTTGGAGAAACCTAGTTGTATAGAACCACGATGTAGTGAAACGGCAGAGCCTTTTCTTAGCCATTAGCATGTAATCAGGCTGACTAAATAAGAGTTTCTTTAATCATTAAAAGACTCTCATACCATATGGTATGTGTACACATTCTTTTGTATGAATTTGATGGGCTTTATAAAATCAGCCTAGGTTTCCTTTTTACAAGTATAACTGGGGCCCAGATGGTTCCATTTGCTGATAAGAGTACATTTTCAGTAATAAGCTGTATGATTGGGTGCAAAATCAACATCCTCCATGTTTTGCTTTTAAAGTACAAGCCTTTGTTTTCTATTTCCGTCTGAAGCCTTTTTGACCTTTGTCAAAAAATATTTTTCAGTTATGCAGAGCACATCAGTGTACTCTATAAAAAGACCACCCAAGCACATCCCTTTCTGTTCACAAATTCTACTTAGAATTAGAAGTATAGAAGCAATCTATAACCAATGAAAACTGTAATGGTCATTGGAATGTTGGCAAATGGTCAAGACTTTTTAGTCAGCCCACAGAGGCCAGATTCTCTGGCTTTGTTAAATGGCATGACAGCAGAACAGTGTTCGTCTGGTCGTCTGTACTCATCTCTAGTTTGGACCCTCGGACCCATGCTGTTCAGGGGAAAACAGTATTCTGCATTGGTGTCAGCACATCTCTCCCACATTGTCCACATTTGTTTCAATTATCCAATTACAAGCTGGCCAAATAGCAATGAGAACATGTAGAGGAAATAAGGAACTTAAAAGGGACTTTTAAAGCACCATTTGTGTTCTGAGTGATTTTCATTTCTTTGATGAACACAACTTATTCTCAAGTGCCTGAATTCTTAAATCCTTCAAAGTTATAAAGTAGTATTAAAACATTTTTACCAACAGTCCCCTAGTTAAGAATCTACACAATTTACAGTTTGCTTTCTGATGACAGGATTGCTTCTCACCCACCCCACCTCAAATATTTCCCTTTCTCTACTCCTTATTTCATCTCAGACCCTTCCACTCTAAATCAGCCCCTCTAACTTCTTACCTACAGCCCAACCAGAGCAGCTTGGTTTTTGGTAGGGGCATTCATTCACTTATTCATTTAGTAAATGTTCATTAACTATCTGCTCTATGCCAGTTCTGAACTTGGGATTTGGCATATAACAGTGAATAATACTCAATCTATCAAATGTAAAGCTGAGAGCAGTATACAGACATACAATTGGATGTTGAGATATTCTAGCACGGTTTCACCTCTTTACACATACCAGGACCCTGTCCCAACTTTTTCTTCCCAATATGCTCAGGATAGTCTGAGCCTGGGTATTCTTAAAATATATATATATATATGTATATATATATATACCACCAGTTGCTGTTGAGTTAGCTTCAACTTATGGTGACCCCATCTTTCCTGATGTTTCTATGACTTTGATTCAAAAATTATAAAGTGTAGGGGATAAACGGTAAAGAGAAGACCTAGCAGAGGAGTGGTGTGGGTGGACCCATCCTAGGGACTGGAAGGAGACAAAGATGGAGTAGGAAGCCACCTGAACCTCTAGGAGACAATACCAGCCATTGGACTGGCACCTATGCACTTGACATTTTAGATCCATATAATATTAACCCCTTACCACCCTACATTTTCATTGTGATTAGAGAAAGTGATTATTAAACCCTTTAAGATAATTAAAACTCATTACTTAAAAAAGGGTGTGAGCACTCCAAGCCAAAGGCATAAGGTATTAGGTGACACACGTGGTGAAATGTGCTTGATAGGGCTGGAGAGAAGTGTAGCTATAGGAATTGGTCAGGTGTGAGACAAGACAGGTAGGAGCCAGACAAAGAAGTCTGTTTATTTACAATTTGGAACTTTATTCTGAATGCTATGGGAATCCTTTAAATGAATACAAATCACAAGAATGATATAATCGGATTTACAATATAGATAGATCACTCTGGATGAATTGTGGGGTCGAATGAAAGTGTAGAAAGACAAGGGTTAGTTAGAAGGACTGGTTAATAAGCTGTTACTAAGAAGAGATGACTTACTAAACTAATGCCGTGGCAGGACGAATGGATAATAGAGAAGACACATAGGAGAGATTAACATTCTGTCATCTGTAAGACTAGTGATAGATGAAATGTGAAGGAAAGGGAGAGGTCTGGGAATTGTGTCAGTGTTTATGACGTTGATAACTAGGAGAATATGGATAGTCAATAATCAAAGGAATAAGTTTGATGGGATGTATAGTCAGTTCGGTTGGAGACAGAGTAAATTTGTGGTGCATGTACGATATCCAATTGGAGATACGTAGTTCTGGATTTCAGCATAGAGCCCTGGGTTAGAGGTGTAACTCTGATTAGAAATCAGTGATTAAAGAGTTTGGATGAGTGAATGAGTGCAAGGAGTGAGAAATGCAGAGAATCAAGACTGGGGCCCTGAGAAACATTACATTTCAGATATGTTATGGATCAAAGTTTGCGGGCTGATGTGAAAACCTAACCACTGTGTTTGATATTGTTTATAAATAGAGATTTCCTACAAATTCTGGGCAGAAAGAATTAAAAATGAACTTTAGAAAAATATATGCTAGTAAATTAGGATCTGGTTTTAAAGTAATTTTGGATACTCTATGTGTCACTTGGGGTCCAGGCAGGAGAACAGACCCCACCTCAGGTAGTTCTGTAGAGAGAATTCAACACAGGGAATTAGTTAAAATGGAGATTATCAGTAGCAGGCAGTGACCATTGCTCTTAGAGCTGGGGGAATCAAGAGAGGAGATGGTGTTCCCAGAGCCCAGGAACCAAGGCTGCTCAGTGGGACCTGGAATTAAGGTGGTAGCTGCCATCAGAGGGAGGGGCTGTCCTGTGGGAGATGACCCCAAGGGAGTGCAGCTGTTGGTGGAGAAGCTTCCTGAAGCTGAGAGAGAAGGCTTTTCTCTCCTTCCACTTACTTTCTTCTGCCAGTTCCTCTTATTGGAAGAATCTACTTGGAAGCTAGTTGGCAGTGGAGCCCAGGGGAATATTATTTGCAAGATTTAACCCCTGTGATAGAGAGTAGTGTAGGATGAGGGTTAGTCTGAGTCTCAGAGCAAACAGACAATTTACAGGCCTACCTCCGAATAGTTATTTTCCAAAAAGTCCTGATTATAAAGGTAGAAAATCAGTAAGACATGATGTTTAATGTTTTTTTGATTATTATTAATTACGTGCTTTTTTACCATTTACTTTATCAGAGTGAAATCCTGTTAACTAAAAAACCAAACCTGATAGCCATCAAGCCGATTCCAACTCATAGTGACCCTGTAGGACAGAGTAGAACTACCCCACAGGGTTTCCAAGGAACTGCCAACCATTTAGTAAGCAGACAAGCTCTTAACCACTACACCACCAAGTAGATTATTAATAATCATTAAAAATTGTCTTACAACATAAGGATTTTTATATTGTGACATTTCTATTAGTCTGTGGCTTTTTCCTGTGTTAGAGCCTAAAAACCAAGAAATGCAAAAACTGGTGTTTGGTTCCCCAAATGGCTTTTAGAGCTAGAGCCACTGAGTATACTAAATATACACATCAGCTCAGTGGTCTTGCCAAGTCTTCTCCCCAGATTCAACTGCCTCGGTGGGGAGGTGCACTTTGTAAAAATGAGTTAACAAAAAAAACCTTCAGAAAATTAGGCTTCCCTTAAACTGGGCTTAAAATGAGGGAGTGTGTAGCTCTATATTAAAAGGTGTGCTCTTGATATAGTCTTTTTTGAGGTTCACAATCAAAGGACTTTGATTTTTAGTGAGACCTTTAAACAGCATCAGCCTTTCCCTCAAAAGGAAAAGGCTAAAAAGAGTGCTGGACTCAATTGAACTTAACAGAAAATCCATTGGTGACCAATGAAGCAGAAAGGATGTGCTCAAATCGCTGGGTTGAACGCGCTGTTGTATAGATCAGACAATCCCATTTAGTGTCTACTGGTTCACACCACAGTCAGATAGTTATTCACCAACTTTAGCTCCCAGATATTTTAAATGGCAATGTTTACCAGTTTTACTGGGAAATCAATAAATGGAAGTCTGTGTATGTGGATTAGCTGGGTGAAGCTCTTCTCTCTCTTAGATTTTAATTCTCTGTGTAGTGAGTTGGGTGCCAACACACAGATACAGTATTGTTATGTAGAGTAGCATTTAATTTATTTACTTCAATGTAATGCGAGGTCTAAGATGATCTTGAAATATACATTCTGCACTACGTTTCAGCATAGTATATTCAGTAATGAGTGTGAAATAACTTACAGGATGATTTTAAAGCAAGCAAATAAACAAAAAATCTTTGTGTGCTGCCTTAGGTTAGGTTCCCCAGAAAGACCATGAGAGGGAGATTATGTGCAGCAGTTTACTGAGAAGGGCTCTTGGGAACATCTGCAGGAGATGAGGCAAGCGGACTGGACAGAGGGAGTCAGTGACCTGCAATGCTGTTCTGGAAGGCAACAGCCCTTCAGAGCTATCCCTAATTTAGGCATGCCAGTTGGGCTGGGCCTCTCCTCCATCCAGACACTGGGTACTGGCTACTGCCAGGAAGGATAACCTTGAGGGAGGCAGCTCCTTTCACTTGAGGAAATGTACATGTTCCAAAAAAGAGACTCAATTGTGAGCTATCTGCAGCTGATTTTCCCTGCAGCTGAGCCCTGGTGGTGCAGTGGTTAAGAGCTCAGCTGCTAACCAAAAGGTCGGCAGGTCAAATCCACCAGCCTCTCCTTGGAAACCCTATGAGGCAGTTCTACTCTGTCCTACAGGGTTGCTATGAGTCGGAGTCAACTCAACGGCAATGGGTTTGGTTTTGGTTTTTTGAGGGGGTAATGACTGCCTGGGTCCTGAAGGGGGATATGCATAGCACACTATAGCATCCACTACATCTGATTATCATCTTGTCCAGATAGCCACTTCTGTGAGTATCCACCATTGTAATTCTAATGTGAGTTACCACACTAGAATTTTTGGCTGTACTGATGCAGATGTGACATAACGGTTTCCTTTCATCTATTCATCTTCAGGTTCTGTTTTCATTTTATTTAATGACCTTGGAAAAGGCAAATCTGATTCTGTCCCTCCACTCCTGTAAGAACTTTTCAGTGGTTACTGTTGCTCTCAAAATAAACACCCAAATCCCTAACAAGGATGACCATGTCTTGTCTACCTCTGTGGCTTCATATCTTGGCACTTACTGTTTTGCTTTGTGTAATATAACTACCATATCCTTCTCACCTTGGGGCCTTTGCACACATTGTACCCGCTGCTTAGAACTGCCTCTCTCTGCTCTTCCCCATCATCCTCCTGCCCTGTTAACTCCTACTTTAATGGCAGCCAAAGGGCCCTGCCATGGATCTGTTCTTGATCCTCCAGAGAAGAAGGGTCAAATTCTTGTCATGTACCTTCGATACCTTCACCGCACTATATCCTGTGATTATTTTTGGTAATTCTGTGTGTGTATATGAGAGAGAGAGAAAGAGAGAAGGAGGAGGGGGAAGAGGAGGAGAAGGAGGAGAGAGAGGAGGAAGAGGAAGAAGGAAGGAGACAAAGGGAGAGAGGAAGAGAGAGAGATTAATTATTTGTATATCTCTTTCTGCCACTAGACCGTAAGCTCCAGGAGAGCAAAGAAGGTGACTGCTTTGTTGACCACTACACCCTGCACCTAGCATACTGCCTGGCACATAGTCCATGCTCAGTCAATATCTGGAATAAATAAGAATTAATAATCAATATGAAAGCAAAATCTAGAGATGATTCTGGTCTATTTATAAAGTACAGTGTGATGTACAACCACCATTTCAAGCATTAAATATCAGCTTTTATTCCCTAATTATAGGTCCAAAGTATAATACGTTTATTTTACTTTTTCACATTTTACTATATTCCAAGTCTCTCTCTTTCACTTTAGAATATATAAGAATAATGAGTATGAATATATACATACATACATGCATATATATATATATATGTTGTTTTTGTGTGCTGTCAAGTCGATTCTGACTGACTGACTCATAGGGATCCTGTATGACAGAGTAGAACTGCTCCATAGCGTTTCCTAGGCTGTAATCTTTATAGGAGCAGATCTTCAGGTCTTTTCTCCCAAGGAGCCACTGGTGAGTTTGAACTGCTGACCTTTCAGTTAGCAACCAAGTGATGCCACCAGGGCTAGTGTTCTCTCTCTGTATATGTGTGTATATATATGTAATATTGAATGAATTTTACGTGAAGAACAGTGTACACATTCATGGGATCGTCTTTTATAGAATCTCAGTCTTTTAGCATTTTTAACACATCATATATACCCAGTAAGGATTTTATTATTTTTTATTTTTTCCATACAAAAATTTATACATACACTGTTACGTGACTCTAATTGCTCTCCTCATACTGCAGTAACACACTCCTCCTTTCCACTCCTGATTCCCCATGTCCATTCAACCAGCTCCTCACCCTCTCTGCCTTCCCATCTCCGGACAGAAGCTGCCCGTTTAGTCTCTTGTATGTACTTGAGCTAAGAGGCACACTCCTCATGAGTATCACTTTATGTCCCACAGTCCAGTCCAATCCCTGTCTGAAGAGTTGGCCTTGGAAATTGTTTTAGTTCTGGGCTGTTAGAGAATCCAGGGGCCATGCTTTCTGCAGTTCCTCCAGTTTCAGTCAGACTGTTAAGTCTGGTCTTCTTACTAGAATTTGAGTTCTGCACCCCACTTTTCTCCTGCTCCATCAGGGGCTCTCTGTTGTGTTCCCTGTCACGGCAGTCATTGGTGGTAGCTGGGCACCATCTAGTTCTTCTGGCCTTAGGATGATGAAGTCTCTGGTTTATGTGGCCCTTTCTGTCTCTTGGGCTACTACTTTCCTCTTGTCTTTGGTGTTCTTCATTCGCCTTTGCTCCAGGTGGGTTGGGGCCAATTGATGCATCTTAGATGGCCGCTTGCAAGCTTTTAAGACCCCAGACGCCACTCACCAAACTGGGATGCAGAACACTTTCTTAATAAACTTTCTTATGCCAATTGACCTAGATGTCCCCTGAAAGCATGGTCCCCAGACCCTTACCCCTGCTGCTCTGTCCCTCAAAGTGTTTGGTTGTATTCAGGAAACTGCTTAGCTTTGGTTTAGTCCAGTTGTGCTGACTTCCTCTGTAGTGTGTGCTGTCCTTCCATTTACCTGAGATAATTCTTATCTACTATCTAGTTCCACTAAGGATTTTAAATAACATGTATAAAGTATTGAAAATAGTTGAAATAGCTAAATAACTTAGCAAAACAGTAAAAGTATTTGTAATAGCTATAAAAGAAAATGCTTTATAAATATGAATGCTTATATAAATGCAAGTTTTAATATTAATGAATATTGGGAATGAGCTGATGAGACTAACATTTACAGGATTTATATTCAATTAGCTAAATACATTTTCCTTTACTTATATTTGTGTTTTAAAACCAGGGGGAAAAGATCTTTGGTATTCCTTAAATGTGTGGTTTTAGGGTACATTGGTGATTCATTGGTAGAATTCTTCCCTTCTGTGTGGGAGACCTAGGTGCCTGGCCAGTACACCTCAAGTACAGCAACCATCTGTCTGTCAGTGGAGTCTTCTGTGTTGCTGTGATGTTGAGCAGGTTTCAGTGGTGCTATTAGACTTATAAAGACTAGGAGGAAAGACCTGGTGATCTACTTCAGAAAATCAAGCAGTGAAAATCCTGTGGATCATAACAGTCCAATCCCATTGTACAAGGGTTGTCATTAGCTAGGGGCCAACTTGATGGCAGCTGACAACAACAAATACATGTTTTATAATTTTTTACTCCCTTAATTTTACATTTAAAAATAACATAGACTACGTCTTAGTGTAAGTGAAACAACTACCTGTTTATTCAAAAATTTTTTGTTGTGTCACCTGATTACATGTGACTCTAGTGTCATTTCTTAATACCAAATGATTCTACATTCAGTTTATATTGGATGACCTATTTACAGTAGGTCTGATATTGCATAGAGTTTCCATGGCTTAAAAGTCTACCCATTAGCAAAAATTTCCCTTCCTTCTCTAGTAGAAGTATCATTTTTAAGATTGACTATTTTGGGGCAATGTCATTTTTAACAGCTCAAGTAATACATTTTGCCAAAGTAGAAAGAGGCAGTGTGAGAGCCTCATCTTTTAAAAGTCAGATGCAGAGATATAAATCCAATAAACTGGATAATGGGGTTAATACATCTGGCAGTTGTTAACTGGAAATAGTGTCTGATTAAGGAACTTACAGGAAGTTAAGGTGAATGTTGTTCATATGCTCAGGTGCTGAAAGCCATATAGACAAAGGAAACTCTGTTAATATTCTCTCAGGAGATGTTACTCTTTTTATTTTTTTCCAAAAACACTAAGTGGGTGATTATTGCTTGGATGCTGGTTAAGCTTTGGTAATGCGATGGTCCCCTCACTACCTAAATTATTAACTGAAACAGAGATTTTGGAATCTCAAACCTTAGAGTTTCCTTTCAGTAAGCATTCCTGTGCAGTTTAATTTAAACTTATATTTCATCCATTCAGTGAAAAATCCCATTAAAAAAAAAAACAAAACTTTTTTTGGCTAATTCAAGTTTTTTTTTTCAAAGCTTATTTGCTCGGAAAATGCCCAAAGGCATTTGACTGTGAAATACATGGGCCCATTCCTCATCCCAGCTTAATTCATTAGTCAGTTGCCATTGAGTCGATTCTGATTTATGGTAACCCTGTGTGTGTCAGAGTAGAACTATGCTCCATCGGGTTTTCAGTGACTAATTTTTCAGAGATAAATTGCCAAGCCTTTCTTCTGAGGTGCTTCTGGATGGTGTCAAACCTCCAACCTTTCGGTTAGCAGCTGAGCACATAAACAGTTCACACCATCCAGACGCTTCCCAGCTCAGTTAAGTCTCCTTTAATAAAGAGGAGTGTATTCACTGCTCTGTAGGGACAGTCATGTGGACAGATTGTGTTATCCTGTCATCTCTTGTACTCATTCTTAGATATTTTAGTTCTATATTTCTTATGTCTCTAACAGGGAATGGTTTTTGTCTTTTAAGCAAACTATATTTAGGTAGTAAAGCAAGACGGTTTATATAATAATACTTATAGAAGCTTAGTAAAGATTGTCATCATAAGAGAATTTCTCAAATTCTGAATACTGTATTCAGTTGTATTTGAGCGTTTCTATAGAAATTTTCCATTTGATAATGATGAATCTGCAAAACATCTCACAACATGGCTGAATCTGGAGAACATTATGCTGAGGGAAATAAGTCAATCACAAAAGGACAAATACTGTATGAGACCACTATTATAAAAAGTCAAGAATAGGTTTACACACAGAAAGAAACATTCTTTGATGGTTACCAGGAATGGGAGAAGAAGAGGGAGAATCACTAACTAGGTAGTAAACCAAACCTGTTGCTGTCGAGTAGATTTCGACTCATTGCAACCCTGTAAGACAGAGTAAAACTGCCTCATGGGGTTTCCAAAGAGTGGCTAGTGGATTTGAACTGCCGACCTTTTGGTTAGCAGCCATAGCTAACCCTGTGCCCACCAGGGCTCCAACTAGATAGTAGATAAGTGTTAATTCTGGTGAAGGAAAAGGCAATACACAATATGGGGAAAGTCAGCACAACGTGACCAAAGCAAAGGAAGACGCTGAAAAGTACGCTAGAATAAAGGTCAGCTGTGGTGCTATAACATGTACAATCCTGCAACAACAATAATAACAAACAATGTTTTGTGAGTAGATACATAGGCTAATATGTATGCTAAATAGGTGAGGGAGGTCATACAGGAGTACACGCGTGTACATATACAGGTATGGTTGTGGATATTTCTGTATACATATTTGTAAATGCTGCATGTATACTTACATATATAAAATAGAGCACATGGGGTCACAGATATAGAAACTACGTAGATATCGGGACTGAACTACTGGACTTGAAGCCTAAGGACCATTGTCTTGGGGAACATCTAGGTCAATTGGCAAAACACAGTTTATAAACATAATGTTATACATCCCAGCCTGGTGAGTAGCGACTGGGTTCTTAAAAGCTTACCAGTGGCTGTCTAAGAAGCAACTGCTGGTCTCTTCCCACCTGGAGTAAGGGAGAATGAAGAAAAGTGAAGACTCAAGGAAGCAATTCGTCCAGAGGACTAAAGGCCTCTGTGAACCACAGCCTCCTCTAATATGAGACCAGAAGAACTAGATGGTGCCTGAACGCTCTGACTGGGATCACAATAGAAGGTCCCTGTTAGAATGGGTAAAAAATGTAGAAGAAAATTTAAATTAAAGAAAAAGACCAGACTTACTGGTTTGAAAGAGACTGGAGGAACCCTTGAGACTATTGCCCTAAGACAGTTGTCTAACTTGAAATTGAAGACGCTTCTGGAGGCCACCTTTCAGCCAAATAATAGGTGGGGATATAAAATAATAACACTCTTGAAGAGTGTGCCTCTTAGAACAATCAGCTATACAAGACCAAAAGGACAACATTTGCCCCAAACCAACAGTGAGAAGGCGGGAAGGGACAGGGAAACCAGACAAATGGAATCTGGGAACCTGGGGAGGAAATGGGCAAAGTACTGACACATTGCGGGGATTGCAACCAATATCATGGAGCAATTTGTGTAAGAATCACTGATTGGAAAACTAATTTACTATGTAAACTTTCACCTAAAGCACAATAAAATGCTCCAAAAACTTTTTTCATTTGATTTTCTTGCCTCTTAGTGGGTGCTATAAACAGAAGTTCTTTAATGGTTATGATCAAGTCTTATTGATTTGCCGCCTCCCTGCAATCTCAAAACAAGTCTTAGTATATAGCTTTGGAGGAGTCTGAATGTTATGCTGTACTTTGAGATAAAAATTATGTTGCCATATTTTATTTTAAGTTTAAATTTAGAAAATAGCAGTAAATTGCATGTTAATACCATGAAAATTTAATATTATGGGTATATAAAAGGTAATATTCTTAGCCTGGAACCAGCAACTATTGAAAATTTTCTTGATGAAATATTCCAATTCCTAAGCCTTGAAAGTATATTGAAAATTTAACTAATGAAAGCAGACAGTTGTAGATAGAATCTACAGAGCTTTTCTATATGTGGAGCTAAGGATAGTGATGAAATAGTGAGGTTCATTTTCAAGATCACCGTTTCCTATATTTTCCCAATGTCACTTGTTTATTCTTCAAAATGCCAGCACTTTTCCCATTCAGAACCTGCCCCTAACAAAGCATAAGCCCCTCACATCTTAATGTAAATTTGAGTTAATGTGTGAATTCCTCTAGGGACATTTACATTTTAAACTTTACAGCATCGTGGATAAGGAGATGGGTTTGAATCCTAGTGTTTCATTTACTCATATATTACCTTACTTCTCCCATCTTCAGTTTCCTCGGCTGTAAAATGGGGCTAACGATAATTGTTGGGAGGATAAAGTAAGTTAACATATGTAATACACTTGTAACAATTTCTAAGATATGCTAAGTGCCCATAAGGCAATTATGATGATGATACTGTTATAAAGAAATGAAAATAAAAGATAATGCCCCTCTTCTAGGGACTTTTTGAATCACGTGGTAGGCGGAGAATGATTTGGGAAGGCAGGAAGGGTTTTTTTGAACATTCTTGAAATAACCTTGAGTGGCTGCATTTCATTACTGTGTATGCTAATGGTGCACATGTTAGGAAATAAAGAATCCAGAGGTGGTGGAAGGAAGAATTTTTCTTTCATAATGCCGATAAATTCATTGTTGTAGTTTTTGGTATTAGAATGGATGAATTGGATGTAAAAAAATCTAGTAATTCTTTTATTTTTTACAATATACAAAACCTGCTGCCGTCAAGTCGATTTGGATTCATAGCCACCCCTATAGGACAGATAGGACTGCCCGATAGGGTTTCTAAGGCTGTAATCTTTATGGAGGGAGCCCTGGTGACTCACTGATTAAGTGCTCAGTTGCTAACCTATAGGTTGGCAGTTTGAACCCAGTAGTGGCTCCATGGGAGAAAGATGTGGCAGTCTACCTGTGAGGCAGTTCTGCTTTGTCCTGTAGGGTTGCTGTGAGTTGGAATCGAATCGATGGCAATGGGTTTTTGGTTTAACTGAGTGTACTTAACCACTGTACTATCAGGGCTCCTTTTTTCAATATAGATAGTTAAAATATTTATTTTTTAGAAGGAAAGACTATTTTCACGTTTTTAAATGATTTCAAAAATAAAGAATAACGTATAAAAATAAAATTACCTTATTATCTCAGTGCCAAAGAAAATTCATTATTAATGTTTTGTATGTTGTCATCCAGATCTGTATTTCTTCAACACAGTTGGGATCATACTGTAAGTATGGTTTTGTATGTTATATTTATCACTTAATTTATTTTTAACAATTTTCCATGAGATTAAATATTCTTTGTTAATGAGACTTAATGGATTGTCACCATATGGCTACATCCTAGTGTATATATGTGATGTACTGCAATTTATTTGAGACCATTCTTCTATGGGAGAGCATTCTGGTGGTTTCTATTGTTTTGCTGAAAATTGTTATTTTTGCGTAAATTTTCTTTATTTTGATTATATGTTAAAGGCAGTTCCTTAGAAGAGTGGAACTACTAAAAGAAAGGGCACAAACATCCTTCTTTAGCCTTTCCATCTGAAACAGTGCCGGTCTCACTGTCCCCTAGCTAGGACTGAGCATTTTAATAATCACATTTGGCAATATGATAGACAATTTAAAGTACCATGTTGTTGTTATTGTTAGATGCTGTTGAATCGGTTCTGACTCATAATGACCCTGTGTACGATGTAATGAAACACTGCCCAGTTCCATGCCATCCTCACGATCGTTGCTATGTTTGAGCCCATTGTTGCAGCCACTGTGTCATTTGATCTTGTTGAGGGTCTTCCTCTTTCTCGCTGACCCTCTACTTTACCAAGCATGATGTCCTTCTTCAGGGACTGGTCCTTCTAGTAACATGTCCAAAGTATGTGGGATGACGTCTCTCCATCCACACTTCCAAAGAGCATTCTGTCTGTACTTCTTCCAAGACAGATCTATTCGCTCTTCTGACAGTCCATGGTATATTCAGTATTCTTCACTGACACCAATTATTCTTCACCGTAATTCAAAGGCATAAATTCTTCTTTGGTCTCTTTTCATTGTCCAGCTTTCACATGCATATGAGGGGATTGAAAATATCAAGTTTTGTGTCAGACACTTTATAGTCCTTTAAGTGACATCTTTGCTTTTTAACACTTTAAAGAGGTCTTTTGCAGCAAATTTGCCCAATGCAATACATTGTTTGATTTCTTGACTGCTGCTTCCATAGGTGTTGACTGGGGATCCAAGTGAAATGAAATCCTTGACAACTTCAACCTTTTCTCCATTTATCATGATGTTGCTTATTGGTCCAGTTGTGAGGAGTTTTGTTTTCCTTATGTTGAGGTGAAATCCATACTGAAGGTTGTAGTCTTTGATCTTCATCATCAGTAAGTGTTTCAAGTCCTCTTCACTTTCAGCAAGCAAGGTTGTGTCATCTGCATATCACAGGTTGTTAATGAGTCTTCCTCTAATCTTGATGCCACTTTCTTCTTCATGTAGTCCAGTTTCTCAGATTATTTGCTCAGCATACAGATTGAATAAGTATGGTGAAAGGATACAATCCTGAAGCACACCTTTCCTGATTTTAAACCACTCATATCCCCTTGTCTTATTCGAACCACTGCCTCTTGATCTATGTACAGGTTTCTCATGAGCACAATTAAATATTCTGGAATTCTCATTGTTTGCAGTGTTATCCATAATTTGTTATGAACCACACAGTCAAATGCCTTTGCGTAGTCAATAAAACACAGGTAAACATGTTTCTGGTATTTTCTTTCAGCCAAGATCCATCTTAACATCAGCAACGATATCCCTTTGTTTAATGTCCTCTTCTGAATCCAGCTTGAATTTCTGGCAGTTCCCTAATGATGTATTGCTGCAACTTTTTTCCAGCAGTACTGTATTTTTACGCAAATAAATGTTTGTTTGCCAACCAACCCCTCCCCTGATTTTTATTGTTGTAAACAGTATATATTACACAGCATTTTCCAATTAAACATTTTTTTACATGTACAATTCAGTGACACCACTTACATTAATTATGTTGTGCAACCATCACTAGTTAATTTGACATTTCTTTGATTTTTAGTGAAATGAAGTACTTTTTATGTTTGTTTCCATTTGTATTTCTTACTCTGTGAATTTTCTGTTGACATCCTTTGTTTTTCTCTTTAGATGTATTTTTTATATTATTATAAATGTTCTTAATATATTCATTTTTCTTGATAATTTTTATACATGT
Organism: Dugong dugon; assembly: GCA_030035585.1. NCBI lineage: Eukaryota > Metazoa > Chordata > Mammalia > Sirenia > Dugongidae > Dugong > Dugong dugon. The sequence continues at coordinate 171,225,833 of CM057465.1, forward strand.
ATTCTGCCTTTTAATTTTTAATGTACTCAATGAAAACTTTCATGTTTTGTCATAAAATTTACCATTTTATTTTAATTTTTACTTTTATATTCAGAAAATTAACTATTCACGTATATTCTACTTTTCTTTTTAATGGTTTTATTTTACTTTTTACATCTAACACTTTTATTTCCTTCTCATTTAATTTGATATATAGTATGATTTTTTTCTCAAATGGCTATATTCATTGATCCATTTACTAAATAACCAATCTAATTATACATATATTTTGTTTCAGGGTTATACTGTTGTATTAAATTTATTCCATTTTATTTTTTCACTTGGTCTGATTGTCAGTTTTTGTGCAAGGACTATAACTCAGTCAGTTGATATACTTTTTTGAAGAATCTTATTAAGGACGTTCTCTCTTATTTTTTCTACTAAGTAAACTTTAAACAGATATTGAAAGCATCCAGAAATCTCCATTGGGATTATTACTGGAAAAACATTAACAACAACCAAAAAATTAGTTAACAATATTAAAACTGGTATCCTTCTTTTTTTTAAATTATAATGGTATAGAGTATCATTTAGATATTCACTATTTTTTAGCCTGTTAGTTTGAGACGGATGTCCTTTATAATGTTAAGAAATTATATACTTTTATTTTTAATTTACTAAGAGTTTATTTTTTGTTGTTTAAATAATGAATGGATTTTTTAATATTATAAACTACCATTTTGTCATTTGGTAGGATGATCATACTGATATGATTTACTTATAGATATACTAGTATTAAACTCTTCTTGGGTTAGTGGGTAAACATTTTAAGGTACGATTGAATTTAGTCTGCATTTTATTTAGACTTTTTCCATCTATGTTCATAAATGAACTTGGGCTATTCAGTAATCTTACCACCTCTTTGACTAAACCTTTCTATTTTAATTGGTTTTACATATTGAACTTCCATAGAAAATTGTATTTGAGGAAAGTATTCTAGTTATAAATATATTTAAAGTGAGAAAAATCATTGTTTTTTTTCCCTGTACTCTTTTTGCTGATAACTTTATTCAGCTTTAATATTATTATTAGTATAGTAATATGAATATGGTAGCTTCTTATATTTTCCTGTTTCATAGCTTCATTCTTAGAAAGTTTGAAAGAACACATTGCTAAGAACAATATGACTGCAAAGCTGAATTTGGTAACTCTTTCAAAATACTTCATCTGTTTTAACTAAAGTCCATAGTTTTTACATTAGGGTTCAATCTTCGTGTTGTACAGTCTTATGGGTTTTGACAAATGCACAATGTCATGTATCCACCATTTCAGTATCATGTAGAATTGTTTCACTGCCCTTAAAATGCCCTTTGCTCCACCTATTCATCCCTTACTCCCTCCCTCTGACCTTCTGGCAGCCTCTCATCTTTTTTCAGTCTCTATAGTTTTGCCTTTTCCAGAATGTCATATAGTTAGAAATAAACAGTATGCAGCTTTTCCAGACTGACTTCTTCCACTTAACAATATGCATTTAAGTTTCATCCATATCTTTTCATAGCTTGATAGCTCATTTCTTTTTACTGCCGAGCAATACACCATTTGATGACTAATATGCATCTGACCAAAACAATGGTGTTTTCGGTCACCTCATATGCATGTGAAGGCTGGACAATGAGAAAGGAAGACAGAAGAATAATTGATGCACTTTTTTGTGGTCTTGGTGAAGAATATTGAATATATTATGGACTGCCAAGTGAATGAACAAATCAGTCTTAGAAGAAATACAGCTGGAATGCTCCTTAGAAGCGTGGATGGCAAGACTTTGTCTTGCTTACTTTGGATACATAATCAGGAAAGAACAATCACTAGAAAAGGACATCATGATCGGTAAACTAGAGGATCAGCGAAAACCAGGAAAACCCTCAGTGAGATGTGTTGACACAGTAACCTCAACAATGAACTCAAACATATCAAAGATTATACAGATGCTACAGGACCAAGCAATGTTTCATTCTGTTATACATAAGGTCAATGTGAGTGGAAGCCCACTCAATGGCAACTAACAACAAAAACAATATTCCATTGTATGGATATACCCCAGTTTATTTATCCATTCACCTATTGAAGAACATCTTGGTTGCATCCAATTTTTGGCAATTATGAATGAAGTTGCTATAAACTTTTGTGTGTAGTTTTTTGTATGGAGATGGTTTTCAACCCATTAGAGTGACTACCTAGGAGCGTGATTACTGGATTGTCCGGTAAGCGTTTGTTTAGCTTTGTAAGAAACTGCCAGCGTGTCTTCCAAAGTGGCTGATAAGGTTATTTCCCAAACAAAGTCAAACAAATTGAAACTTCTGTTTCTTCTCAAATCAATCACAGACAGTCGATTACTCATGTTGCACGATGAGCATATTTATGTTCCATCTTTTCATCCTCCTTTCTTGATTCTCTTCCACCTCCCAACCTCTGTGAGCTGTATCAACAGTTTTATATTATCATGGTTGACAACATTTATTTCTTGATACTGTAACCATACTTAAATCTTTTGTGATTTGTTTATAGAATAACACTAAAAAATAAAACCAATGAACACTTGACGGTATTTGCGATATTCCTGCTTTCTGAGTCCAGTATCAACAGAGTGTATTTCTGGTATATATTTCAAATGATCACTCCTTTCTCATACTCTCTCACTTGGGCTTAAGACACCTCTTAGTTTCACAAGTTCTCAATCAGAATGCCTCTTCTACGATTTTCCCTTTTCTCTGGAGACTTTATATCTACCTATTCAAATCCAGACTGTCTTTTTACTACTGCCTACTGCTTACCTTTACTTCTGGGTCAAACCCCTTGCTTCCTGAACTCCATATCTTCTTCTTGATATCCCTAAATTACTCCCCACATTGTAGTGGGGACCACCTTAAGTAACTTACTAAGTAATCGGCCATTTAAACCTTCTCAGATCTTGTAAATCTGAAAGTATGATTATTCTCTCACACTCAATTAATAGCATGGTTGAGTTTAAAATTCAGAATGGAATATTATTTTCCTTCAGAGTTTTGAATTCATGTTCTACTGTTTTCTAACTTATAGTGTGGCTGAAAATTAGATGCCAGACTAGTTGTGTTCTTTGAGGTGACATGTTCCCTCCCTTCCCTTTGTAAGTGTCTAGGATCTTTCTTTATCCTCAGTGTTTTCAAAATACCCTCATGGTATTGCTAGGTATGGCTCTTTTTTCATTCATAAGATTTATTTTCATGTTCTGTTCTGAGAAAGTCTCTCCTTTTTTTTCTTCATAATATCCTTCCTTCTCTGTGTTTTGTTTGATCTTTTTTGAAATGTTATTGGTCAGGCCTTAGACTTGCTGTTTTGATCATCTATGCAAACTTTATCTTTTCTTTCAGATATTCTGGTCCTTTCTGTTTATTCCATGTTCTGGGAAACATTGCCACCTTTTTCTTCAAATACTTATATTAACTGGTTTTTCTTCAGCAATTCTGTTTTAATATCCTAGAGTTCTTTTGGTTGTCGATTATTCCTTTTTTATAAACTTACTTTATGGGTGCCATATATTCTTGAGTACTATAATGAGTGGGTTATAAATCAAGTATTTTAAAGATTTCTTCCTTTCTATGAATAAACTCCAAAGGACTTTTAAAAAAAATCTTTTTTATTATAGGCTTTCCTCAGAAATTTGGTGATCCATGGCTGGCCCTCATATTTAAGAATGAGGCAATAGGAAAGCCATCTCTTAGGCTTGACTAGGCTCTAAGAATGGCAGGTGAGCTGTCTGAGTTATCTTGGAAGACTGCTAGTCAAATGAGAAAGACTGCACTTTGGGATCCCGCTAACTTCCAGTTTGAATAATTATTTCGGTAAAGAGCTTAATTTTTTTTTATTTACATGGGGATAATATGGGACTTGGAGAGTCGACTGTTCCATGCCCAGATCTTGTGTTAGTATCCCTGTTTTTTGGTCTTAATTCTCACTCCCGGAGCCATGGTGGCACAGTGGTTAAGAGCTTGGCTGCTAACCAAAAAGGTCAGCAGTTAGAACCCACCAACTGCTTCTTGACAACCCTATGGGGACAGTTCTGCTCTGTCCTGTAGGGTTGCTATGAGTGAGAATGGACTCGATGGCAATGGGTTTTCTTATTCCCATTCTGTAAGGTACCCAGTATCTCCTATGCTGGAGTTCTGATAGTGAAACTGGCTCCTTTTTCAGCTGTAGCCCCCTATACTTATGTTTTAGCTTATGGCTGCTTCATTGGTGATTGCTCCTCCATCTGCTTTTCATCTTCTGGAAACTTGGTGAAGTCTCTTGCTCATTGATTGACCTCTTCTATTCTTCAGTGTCTGGCTTTGTAACTTTTGAAAAATGCTTTTACTCATGCCAGTGAGAGCTTAAGAGAGGAGATTAATCAAATCAAATATTTGTGTTTAGGACTATAGCGTGCTATACAGACATTTTCTTTATTTTTCTCATTCACTTATTCATTCAAAACATATACTTGTAATATCTACCACATGCCAAACTTAGAGCCATGTACTTGGACTTGAACTTCCATAGAAAGTTCTAGATAAAAATCCATGCCCTCACGAAGCTTTTGTTTGAGTGGAGGTCTTATAGATAAAGAATTAGGAAGCTTGTTCTGTGATGAAGCTGAGTAAAAGTCTCACGACCATACTGTTATTGAGGTTAGTAAAGGAGACCGAGCAGTCGGGAAAGCAGATGACGCATGGCATTGGGCAAATCTGCTGCAAGAGATCTCTTTAAAGTGTCAAAAAGCAAAGGTGTCACTTTAAGGACTAAGGTGTGCCTGACCCAAGCCATGGTGTTTTCAATCACTTCATATGCATGTGAAAGCTGGGCAATGAATAAGGAAGCTTGAAGAAGATTGATACCTTTGAATTATGGTGTTGGCGAAGAATATTAAATATACCATGGACTGACTGCCAGAAGAATGAGCAAATCTGTTGTGGAAGAAGTACATCCAGAATGCTCATTAGAAGCAAGGATGGTAACACTTCGTCTCACATACTTTGGACGTGTTATTAGGAGGGACAAGGCCCTGGAGAAGGACATCATGCTTAGTAAAGTAGAGGGTCAGTGAAAAAGAGGAGGATCCTCAATGAGATGGATTGACACAGTGGCTGCAAAAATGGGCTGAAACGTAACAATGATTGTGAGGATGGTGCAGGACTGGGCAGTGTTTTGTTCTGTTGTACATAGTTCGCTATGAGTCAGAATCAACTGGATAGCACCTAACAACAACAACAACAACAGCAAAGGAAACTGAAGCGGGATTCCATCGCATGGAAATGAAGATCCTGACTGTGCTCCAAATATGGCTACAGCCTGAACAGACTTCTTCTTTCCATCTGTCATCATCTTGGAAAGGAACATTCACTATTCCCCAAAGGCCCAGAACATAACTCTTGTGGAAGCATATTCTTTCCTCTCTTTGGCCTGTTATCTTAAACGGTATGTTTTCGGTATACATCTTTGTATTTGTTTCCTAGGGCTTTTGTAACAAATTACCACAAACCTGTTGGCTTAAAACAATATAGATCTGTTCTCTCATTTTTTTGGAAGATACGAGTCTGAAATCAAGGTATTGGCAGGGCCATGTTTTCTGTGAAGGCTCTAGGAAAGACTCCATCCTTGCCCCTTCCTAGCTTCTGGTGACTCCCAGCAATCCTTGGCGTTCCTTGAATTTTAGCTGCATTATTCCAGTCTTTGACTCTGTCTCCACATGGTCTTTTTTCCTGTGTGATTGTGTGCCTTCTCTTCTTATAAGGAGACCAGTCATTGGATTTAGGGCACACCCTAATTCAGTATGACCTTATATCTTAACTAATTATATTTACAAAGACCCTGTTTCCAAATAAGGTCACATTTTGAGGTTCTAAATGGACATGAATTTGAGAGGGACATTATCAACCTATTACACTCTTATAGAAACATATTGTTGAATTTGTTCCTTAAGGCAACCTAGTTATTATTTTGTCTTTCACAGAGTAATTTAACCATTTTATATTACTGTCATAACTGACATGTTAGTCTTAATTATCATAACTTTTTGTATATCTACATTTTCTATGTTTAATAACTTTTTTGTTTTCTCTTTTTTGTCTTCCTTTGCTACAGAGAGTATGTTTTCTTTATTTATGTTTTCTTCAGTCACTTGGGATTTATATATCCTAGTTGTAATTCTATTAGTGGTTACCTTTAGGTTTTTAAATATATATTCAAGATAGCATTTTATTTTGTATTAGAAATTAAGCATACAACGCTAACGTTTGAATTCTAATTTTGTAAATGAGTAGTGTACCATGCTTTTCTATTCCCCTGACCTACTTCCAGATCTTTATCAATATAGAACTAGATGCCATAATCATTTTTAACTTCTTAATTTGAGACATGCTAAAATACTGAATTGGAAGAGTGAGTTGGCAAATCCTTGTTTTAGTATAATGAACTAATATTATTTTCTTTGCAGTAAAGCTTTGACACCATTTTAGTTTACAACATAGAAGGAAATGTCAGCATTTGTGCTTCTCTCTTTCTTTTAAAGAGACGAGAGAAACCTTAGATGTTAAATACATATTTTAGTTCTTAACTATTGGGAAATAAAATTTAATAACAACGGAAATATTTTCTGTGATTTAAAGCATGCTTCTGCAGTATTGCAGAGTCAAATATTGTTATAGTATGTAAAAATATTCTTAAAATAAGTGAACCTGAGGTTCTGATTTTACTTTTCACATCAAGTGAAGAAGATTTAAAGACAGATAGTTGTGTTAAAAGAACAGATAAAACATAGCTACACAGTTTTTTGGCAAAATGCAAGGATAATAATATAGTTTGCATTTTCCACATCTCCAAAGTTGCTTTCTTTATTGCTACTGTTCGTTTAAAATTAATATGAAAAGAGCTTTTGCTGTATCCTGACAAGGGTAAAGGGTTAAGTAATTTTCCTTGCTATCCTCTTTCTGTGTATATCTGAATAGCAGTACCACCACAGGGAGATGTGTGGAGGTAGAGAAATATCAAACTAAGCTTTTGCTTCTGTGGATAATAAGAGTTACCCACTTTCTCACAGATGTCAAATCTGGCAGATTTCCATAGAAAATTTGGATTGAATGTCAGCTACCCAAATTATTTTAGTGTCTGTTGAAGTGTGTGCTTGGCAGGGATTTCAGCAGGAAAATAGGAAGTGGGTTTGAAAACATTAATAATATCTGAATACAACTCCTTAAGCTTATTGTTCGGTAGATGAACCAAAGCATGTATTGTCTCTGCAAACCAAAGCCCTCCAAGAAGTCCAGGTGGACACACTGTAAATGTTTCAAATATAGAAGTTGAGAGGAGGACTTATTTCGGAAACAAGATTTGCTATCATGCTTAGATCTTTGCCTTCTCCTTGAATGATTTAGATTGGCTAATTAATGTCTAAACGTGCTATAAATGGCACAAATATCATGTAAACAATAAGGATAACTTAGGTTTTATTAGTTATAATTTATCTTGAGAAATACAGATTTGGTCAAAAGTATAATGATGGGAGTATGAAATGATATAGCTGCTGTGGAAAACAGCTTGGAGCCCTGGTGGTGCAGTGGTTAAGAGCTTGGCTGCTAACCAAAAAAAAAAAGAAAAAGTTAGCAGTTCGAATCCACACCAATGGCTCCTTGGAAATCCTATGGGGCTGTTCTACTCTGTCCTATAAGGTCTCTATGAGTTGGAATCAACTTGACGGCCACAGGTTTGGATTCGGTTTTTGGAAAACAGTTTGGCAGGTCCTCAGCAGTTAAACATAGAATTACCCCATGACCTAGCAATTCCACTCCTAGGTATATACCCAAAAGACTTTAAAGGAGGGAATCAAAGCCAAAAGACAGAAACAATCCATACGTCCATCAATAGATAAATGGGTAAACAAAATGTGGTATATACATCCAGTGGGATATTATTCAGCCATAAAAAGGAATTAAGTTCCGATAATGCTATGACATGGATGAACCTTGAAAACTTTTATGCTAAGTGAAATAAACTAGACACAAAAGGACTAATATTTTATGATTCCAGTTATATGAAGTCTCTAGAGTAGGCCAATTATATATAGAGGCTAAGGGGAAGAGGAATAGGGAGTTATTGCTTACTGGGTACTGAGTTTCTGTTTGGGATCATGAAAAAGTTTTGGAAATGGTGGTGGTTGCACAACACTGTGAATGTAATTACTGTCACCGAATTGTACACTTCTAATCACAAGTGTTGTGTCATATATATTTTACCACACACACATAAAGAATGTACTAAAGTGGTATTAGGAGACCTGGGTTCTAGTCCTGGCACTGTCATTCAGAAGTTTTCGTCACTGTAGCCCTCAGTTTCCTCATCTGCAAATTAAGGGGATGGACTGCACTGTCTTCATGAATCCTTTCCTTATATTTTTTGATCTGTGATAATAAGGAAATTTTGAGATAACACAGTACTAGAAAAATCTAGTTAGTTGGTTTCCCATGAGAAAACAGCTCCTTTGCTTGAGGAAGAAATTAAAACTGTAGTATATCAAGTAACAGAAAATGAGTTTGAGGCAGTCACTCAATATCAAGGGATTAGCTTAATCATCACATAGTTTTTAAATTTCTATAAATGTCACTATTGTTATTCATTGTAAGTACTCGTCTTTCCTCTTCCAAGTGCTAAGTCCTTATAAAATTTATGCATTCATTCGACAGGTATTTATTGAGTACCTATTATGTCCCAGACAATGTGCTAAATGCTAGGTAGTGAGAAAAAAGACAAAACCCTTGCCTTCAAGATTTTTAGACTCTAATGGGGCAAGACAGATGATGAGAAGACCAATAGAAAAATAAAGGGAAACAGATTTTGCATTTTGTGTGTTTGTGTGTGTGTGTGTGTGTGTGTGTGTATGATACACACAAAAATTTAAATAGGATAATTAGGAAAGCCTTCCTTGAGAAAATGAAATTCGAGATAAGACTAGAAAAAGGTAAGAGAGGAAGTCACACTGATATCTGAGAAAAGAGCATTCAAGGTAGAGGACAAAGCAATACAAAACCCTGAGGCAGGAGCTTGCTGGGTGGTGTAAGGAGTATCAAGAAGCTGCCTCATGTCCTCCTTCAAAAATATTTATTATTCACCAGCTATATGCCAAATACTCTTTTCTCAAGAAGCTTATAGTCTAGTAGGGATGTATAAACATATCAAAAAATGGAATAAAATAAATCATGTAGGGGTCACGAGAGTTTGTTAGGGGCACAGTGAGCCCTCAAGGAGAGTGTAGTCAGTTCTATATGGACAGTCAGGAAAGAATAACAAGTCTCTTCTTACTCCAGATTGCATCGTAGATTGTTTCTCTTAATACTTTCCATGTTTGCCGGTGTTCGGGTTAAAGAGAACTATTGCATGACTTTCAATCTATAAGGAACAGAGTGAGGAAGATGGAGGGTTTTCCTTTAGTTTTTGAGCAAGAAGGTAAGAAAAGGGAAGTGGAAGTTTCTTAAGTGCCCACTCTGCGCCCGGTGCTGTGCTAGGTGCTGAAGTCTTACCAGAGTGCAACCAGTAGGTCTTCTGGTCCTGGTTTTAGATCTGATGAAACTTGGGCTCCGAGAGGTAAAGAGGTTGTCCTCAATTACAGAATGAGTTAATGACGGAGCCAAGATTCAGATTCACATCATGCCCAATCCCAGCGTGAACATCCGTAATCTCACTTTTCCATGGTTACTTCATGCAATGGGGACTTTGAGATAGTAAGAGATAAAATTGAAGGTGGAAGTAATGTGTAGCATTAGATACTCTTGGTACTAGAATTGCCCATAACAAAGTTTCAACTTCAGCTTGGAGACTTGACTTAAATTTTTCTGACAAGTCTTTTTTTCCCCCCTGACAATTCTTTCCTTTAGTAATAAATAACACTTACCATGTACTAAATACCTGAATCTTGCATGCATTAACTCACCTTAACACACATAAACCCCTAGGATGGATACTTTTACTAGCTTAATTTAAAGTGCTTTTTTCTTTATTCCTTACTACAAGGCTGTGAGGGAGGTTTTATTGCCCCCAGCTGGGAGATGGTTTATCCATATCACCCTGAACCCGTCATTCTTACCAATTATGGGATTCATTTCAGTATCTTACAACCAACAGTTGAGAATGTCCTTTTATAGTATAAAATCTAAAAGGTATCTCCTCCACTATCATGTAAATGCATGTTCTTCTTCCACTGTAGACAGAGAGGAAAAGTTATTCTTTGCTTTTCTTTCTATATTAGTGTAGTCTTGCAGATGGCTAGGTTCTTCATTGAGGAGAAAACACTGACATTTTATTGGAGGTGTCTTATCTTTTTCTAGATCAAGGTTCATTGTATATCCTTCCATCTTGGTCTTCCCATTGATTCTTTCAGTGATTCTTGCCTCTCTGTTTCTTTATTTGACTATCTGATATGTCTCTGAAATACGATATCTATTTAGAAACAAAAAAAAAATCACTTTGTTTAAAAAATGTTAGGCACTTAAATCTGTCACAAGTAAGTTATAAGAGATTGCACTCATATACTTTATATCTGTGGATAGGTATATAATTTTTGGAAACATTTCATGGTATAAGCTCAATTGAAAGCTTACTTTTTAATAACTCACAGTCAACAATTTTATGTATAGCATTTTCTTGTGTGCAACTAATAGTCTTTATGTTTAAGTGTTTTTCTAAACTTTCTTTTTGACAATACACCTGGTTTTCGACATGGTTAGGATCCAAAGACCAGGTCATTATGCAAAATCAGCATTATGCAAAAATGGTGGATGACTATATCAGATCGCAAAAATGGAGGATGATTTTGTCATTATATGACTGCCAAACCACTGAGAATCATGGCCCAGCAAAGTTGACACACAACCTTAATCATCATAGCCAGTGTTACTTTTGCCTTGCACCTCGGTGTTTGTTACTGCCAGACATTAATGTCCAGATTAGTTAGATAATAGATTTTTTACCATTGTCATAAATGCAAAATAGTGAATAAAGAAATAGTTGTTAAGTGAGGAGAAGGTGTAAATTTTTAAAAACTGGTGCATGATTAGATTAAAGAACCTTCCCAAGATTACACAACTGTATGTGTCTGCTAGAGCTGGATCATCATGCCTTTTACTCAGGAACACAATATATCCAAATCCAAACAATTTGCTTCACTTTTGGTGCTTCAAATGTTTATTAATTTACATTTATATTTTAAGGACAAAGGAAGGAAATAAAGTAAATATTTGCATTGTGACATATGAGAAATATGAGATTTAAGCAGATTAAATACCTTTTCTAATTGTAAAAATCACTCCTTAAGATAATAACTAATCCTTATTGAATACTGAGCTAGGCATTGTATTAAGCTCTGTACACATATTAATTCATTGAAAGTACACAACAGCTTTACAATGTAGGCATTATTACTATTCCCATTTTACGTACAAGTAAACTGAGGCACAGAAGACTTAAGTAATTTGTCTACTGATATACAGTTACTAAATATAGAGAAGATTATGAAACTAGGTAATATGGCTTCAGAGTCTGGGCTTTTAACTATAGTGCTATATATTTGTCACAAATAAACAAGGAAATATAATTTTTTAAATAATGATTTAAACATACATGGAATTTCAGATCTGCTAGTGTATGTAATACAGTACTGCAAAGACTTCTCTTTGCTAAAAAATGAATAAATGTCTTATAACTACCTTTAGAACTACTCATGGAAATAGTCCTTCCTTGCACTCAGTTATGAATAGAAAAATTAATTTATACAATTATTGAAGAATTTCAAGATTAAGAGGCATATATAGTTTGATTTTTATAGCTTACCTTGGTATCAATTTAATATATTTATCCATATCTACTAGCAAAGGCAATTTATGGAAATATTCTGAACCTTGATTTTTCACCCAGAAAAGTATCACTATGAATATAATTGGGATTTTTACAACCAAAACTTTCAATGAATTAATGCCATGAGTAATGACTTAATTACTAATTGCTACATTTCAAAACTAATTTCAAGTAAAATGACATTTGAGGTAAGATATAAAGAGATATAAAAATCAAGTCTAAAAGTTTTACTTCCTGTATACTTCTTAGAAGCATGGAATCTGAGCAAACGACAGTATTTATTTGTGTGTGTGTGTGTACAGTATAAAGCTATACCTTGTCTTTATTTATGTCAATAATTCTTTTTTTTAATTTATTGTACTTTAGATGAAGGTTTACAGAACAAACTAGCTTCTCATTAAACAGTTAGTATGCATATTGTTTTATGACATTGGTTAACAACCCCATGACATGTCAACATTCTCCCTTCTTGACCTTGGTTTCCCTATTACCATCTTTCCTGTCCCCTCCTGCCTTGTACTCTTTGCCCCTGGGCTGATGTGCCCCTTAGTCTCATTTTGTTTTATGGGCCTGTCTAATCTTTGGCTGAAGGGTGAACCTCAGGAGTGACTTCATTACTGAGCTAAAAGAGGGTCTGGGGGCTATACTCTTGGGGTTTCTCCAGTCTCTGTGAGGCCAGTAAGTCTGGTCTTTTTTTTGTGAGTTAGAGTTTTGTTCTACATAGTTCTCGTGCTCCGTCTGGGACCCTCTATTGTAATCCTTATCAGAGCAGTCAGTCGTGGTAGCTGGACACCATCTCGTTGTACTAGACTCCTACTGGTGGAGGTCGTGGTACTTGTGGTCCATTAGTCCTTTGGACTAATCTTTTGCTTGTATCTTTAGTGTTCTTCATTCACCCTTGCTCCTGAAGGAGTGAGACCAGTGGAGTATCTTAGATGGCCGTTCATAGGCTTTTAAGGCCCCAGACGCTACTCACCAAATAGAATGTAGAACATTTTCTTTATATATGCCAGTGGAGCTAGATGTTCCTGGAGACCATGGTCCCCACAGCCCTCAGCTCAGCAATTCGATCCCTCAAGGAGTTTGGATTTGTCCATTGAGCTTCCATGACCTTACCCTGAACAAGTTGTGCTGGGTTCCCCAGTATTGTGTAATGTCTTATCCTTCACCACAGTTACCATTTATCTCGTCTGATTTAGTGTTTTCTTCCATCCTCACACCCCCCCGCCCCCCGCCGTTACCATCAAAGATTGTTTTTTTTGTGTGTAAATCTTTTCACGAGTTTTTACAGTAATGGTCTCATACAATATTTGCCCTTTTGTGACTGACTTATTTCACTCAGCATAATGTCCTCCAGATTCATCCATGTTGTGAGATGCTTCGCAGATTCATCATTGTTCTTTATTGTTGCATAGTAATCCATTGTGTGTATGCACCATAGTTTATCCATTCATCTGTTGATGGGCATCTAGGTTGTTTCCATCTTTTTCTTATTGTGAACAATGCTGCAATGTACATGAGTGTGCATATGTCTATTTGTGTGATGCCTTGTGTTTCTCTAGGATATATTCCTAGGAGTGGGATTGCTGGATCATATGGTATTTCTATTTGTAGCTTTCTGAGGAAGTGCCATATCATTTTCCAGAATGGTTGTATCATTTTGTATTCCCACCAGCAGTGCATAAGAGTTTCGATGTCCCCACAGCTTCTCCAGCATTTGTTACTTTCTGTTTTTTTGATTCGTGCCAGTAATGCTGGGGTGAAATGGTATCTCATTGTAGTTATTATATGTATTTGTCTAATGGCTAGTGATTGCGAGCATTTCCTCAAGTGTCTGTTAGCCGCTTGAATGTCTTCTCTGAATGAAGTGTCTGTTCATTTCCTTTGCCCATTTTTTAATTGGATTATATATCTTTTTGTTGTAGAGGTGCTGGATTTTCCTGTAGAGTTTAGAGATTAGACCTTTGTCTGATTTGTAATAGCCAAAAATGTTTTCCCAATCTGTTGGTTCTCTTTTTACTCTTTCAGTGAAGTCTTTTAATGAGCATAAGAGTTTAATTTTTAGAAGATCCCAGTTATCTAGTTTATCTGATGGAGTTTGTGTGTTGTTGGTTATGGCTTGTATCCTGTTAATGCCATGTATCATGGCCTCTAGCGTTCATTCTAGTTTTTCTTCTATGAACTTTATAGTTTTTACCTTTACATTTAGGTCTTTGATCCATTTTGAATTAGTTTTTATGTATGGTTGAGGTGTGGGTCCTGTTTCATTTTTTTGCAGATGGATATCCAGTTTTTCCAGCACCATTTGTTAAAAAGACTGTCTTTTCCCCATTTGCTGGACTTTGGGCCCATTTGACAGTATTTAAAAGGTTATCCAGTTCACTTCTGTTTTAACTAAACTGTCTTAAGGTCATCATATACCTTTAAAGATAAAAATCCTTTAGTACATTTAATACCTGGAAGCCATTCTTTATAAATTATAGTAAACATAGTTTATTATATTTATTAATAATTCATGCATTTTTGTCTGTTAGTAAAATATTTTCTCCTAGTAATTTTTCAGTCCTTATCAGAAAATGGTGTCAAGTTATTTTTTAGGAACTTGTCAAGAAAGATGATACTGGCTCTCCTTTTTAAATTTTTTTGGCTCTTCTTCTTCTCTGAAGTATAAATGGATCCCTGGTGGTGCAGTAAAGTGATATGGCTGCTAACCAAAAAGTCAGCAGTTCAAGTCCACCAGCTGCTCCTTGGAAACCCTATGGGGCAGTTCTACTCTGTCCTCTAGGGTCACTATGGGTCAGAATCAACTCGACGACAATGGGTGTTTTGATTTTGAAGTATAAATAAACTTTATTTCTCCCCCCTTCATATATATATGTATGAAACATGGCTGGTATAATCTCTACACTACTTGTTCCCAGTACCAGGGACCAGCTGTATCTGGGTACATAGCCTTTTATATCCACTATTTAATATCTCAAGAAAGCCATTTGATTTTTCCAATATTTAAAATTAAAATAATGTACCCCAAATGATACAGATTGGAAGGGGCATTTTTGTTTTCCCATGAACATTAAAAATATAGCAATTGTTTTTAAGTATTTGAAACATTCTTTTCAATATATTAACATTTTAAAACATTGCAATATAATAATATTAATGTAAGTATATTATGCAAAAGCTACTACATTATTTTATTTCTGTTTTACCTTATGGAATGGTACTCTAATGTTGTACAAGTGGTTTTAGAGTGTACCCTAGAAAATTAATATGATTTGAGTCTTGAGTTTCGAACTCTACTTCTGTCAGTGACTTGATTTTATATATATATGTAAAATATGTACGTATATATATAATATGTACATATGTATGTTTGTGTCTCTCCATCCTATAATTGCTTATCTAACCATATATTTTACTTGTTCATTTTACTCTATCAACTACATAAACTGTTCTGAGAATGAGTAAAATCATTTATATGTATATACTTTGAAAACAATGCCCTGTTTAGATATACATTGATGTTATAGAAATTAATAGATTGCCTTATTATAATAGTACATCAGAATAATTTGAAGGGCTTGTTAAAACAGATTAACGGGTTGACTTGCTGAATTTCTGAATCTATAGGTTTGGTGTGGGGTCTGTGAATGTGTGTATCTAACTGTTTCCAGATGATACTGAAGCTGCTTGACCAGGAGCACATTTTGAGAAGTGCTGCCTTCTAAAATTGAATGAGGTTAAAAAAAAATATCGTAGTAACACAGTTGTAACACATGATTTATGTTTGAATGGAAAAAGGACTTAGTCCTGAATTTGTTTGAATCTTTGAAGGCAATAAGGACTAGAAATAATGACACAGATAATGTTTGAGGCTATTGACAGAAACCATTGTGTGACACTGCCCTCAATGCATACTGCCACCCCATCCTTTTGTGAATATGTGCTTGGTTTCTTCCCCCAGCCAAACGCTGACTATGCAGTGAAGACTTTCTTTACAGGGGTTTCTTGTTTGCAGGTAGTTTTTTTGTTTTTTTTTTCTCCTGCTACTTTTAACTTGTTATCAAAGGTATAACACAGAGAAAATGTGAGACAATTCATTATAAACTCTGTGAGAAACGTCAGCTCACTAAGACAGCAACATAAGGTTTCAGATTTTTTACAAGAAAGAAAATTTAGGTCAGCCTCTTTAAAGAGTAATCTATACTAGATTGAGTAAGAGAACACACGCGCACACAATTTTTTTTCTAAGATGCTGTTTTTTCTGCCAATCCAGTCAAAATACCTTTCAATATGATAACCATGGTTCATTGGCAGTAGTACTTAACACAGACTTCCTTATCTTGTTTATTTCTTATACCGTCTAAATGCCTGGCTCCATATGCGAGAAGGTGCTCTTTCTAGCCTGTCTTACCTGTCATCAAGGGTAGCACCACAAGCAAGTACTTAAGTACACTGTGCTAATAATGATCATACATGCCATTTAATGAACAACACAGATTTATACGTCTAATTTTAAACTTACCATTAACGTAATATATAGGTTACTACCTTGATTTTTTTGTCTTATAAATGGGATTCCTAAAAGGCCACGATCAAGCCTATAACTAATATACAGCCTTAGAAACTGAATGATGGATATGATCTCACTGCAGTTTAGTTGACAGATGGGAATCAAACAGACATAAACTCCGTACTTCCAAATTATTACTGGGAAGGGAAATTGTGTGCCCAAAATGCCATAAGACAGGTTGTTCTTCCAGCATTTATAGTCTGGTGGGAAGGAGAAAATAAGGTCCTGTATTCTTTCAAGAAACACAGTTTTAAGCAATTTTCAACATGATGTTTCAGATTTCCAGTTTGGATTAAAATGTGAGTGTATCAGGGCCAACTTCTGAACCTTTTGAAGTCCATTCACGTATTTTTTCCCAATTTCTGTCTTAATACAGGGTTGGATTCTGTTTTAATACAAGGTTGACTTAAATAAAAGATTCTTTACTCAACCTATTATAGGTGCTCAGCAAATATTCTACTTATAGTGATCCTAAAAACGCTACATTGAATGTTAAAATTTTCTGTGTAAGGATAGGTTTTGATTCTTCTTACGTTCTAGTTAGATGGCTCAAATAATTGTTTGTTCAAATATGTTGAGGCAAGACTGAAACTAAGATAGTCTCTAGTATGGTATGAATGTCAGATAATTATATGATAGTTATAGATATGAAATTAAAGTGTATATATATATATATATATATGCTTATTTTCCAGATTTTATTATATTTTGCATTCTTTGATGCTTATAAGGTAAACTTTTAAACATCAAACTGTGTCAAAATTTGTAATGCTCAACTTCTGGGACGATAACCAACATTATATTTTATGTGTCTTTTAATTGCAATTACTTAATGTTTAAATTTCAGAATTGATGCAAATATTATTAAGAATTTTACCAGTATGATTACTCACTTGGGTTTTTTTCTGTAACAATATCTTTAAGTACATGTACTTTTATTAACTGATGAAGAAACTTACTAATTCACAAACATGACCACTTACCTATTATATAGGAATACCAGAACTGAGTTTTTAGACGGTCTTAATCTGTGAATGAACCAGTTAGTCTTGCAAGGAGTAAACATATCTGAAAATCCTGACTGTAACATTAACCTTGGCCAACATTCTCACACAGACAGGCCTGCTAACAAAAAGGGCAGGGAAAGAGAATGTGGAGACCTTAGTACAACACTGACAGAAGAAGGGCAGAGCTCACATTCTATAGATGATACACTAAGGATAAAAGTTGAAATCTTAAGAATGTTGTAGATCGGTCACAGAAAAATATTTCATAAGTTTGTAATGAATCGGTTTGATTGCACAATGGTTATTATTTAAGCGTCATCCAAACATGCCCATATTTGTGCAAAATGAATATAAATATGTCGAGATTGTCTAGGAGAAAAGTTAAAACTAAGAGAAGGACACCAGATAAGACTGTACTTTAAAGAATAGAAATAAACATTGGAGAAATCTGGTGAAAGTAATAATCAATTTAGTGGGAAATCATCAAAAGAATAAATAGTGAGACGGGGTTAACAAGTTTCAGAAGTAAATAGTTGAAAATAAGACCTATAAAGGAAAAATTAATGCAAGAATATTCATATTAAAGCTAGTTGTTTAGAACAATTAAGAGGAACCATTTTATAAAACAAATTTTTAACTTGACCATGTGAAAACCAAAAGAGCCTTAATTGGGGGGGAGGGACCTTTCTATTAAAATAATGATGTTTTCCCATTTAGAACTTTGGTACAACTTATAATTTTCTTTCCAAATATATTTTTTGTATTGATGTGCTCATCCCAGAGTTTTATGCCTGTAGTATGTGCTGAGAAGAAGCCCTGGTGGTGCAATGGTTAAGCGCTTGATTGCTAACTGAAAGGTTGGCAATGTGAATCCACCAGCCACCCCCCTGGAGAAGAGACTTGGCAATGTGCTCCCATAAAAAATTTCAGCCTAGCAAATCCTATAGAGCAGTTCTACTCTGTCCTATGGCTTCGCAGTGAGTTGGAATCCAGTTGATGGCACACAACAACATATACTGAGAATGCAAAATGTAGAGAAGCCCGTCCCTGCCTACAAGAAGTTTAGCATACTTATAGGAATATAAAAATAAATAAATAAATAAACCATGAGATGAGCTGTAACATGGTATGTATAACTTACCAAGGTACTATACAGAAGAAGGGATGTTTAATTTTGTCAGGAAAGGTGGCTGATCGTGGATGACGTCAGAGAAGGGGTGACATTTGAGTGAGGTTTAAAGGATAAACTTTTGTTCAAAGAAGAATGAAATTGTATGTCACAATTTCCTAAATTAAATATTTAATTGAAGTTCATACAATTAAATAGCGCAAGATGGAGGCTTTAGGAGATGAAATAGGAAATCTAACTAGATTCTCCATAGTGAAGGGCCTTGTATACCATACTGTCCAAAAAAATCCGTTGCCGTCGAAGTGATTCCAATTCGTAGCGATCCTATAGGACAGAGTAGAACTGTCCCATATGGTTTCCAAGGACCACCTGGTGGAGTCGAACTGCCGACCTTTTGGTTAACAGCCGTAGCTCTTAACCACTATGCCACCAGAGTTTCCTCGATAGTATAAAGCTTGCATTTTATTCTGCAGGAAAATCGATAACTTGATTAACAGTTTAGAAAGTTCACTTTGATAACCATGTGTAGGATGAATTTCAGGGGGAGAAATAGACTGGAAAACCACTTAGGGATTCGTTTCACAAATTCAGGTAGGATATGAAAAGGGGTTGGCCAGATAAGTAGAGGTAGGAACAGAGAAGGAGGGCTTTGAAGACATTTAGGGAGTAAATCAGCATTGATGATTAAATTATGAGACATGATGGAGAAGTGGAGTCTTAGATGACTCCCGTTTTTCTGGCTTGAGAAAATAGATGACCACTGGTTATCGAATAATATAAGGACTGGATATGGGAACAAAGACAAAATCTTACTGATGGGGTTCAGAGTGGAGTGGTGGGTTGCCACACATGTGGATGAATAGAGAAAAGAAAAGAACTTGTTAGCTGGAGGGACATGCATGAATACTCATGTTTAATATTGATAAGAACATGTTTATCCATAAGGGTAAGATGAATCAGCAGAAAAACGAAAGTTAAATATGCAAGGGAGGGGCAAAAGAAGGAAGGGATAGCATGGTACCCACAGCCAAGCAGAGGGATGAGCCTTGAACCAAAGAAGAGCATCTCCTCCTTTCTTTGGGAAGGTAAAAAGGAATGCAAGAAGATAAAAAGGCAGCATGAATGAGAACACAGAGAGGTGTAGAGGTGGGTCACTCTGTGTTGAAATAGTGAATCAGGTGATCTCAGCTTTTTATAGTATGGGGAGTCAGCAGTGAGGCTGAGCCTGGGTAGTAGAGGTTAGTGAGTACAGATTGAGGATAGTGTTAGTGTGCAGAATAATCATAAAGGGACTGGATTAGATTACTAAAAGCAAATTAAAGGACATTGTTATTGCTGAAGGCTCATTAATAGTAGCAATCCTCATGGTTGTGCAGTTTTACCCCTGAAACACTCGGTTCTACTTGGGTGATGATAATAATATAGCAATTTTGAATGTTTATTATATGTCAGGCACTGTTAACTCCTTAATCCTTGCAACAAATCGATGAGTTAGGTACCATTATTATTCTCATTTGACAAATGCAGAAACTGAGGCACTGAGAGGTATAAAAATGGAAAAAGCAGATGATAAGCATAAATACTTAGGTTTAGGTCAGCTTCCAGTAATACAGCAAGAAAAAAAAAATCACAGAAATTTAATCAAAATAAAAGTTTATTTCTCCCTTTGTTCAAAAGATCTTGGGGCATTCAGGCCAGAATTAATATAGCCCTCCATGGTTCAAAGACCCAGGCTCCTTCATTGTCATAGCTGTACCATTTCTGAGCTTACCTCATGATACAAGATGGCTGCTAATCCTCTAGCCATTTTATTCACACTTTAGACATCAAGAAAAAGGAAAAGACTGGCATGCCTCCTCCCTTTGAGTTCATGTCTCAGACTCAGGAATTGCGCACACCACTTTTGCAGTTAACCCTAGCATTTATTTCATGGTTATATATATCTCCAAAGAAGGTTATGAAATATCTTTATTCCTAAAATTTGGAATAGGGAAGAGTAGATATTGGGACAGTCTCTTACCTTGTTGGATTCATCCAGATTTGGACATTTTCAGATTATATTGGATGAAAAGATAAAGGAGTTGCGAGTGTCAACAAAGAGTGTAGTTACGTTGTGGATTATAACAAAGAAATGAAGTAGAGGCAAGAGGTGACTAATAGATGGAAAGAAAAAGGAGGGGGAAAGGCCTTAAGGGTTTGGTGAAGTCAAAGCAGGGCTTCAAACTGGTTCTTCCCAGTTCAGTAATGGCTGAGTAAGCGACACTGGAACAGACCCAATTTTTTAAAGTTCGGGTGAACCATAACCATAACTGGAACGGGAAAAATTACAGGTTGAAGCCCTGCCAGAAACTTAGACTCCCTCTTAGAAAACAAGGGCAGTTTATGATTGCGTAGTAACCAGATCTGTTGCCCATGGAATTTTGCAGTCACAAACAGCAGTGTCCTCAAGGGTGGCAGCCAACTGTGCTGCTTTGAATGTGTGTCACTCTCCTCAATTCTGCTGGTAATCTTCCAATCTCATACATCAGGCTCCTAACAGGGATCACTACACCTCTTCCGAGTCTCCCATTCCAGGATTTCGACCCGCAGTTTTTCCTGTTCTGGTTATGGTTTTAGATCAGCCAAATTAAAAAAATCCAAGTCTGCTCTGGTTTTGTTTCATTGGCCATAACTGAACCCATTCAAACTGGTTTGAATCCCTGAGTCAGAGAAGAGGTATTGTCGGCATTACTGAATGAGAGAATTTCACAGATAGTTCCTTGAGATGGAGATTGTGTGAGAAGGAGAGTTAAGAAAGTTGAAGGTATCCAGCAAGAGTGGAAAGAATCTTCCTGGTGTTTTGCTGATATTAGGTGAAGATACTAGGGCCAGGAGGTTAAAGAATAGAAACAAAGAATTTAGATGACTATACCGGGAATGATTTAATGATTATTATTGAAGTTTATATATTGCAAAAGTGTTGACAAGGGTTTTAAAAACTTCATTTCTTATTACTGGGATTATGATTATAATGTTTCATTTTGGGCAAATATTACTTAGTCAAAGTTCAAGTTTGCTTTACACACATGATTTTTTTTATGTTTAAAATTTCAGGTCTTCAAAATAGGTAATGTTTCAGATAACTGAATCTTTTCAATTGAAACATAAACCATTAGGTAGAAAAGTTTCCAAAATGTGTTACAAATTACCTTCTTAAAATAATACACAAAACGTATTTTATGGTTGACACTAACTCTTAAATATCACTGTCAGTTATTGTCCTGGACTAAAAGTGACTCTCAGTTCTTCTCCCATCTCTTTCACTATCTGGGTTCCGCCATCATACATTGAAGTTCCATAGTTTTAAAAAACTGGTTTCATCTTGATCATTTTAACACTTCGATTGCTCCATGTTATGTTGTTAGGTGCGATCGAGTTGGTTCTGACTCATAGCGACTCTATGTACATCAGAACAAAACACTGCCTGGTCCTGTGCCATCCTCACGATCGCTGTTATGCTTGAGCCCGTTGTTGCAACCACTGTGTAAATCCATCTCATTGCTTCATGGTTCTCCAGAATTAAAGGCTGTGAGATGTTGATCCCTTTTTAAAGTAATTAAAAGGTTACTATAATTTAAAAAACTAAAACCTATACAAAAAAGCTTTCAATTTTTTTTTTTTCTTCTTGTCTTAGGACCAAATCATCTCATGCTACCACCAGCCTCTTCCTTACAGACTAGAAGACATTTATACAAATGGAAACCCTATTTTACTTTCCAAAAAATAAATAAATAAATAACATTGTCCTACCTAATAAGGAATGCTTTTTAAAGCAAGCCTCTATTTTTAACTTAAAAAAATTTTTAACTTCTCTTTAAAAACATTGTGAAAGGGACATGTGGAATTTAAACATAGCTGGCAGAAGTTCTATTCCATTATTACCATATAAATGCTAAGAGATTAGTGAAGTTTGTTAATTTCTGCACATGAATTTGTATTCCTGCAGATTTTCTGCTTCCTTTCTTCTTCCACACTTAAAAGTTAGAGGGCCAGAGTAGGGAGTTTCAGTCATTTCTGATGAGTAAGTTGAAAGAGTGCTGAGAATTTGTCCTAATGTATGGGAAATTGGCAAACTTTAAAAAATTGCTCTCATGAGAAATCATTCAGACAAATTGTGCCAATATCAAGTGTGTTGTTGAAGGTCAGAAAGAGGCAAATAAATGTGTGCATTTCATGACGTAAGGTTTCCTATGGGTGGCAGATGTGGTAAATGCCTCTGGACCCTTGGTTAGTAGATATGCCTGGGTGCCAAGGCAGACTCCCCCACTCCTGCTTTATTCCAAAGATATAGCAAAAGATTAAACTAGTCATTTTTAAATAATCTTGAGAGAATTCTGCATCCTGGCACTTTCTTCCTGTGTTAGGACTTAGTGACTGTTATTCTGTAATTACAGACCAGGAGAATGTAGTGACACAGGTGACTATCTCTGGCATGGCTGTGCCTGCAGAGGCTACAAAGCTTTCGAGGTAGCGCAAGAAGGTTCACAGTTGTCTGATCACCAGTAGGCCCCAAGTGATGTGCAAAGAGAAGCTCGTGGCTGAAGGTCTTAACTTTGAAGACAGGTTCAGAAAGGAGTCATACTTCTATTTTCTGAAGGCTGAGTTAGTTGAACAGATATTTGGCACTTTCAAGATTTCTAGGTGGGACTTAAAGTTTTAACTTTTATTTGAGCCCAAAGCCTTCAGAATGAAGAGGACCACATGCTGGAAAGGTATAGCCAGGGTGGTTTTTATCTGAACTAGTTTCCCCTTTATATTTGAAACTGGAGGAAATTAGTAAAGCCTTCTAACTGATTTGCAGATGATAATTATTATAAAAGAAACTTCTGTGTTTTATTTTGGTTTTTCTATTCTGGATTTGATAAAGAAAGTCATGAAGAAACCAGTAAGGGGTGGTGAGAAATTAAGCTATCCATAACCTACAAATGTATTAATTTGAACCTTTGAAGAAGACATGTGTAAAAATGGCATGGGGGCATCGTCTGACCCCTTTGTCTTACTTCACGAGAGAGGAGAATCATCAGCACCAAGATCAGCCCAAGGCTGACTCCTATAAGGCGGAGGTCAGACATACCTCGTCTCTCCTCCCTTTTTACCAGTTCTGACACCAGCTGTTAATCCATGGCACTCTCTACTTTTCTGCTGGGTTTGATAATTCATTTCAGTGGCCACACAGAACTCACAGACTATACTCATAGTTATGGGGTTTATTAGAGAAGTAACAGGTTACAATTCAGGACCAGGAATGACTCTGGATACAGTTCTTCTATCAGGATAGCCTCTTCTCTGGCCATGCCCACAGTGCCTGGGCCCTAGCGCTTGCCCGCCACAGGACAGACTCCTCTCGGCCCTCCGAGGACAGGTTCCTCTCAGCTCCCTGATGACAGGTTCCTCTTGTCCCCCCTCAGGACAGGCTCCTCTCAGCCCCCCTCAAAACAGGCCTCCTCTCTTGGGCCTTGGCCCTCAGCCTGAGCTCTGCCCTATTTGGGCAAGTATTACAAAGCTCTTTTAGCTCTGCCAGTAAGAGCTCGTACGTACCCTATTCTGCCAGGAGGCCTCCTGCCTGAAAGCACTCAGGTCCCTCCCTCTATGGGACTGCACGCCAACTGTAGCCACCAAGCTCCTTGGGCTGGGAAACCCACTGCACCGTCTTCTGCTAGTCTTATGGTTCTGCTGCTGCCATTTCTCTGCCGCTGGACTCTGCCATGCTTGCCACTGTTTCTTGCTGTTTCCAGTGTTAGAGCTCTGTCTGTCTCCTGGGTCTAGGAGCTTCTCAGAAAAGGGACCCTGGGTCCAAAAGATGCATTCCTCTCCTGGCTTTTCTTCTTGATAGTAGTGAGGTCCCCCCATCTGCTCTGGGATTGGCCCTCTCTTTAAGCCTAGTGGGATGACAAAACTGACCAATCCCCTTGTTGGGATCCATACGCTTTATTTGTATGGTCCCACCTCCACAAGGGTGCCATGTACTTTATTTGCATTATTAGCAAGCTGTCCAGTCCCCTTAGTGGGCCACAAGTACCTCATTTGCATAGTCTGACCCAATCATTTTCTAGGAGTCACAAGACCATGCACGGCTAAGAGGGCCATATTAAGTAATTAACTACACCACAAGGTATCTTTACACATTTTTTTACATAAGATATAAATTAATATTATGTATGGTAAATTCGTGTTTTCCACAAATATTAATACTTAAAGAATTATATTAAGCTTCTATATTTCTTTTCCTTTTTTCCTTGCTTTTTATTGTCTTAATCTTTTTAACTTACATTTTTTTCTTTTTAGTAAATAACAATTAATATATATTAATCATGAGTCAAAATGGCTCAACAGCAACTGGTACAGTTAGTTCTTACGTTAATTGTAAAAAAAAATTTAAAAATCAATGTATATAAGCAAGAAGAAGCCATAGAAAGGAATTTTTATCTCAGTTGAGCTATTTTGTTGCTTTTTCTCTACAGGCAGCTTGAAATACAATGTAACTTATCTAGACCTAGTTAGTAAAAGCACAGAAGATGAAAGGAAAGTTGAAGAAATCATTGTAGAGATGAAGAGAGAAGACAATTATTAGATATGGGATAAATTTGATTCAGAGAGGATTCTTTTCTTGCTTAAGTGTTTCATTAATTCATTAATAAATCCATTTATTCATTAATTAGTTAACATTAATTGTATATTTATTATAGACCAGGAACAATGTTTTATACTGAGAATGCATTATTAAATAAGGCAAAGATCTTAGAGGTAGTAGAAAGACACAGCTATGTAAGCGTTCAAGAACAAATGAGTTTTGAAAACCTACTGTGTTCCAGGCAGTATTTTAGATGGTGAGGATATAGTAGTGAACAAAGTAGATAAAAACCTCTGCATTTTTGGGCAATGGCAGATAATGGGCATAATAAAACAAAAAACTCTATCACATGTTAAGATATGTTATGAAGAAAGATAAAGTAAAAGGAAGATATGGAGTGCCAGCGTGAAGGTGGGAAGTTAGGATTTTAATTTAGGTGGTCAGGAAAGGCCTCACTGAGACTTTGACATTTCAGTAAAAATGTTAATAGGTAAGGAAACAAGCGATATCCATACATGGAGGAAGAGTATTCCTGTGAAAAGGAACAGCAAATGAGAGCATGTCTGGGGTGTTCAGGGAAGAGCAAGGAGGTCCAGGTGGCTGGAGCACAGTGTGTGAAGGAGGGGATAATAGGATATGAGGTCAGAGAAAAAGTGGGTGTCAGACCATTTAGCCTTGAAGGACACTGTGAGCACTTTGGTTTTGACTCTGAATGAGATGAGAAGCATTTATAGGATTTTGAGGGGGAGAGGATTGACTTCTGTTTTAAAAACATCACCCTGGCAGTGAGATGAAACAGGTTTTGGTCAAGGAGTAGAAACAAGGAGGCCAACTGAGAGGCTATTGCAGTAAACCAGACAAGACATCATGGTGGATTGGATTGGGGTGATAGCTGTGGTGATGAAGGGAGAAGTGATCAAATTCTTGAATTAACGTAGTTTAAAGTTTCAGTCAGCAAGATTTGATGAGGTGAATATAGGGTATGAGAGAAAGAGGAGTCACTGATGACTTGAGTTTTTGGCCTGAGTAACTGGAAAGTGGGAATTTCCATGTACTGAGATTTGGAAAAGAGCATGTTTGAGGATAAAGAAGAGGATATCAGTTTTGAACTTGATAAGTTTGAAATTCCTATTAAATATCCAGGTAGAAATATTGCACAGAAGTGAGGGCTGGAAATATAAATGTGGAGTCATCAGCAAGGAGGTGAGTGTAGACAAAAAGAAATGAATGAGAGAGACTCTGAATCCAAGGACTAAACTCTGAAACACAAATAAATGCAATGAATTGTTATAGGCAGTGGAAATAAGCGCAAGATAGTACAGTGGGGAAACAACGAGCAGGAGTGGTCAGTTCATCATAAAGACTGGAACAAATCTTGTGAGAACATTGAGGAAGAAGCAGCAACTTCTGTCTTGGGAAAGTGGAGTAAGTTCACAGAGGAGGTGATTTTGAACAATATGACATGAGTAGGGGTTTTTCAGACAAAATTGGGGACCTTCAAGGCAGAAGGAGCAGCAAGTACCCAGGTCAAAGGGGCATGAAAGCCCACTGAGCACATAACTTCTACTGCTCCCACCCTTAGCCTCAAGGATTTTTGTATAGGGCCTTCACCATATTGTCAATACAAAGTGGAAGGTGAATTTAAAAGAAAAAGCATAGAATTGAGACTGACAAAAAATAGAAGAAGGTGCAAAGTCAATTTTAGAATAGTTGAAAGTATTTGCAAAAAGCCAGAACCACTGGAAAGTTCTGAAGGGAAAAGTGGTATAGTTAAATACTAGAATACAGTAAGTTTGCAAGCAGTGTGACCATCAGGAAGGTTACGGAAGTTCTGAAAATGACAGAAGAACCTATATGTTATATAGGAATGCTAGATGAGTGTGAGAAGTTTCTCTAAAATTGATAATTTGATAATTTTTTTATTTAAATAGTATTTTCCTTGAAAAATTAAGCACCATATAAGTTAATTTCTAAATGCCAGTAGATTTGTATGTGTTTTGTGACTTGCCAAATGATAGATACAAATATTCATTCAAGAAATTCTTACTGAGCAGCTACTATGTGCCAAGTAATATTCTCTGAATTGAGGATAGAAAAGTGAACATGACAGTGGAGTTCATACCCTGATTTATACTCTCTTGGGAGATACACAAATGAGTCAACAAATGAACAAATAACATAAAGTAGAGCAGGGAAACAGGCTAAAAGGTGAAGAAATGGTGGGCTGCTAATTTGGGGAAGGTTCTTTCATGAGGTGACTTTGGAGATGAGGCTTGAAGGAAGTGAGTCCTGTGGCCAAGTGAGAGAAGGGATCCTCAGGAAGTGGGTAGGCTTGAGGAGAGACCTCACTTGGCATGCTAAAGGTGCTGCAGGGAGACCAGTGGGCAGAGGGCCATATTCTCTAGGACGTGCTAACCCCGGTTTGGGGTTTTATTGCAAATATTATGGGAAACCTTGGGGGGGTTTTGAAGAGGCCAGCAACATGATCATAGAGCTTAAAGATGGAAGAGTTTAGATTAAAAACCTAGTAGAAACCTCAGAAAGTTTCTACATATGTTTATTGCTTCTATCCTTTATATTTTGATTTGAACCCAGTTCCCACGAATCTGCTATCAGTGGGGTGGAAAAAGAGTTATGGTCTCAATGTAAGTGGAAAACAATAGTTATTTTTCATTCTCTTCATTAAATAAACCAGAGTTCTTAGTTTCTTTTCCCGAGTACCAATTTCTTTGAATTTATATAGAATTTTGTATTTCTTGTTGTAAAGGGAATTTTCATAAAACTCTTAAGTTCCATGTCATTTTTTTGGCGATAGGTATAGTTCATGACCTTCATACCCTATTAAACATTTGCCCTGGGACAAATCACACATTTCTTTACTTTACATATTTTGTAAGGACCTCCCAGACATCATATTCCTAATTGAAGCTTTTCTTTTGTCATTATTGTTGTTAGTTGCAACTCAAGGTGGCCTCGTGTGCAGAGTAAACTTCTCCATGGGGTTTCCAAGGCTCTGACCTTTCAGAAGCAGATCACCAGGCCTATCTTCTGATGGGCCTCTGGATAGCTTTGAATCACCAGTCTTTCACCTAGTAGTCAAGCTATTAACCATTGGTACCAACCAAGCATATGCATCATAAGAAGAGAGTGGTGTCTAGTCACCTTATGACTGAAAGAAGGCACTTATTCCAGAATCTTTGAGAGGCCACATATCTGATGGGAACCTCTTCTTCCTTTCAGACAGGATTAAATGATATCAACAATTAAAGAAATGTGATGTCTGTCTTTAGCATTTCTGTTAACAGCCAGACCTGAAAAATAACACCAGTCAATTCCCTTAAAATGCTTAAAATCATTCTCTGGTAGTAGTAGTAGTAGGCTAAATTATATTTATTTTGTCCAGAGACATCAGATTTTAGCTTAAACTGGAAATTAATTTGTATAGTATTATGTTCAGTTTTACTCCTAAATAGCCCACATGAAAGCTCTGATTATTTTTTTCCAAAAATACTTCAAAAAGCTTGACACATACTAGGTGTTTAATAAATATTTCACGAAATAAAGTAATGAATGTCTGTAGGCTCAGAGCCATTTTAAAATATGGAAGTCTGTTTTTTAAAGTAGAAGGAGAAAAAGGGATGAAGTAAAAAAGAAAAACAAAACACTGAAACTCCTTTATTTCTCAGTCATTTAAACTATTTAAGCTATTAATGGTGTTTCAGTCGTCTGTTTTCTCTGCATAGTACTTGGCAAGACTGAGTTATTTGCACATGGAATTAACTGTTTTCATTGTTAAATCTCAAGTATTCCATCCCTTCACCAATTTTCTGTACCCAGTGACTTGTCCTCCCAGTTACTATCTTACCATTTTTCATTACTTTTTTTCCCCCCAAATAGATTTAGTTTGGCCAGTACCATAGATTTCATAAACGGAATGTAGAACAGTGTTAAGAGTCATTATATAACCGGTTTATACAACAATTACAGGATCGCGAGGATGGTGCAGGACCGGGCAGTGTTTGTTCTGTTGTGCATAGGGTCACTATGAGTTGGAACTGAATCAGTGGCCCCTAACAACAACAACAACAACAACAACAACAACAACAACATCTAACTGGTTAATGCATAAAATGTACATATACGTTTGTATGACACAAATACTGTGGGTATAGGGATAGTCTGAATTTAGGAATTTGATTTAAATGTTAAATAAAGTTTCCTTTCAAGGTGTTAATACTTTCAAAAAAGCTTTTAAATATGTATAATGTATGAGGACGACGATAAGTGGATGCTTCTTCTTGGAATGATGACATGGTTTAGGAACAGGCCCAGTAACAGCAAGAAATAGCACATATAACATTCATATTTTACACAGCATCTTACATACATTTTAAATGTACGATCTTCATTATCTATAAGCTGATATTGTTATCAATGATTTTGCACTTGAGAAACCAAAGTAACACAAATAAATATCACCTCTCTCAAATTCTTTTAGAAAAGAGGTAGGATATAACTAAATATAGTAAATTAAAACTACTTATGATATATGAGGCCTTTTTTTAAATCAACATAAATGGCATTTAAACATCTTCACTTGGATCTGATGGGAAACTATGTTATTGGATCTTTATAAACACCACCTCCTTAATCTCAGAAGTTTTTTGAGATTTACCATGTAATATTGGACTTAGTATTTTATATCTAGCAATCAGATGGAGAAAATGTTGCAATGTATTAAAACTACGTGCTTTGACAAGCATATCAAAAAGATAATATCATTCTAAATCAAGTACTGGAACTAGTACTGCTAGGACATGTTAAGAACTTTTACTTTTCCAAGTTCCTACTTGTAAACTAAGTGTTAAGGAATAATCTTTATCTTATTTGTATCGCTTTTCCTGGTATGTTAGTTTCATCTTGAATTTCTAACTTTTCAGTTACTTTATAAAATGACTTTTTTTATACTTATTATGCTATATTTAAACCAAAAGAAAATGTAGAAAAGTAAATTTCAAATAATCTACCCAAGGTAATAATCATAGTCTCCTTGTGAAATTTTGACTTAACTGATTTGTAACTTTGCATGACTGTCAATAACTGTATTTTGCACTTTAAAAAGCATTTTCTCTAAAGGTTTATTTGAAAAGCAAAACTTTTTGTGAAGAAATAAAAAGAGCTCAACTGGTTTTGATAAAATTAACTTTAAAATCTAACGTGTAATTAAGTAGAGGAAAATAGAGAATAACAATAATAACACACTTTTTAGGAAACTGCATTTCTGTAGAAAGTGTTTATAATACTTATTAACATACAGAATTAGTCTTAACCTGCTAGAAAGAAGAGCAAATGCAACACCTTTCAAAGATGTAAATTGACAATTAACAAAACAATAGAATTCTAGGCCTTCCTTTGCCAGAGGTGCAAATTGATAATCAGGCTCTTCTGAAAAGTTGGTTGTTTCTATTTAAATAAAATATAATCAGGCTCTACTGAAAAGTTGGTTCTTGCTATTTAAAAGTTATCCTGAGATGAAGGCTCCCCAAGGAAGAAGAAAATAAGAATATGACCACTTTTGTTAAGTAGAATATCTGATCTATAGTGATATCGTCATTCTACTGCTCTCTGCAATTTATATTTGAGAAATCACAACCAAAAAGGATGGGAATGTGTGAATTTGGTTTCTCCACATATTTAACAGCACTACTTGTCACATTGATTGCTGATTCAATTCACTGTTTTGACCTTTTCTTTTAAGGTATTAAATGGTATGGGACCTGGCTACCTGAAAAATCTAATAATACTTGTGTCTCTGTAGGGCTATATTATGTTATGTATGTGTTTGTGAGTTTCTGTCATGGCAGTGTCTATATATACTCAACACTCAATTTTCCATAGGTAGACATTTCAGCTTCTCAGATTTTCTGTTCCATTGGATTTTACCTGTCTCGTTGTCGTTGTTGACCTGCTGATTGACGTATGTTTTAGTTTGTCACTTGAAGTCTGAGCTGTATTGGAAAGGTTTTTTTTTTTTTTCTTTTTTTTTCTTTTCTTTGTCTTTTAATTTGTTATTTCAGTAAGTATTCTGGAGTCAATCTACATTTATTGAGTACTGCCGAGTGCCAGGTACTGTAATGCTAGACGTTGTGAATATAAAGATGATAGAGAATTAGTCTTCTAGTGCTTACAGCTTAGTAGTAGTATACTTGAATGAGATTCAAAATAAGAACACATTCTTTCCTTCCTTCATTCATTCAGCAAGCAATTATTACACATCTAGCTATACAGTAATAGACAAAAAAAATTATTGTTGCCGGACCCTAATTCCACCACTTGGTCCATTTATTACTCAACATTTATTAAGACAGTTTCTGTATATACCAATATAAAAATACTTACAAATATATAAATGAATAAAGCATGGTCTGTGTCCTCAAGGAGTATGATATTTTGGCTAAATGCCTGAATCTTTCTAAGCTTCAGTTTCCTTCAGTAGGAAATAGTAACAATAGTTTCACCTTCAGAGAACTCTGGTGGTAATGATGTTCTTGCACAGAGTATGTACAAGTAGGTGAGTTGAATTTTCTTGTTTCGGGAAGTTGTACGCTGTGAAGACTGCAATTTTAGAAGAGGACAGCTCAAATCAAGGAAGAGCTGAGTTATATCAAACGGTAGATATTTTATTAACATTAACAATTTTGATTTTTCCAATTAGCCTCTAGATCTCTGGGATATAGTAATTTATCATTTTACTGAGACAAACATTTGAAAAGTACGCTGAGAGTCTTCGAGGCAGTAACTGGTGGTGGGGGGCTGGTGTAGCATAAGGGCTACAGGTTTGGGCTTTGGAGTCAGACAGACCTGGGATTGAGTCTTTCACCACACACTTAGACAGTCTTTTTAAACTACAGCATCTTCATCTGAAATGGGGATTTTGAAACCTGTCTCGAGGACGTGGTTTTGAAGATTGCTATAACATAAATTGAGATGACATAAAGATAATTTATAACGTGCTCAGCACAGTGTCTGTACGTGGTCAGCCCTCAGTAAATGGAATCTACCATTTGTATTATCAACTTAATTACCAACTAGAGAGAGAGCCTGACTACCCATCATCTGCATCCCAACAAACAAGGCTTTGATATTCAGCCCTTTTTTGTGTGAATTGAGGCCATCAAGGGAGAAAGCAAACTTTAGTGTAAACTTGTCCTTTCAAATTGAATCCAGTAAATACCAGACTATCAACAGAATTCTGAACTGTGCACAACAAGCTCTTGTATAAATATATCTATATTTGCAAATTTTGGAAGAACTCAGGGTATCATCCCATAGGCTTATCAAGGGTCCACTATATCGCAAAATGAAGCTGGAAGCAAGGAAGAAATAAAATTCAGATTGATGGTCAGGGGGTGATGTGAGTAGGGGTTAGGGAGAAAGTTACTACTTAGCTCTTTGTTTTTTTTTAAGTTGATTTATTCATTTATTTTAGTTACTGTATTTTCAGAACATCATACATGTTCATGTTAATATATAAATACACCATCATATTCTAAAACTATTTCAAATAAATTGTTTTGAAGATTATCTTCTCATGGACAAATATGTGGTGATATTTATATTTGTTTTTGAGGAAAAAGATAAGTTTTATTTCCTATATCAATATGTGTAACAGTTACTTGGAGAATAGAACATAAGTTTTCAATAAATCTTGACTGACATACAAAACTCCTTTACATGCAACTCTGCAGGACTACTACTAAGGGGCAGATCTGGTGTTCATACCTGTAAGATGAGTTCTTGTCAACGAAGAGCTCCCGAGCATGGCAGTCTCTCAGTAGTGGTCTTACCACAGTTGACTCTGTAAGGAAGATGAACACAGTTTTGTCCATTTCTGCCATATGTAAGCAGTAATGAAATCTTTGGGAGGTGAGCACTGATCATTGGCAGAAGATGTAGGACATAATATAATTTGGTGAATATGGGTTCCAGCTATGTTCTGTTCTTTCTCAAAGTCATTGTCTTGCCTTGAGTCTCGGGGCCCTGTGGGTTGAAAACTGGGCACCTTTTTTTTTTTTTTTTTTCTAAATTAAAGGTAGCCCATCTTTCCACCCAGGATCTTTCTCCAAGAGGATGTGTTGCTCCTTTTTCTTCTCTCCTTGGGTTTTGGCTATCCTGAATATGAGTGGAAAATGCTCTACTCTCTGAGCCCCCCGAAGACTGCTGAGCACTGTACCTCTAAGCATTCTTTAGCTTCCTATTTGATGGTTGTGGATACCATCTAGGTACAACAAACTTTTGTCTTCTCCACAAACAAAGCCAGAAGAGATGTGACTGTACTTTCCTGTGTTTTTAGGCAGTCTGAGAAATCTTCCTTCTGTAAGGCAGGGAAGGTCTCCTTATGGGATATGATCTTGTTTTCCAAATTACAGTCTCTGCATGGATCCCAAGCCACAACTTCACTGGCAGAATCATAGATTAAGGGGTATTATCCTTCTGTCCTTTTGGGATCACTTTGCTGCTGGTATTCTAAAAACACTACAACAATCTCTGAACTGCTGTTCCCAGTACTATCTTCCTTATCTGTAGGATCTGAGCTGCTGGTGCAAGTATCACTTAATTTGTGCCTGCCTGACTCCCCTGGCACCTCAGAGGTGAGCAGCAACAGCCAACCCTCCCCACCTTCCACATCTCCTGCTAGCCATGAATTCCAACTTCAGGAGAATTTTTGATGGATGTGGGGCCCAATCAAACTATGCCTTAAGCAGAGCCCGTGCTCAATTCACACCTGCCAAAATCTGTTCTAAATAGGTCAGATCTATACTTTCTGAATTTAAAGTTCCTTGGGCAGAGCAGAACTTATCCCTTTCCAACAAGAGTTCTGTATTTTGTTTTGTTTTTTAAGAAATTTAGAGGCTGACCAGACTGAGTCCAGTACAGCTAGATGGTGCCCGGCTACCACCATTGACTGCTCTGACTGGGATCACAACAGAGGGTCCTGGACAGAGCTGGAGAAGGATATAGAACAAAATTCTAACTCATTAAAAAAAGACCAGATTTACTGGCCTGACAAAGACTGGCAAAATCCCAAGAGTATGGCCCCTGGAGACTCTTTTAACTCAGTGGTGAAGTCACTCCCGAGGTTCACCATTCAGCCGGAGATGGGACAACCCCATAAAACAAAACGGGACTAACGAGACACAGCAGTCCAAGGACAAGGACTAAGAGACAGGAGGGGACAGGAAAGCTGGTGATAGGGAACCCAAGGTTGAGAAGTGACAGTGTTGACATGTCCTGGGGTTGTTAACCATTGTCATAGGCAATATGTGTACTAACTGTTTAATGAGAAACTATTTGTTTTGTAAACCTTTACCTAAAGTACCAAAAAAAAAAAAAAAAAAAAAAAAGAATTATCTATGTGAGATCAAATTGACAACAGCAACTCAAAAGATTTGATGGGAAGCCTATGGGACAGTGAGTTGAAGATAATGGTGATGGAATAATTTGGAAAAGGATAGTGAGAATAGCAGTACAACTGGAAGAATGCAATCGATGTCACTGAATTGTACATGTAGAAATTTTTGAAATGGTGTATCTTTGGCTATGTATATTTTCACAAAAAAAAAAGATCCTCCAGGTTCAAGAAGGGAGGGTGTTGACATGTCATGGGGTTGTTAACCAATGTCATAAAACAATATGTGTACTATTTAATGAGAAACTATTTGTTCTGTGAACCTTCATCTAAAGTACAATTAAAAAGAAATTTAGAGGCTGAAGCAGAGATTTTTAAAAGTCTTTCCTCCCCTCTCGCTTTCCTAGGAATTCTCCTGGAATTTGCAGAAAGATTCATCTCTACAGCCAAATCTAACAAGCCTGCCCCACTCTTCCTTCCTTCTGCCAAAAACCAAACCAAACCCATTGCCATCTAGTCCATTCTGACTCATAGCGACCCTATAGGACAGAGTAGAACTGCCCCGTAGGGTTTCCAAGGAGCGGTTGAACTGCCGACCTTTTGGTTGGCAGCCGAGCTCTTATCACCCTTTATCTGCTTAGGGAATTTAAAATAGAACTTCATCACAAGCCACGGATATTTCAGAAGTGATACATGACCCCCATCTCTGAATACTGTCTAACAAAATCACAATCACTGTCACAAAACATATTGGATTCAGTTCTAAGGATTAACATCTCTGTCACAGATACGCATGTTCAGGGATTTTTATCAATCCCTGAGTAGGTTCCTATGTATACTGCAGATAAACATCAGCATACAGTCTCATGTGTTTGAGAAATATCACATTCTTCATTTTCTTCCATTTGACATAATTATTGACTTTCAGGGAACCATTCTACCAGACTGGTGGAAAATCTGATTGGTCTTCCAGACTCATCCCCTTGATTTGATTGTCAAAATTCTTCTAGGATCTTCTTCAGGACCAAGGTTTTGATTGGGGGGCAAGTGAAAGAGTGTCCTTAGGTAATTTAGTTATCTTTACTTGTGGTAGCAAGATTTTCTGAAACTGAAGTAAACCAACACCTTGGGAATGTAGGGTAGAAGGTAGAATTAACAGGTGACTGGGCTGATTCTAAGGTGGGGAGGTTGAGGGCCTCAACTACCTAGTCTCTGTCTTGGGACACTGTCTTCATCATCTAGTGCTGCTATAACAGAAATACCACAAGTGGATGGCTTCAACAAAGAGAAATTTATCTCTCACAGTCTAGTAGGCTACAAGTCCAAATTTAGGGTGCCAGCTCCAGGGGAAGGCTTTCTCTCTCTGTTGGATCTGGAGGAATGTCCTTGTGATGCATGAGTCTTCCCTTGGTCTGGCAGCATCTCAGTGCAGGAACCTCAGGTCCAAAGGTCGTACTCTGCTCCCAGCACTGATTTCTTGGTAGAATGAGGTCCCCCTATTCTGCTCGCTTCCCTTTCTTTTTATCTCTTGTAAGATAAAAGGTGGTGCATGCCACACCCCAGGGAAACTCCCTTTACATTGGATCAGGGATGTGACCTTAGTAAGGGTGTTACAATCCTACCCTAATCCTTTTTAACATAAAATTGTGATCACAAAATGGAGAACAACCACATAATACTGGGAATCATGGCCTAACCAAGTTGACACATACTTTTTTTTGAGGGGGACATAATTCAATCCATGACAGACACTGAGCCAATTGTGGTGCTGATAATAAAGAGAAGGAATAAGGAAGGAGAGCAGGTTTCAGAGGAGGGATGACAAGCTAATTGGGATTCATGCTGTATTTGCTGTGTCAATTAATCATTTGAGTAGAGATATTGGAAATCTGGGTCAGAGAGAGATTTGAGCTAAAGATTGAGAGTAAGTAAAGAACATGGCCAGAGAGAGAAGTCCACAAAATACTATCCAAACCAAACCCATTACCGTCGAGTTGATTCCAACTCATAGCGACCCTATAGGACAGAATAGAACTGCCCCATAGAGTTTCCAAGGAGCATCTTGTGGATTCAAACTGCCAACCTTTTGGTTAGCAGCCGTAGCTCTTAATCACTATGCCACCAGGGGTTCCTGCAGAATATCAGGGATGTGAAATGTCCTTTACTGCCTGTCTCAGCAACTGCAGTCCCCTTTCAGGCCACTTGGCTGCCAAGCTACTTACCCTTCCTTGAGCAGTCTAGCACTGAGTTCATGTTATAGCTACCAAATGTTTTCTGAATCACAGGTCTGTAGATATTCCTCCATTATTTGGAAACCTTCTGTGACTCCTCTGTTTATCTCAGTCTCCTTGGTTTGGAATTCATGTTCCTGTTGCCTCTAGCAAACCAAATCTTCCACTTAAGCTTTGTTTTCTAGCCTCCTTCTACCACACATATGCTATATACTACGACCAAGACCGTTTTCAGTTTCATTAACATCACTTTATACTTACTTTCCTACTTCCGTATCTTTCTTTGTTAATGCTGTCCCTTTCCCATGGAATTCTCTGTACTCCAGAATCCAACTGTCAAAAGCTCCTTCCTTGGTTCTTCCTTATATGATGTTATTTCTCTCATTTGAACACTGCACTTAATCATACTCTTCTTGAAATGTTTATTAAATTCACACATATATTTTTGTCTGGTAAATGCCATAGATTCATAGATTCTCGCTACAGGTATCCTCTGCTTTTTTTAAATTCACTATATAGGGTTGCTATGAGTTGGAATCAACTTGATGACAACAGGTTTGGTTCTTTTTTTGGTATGCCACTTTGCTTTTACAAAAGACCCACATTAGGATCTGGTTTCGATAGCTGAAATAAATCTGAAGAGGATTTTTGCTTTTATGCAAAAAGGTGCAAAGTAGAAATAGTGTTCAGTGTTTGTCTTGCAGCAAGCCGTTAAGAAGGCACCACGCACCCCAGGCAGTGAGAGTGATGTCACCAAGCTCTTTCCCTGGGAACTACACTTAGCATCTCAGCATCAAGTTGCCATAGCTTTGAACTGTGTCTGTGAGCATCTGTGCTTTATCTTGATTTATTTTGTGCACGCATTAGCAACGTGTTCTAAGAGATCAGAAAAACCTAAGACAGCTCGAAAAGGTTTTGTGTGTATTTTGGTATGATTTGGTAGGATATTTTTTGGGTCTGGGAATGTGCAAAAATTTTTCCCATGTAAATTAATGGTAATTGCTTCTTCGCTTTACGCTATTTTGGCTTAGGAAAGATTTCATAAGAACACTCCGCTTTCAGATAGTGGGGGAAACCTGTATATTGGCAATTGGAAAAATACTTGGAGCTCAACAAGTTCAATATCTCAACATTATGTTTTAGTGGAATGTGGAAGCAATTAAAAGATTGATATCTTGACCCAATTCAAAAAATAAGTTAATTGATTTCTGAGTTTTAAACTCACCTATTGTGGTAGGGGAGCCCTGGTGGCACAGTGGTTAAGAGCTCAGCTGCTAACCAAAAGGTCAGCAGTTTGAATCCACCAGCCACTGCTTGGAAACCCTACAGGGCAGTTCTGCTCTGTCCTACAAGGTTGCTATGAGTTGGAATCGACTTGACGGCAACATGTTTTGTTTATTTATTTATTTTTGGTTTTATTCTGGTGGGCAGCCTCTAAGATGCCCCTCCCCTTTCCATGATTCCCACCTTCTGGCATCTACGCCTTTGTGAATGTGGGCTGGACTTACTGACTTGCTTGTAACAAATAGAATACGGCAGAAAGAATGGAATGTCCCTTACTTACAGAGGATGTTACTGAGCAATACTGAAAGCATAATCAGTTTTACAAAACATTAAGAGAAATGATTCAAGTTTTCATAGACTATGGGGATTATCCACCACTCATCTGTCAGTTTGTAGTACTGTGGTGGCTTGTGTGTTGCTGTGATGCTGGAAGCTAATGTCACTGGTATTTCAAATACCAGTAGGGCCACCCATGGTGCACAGGTTTCAGCAGAACTTCTAGACTAAGACAGAAGAGGAAGAAGGACTTGACAATCTGCTTCTAAAAAAATTGGCCAGTGAAAACCTTAAGAATAGCAGCAGAACATTGTCTGATATAGTGCTGGAAGATGAACCTCTCAGGTTGGAAGGCACTCAAAATATGACTGAGGAAGAGCTGCCTCCTCAAAGTAGAGTTGACCTTAATGATGTGGATGGACTAAGGCTTTTGGGACCTTCATTTGCTGATAGGGTACAACTCAAAATGAAAACAAAACAGCTGCAAACATCCATTAATAATCCGAATGTGAAATGTACAAAGTATGAATATAGGAAAATTGGAAGTCATCAAAAATGAAATGGAATGCATAAAGATCGGTATCTTAGGCATTAGTGAGCTGAAATGACTTGTATTGGTCATTTTGAATCAGCCAATCATTCGGTCTACTATGCTGGGAATGACAAATTGAAGAGGAATGATGCGGCATTCATCGTCAAGAAGAACATTTCAAGATATATCCTGAAGTACAATTCCGTCAGTGGATAGGAAAATATCCTTACACCTACAAGGAAGACCAGTTAATACGACTATCATTCAAATTTACGCACCAACCATTAAGGCCAAAGATGAAGAAATTAAAGATTTTCACCAACTTCTAAAATCTGAAATTGATCAAAGATGCAATTAAGATGCATTGATAATTACTGGTGATTGGAACGTGCAAATCGGACACAAACTAGGATCAGTAGTTAGAAAATACGGCCTTGGTGACAGAAATGACACTGGAGATCGCCTGATAGAGTTTTGCAGGACCAATGACTTACTCATTGCAGATACCTTTTTTCAATGACATAAATGGTGACTGTACATGTGGACCTCACCAGATGGAATACACAGGAATCAAATCAACTATATCTGTGGAAAGAGACGATGGAGAAGCTCAATATCATCAGTCAAACAAGGCCAGGGGCTGAGTGTGGAACAGACCATCAATTGCTCATATGCAAGTTCAAGTTGAAGAAGAAGAAAATTACAACAAGCCCATGAAAGCCAAAGTATGACCTTGAGTATATCCCACCTGCATTTAGACACCATCTCAAGAATAGATGTGACACATTGAACACTAATGACCAAAGACCAGATGAGTTGTGGGATGACATAAAGGACATCATACATGAAGAAAGCAAAAGATCTGACTTAAGAAAACAGGAAAGAAAGAAAAGACCAACATGGATTTCAGAAGAGACTCTGAAACTTGCTGTTGAATGTACACGTACCATACCCATTGTCGTTGAGTTGATTCCAACTCATAGCGAACCTATAGGACAGAGTAAAACTGCCCTATAAAGTTTCCAAGGAGTGCCTGCTGGATTCGAACTGCCGACCTTTTGGTTAGCAACTGTAGCACTTAACCACTGTGCCACCAGGGTTTCCTTCTTGAACATAGAGTAACTAAAACGAATGGAAGAAATGATGATGTAAAAGAGACAAACAGAAGATTTCAAAAGGCGGCTTGAGAAGGAAGACAAAGTAAAGTATTTTAATGAAATGTGCAAAGGCCTGGAGTTAGAAATCCAAAAGGGAAGAACATACTTGAAGTTTCTCAAGCTGAAAGAACTGAAGAAAAAATTCAAGCCTAGAGTTGCAATTTGAAGGATTCTATGGGCAAAATATTGAATGATACAGGAAGCATCCAAAGAAGATGGAAGGAGTATACAGAATCACCATACCAAAAAAGAATTGGTTGATGTTCAGCAATTTCAGAAGGTGGCACATGATCAAGAACTGATGGTACTGAAGGAAGAAGTCCAAGCTGCACTGAAGGCATTGGTGAAAAACAAGGCTCCAGGAATTGATGGAATACCAAGCGAAATACTTCAACAAAGGTTTGTAATGCTGGACTTGCTCACTCATCTATGCCAAAAAATTTGGAAGACAGCTACCTGGCCAACCAACTGGAAGAGATCCATATTTGTGCCCATTCCAAAGAAAGAAATCCAACAGAATGTGGAAATTATTGAATAGTGTCATTGATATCACACGCAAGTAAACTTTTGCTGAAGATAATTCAAAAACAGTTGCAGCAGTATGTGGATAAGGAACTGCCTTAAATTCAAACCAGATTCCGAAGAGGACATGGAAGGAGGGATATCACAGCTGATGTCAGATGGATCATGGCTGAAAGCAGAGAATACCAGAAAGTTGTTTACCTGTGTTTTATTGACCATGCAAAGGCATTCAACTGTGTGCATCGTAACAAATTATAGATAACTTTGCCAA
This sequence comes from Dugong dugon, assembly GCA_030035585.1. Classification (NCBI taxonomy): domain Eukaryota; kingdom Metazoa; phylum Chordata; class Mammalia; order Sirenia; family Dugongidae; genus Dugong; species Dugong dugon. The sequence goes on from CM057465.1 coordinate 171,266,723, forward strand.
GAATGGGAATTTCAGAACACTTAATTGTAATCGTGATGAACCTGTACACAGACCAAGAGACAGTCATTCGAACAAAACAAGGGGAAACTTCGTGGTTTAAAATCAGAAAAGGTGTGTGTCAGGGTTGTATCCTTTCACTAATTCAGTCTGTAAACTGAACAAATAATCCGAGAAACTGGATTATATAAAGAAGAATGCAGCATCTTCTTTATATATATATAGGATTGAAAGAAGACTCATTAGCAACCTGCAATGTGCAGATGATTCTACCTTGCTTGGGGAGAGTGAAGAGGACTTAAAGCACTTACTGATGAAGATTAAAGACTACAGCCTTCAGTATGGATTACACCTTAACATAAAGAAAACAGAATTCTCTCAAGTGGACCAATAAGCAACATCATGATAAATGGAGAAAATATTGAAGTTGTCAAGGATTTTATTTGGATCCACAATCAGTGCCCATGGAAGCAGCAGTCAAGAACTCAAACGGTGTATTTATTGCACTGGGCAAAGCTTCTGCAAAAGACCTCTTTCAAGTATTAAAAAGCAAAGCTGTCACTTTGAGGACTAACGTGCACCTGACCCTAACCATGGTGTTTTCAGTCACCTCATATGCATGCGAATGCTGGGCAATGAATAAAGATCGAAGAAGTATTGACGCCTTTGAGTTATGGTGTTGGCGAAGAATATTGAATATACCATGGACTGCCAGAAGAATGAACAAATCTGCCTTGGAAGAAGTACAGCCAGAATGCTCCTTAGAAGTGAAGATGGCAGGAATTCATCCTATGTACTTTTAACATGTTATGAGGACAGACCAGTTCCTGGAGAATGACATCATGCTTGGTAAAGTAGAGGGTCAGCAGAAAAAAGTGGAACACCTTCAAGAAGATTGATTGACACATGGCTGCAACAGTGGGCTCAAACATATCAACGGTTGTGAGGATGGCGCAGGACTGGGCAGCATTTCTTTATTTACATAGGGTTGCTATGAGTCGGAACCAATTCAAGGGCACCTAACAACAATAACATAACGTGGAGATTATATCTGAATAACTACAGTATAATACTTACAACTCAAGCGTATTTATCTGAAATTTTCTATATTTAAAGGAATACTAGCCTTCATATGACATTCCTTCTTCTTCTTCTTTTTTTTAACACATTACTTTGTAAATGGAGCCCTGGTGGTGCAGTGGTTAAGAGCTCGGCTGCTAACCAGAAGGTTGGTTTGAATCCATCAGCTGCTCCTTGGGAACCCTATGGGGCAATTCTACTCTGTCCTATAGGGTGACTATGAGTCGAAGTCGACTCTATGGCAGTGGGTAAACACTATATAAATAGAGTTCCTATCGTTGTTGATGAAGAAGACTCTTGATCACATCGGGACAAAATGTGTTTTATTTGAACTCTTCAGTGGGCACATAGAAGTGTGCTGTTTGACTTTCTGTGAGCATCATTTCTAACATGTTTTTCCTTCAAATGCTCTATATTATTAATTTTGGCACAACAAATTAGTCATTTCAAAGACTATCTTAATGATGTTAGGTGTCTATAGATTTCATTTACTTGTGGTGATATTAAAAAAAAAAAAAAAACCAACTTGTATGTGGCTACAGAATTGACCTGGGAATATGTAGCTTTGTACACTTCCTTATCGTTACGTTTTTTGTGTTGTGCTTGGGTTTTATGGTAGTCTTTAACAACACTAGATATAAGAAACAACTCCTTTTGCAAACCTTGTCTTACATATGCTCTTGTATTTGGTCCCTCTGGTTCATTAAGAATCTTGGTGTGATTTTAGATTTGTTGCAGTTTTGTGAGTGTGTGTTGTTTTTAGAAAATTGTTTTTTTGTTGCTATTACTGTTGTTGTTTTTTCCCCCATAACTACTGTGAAGTCAGCAGTTTCATATTCCCCACTCTGAGTGCCATTGTTATCAGCTGTCCCTGTATAATGGCTTTTGATACGTCCCATTGTGACACATTGGACCTTGTCCCTAGTTAATCATTCATTTTAGGAGACTGATTCTGGGCATCCATGATTATATTCTCTCTTCATTTTCAGCATTAAAATTGTTGACAGTTTATGTTTCTCTACCATTTTCTAGAGGCTGCAACTTAAACACCCAGCCATACTAAAACAGGTAGGAGGGTTACCAGTGCTTCTTTTCTGATTACCCTGAGGTAATTCTCTTAACTACACCAATGGCCTGGGAACTTATAATGTTATGAGAGTTTTTTCAAGCTTTTTATGACCTATCCCACTTTATACTGTTTTAGAGTTTGCTTTTCCCATGTTTTGTAAGAAAACAAGCAATACCTGGATGCTTTTTGAAAATATTTTCCAAATCTTTACTTATAAAGTGCCTCTAGCACAAATTATAATGAAAAAATATTTGCATAAGACTATTACTCTGTAGGCCTTTGCAGATAAAGTCAGCAACCTAAGACATCAAGATATTCATGAATAATCTTAAAATGATGGTAGATTCTGATAAGCATACACATGTTTTTATTTTGTTATGTCTTCTTTTAATCAAGATTACCTTATGGAAATACATAATTGTGTGTCTGTGTTTGTATTTATGTATGTGTGTATGTGTTTGAAAGAGAATAGGATAATAAGACTGTAAACATACAGTATAGAAAAGCTTTTAGGGGATATTTTATGACATCTCTGCGTCTTCTTGCATTTGGAAGGAACCATGCCAAAAAGAACAGGAATTTGCTATTCAGTTGTATTTTAATATTTGATTTTGTAGTGAAATGACAAAGAGAAACTTACAGAAAAATATCTATTATGCTAAAGTTTCTGAGATTTTATATAAACCTTATGAATGTGTGTTCATGTATGTTAATAAAATAAACTGTGGGTATATAATTTGTAGCAAAAATTAGTTTTCTTTTTTTTGCTAAAACTGATCCAGTTGATTTATATTTCCCAAAGAACAGCATTGAGAAAACAGATTTTTGGTACGTTAAAGTCAGCTTAGATCACATCATTTTTTTCCTTGATATCTGCATGGCTTATCAACTTCCTGCAGCCAGATATAAGAAAATGCATCTTTCTTCATCCTCCATCCAGGAGTGCGCAGATGTACATGTGCTCACTCACACTGGCTTACCAAATAACAGAAAAAGAATAGCTTCAGAAATATGTGTGTTTTGTTCAGAACTATACTTTGTCAGAAACTGTAATAAGGGACTAAAGCATTTAGAATACTCATCTGGCTTTGCTTTATAACAATCTTATTTACTATCTAACTTCTCTAGTATTGTAAATTTTCTACCATGTTAGATTTTGGTCCCTGTTCTTTTACTGGAAAGGTGGCTTTGAAAATGTGGAATGTGTGTAGCTCGTGGTTATCATGGTGGGTATATATCCATGCATATATACCCACCATGATACCTGTAACATATATTCATGGTTATCATATGCTATATCCACTGAGATTGATGCTGTAAGTGAATAATCCAGATACTTAAGACAAAGCGAGGCATTCTGGGCAAATTTGAAGACAGTTGTCATAGCATTTCAGTACAAAGAAATCCTCTCTTCAAGTGTGATACTTTTTTCAATAACTGATATTGGCATTTGAATGTCGGGATCAATGATGACTTCATTTATGCAGTTGGAGGCAAACTAGGAAGCACAGCTTGCAGATTTCTTGTCCCTGGGTGTTCCACATGGCAGAATGGTGACAGCAACTTCTGGCCCATAGCAGGGGGCACAGAAGCAACCTCAGGGTAGTGCTGAGAGTCTGGCCTGGAGTCCTTGTTTCTCCTAGGATTCTGTAGTGGCATTGGTGGAGGGGGAACGTTTTTGATATAACACTATCCAAGGATCATTTGAAAGACATAGGTTAACATTCTAGACAGATGCAGATTAAATTTCAGCTAAGGCACACATATATAAAATATGCACAGACACAAGATGGTATAACAGGAAGAAGTAAAAAATGAGTGTCTGATTCCCCCAGCTGTAAATGTTAAAGCTGGGTTCTCACAACTTGTGGTGAAGTATATAGACTGTCAGTTACCCAGGGATTTGGGGCTACAGGATTAGGCAGTGTACTGGTTTTAAGACACAAAGTAAGAAAGTTGAAGAAAGATTATAGTTTTGGAAGAACTATTACTGGATGGCTTCCTGGAAGAAAGAAGTTGTGGGGAGAGATTAACAGAAGGAATAAAAAGTCTCTTGGTTCACAGATCGACAGCCATAATGCTATAGAATCTTTATAATAATTTTAGTGATCTGTTTTACTGCTTGGGGGACATGTTGCTTAGTGAATATTGGTCTTGATGCAAGGATAATGTCCTATTTGAGTCCAAAATAGCTCACACATCTCTCTTGTGTTTAGTAATAAATTGCCACCAACCATCAGGTAAAAGTTCATTTTGCAAGATTCCAGATGGTGCATTTAACACCATTTTTTAAGGCTTCCTGTAACTAGCTAACGCGTATAATTAATGCAGATATATCTGAATTCCAGTATTCTTATATGTAGGGTCTCCCTTCCATGTTTCCTCAGGTTTTTCCCTTTCTGGCATGTTTTTCTACTTTTCTGAACCCAGAAGTTACCACTGGCAGGATTTCAGTCTCAGAATTTTGTCAACCTTTAAAGATACAGCAACATAGCTTTTGGAAAAAGTTTTTTAAAACTAAGTTTTGCATTGTTGACGGTAGCAATATTTCACATTTTGCTCAGGTATTCCCTAAATTATAGCACTGTTCCTTTCTCGTTGAAGTTCATAACAGAACTTCTGTTTGTTCCTTGAGTACAGTGCATCTGGAATTTTATTTACCTTTGAAATTGTCTGGGAAAATGAAGGGTTGTGATGCTCTCTTTAGATAGCAAGTTAAATATTTCATAAAGAGCAGGAGAAAAGGTCATAAAATCAAGAGTATGGAAAGCTGACAGGCATCAAATTAGAGCTGACAGTTTTTTTGTTTTTTACCACAAAAAAATAAACCTTTGTTTGATGCAGAACTTTGGGAGCATATAGTTGACATAGTAGGGAGTAATGATATTCACTAGGGAAAAATTTGTTTTCTTTTATCTGAAATTAAGTGATTAAATGAATTCTTGTCCATGAACCAGTTGTGAAGGCGTATCAGGAAAATCGAAAGTGCTGCGCGTAAACTGTCTAGTATTTGTTTATTTTGAACTTATATGGCCTCTTTTCTCTGGAGATTTGAAGATGCTGTGCAGAAAATTTTAAAGCTTTTGAACAATAGACAATAAGTTGTAAAACATGAACCCTTGCCTGGATAGATTATAATCTCTCAGGCTTTTTAATGTACCCAGATATGAGCACTTACAGTTAAAAACAAAAATTACTTAAAATAGGTGCTTCTCACGTGGCTTGGTACCAAGAATGAGAGACATTTTGTACACAACTTCATTCATTCACACTTAGGCCTATTTTTTTTTCCTACTTATTTGGACGCTTGAAGTTAAGGATTTAACTTCAAATATGAAGCATGTTGTAGATTACTAAATGTTCTTTCATGTCATAGGGGAATTGAGAGTCAAAGCTACTCAGGCTAGTCACTGAAATGTGATGTACTCCAGAAACTGTGATGGGAGAGTATTGGAGATAGTACAAGAGGATAAACACTCACCCAGAAACATTAAAATTTAACATTGTAGCTCTCTGTCTAGGGTAACAAAATCTCTGAAAGCAACTATTTCACCCTGCAAAATAGAGAAAAGACAACTCAATGGTACATAGCTATGAATTATCCTTGAATTTTGATAGCTGTTGCATGCACACACATGCAGACCCACATACATGTAAACTTCCATTGTGAAATGACAGCTTTCCTTTTCATCTTTTTCTAATGCTATTCAAATACCTTATAGTGTCCTAAATATTGAAAAGTAAGAACTTATATAATTAACTTCTCAACCCAAAAGCTGATGATGAAAAAGGAACCCAAAGAAGAATTGATGCCTTTGAATTATGGTGTTGGCAAAGAATACTGAATATACCATGGACTGCCAAAAGAATGAACATATCTGTCTTGGAGGAAGTACAGCCAGAATGCTCCTTAGTAGTGAGGATGGTGTGCCTTCATCTCATGTACTTTGGATATGTTATCAGGAGGGACCAGCCCCTGGAGGGAGGACATCATGCTTGGTAAAGTAGAGGATCAGCAAAAAAGAGGAAGACCCTCAACAAGATGGATTGGCACACAGTGGCTACAAAAGTGGGTGCAAACATACCCGCTATTATGAGGATGGTGCAGGACTGGGAAACATTTTGTTCTGTTATACATAAGATCACTGTGAGTTAGAGCCTATTCAGTGGCACCTAGCAACAACAACCTCCTAACCACTTCAGCATTAAAATAATTAAACTTTTAAAAAATATATTCACAGTAAAAAAAATCTGATTTTTTGCTTCTAGTTAGTTCTTTTCTCCTTTCTTTTTGGTGTTAACTGGTTAAGAGTAAGAACTCTGGAGTAAGAAATAAATGGTAGTTTTGCACCTTTCTACCTGTGTGACCTGGAGTAAGTGTGTGAATCAAAGTATCTTCTTCATAGTATTGTTCTCACATATTAAATTTTAAAAGTACAAGTAAAATACTAGAGATAATGTGTGACACATAGTGACTCCTCTACTTGTACTGTTATTTCTATTTGGTACTACTACAGAATACTTGGAGGAACCCTGATGGCACAATGGTTAAGTGCTCGGCTGCTAACCGAAAGGTTGGTGGTTCAAACCCACCCAGTTTCTGCAGGAGAAAGACCTGGCAATTGGCTCCTATAAAGGTTACAACCTAGAAAACTCTATGTGGCAGTTCTACTCTGTCACCTGGGTTCACTATGAGTCAAAATTGACTCGATGGCACCTAACAACAATAACAGAATACTTGAATATAACTTTTCTACCTATGTAGCTAATATCTGATTCTGTTACTTCTATGGAAGTAAAGTATCTTGAAACTTTTTTTTAAATATCAGAAATAATATAAATTTTAATAGACTTAGAATTGGAACAAGAATTTGATAATGTTCTGCAAATTCTTTTAAAATTCAGGTTACTTAACTTAAAATTGCCACACTTTGGGGGTGAGATTGTACTGTAATATTTGAAGAAGGACAAATTGTCATTTTGAAAAAAAAAAAGTAACATTTATTTTGGGAGTCTGGGTTAATGGCTTTTCAATGATAGTTAACATGCAAATATATTCAACTTCTGTCCTCCAAAATTCATATAGAAGTGATAATTTGAAGGTAATAGGAAGTAGAAAAGGATGTGGTACTGGCTGAGGAGCACCTCTGTGGTACTCTCAGAATAAATACCGTTCCTCTGGCCAAGCAGACAGTGCCAGTTACCAAGCTAGCAGGCTCTACAGTGCGTCCTTGTGCAATCATTTTCCTTAGGAAAATGTTCCCAGCAGTCACACGCAGTTCAGACCCACAGACATGTATTCTACAGTGCAGTAGTTCCTGAAGTTCTTGCCCTGACCTGAAGCATTGGGAATGCATTGAGAATACAAAAGACAGTCTTAAAAGGAATCACACTTTCTTGGTTTATTGAGTCATTTGTCTGCTTTGGAGGATCTGTTCATTATTTTTACACAGTACTCTAGCTTTAGCAATATTTAAGGGCAAGTGTAGGGATTTTGCCTGTTTTGGTTAATTGATTCAGCCTGTGAGTCACTTGTAGTAGTTAACAAAATATTATTTCCAGATACACACTCTGCAGCATCGGGCTCCTTTTTAGCTTGTGATATGTGGGGAAAGGAAAGAATAGCTTTTTTTATTGGAAGGAAAGAAAAAACCCTTTTGAGAATGGGAAAGCTGTAGAATATGAAGGCTAGCACTGATGATTTTGAACAGACAGAACTAGTGATTTAAAAACCTTAAGTGCTGTCCTCTGTAATGTACATCATGTTAGATAAGCCTCCTGGGTAATGAGTATCAGTTACTTTCAAAATTTTGACCAAATTATAGGTGGGATCCACAGTTTTAATTACAAGGAAGAAAGTTGAGCAGATAAATAAGAAAGAGCCTAAACTGTATTTTAGTTTATTCTAAATTAAACTGTAAGCCACCTTTATGTCTGTGACTGTTAAAGGTAAAATGTAATTAATTCAATTTAGTTGTCTGGCAGTTGTGGTGGTAAGTAGATTAGGAATTAAGGACTCTACCATGTTGGGGTGTGTGTGTGTGTGTATCCCTGTGTCTGTCTGTTTTAGGCCTGTGTGGGGTTTATGGATGTCCAGGTGGCAGAAACTTTGCTATATAAGAAATAAAAAGGTTTCACGTTTTTCAAACTACTCTTTCTTAAGATCAAAATATCTAATGATTTCAGGTTTACTGTCTAGATAACTGTGAAGTGATAATGCCCTAATCAGCAAAAGAAATCTAGAGAACCTGTTGCTTACATACAATAATGATTCTGTGTTGCTTTTACTGCCGTGTCATTTTACGTGGGTGCTACTATCATCACAAAGTTGAAATATCAGAAATCACGACCATGAGAACCCCATAGCTGTTGCTTCTCCAGTCTTCGAAAGCTATTTTCCTTACTTATTCCTGAGTTTGGCATTATATTCAAATATCAAGGCCATGTAGAACACTGTCAAAGGTGAGGGGAGGAACAAGCATGAAAAGCCCTGGATCCAGGACCTGATTGCCATAAACCATGACTAAGTCTATTCAGAGTTCTCAACTCTTGACCAAGGCATAAAGCTTTGGAGAGGCACCACTGGAAAAGGGCCGTAGTAACTTCAGTGTAAAATTGTCTTAACATCTGTGCCTCTCCTAACTTATCAAGGAGGAAATCTCATAATATTGTGGTAACAGAGTTAACTTTTCCTGTGAAGGAATTTGGCAGTGTTCCTTCTGACAGCTTCATGAGAAAAGATACATAGTGAGGCAGGTGAATTTTCATGGTCGCATCTTAAAGAAATAATCCAGTTTATAAAGAGATATTCCTGCTAATTCAGAAACTAAGTGCCTTGTGCTGAAGTCTCAGACCAACCTTTGGTGTTCTACTGAAAAATGTTATGAAGTTTCAGCACTGTTGAAGGATATATTATTTCCAGATTTAATTTTCCTTTATTCTTTCCTTGAGTAGCTCAGATTCCAAGGATGAGGCACATTCCAAAATAATACACTGGGTAAAAAAGAAAGTTTTTTATTTAATGTTCATTAATAAAATCAGTTGGCTTGAAAACCACCCACAGGTCCTGATTCACATAGTCTAAAGGCACCAAATTTGAAGTACCATGTAAAAGACAGTATTAGTTTCACTGACACAATATCCTTTAGTTAGCACAAATGATGCCAAACATTCTTCCTTCAAATGTCTTCTCTCTGTATACACCATGCATGCCGTTTTAAATTTCGGAATTGAAGTGTTTTGGGGGTCTGAAATAGCCAGAAGGTGCATCTTTCATCCACTTAATTTTCTATGTGGCAACAAGATTTCAAATAAGTAACAAGTGTGGTTAAACAACAGGGTATTGGAGGAAAGATGTGTTTGTTGTAGATGAGAATGTTGAAGTCCTCTGGCAATTTAGTGATTGTAATTAATAAGAAAAATATGTGCTCCAATAAAAGAAACTAAATAGCAATGTGTGTGTGTTGTGTATATAACAGACATAATATGTGTAGTGTGCGTGTTCTGTGTGTGTGTCGATTTCTCTTTTCTCACTGACCCTCTATCACTGTCTTTCTTTGATCTCTCTCTTTGTATGTGTGTATATCCCTATATCTATACATGTGTGTATGTGTGTACACACATATGTTTAATTTCTATTATATATATAAGTTCTCCTATAGATATCTTATACATTATAAGTAAATATATCTGGGCTAAACCTTTGGAGGAGATTTATTGTTACTAACGTAAAATACTGCAAACTTGGGAAAGCTCAGCTGTTTCTTATACTGCATTGTGTCAGTGGAATTTCCGATTTTACCTTTCATGTATATTAAGACCGGATGTGTTTTCTCAAGGAGGAAAGATCCCAGAAAACGCAGTGATTAGCCAATTACAGGACCAACAGAAGTGTTTCCTTCAGTTTTCATAGACTGGATTTTCCTACCTTTATCACTGCAGGCTTCACCCGCTATTAGGTCAGAGCTACTTTCTGAGAGTAGGAAGTGTCAGTTTATTTTCAGGGAAGCATGGTTGCCTTCAGTAAGCTGCAGCCACAGAAACACTCGAACCCATCCAAAGATAAGGGTTCAAGTGTGCTGTTGTTTCCTTCTTAGATACTTTGTTAGAGGCATCAATAGTGTGAAACTGTTTAAAAGTGTTGGGTACTGAATATTTTGGCAACTCCATTTTATGTGCTACAGGTGAGATACAGAAAAGTGGGAGAGGAACTCTGCTTCTTAGAATGTGCACACTGGCTTAGAGATGTGTCCACATTTGCTTATGAAATAGTCCCCTCTGAGTGGAAGAAGTGGAAATGAGAAACTAAAGGGCTTCTGTGAAGTGTTTCCATGTTTAACAGTGTGTTTCATTTAATATTAATATTAGTTACTGAGGCAGAAATCAGGTAGAAAGGAAATATAGATTTTTTTTTTTTTTTCCTCCTGGTGCTATTTCCTTGAGATGCTGTTTTGAGTATTTAGGAAGAAAACCCTATGAGTTCCTGATGAGGTGGCTGTGAACAGGGGAAGTGACAGATGTAATGAAAGTCTCAGGGTCTGTCCTAGAAGAGGTCCCAGCACTGGCTGTGTGAGCAGTGTTTACATGAAGACAAACAGATGAATACTTTTGATCAAATTCTGTTGGGTCCCTATATCAGAATTCTTTTTAGTATTTTGAATCCAAAGTTACAAATGCATGTGTTTCTGAAGCTTTTACAGGAGGAACTTCTGTAATCTTATTTTTGCAGGATTTATGGTTAAAAATGTCAACACTTTAACATTTAATGTAGCTATTTCCTTGATTGTGGAGTCACAGTGATTTATTTCGCTAGACTCACTACAGGGCAGTCAAAAGAGACGAACTAGATTTGATACTTTATGCCGTTTTGGGAGGTGAAATGTTAAAGAAGTTACAGGAACAAGCCAATTGTAATTGTAAGATTGTTCTTTTTAGCTGCCATCAAGTCAGACCCCAACTCATGGTGAGCCTATGCAAAACAGAACAAAACGCTACCGATCAGTTTCAGACTGGACTGATGTGATCCATAGGGTTTTCATTGGCTAATTTTTAGAAGTAGATTGCCAGAACTTTCTTCCTCATCTGTCTTTGTCTGGAAGCTCTGCTGAAACATGTTCAGCATCATAACATCACACAGTCCTCCACTGACAGATGGTTGGTGGCTATGCATGAGGAACATTGGCTGGGAATCGAACTTGGGTCTCTCCACACAGAAGGTGAAAATTCTACCACCAAGGCTCCCATTCTAATGGTAAGGTAACCAGTTGTTGCCAAGTTGATTCTGACTCATAGCAGCCCCTTGTCTGCAGGGTATAACTGCACTTGAGAGAGTTTTCAAAGCTGCGACCTTTCAGAAGCAAATCTCTAGGCCTTTCTTCTGAGGCACCTCTGGGTGGGTTCAAATCACCAACCTTTTGGTTAGTAGTTGAGCGCTTAACCATTTGCACCACCCAGAGACTCCAACTGTAAGGTAGAAAAATATAAATCTATTTCAGAAACTGGGATCAGTATGTTGTGTCAGCAGGGTAGTATCGCGCCAATTGGCCTTTAGAAAATTTGAATGAAAGTGGAATATCAGTAAAGCTTCACAGTACTGCCAACGTTGATGTTGATACAAATGTCCACTTTTCAGAAAATTGATGTAATCTTTAAATTACATGCACCACAAGATTTCTTTGCCCCTAATTTTTTTCAACTATATATATATATATATATATGCGTGTGTGTGTGTATATATATATTTTGGTGAAAGTATACACAGCAAATTAGGTTCCCATTTGAGAATTTCTACACAAATTGTTCAGTAACATTAGTTACATTTTTCATAATGTGTCAACATTCTCCTTAACTGTGTTCTCGTTGTTCTGTTTCCAGTACTCTAGCTTCCCCGCCTACTTATTTTCTCATTTTTGCTTTAGAGTAATTGCTGACCTTTTGGTCTCATAGATGGTTTTTTAATGGAGCACCATACTCATGGAGAAAATCTTTTATTTTGTATGCCAGTCTGTTATTTCACTAAAAGGTAACCTCGGGATATTTTTGGTACCAGGTTTAAAGAGTACCTCAGGGTAATAGTCTCAGTGAGTCTTCTAATCTCAACTGGACCAGTAAGTCTGGACATTTTAAAAATTTGCGTTCTGTTCCACATCTTCTTCCATTCTATCAGGGTCCATCTGTGGTGGCTCTGATCAGAATGGTCAGTAGTGGTAGCTGGGCACCATCTAGTTCTTCTGGTCTCAGGGCAGGTGAAGCTGGGGATTGTGTAGGTTATTAGTCCTGTAGATGGATTTCTCTTTTCCCCTTATTTTTTTTGTTCATAATTGTTTTTGTTTCCTTTTTTTTTTTTTTTTTTTGTAGCTTAGCAGTGTATGATGTGTTAACATTCTTCCATCTGTGATTGTGTGTTCAGAGGTAATTGTGCATTATGCTGAAGGTTCATTTTGTTGATATTGCCATATGCATGTAAGTTTTAAAAGAATTGTTGTATTTACAGACCATAATAAGTTCTTTAACCAGTTTAACTGAGGGCCAATGGAACCATCTGATGTTTAAAGTCATAAAATTTTTAAAAAAAATAGTTTTGTTGAGGATCAGAGGCAGGTTTACCTTGAAGCAGTTTACCTTGAAGCAAATGAAGCTTAAACCCATTCAGTGGACCTGATTAGATCCCTAGAAATGTGATCACATGGGCATGTGATTTTGTTAAATTTATAAATTGATTATTATTGCTGCTATTTCTATTTCAATTTCCCCTCTTCTCTTGTGCTTATAGTATTGGAGTGAAGTGGGCATTTTGGGGATCATGTAAAGAAAAGCCGATCTGGGAATATACTTAGTTTAGGTTTAGTGGTATATCTTTTTAGTTTAGGTTTAGTGGTATATCTTTACAGCATCCACAGTCACTTTTATCTAGTTATTAATAGCTGTCCGAGGATGGGGATCACTTCTAGGAATAATCCTACTGCTGACTCACCCAACAATGCAACCAAGTTTCAGTGCCAGACATCACACCATTCTATGAACATGTCCTATGGCATCCAACACTGGAAGTCTGTAGATAGTAGAAGAGAAACTGGGATTGAAATGTATAAAGTCAGAAGCTAGTCTGTGGAAAACTCTTCCAAATCTTACAACTCATAACAAACTTGACAGAGGTTTTCCCAAATTTTACAGTCTTAAGATTTTATGACCTTACCAAAAATAAATTGTAGCTATGGAAAAACTTCTCCAAACTATCAACAACAAAAAAAATAATGATAATAATCAACCATGACAGAGGAAATATTAAGTTATCTTTCTATTTTCTCTATAAACTTCTCTCTGTAAAATTTTATTCTGTGCGTAAAATTTTGTCTGTGAAATTGTTGTCCATATGAAAAGGTTATAATCTTGTATTGCTTTGAAGAGGACATCCCAGATTATGTAAGTTTCAGGCCCTGCACAACTTGTATCTTCCCCCAGTGAGAACCCATTTTGCAGCAGCTGGATAAATGCTACATACCTAATGATCCTTCTATTAGTTTAACACTGTGATGAATAAACCATATCTTTCAGATACTTTTTAAATATTGAAAGCATCTGCAGTATGGCTAGGAATTTGTTTGAATCAATAGAGTATCCCAAGTATGATTCTGAGTATTTAAGAAAAAATTCCCAGTTATAATTTTGTGTGCAACTTTAGATGGTTTCTCAATTAATTAAATCTCAATTGCTAGTTTCCCTTTTAGTCAAATTCTGTTGAATGATACCCAGTTTTTTTCACCTGTACAACAAAATTTGATGAGGTTAAATAATATTGATAATCTTTGGATTGTCGTTGATTTGGGGTATCCTGTCCCGATTGCTCACTTTGGTTCAGGCAAGAAGCAGAAACAACTGTGTTGAAAGTGCAAGAAGCTATTAGCACATTTTCTTCTCCTAATTTCCAATCCTCACTTGCACTTTTCACTTCTATTTCTCTGTTTGCCAGCCTGTCATGATGCCATGCTTAGAGAAAACACCCCACAAGTGTTGGATGAATTATAGTAGTTATGTGCTTTATCTGTGTGTTATTGCTACCTCCACCTCCACTAGACCATGAGCAGCTTTACGACAGGGACCACAATGTATTCACCTTCTTTTTTTTTTTTTTGCAGAAACTACTGTCGTGCCTTTCATAGAGGTGGCACTAAATCTATGTTTTTGTTGTTGTTGTTTTACCATCCTATAGAAAATCAGAGTCCAGCCAACCTGCAATGTTATGATAATTTTTTACTCTTTTCGTAAATATACTCCTCATTCCTCAATTCCCAATTCTTAGTATTATCTACCAAACCATACTGAACTTTTATTAGAATCTATGTGAAAATACCATATTCCTAACTTAGAAAGCTTTGTGACTAAATCATTTTATCAGGCATGATTTCCTGGAATTTCTTGCTTGTGTTTTCTGTTCCTATATGCACACTTAATGCGAATAAGATGAACATTAGCAGATTTATCTACATCTCTTCATTTCTATTCTACAGCAGTAGCTCCTTAGAGTAATATCTGAAGTTATAGTAATTTTCTTCATATCAGAGTTTCTAACTATGTTAATGGAAGTTAGACTTGTTGCAGAGACATTCGTGAGAACTACCTATGCAGTAACATTTAAACAATTTATTTGATCTCTCTTTAGCTTACCTGCTCATGCTTTTGGAACATCAATGTTGACCTTGTTGGAACTTTGTCTATAATCATGATAAGTCCTTCGATAAAATGTAACAGAAAATGACATTTAAATTTCCAAGTGATTTATTAACCCTTCAAGTACTTTGTGATGCGCTGTGACCATCTTAGCAAAGAACTACTGTTATAACAGTGTATTCACAAATTATTTCCCTGAATGCCCAATGCATAATGATTTTCTATTTTAGAAAAGTAATAAAGGGGAATAATAACAGTATAAACACTATTTAATACTAAGCATTGCTTATTGCTTGATAGAAACTCAGGCCATGAACCTTAACTCTTTTATGACCATTGGGATACACGGTTGCCCACCCATTTTTCTACCTCTCAGGTTCATTGGGAAACTGGTTTCCCACTGATAGTGCATGCTGCCACAGGGCAGGGGCCTTTGTGACTTTTTAAACTGAAAAAAACAGTTGTGTGCTGCAAATTACTGTTTCTACAGGGTGTTGTATGAAGTGTGTGCATTTTTGGTAGGAGAAAGATAAATTTTGAAAATTTTTCTTTGGGACACTGTCCCTCTGGACTCTAGGGTGTGTCTGGGGTAGAATTAGTGGGACAACACCTATCCCTTAGGACTTGGAGGTTAGGATTGTGGTAGGGAACAAAAAAAAAAAAATACCATAATACCTACCAAAAATTCAACAACACTCAATGATTCAGCATGCTTCCATTAATGAGAACACGTATTATCAACAAAAAATTCAAAGAAGAAAATAATTGGGTCTTGAGGGCAGCAAGGAGGATAGTAAAATTATCTATCAGCAAACTGCAATCTGTTTTTAGATGCAGCTATGTACCTTTGACCTTGTGTCTGAGTTGCCATTTCCTCATGTGTAAAAACAGGAAATACATGACTCCCTACTCTTAATCTTCCTTTAAGATTCACCTCAGTTATCCTTTTCTATGGAAGGTATTGCTAACTCCCGGGGTAGACTGGAGCCCCTCCCTTACTCTGGTGACTTCCTTTGCATACTCCATCAAAGCCTTTCAGCATTCTGTTGGAGCTATTTATTAACCTGTCTCCATCTTTAGAGTTTGAGCCCCTCAGTAGCGGTGTCTGTGCCTTTGTATGCCACAGTGTAGCTCAGAGTGGGAAGCAGAAAAGAAAGGTGGGTAAGGGCACAAAGTCAGTTCAGATCCCATCTCTGAACCTAGATCTTGGCTCCAACATTACCAGTTGTGAAATCTTTGCCAAGTGACTTATTTACCTAGGTTTTTGTATCCTCATCTGTGGAACGAGGATAGGAATGGCTATCTCATAAGTGTTAATGTGAGAATAAACTTCAACAATGTTTTTTAAGCTTTTAACAAAGTATCTACCATATAGACAGTACTCAGTGTTAACTACTACTATTACTACATCTATTATCAGTCAAACAATTTTTTTTTTTATTGTACTTCAGGTGAAGGTTTACAGAACAAATAGTTTCTCATTAAACAGTAGTACACATATTGTTTTATGACATTGGTTAACAACCCCACGACATGTCAACCCTCTCCCTTCTTGACCTTTATTTATTTATTTTTTTGGTGAAAATATATATAGCCAAAGATATACCATTTCAAAAATTTCTACACACACAGTTCAGTGACATCGACTGTGCTCTTCCAGTTGTGCTGCTATTCTCACTTTAGATGAAGGTTTACAGAACAAAATAGTTTCTCATTAAACAGTTAGTACACATGTTGCCCTATGACAATGGTTAACAACCTCACTACATGTCAACACTGCCCTTACTCAACCTTGGGTTCCCTATCACCAGCTTTCCTGTCCCCT
Source organism: Dugong dugon (assembly GCA_030035585.1). NCBI lineage: Eukaryota > Metazoa > Chordata > Mammalia > Sirenia > Dugongidae > Dugong > Dugong dugon. The sequence continues at coordinate 171,283,360 of CM057465.1, forward strand.
TCTGCCTTCTAGCCCTTGTCCCTGGACTGCTGTGGCTCATTAATCCCGTTTTGTTTTATGGGGCTTTCCAATCCCCGGCTGAACGATGAACCTTGTAAGTGAATTCACCACTTAGCTAAAAGGGTGTCTGGGGGCCATATCCTCGGGGTTTCTCTAGTCTCCTTTAGGCCAGTAAATCTGGTCTTTTTTTTTGTGAGTTAGAATTTTGTTCCACATCCTTCTCCAGCTCTGTCCAGAACCCTCCGTTGTGATCCTGGTCAGAGCAGTCTGTGGTGGTAGCCGTGCACCATCTAGTTGTACTGGACTCAGTCTGGTGGAGGCCTTGGTAGCTGTGGTCCGTTAGTCCTTTGGACTAATCTTTTCCTTGTATCCTGTTCTCTTCATTCTCCCTTGCTTACGAAGGGATGAGACCAGTGGAGTATCTTAGATGGCTGCTCACAGGCTTTTAAGACCCCAGATGCTACTCACCAAGGTAGAATGTAGAACATCATCTTTATAAACTGTGTTATGCCAGTTGAGCTAGATGTTTCCTGAGGCCATGGTCCCCACAGCCCTCTGCTCAGCAATTCAGTCCCTCAGGGAGTTTGGATGTGTCTATGGAGCTTCCATGACCTTTCCTTGTACAAGTTGTGCTGGTTTCCCCAGTATTGTGTACTGTCTCACCCTTCACCCAAGATACCACTTACCTATTACCTATTTAGTATTTCCCCCCCACCCTTCCCATCCCTGATAACCAACAAAGATTGTTACATTTTGTGTGTGAACTTTTTCATGGGTTTTTACAATAGAGGTCTCATATAATATTTGACCTTTTATGATTGACTGATTTCACTCAGCATAATGTCCTCCAGTTTCATCCATGTTATGAGATGCTTCACAGATTCATCATTGTTCTTTCTCATTGCATAGTACTCCATGGTGTATATGGACCATAGTTTGTTTATCCATTCATCTGTTGATGGGCATCTAGGTTGTTTCCATCTTTTTGCTATTGTGAACAATGCTGCCATGAACATAGGTGTGTCAGTCAAATAATTTTTGTTGAAATAAACATAACATTATATTTCATGATTTCTAAGGCACTTTCTTTTCAGATCTTAAGTCCATACTGTCTACTACCTAAGACATGTAGAACACTTTCAGCCTTCTGACTTGGGTATGGATCCCATAGACAGAAGTGACTATCTATTAAAAATAGTATACTAAATTTTGTCTCTGTGCATTGTTAAGAACTTTGAAGGGCCTGAGGTTTTACCCTATTTGGAAACTAATACATTAGCTTGCCATGGATGTTGGCAGAAGACACTAGAGTCCTGGAACAGAGACAAAACACAGATTATTATTCACAAAATTAGCAGTAGCCTGAGTATTAGCATTTTTGCCAGTTCCCTGAGCCCTACTTCCCAGAGGGAGATGCAAAGAGACTCTGATGTTGCCTGCATTTCAGGGTGAGGAAACTAATGCTTAGAGAACCCAAATCTTTTATAATGGGCAGCAAGCATGCCTGATTTTTGCTTCTGAGGAAGACATTATCTTTATTATATTGGGCAGTAAACAAACCTGTCCTTTTCCCTGGAGAGAGACACTATGTCTGTCTTCCAAAGCTGTTCACTACACAAACATCCTTAAAATGTAGTCTTGAAGAAAGGCAATCGGTGCCTCTTCTCAGAAGACCTCCAGAAACACAAGAGACTCATGTCTCCCAACATGTAAATTTGTATTTATATACAGACTATTTGGAGCTTTAATTAGGCCTTCAAAAGGGATATATGAGCTAGAAAGTGTAAGTCTCTGGATTCTTAAGTCATTATTCATGTACTTGCATACTTGAGGACAGCAAAAAATAAAGCCTAAGCTAAGCAAAGAAGCCTTGTTGGCACAGCGGTTTAGCACGCAGCTGATAACTGAAAGGTCAGCAGTTTGGAACCCACCAGGAGGTCTGTGGGAGAAAATACCTGGCAATCTGCTCCCATAAAGATTACAGCCTAGGAAACCCTATGGGGCAGTTCTACTCTATCCTGTAAGGTCCCTATGAGTCGGAATAAACTCGACGACACAGAACAAGAAGCAAGATACCAAACACAAGACACCACAAGGTATCTTTATGACTGATGCAACTTGATATGCCCAGAACCGGGGGTTTTGTTTGGTTCTTTGTAAGAATGGAACTAAGTCCAGAGATGGTATTCTGAGCCCTGTCTGTAGGAAACAGTTGAGAGTCCTGACTTAGGTGAAAAATTCAAATGTAGTGAGGGGAATGAGTAGCAGTGTCTCTGAGAAAAGACTGCAATTGTTATAATGTTTGAAATAATTTAGTACCTAAAAAGATGAATGACCACATTCACTTTTATAATTGGAGTTGCACTGTTGTTAGTTTTTTGATGTATGCTATACATGATAGAAAATCAAAATTATTCCTTTATTCAGAAATAAATTTCCATTTGTTATTAGTGAAACGTATGATTTTGACTTTTCACGTTTGCATTGCCTTTTTTTAACATTCTTATTAGCAATGTGTTATAAATACCATGGTGAATTATTTTATGATCCTTTATCTCAGTAATGGTGACCTCTGTCAATGGAACCACTGTTCAGTGTATTGTCAAACAGCAAAGATTAAGGCATAGGGCATTTTGTGGAATAAATGACTACCCTAGGAGCTGATAGCCTTATGTCAGACCAGTCATTAGTACCCAGGGAATGTTACACCCTGAATGCATTATTGTGATTATGTAACAAAAATAAGGGACAAAAACAGATGGCTTAAATAAAAACACTGCTTATTCGGGGTTTCTCAACCTCAGCACTACTGACATTTTAAACTGGATAATTCTTTGTTGTGGGCGGCTGTCCTATGCACTGCTTTAAGGATAGTTCACAATACTTTGTGATTTTTATTGAGAGCTATCACAATATAAACAAAGAATGAGATGTGGCAGTTAAAAAAAAAAAGCGAAAAAAAAAATACAGTTAATAATTGTAAAGTGTCCAAATCACAGTTATGTAAAACCAACCAACACCTGATAGGATGTTAGAAGAATCCCTGGCCTCTACCATCTAGATACCAGTAGCTTGCCCTCAGTTGTGGCAGTCAAAAACGTCTCCAGACATTGTCAAATGTTCCCCAGCAGGCAAAATCACCACCAGTTGAGAACCACTGTGCTAATCCCAGTTTTAAAAATGGAACCAATATTCTATCAGTGGATGAGAAGGCAAATGAGTATCATCCAGAACAACCTTCACAGCTCCAGAAATAAATTAATGCTTTCCTAGTTTAGGAGATTTAAAATTACCTCTCTGCCAGCTCTTAAAGTGCTGTGTGTGATCTGTTAAAGAACACAGTGGACAGGAAAGAAGACTAGGCTTGGCCTCTTACCTTTTCTTCTGCTAGTTTGTAGTTTTGTGATTTAGGGCCAAGTCATAATTTCTCTGTGCTTTTTATCTGTAAGAGAGGGATCGTCCCTGTCATACCTACCTTAGAGAATTGATATGAGAATCAAATCAGATAACTTACATGAAAACACCTTGAAAAGTCTAAAACACTCAATAATTGTTAGGATGAGAAAAAGTAAACTGATTTTGTTTTAAGAATTTCTTGAAAATTTTAGAACACTCCTTGAAATAACTAGAAGAACACCGGGGCATCAAAAAGGGATTTGAGAATCACTCCTTTTGAAGGTGCCCTTTAGCCCGCTTAGCTCACTTTACTGTGTTCTTGGTTGCCATGTGCTGAGTAGCTGTGGCAGAAGGCATGGTTGAAGGAGTAGTGGAAAGGCTTGACTGACAGCAGCAAGGAAGCAGCACTCGGTGTTCAAAAAAGCATAAGCACTTTGTTCGTGTTTCCTCAGTATTCAAGAAATATCTTTAAAGTGAGTAACGAGATTTTTTGAAGGAGAAAATAAAGTTAAAATTGTAAATTTATTAAAAATGGATATTTCTGTTTTAAATAATCACATATTTGCCTTATTTTATGATGTTCTGTGTCTTTTATCAACTGAAAGTACTTTGTGAGTTTTATTTAACTTTTTTTTTTGTCCAAATGAATATCCTTTTGTTTAACTGATGCTCTAGTCTTTTTACTAATGCAGATTGTAGTGAACTTGTCATTCTTCTAAATATTTAGTGCTAGTCTTTTTTGTCTGAAATGGTCTGAAAATATACACTTGAATTTTGAGGCATAGGATCGTTTGGTTTCAGATTAGAATGGATCTTAGATGCTAGATGATCCAGTATCTATTCAGCTCAGAAATCCTTTCCACAGAGCTCTGACAGATGGTCTTCTGTCTCTGCTTGATCTACCATTCCTCAGTATGGTTTCCATACTGAGCTCCGACTATGTGCCAGTTATTTCACTAAGCACGTGTCAAGGATTTACCCACTTAAGCCTCACAACGACCTTATAAAGTATATATTTGCACCATTTTACAGATGAGGGAATTGAGGCATAAGTAGGTTAAGTGACTGTGTCCAGGATCACCTGGCTAGTAAGTAGCAAGGCCAGAAAATTACCCCTTTCTGTTCAAATCCAGAATCCTTGCTTAAACAATCATTTGGCTTTGGTCCAGTCAGAGCCCTGGTGGCACAGTGGTTAAGAACTATGACTGCTAGCCAAAGGTCAGCAGTTTGAATCCACCAGCCGCTCCAGGGTCGCCATGGGTCAGAATCGACTCCGACCGCAACAGGTTTGGATTTTTGGTTTGATCCAATCAGCCAATCCCATTGCTGGACAATTCCTTTTAAAAAGTTATATTGAATAATGCACTGAAATCTACTTCCCCATCCCTTCTCCACTCAAAAAAGAAAAACAAACAGCCAGACTTTGTTTTTTCATCTGGAGCATGAGACAATACATCTAGTGTATACTTTCTTTCCAAATAACCCTTCGAGTATCTGACTGTACTTAATGATCGACTCCTCCTGCACTCTTTAAGTTCTCTCTTTTTATGGCTGAATGTATCTTTTCCTCTTAATAATGCCTGATTTAGCACAATCATCAGACCCATTATGTTTCTGGTTGACCTTTCCTGAGTGTTGAATGCTTATCAAATTCCCTACCTATAGCATGGAAAGCAGTTCATGAACCAGTATTTAAAATATCGTCTTGCCATTGGGCGTTGGTTTCACCTAACTTTGTTTTGGACACTACAGCTATTAACTGAATTCTTTCTTTTCCCCCCACTGCCACATCTCATTCTTTGTTTGCATTGTGATCATTTTCAACAGAAATTACAAAGTCTTTGTGAAGCATTCTTAAAGCAGATCTTCTCTTCTGTATTTGGTCTTTGTTTTACAAGACTTTATATTAAATGAGGTTAAAGTTTCAACTTGTGGATTTAAATCTGTCATTTCAATGTTAGGATATTTTTGTATTTTAAAAGTTCCTCACAGATTAGAGTTCAGATTTGGAAAGCATGTCTTCATCTAGTTATATGATTACTGCGTAATTATATGAGTGTTTTGGGTAAGATAAAATCATAAATATTATTTTTATCCTTTCCCATTAATTATTAAGCACATGTCTATTTCAAGGGAAATTTAATCTATATGTTTGATTCATAGTACCATAATTTTTCAAAATGTAATTTTGTAAGCACCATCTAACATCAGTCATTTTTATTGTGTGTGCGTGTGTGTTTATTCCTAACATCAGAAGGTCATGTTTTGTTATGAATAAATAAGTGCGAAAGTATTAAAAATATCTTGTCCAAGTCCAAGAGACTTGGTTAACTAGTCTCTGCCATCTTCCATTAGGAAAATATATTTTAGATGCCAGACTGAGCTACCGCCTTAAAATACAGCCTGGCACATTTCCATGATATTAGGCACCAGGGCCTGGTAGTGTACTGGTTAAGAGTTTAGGCTGCTAACCAAAAGGTCAGCAGTTCAAATCCACCAGGCACTTCCTGGAAACCCTATTGGGCAGTTCTGCTCCATCCAATAGGGTTGCAGTGAGTTGCAGTTGACTTGACGGCAATGGTTTTTTTTTTTTTTTTAAGACATTAAGCTAGAACTCCCAGGAGTAATAGGTCTCTGTTGCCTCATTGACCAAAATATTAATATAAGCCAATGAAAAAACAATATATAATAAGCAATTAACAAAAGATATAGAATAGGGATAGGTTATCTTATACGTGGAAACCTTATGGATATTATATATAGGAAACAATGCTTAGGGTGTGGCAAACATGACCAGCATGCTGGGCTTCCTGCTGATGAAAGGATCCCATACTTTAGGTGACCTTGACCTCCTTCAAGGGGGCTATAGGTAAGGGATAAATGACGGCTCTGCCAGACCCGAAACCAAACCCTTTGCTATTGAGTCGATTCTGACTTATAGCGACCCTATAGGACAGAGTAGAACTCCCCCATAGGGTTTTCAGCGAGTAGCTGGTGGATTTGAACTGCTGACCGTTTGGTTAGCAGCCAAGCTCTTAACCACCGTGCCACCAGGGCTCCAATGGTTCTGTCAGTAGGTGATAAAAAATAAAATGAAATAAACTCTCAATATGGTCAGTGTCCAAGCAAGAAGACAGAAGCCACTCTGAATATTTAAAAAAAGAGGAGTCCCTGGGTAGTGTAAATGATTAATACGCTCAGCTGCTAACTGAAAGGTTGGAGAGTCAAGTCGACCCAGAGGTGCCTTGGAAGAAAGCCCTGGTGATCTACTTCCAAAAAATCAGCGATTCAAAACCCTATGGAGCACAGTTCTACTCTGACATACATGGGGTCGTCATGAGTCAAGAGTTCACTGCAAGGCAGCTGGTTTGGTTCATGTGCGAGAATTGTTACACAGAGAGCAAAAGAGCAACCTCCAGATCAGGAGTAGCAAGAAGTTACTAGGATCCTAAGTCTGGGGAGACAAAGGAAGGAGGCAGGGATGCCAGGGCCACTTGGTAGAAGCTGGAACCATATGGGCCTGTGTGGCAGGAGGTGGAGCCACACAGAGGAGCTCCTCCTGGGATACCAGCCAAAGCAAAGAAAGAGGGTGGAGAAATTAAAATAGCAGAAAGTTCATAGTTATTGAACCTTGCAGATGGGTGATGGGCGTTTATTTTACTAATCTCTCTATTTTGAATATGTTTGTAATTGTCTGTAATAAAATATTTTTAAAAAGATAAAATGAAACAGAGACAGAGACAGATATCTGGCATGCCCCTTCCGTCACCCTCTGATTTCCTCCCTGTGGGTAGTCAAACTCACCTGGAAGCCCACTGACACGAGAGCCTGGGAAAAGGCCCACAGAGGTCAGCCCAAGCATAGTACTGAGCAGACCAGGGAATGGGCAAAGAAACGATCTAAGGCAAAGAGGCCAGGGGCCAGCAGATACTCACCCAGAGCAAATGAGACAGCAGATCTCCTGCAATATGGACAAAGTCCTGGAGCTTTGTGTTGCCCTCTATGACTTTCTGATCCCCCTCAAAGGTACCCTCTATTAAAACTAATCCTGTTAGTATAAAAGTGGGATTGGGGACAAACAATGTGATTATTTGACCGGCCTCTGTCCTTGAACCCCACATTTTGCCTTTGGACCCCGCAATGCCCATGTGTGTAACACACTAAGCTTTTGACACAGTTTCTGTATGCATTCTACGTAGTAGACTTCACATACTTGTTAATTTAGAAGAAACCCCAAACTCATCCCTAAGTAACTGAGTAACTCCCTAGATCCTGTGCTATGAAATGGGACAGCAGAATAGTACCAACCTTAGAAGTTGTTCTGTTTACAAAGATGTAGTATAATGGATCTAAGCAGAGAGTACTTAGAACATTTACAAAGTCAGCACTCAAAAAATTACCTATTATTAAAGTTCATTTTTAGAAAAAAACACCAACTTTTCCTTGAGTTATCATTTGTTTTCATGCTCAAATTAGGTAACACTTTATTTTCTAGACTTACCCTGCCGTCTCTCTCCTTACTAGCCCCTTATCTCTCTTTCTTGTGAACCGATAGTATTTTTGAAGTATTCTGAAATCAGGGTTTTTAAACCTAAACATCTGGGAATGTAGACATTTTGTGGGATACTTTTTTATTTCTTATTTATATGTTCTTCATTTACCCATTTTCCTCATGTTCTAGGAAGAAAATCCTACTTACTGATAATGCATATTCCCTTTTTCTAAGGAAAACAACAACATAGAAAATTGCACTGGAATTGAGATTTGGCTGTGTATCTGTGTAGCCCCTCCCAGTTTTATAATTCTAGGAATCTCTGAAATTAAAAATCCCGAATTTGAATAGGTGATGCCTCTGAAATCCCAGAGGACCACAGTTTTTCCCTTACTCCTTTTTGGGGGTGCGCGTGTGTGCGCGTGTTTACTAAGCCTGTGTGTATTTTCTACTTTCCCCATCTGACATCTGCTTTAGCACCAGCCTAGCTAACTGCTCTGTTGTCAAGAGTACTTTAGCCTTTTCATTATGAAAAGAGAAAGAAATGAAATGGTATTAAAAATCCTCCCACCCTCCCCCTACCTCACTTTTCTTTTGTGGTTTCTGAACAAGTTTCTTGCCATTTACCTTTGCATTTGCATTGCTTATTGATGGGCAATTTTAAAATTGTTTCTTGTGCTCTTTTGTTTCACTGTTCAAGAGCTAAAACAAAAGCTACCAGGCCCTTCGAGGTACACATTTGCATGCGGTGAGCGTTGCCCGAGGAAAAAGTAATTGCTAATGCATATTTATGTGGCACAAATTTGCCATTTGTTTATGCATAAAATTATCAATAGTTCAGGACGGCCCAGCCATAGAAAATGGTGACCTTTTTAGCTTAATAAATAGAAATCAGCTGTTATTGTGAAGAGATCAGCCATTTATTCTGTGTTGAGGGACATTGCCGGGAAAATGCAGATTGGGGCTGGCAATATCATTAAATGGAAGGCAAATGACCCTTTTGGTGGAGTCTATTATCCTTTATCTAATAGGGGATAAATGACTCTGGTGGCAAATGGAATAAAGAACAACAGTTTTGTTTTGTTGTTGTTGTTTTTTGTGATTTTATAACTATCTGAATTTTAAGCCAGTAAAACCGAACAGGAAATTTCTTGCTGACCTGTTGCTAGAATTCTCTCAAAAAGTACCTGTTTTAAAGTTACTTCCCCTACTCATTATTCTCGGACTATTTAAAAGTAAGTCAGGTGATATTTTTCCACAAAAAATGTCTTCCTTTAGTTTTTGGAGTTTGTTTTTTTTTTTTTTTTGGTGGAAGGCACACTTCTATCTTTGCATTAAAGGTAGCATTGCATATTATGCGGTTTCTCTGTATTTGATGTCTTCAAAATATTAAAAGTAGAAGAAAATTTTCTCAAAATATGAAAAGTTATCGATCTATTATAAAGCAAGGACTAAAAAAACAAAGAAACTAAGGATAATACTTTCTAAGTGATAAAAACGGCTTTTGGAGTAAATGGGTCCTTTGGATTGATGAATATACTGTAAATATAAAACCTTGTCTTCAGCATATTTCCTTAATACAGATACTCAGTGCACCTTTGTTGATTCTTTCACTGCTGTATCTGATGAATGAAATACCCTCGGTCTCCTCAGAGCTTGCCTGAGCCCATGGTTGACTGGCATGATCCCACACTACGTCTATTAGGCTAATAACTCTTTGGTGGGTTAGTGAACATTTTTGCCTCTTAGGACTTTTTTTTTCACCCAGATTTTATAATCATGACAGGATTTACAAGTCAGTGGAAATTGTATTTGTTTTTAAATACTATTATATATTGATACACTTACAATTTAATGTAATATGTGTAAGTTATGAAGCAAGATAATGAAATAGAGACCTGTAAACCCACCCCAGCACGTGGCTAAAATTTTGAAGCTACATACATGCACCTCTCAGATTGTGTTTCTTAACCCAAGCTCATCTCGCTGTGTGTAAAGTTTCCACAATAGAAGTTTTGCAGCTACTGATCTCCGGTCCTGCTGTACTTTGGTATGACAGTGCATTCTGCAGCATGTCACCAGAGTGACTGAGTGACATTTTACTGGCAGAAATGGAACTGTTGTTCCTTTTTAAAGTAGAGGGTGTAAACAGGATTCAGGCACTAGGGTACATTAGTCCATAAAATGAATATATTTTTTATGTCACTTATAAGGTATTGATTTTAGGTCCATTAGATTCACAGTTCCTAGTGGGGGAAAAACAGTGATTTAATGGGTAGGTTGGAATTTCAGAAGGAAGAGCAGAAGTGATTAACCCCTTCTTCTACTCCCTGCCTGGGTTATAGGGAAAAGGACAGAATTCTTATCATCTGTAGTTTTTGCAGTTTACAATGGTAACAAAATGGATTTGAGCTGTTATTATCGAGTCTTTAAATGTGGTAGGACTGATCACTCTGAGTTGCCAAAATTATATTTTTATAGGTAGTTTTGAAGTTGATGAATAAATTTTTGCAAAACCCAGAACATCTATATTTAGATTCTTAGCAACCTTAGATATTGTTTAGGGAGATTATAAATTTTGAAGGAATCGAACTTGTTTCTTTCTAGGGTAAAAAAGATTTTTTTCTTAACTCTAAGAAAAGGAAGTTCATCATGGTGTCACGCCAATATAACTTTTCTTAGGCAAGTTTTAAATGATAATAGAATGGCTGTTGTGGTAATTTTTAAAATAGGGTTTTTCGTGTTCTATAAATACATAGAAAATTATTGGTTTATACAAGCCTCTTTTCTGATAAGAGAATGACTGAAATACCATTTCACTTTTCTGTAGCTAAGTTCAGATGCAGAGCATGCATAATAATTTTAGTCAACTTCACATTAGCTAATGTCACCGGTACCTAAAAGGAATTTTCTCATAGGCTGCTATGTCTTTATTCAGCTATCTAAAAAAACAAACAAAACGTAATTATAATATAGGTACGAAATTTCTGAAAGTCTCAATTACCTTTCCAGTCTTCTGACATACTGATGTGTAGTGGTTGAAAAAAATATTCCAACTGAAATCTGGTTATCTAAAAATTTTGCCTGTCATCAGATTATAATACCAACAAACATTTTTGAAATTTCATATTTTAAGTTTTTCAAGTTCTGTAACAAAAATATAAAAATGCAAGCTCCTTCTTGTCAGTAAACTACCACCTGTGAATTTCTGTATTGCCCAAATATATGATGTGGCAAAATATCTCTTTTTCATTTTTGTGTAAATTCTGCTATGGTTGTCATGTTTGTTAAGATGTGGCATTTCACTTAATTCAAAAAAATAATGTTAGAGTTTAGGGTAGATTTTTTTTGTTAGTATAATTTTTAATGAAAATAAATTATTTTTTAATACTCAGCAGACTATATATGTACAGCCTTTATTTTACTTCAGTAACGTTATATCTAATGTTCAAAAATTTTAATGGGAATTTTTCACAGTTTAGGATACCTCTCCAATGGAGTGATTAATGAGCTAATGAAATAATGTAGATTCTTCTCTTTTTCAACATGGTAGCTTTTGGATTTCTGTGCTTACTGACAGAAGTGCTGATATTGGAATGAAGTAAAATCTCTCTCTACCAGGCATGCTCTGGGAAGATGGTAATAAAACTAAATCTTGTTAAAACAAAAATTATATTATGCCAATCATAGAAATTGATTGAAGTCTATTTAATATGTAATCTGCAAATAAGGGTAACATTTTGACTAGGGAGTCAAAATATTCGAAGATGAGAGAACCTCCAAAGCTTTTTATACCCCATCTCATCATCATTGCCACGGAAGAAGGGTTGGAACAAAACTGATAAAACGTTAGTGATCAGGAAGGATTTTGTATAGCATTGCCTTAAAGAACAATTAACATAATTACTGATTTACCCTTGAAATACAGCTCTAGTCTGACCTTTGGAGTCCCTGTTTCTTGGAACTGACTGCACACCATGATTCTTCAAAAGAATGTAATGTCTAAGGCAAAACAGTCTTTACGAGTTTATCTAGACCATTGTTTAACTAAAAGGTGACTTTTAGAAACCAGTTTCTTCAAGGTGCAAAGTTCAAAAGGGCATCTAAGGGCAATGACCTGGGGGGGGGGTTATTCCAACTCCATCAACCCTAGGAACCTGGATTCCGGGAGAATTAAATTGTTTCTTAATGCCATAGACCTTGTGATCAAAACTGAATAAGCAATGGCATGTTAAGGATGAACACTGAAGCATTATTCAATTCTCCTTGATTTGAACTGGTAGTGAAGAGACCGAGCGGGAACCCAGACTATAACTGCCGCTATGTATGGGTTTCCTGCTTTCATAAGTCTGATTCTTGGGAATTTCAACTGATTGCCAGGGACATTTTTGTTCAGCCTGGGGAAACTGGAAACAAAGCCAGAGTTTTATTTACTCATGAGAGTGGCAAGAGCAGTATTTCTGAAGTTAAACTGCGCAGTGCAATCAAAGAGATAATATAGCAGGGGATATGAGTGGATAGATGTCTGAATGGCTGCCACCAAAAGTTACTGTGTTGACCGTTGCTGTCGAACATTAGAATGGAATCAAGGAAGGGACCTGAGAGGACACTTGAAGACCTCTCATAAATCCTTCTAGAGAAACAAGATGCCTTGATGTAGTCAGTCCTAAAGCTGCTACAGGATTTTACATGAAAGTTAGACCAAATGAACAACTTTTGAGGAGATAAAGCTTTTGTTTTAATTCTGGTGCCATTAAATAATGCTTTTTCTTCCATAAAATATAATATTATTTTGAAAATCTTAGGAACAATCTGCTTCTAAGAGTAATATGTTGATATGTTTACTAAAAAGAAACAATGCACTATTAATGGTCTAATTTTATTTTTTCCAGCATTCCTCTTGCTGATGACACGGTTCCTGTTTGAATCTGTTTACAAGATTCTGAAAACTGAGCAGAGAATTTTGGCACTGTGCTGGGTAGGAAAAAGGTATATTCATAAAGCACATAATACATACATTTGAAAAATCAATTACTACATTAGCTAAGTAACAAAAATGGAAGTTTATATACCTTCTATTATTTTTAATTTAATGTAAAAATATGCAGAGTCTATCCATATAAAACTATAGAATATAATCTTATATTTAGACAACAGCTGGCTTTGTATTTATTGTTTTGAGACTATGTGAAGGTAATGTCTCTAAACTGGCAGATGATAGTGACATTTCTTTTTTTAATGAGATACATTTTTCTCAAAGTTGCAAAAGATTTTTTTTTCCTCCACGGAAAAATGTGTTGGAAAAAAAAATTGTTGTTACTTTTTTTTTGCTTCTGCAAAGAAATATTTTGGGTCACAATGGGTAGGTCATACATTTTAGAAAAATTTCCATGGGCTATTAAGTATTCCAGGGTGTATTTCTGTAAACACATACAAAAATGCAGTTTTGCTGAGGTCAAACAGATATTTTCCAGTTTGCTTGGCAGATAAATTTAGTGGCCGTCTACCTGTGTGTGCATTTATGAAATGCTTGTTTGCCTTTTCAAGAGTAGTTACATTCTTGGGGACATGAACTAAAAGTTTGACTATGGACCTAGAATTGAAAATCCTTTTATAATCCTTTGACATCATGTGGGTCATTGCAGGTAAGGAATCGTGTTGTTCAGAAGAGGTTTATCCCCATTAGGACAGAAAAGGAATTCTCCTACTAGTTGGTACCAAAAATAATAATAAAAAGGTGGTTTTGCATAATGACCTAAAACTTATTTATTCATAATCCACTCTTCAAATCTTATAACTTCTGTCTCTAGAACTTCAAGATACAAGTGTATTTGTAAAAACCCTTAGGATCAATCGTAGTTGTTACATTCTTTAATGACTAGCTTCTTAATAATCCTAAATAGTATTGTTTAAGTATTTATAAGTACAGCTTCATATTTTTGTAGACGAATTTAACAATAAATGTAGAAAAAGGCATAATGAGTACTAGAATTTGATTCTAACAAAAAGTGGACTAAATCACAAATTAATTATTGCAGATATAAAACCTCTATAGTTTTTATGTTAAAGCACCAGTATAAGCAAAATTAAAAGGCAAATGAGAAGCTGAGGGTGCTACTTCCAATAAATATGGCAAACATCATATGTAAAGAGCTGTTATAAATTATAAGAAAGACACTAAAATCTTAATTAAAAAATAGCAATATATTAAAACAAATAATTAGTGAGGAATACAATTCTTATACAAAAAGCTAATTAAAAAAATCCAAAGTTACCCCCCTCACTATCAAAACAGTAAAAAATAGTTTTGAATGAGAATATTTTAACAAGAATGTGGGAAAATAAGAACTTTCCATAATGCTTGGAAAAAGGTGATATTTGTTGACCTTTCCAGGAAATGATTTGGCAATTTCTGTTAAGAGCCTTATGTTTTAAAAAATATTATATGTAATATTTCTATTCTACTAGTTTGGATAAAATTAAGTTGCAGATAACCCCAAATAGCAATTTAAACATATAGAATTTTGATTCCATTTATATGAAATGTCCAGAATAGGCAAATACATAGAAACAAAAACAGATTAGTAGTTGCCAGAGACTGGTGGAGGAAGGGCTGAACTCACTGATTAATGAGTTCACTACAGTTTGGGTGATGGAAATGTTCTGGAATTAGATAGTGGTAACAGTTGAACATTGTGAATGTACTCCCAAACCCAAAAACCAAACCTGTTGCCATCGAGTCCATTCTGACTCATAGTGATCCTGTAGGACAGAGTAGAACTGCCCCTGTAGGGTTTCCAAGGAGCAGCTTGGCGGACTCAAACTGCCAACCTTTTGGTTAGTAGCCGAGCTCTTAACCACTGTGTCACCAGTGCTCCAATATTGGTGAATCTTATGTGTATTTTACCACGATTACAAAAAACAGGCAGACAGAAAATAAAGAATTTTATTTTTATTTTATATAAAGTTTGTATAGGCAGTTCAGAGCTTGGTGATTGGCTCCTTAGACATCAGAGACACAGGCTCTTCATCTTTTGCTTTGCTAGTCTGAACACATGACTTTCTCGTAGTATTTTGGAATATTTAAAATGCATATTCCAGCTATTATGTTCGTATTCCAGAAAACATGATGGAAATTAACAGAAGAGCATGCTCCTGTCTTTGAGGACATCTTCTGAAAGGTGCACACACCGCTTCTACTTACATTCCACTGGCCAGGACATAGTCACATAATCATGCCTTCCTACAAAAGAGGCTGAGAAATGTAGTTTTTATTCTGAAAGATAACTGTTGGGCAGTTCTTACAGTGGAATAATAAGAGTCTGGGTATTAGGTTTAAACCAGTATTGTCTGCTGCCTTCACTTCCAAGAGGCTAATTTAATAACATATTCAAAGAGGGAGAAAAAATTTGTGTAAAAGATGTTCAATTTCATATATTTATAATGAGAAGAACTTGAGATTGACTTAACTGTTCAGCAAGAGACAAGTGGTGAAATAAATTTGCGTCCATTTATATAATTATGCAGCCAGTAGAATATTTTGAAAGAATTTTTAAAGACACATGTGTTTATGGCATGATGCAATGTTGAATGAAGCAAGTCAGATTCCACACTGAAGATGCAGTGTATTTCAAAATTTGTATGTGTACACACACACACACACACACACACACACACACACACACACACACACATACACATATTCACCTATATGTACATATTGCTGCTATTGTTAGGTGCCCTCTGAGTCAATTTAGACTCATAGGCATCCCATATGACAGAGTGGAACTGTCCCGTAGGGTTTTCTAGGCTGTAATCTTTATGAGAGCAGATCACCAGGTCTTTTCTCCCATGGAGCTACTGGTGGGTTCAAACTACCGGTCTTACGCTTAGCAGCTAAACACTTAATCATTGTACCACTGGGGCTCCTTACATGCATGTATTACAAACATATAAAAATTAACAGGAAAAATAGCTGAAAGGCAATATACCAAATAATAATAGCTCTGAATCATAGAATCATGAGAAATTTTAATTTTCTTCATAGTTTTTTTTTAACCTGTAAGCATAATCTAATACAGTAGGCCGTCTGTATCTCTGGGTTCTGTATCTGTGATTCAACCAACCATGGATCAAAAATATTTGGAAAAAAAAAGTTTCAGAAAGCAAAACTTGAATTTGCCGTGCCCTGAGCACTATGCTGAATCCCCTCAAATGAAGTGTGTAGGCATCCCCTGCTGTAGCCTCTCGCCATTTCACAGATCCCCAGTTTCTCCCCAGCATTCACTGTCTGAACATAGTTCACCTCTCATCTTGCCATTATTCCCTAAAAATACAGTACTATTTAACAACTATTTACATAGAATTTGCATAGTATTAGCTATTATAAGTAATCTAGAGATGATTTAAAGTATACAGCAGGTTGTGCATAGGCTTATATGCAAATACTATGCCATTTTATATAAGGGACCTGAGTATCTGCAGATTTTGGTATCCCTGGGGATCCTGGAACCAATCCCCAGTGATACGGAGGAACGACTATACTAAAATTTGAAAAATATAAATGTGGGATTCCCAAAAGGTTTACATTAGTACATACATGTATCTACTCAAGGAGAGGTGAAACAGCCCAGCACCTACCCTTTTCTGCAGTTTTCCTGATGTTTGGTTGTAATGAACCTTCCCCCTAAGTAGAGCCACATAAAGGTTTCTGGTATTTATTCTTTCAAGGGCAAAGAGAAAAACATTAGACTCATTTTTCTTGTATATAAGTGAAGGAAGTTGAGCCTTGCAATTTTATATTAAGAATATTTTCTTTCAAGAGGTGGGGCCAAGATGGCAGAGTAGTCAGATGCTTCCTGTGGTCCCTCTTACAACAAAGACCCAAAAAAAGCAAGTGAATTGACTATATATGACAATCTAGGAGCCCTGAACATCAAAGGCAAAGTTGAGGAATCAGACTGAGCAGCAGGGGGAGGGAGCGATGGTTCAGAAGCAGCGAGGAGTTGGCAGACCTGACCCAGTGGGAACTGGCACCCTAAGGGCTGAATTGGCTGGCGTGCACAGTGAGGCAAGCAGTGGCATGCAGGATGAGCTTTCTACATCGGGAGAAACTGAGCAATGGAGAATCTACTAAAATTTCCAGAACCAGTGAAAAGCGGTGCTCAGTCGGCAAAAGATAAGTACATGTATCTAACCTACCGCACAAATCAAAAAACACCCCTTTGGGAAAAACTTCTCTCCCTCCTCTTCACTGGGTCCTGGCTGGTGTCAGCAATTGCTGCCTCCCCTGGGCTGGAAGTAGGAACTGTCACTAACCCTGAGACATTTTCCTGGCCTTGGAGAGGGAACAAATTAATAAACAGGGAAGAAATAATCTGCCAGCTCCCCTAAGCCAGGAACTCAGGGTAGACACAGCTCCTTTGCCTAGGTGCAGGCATAAGGGGTCCACGGACTTTGAATGCCTTACACCCCTGGATGGACCTGTGTGGGCCCATTTCATCAGTGTAGTCCCTCATTATCATAGTACAACAGGGTATATACTTGAAGCCTAACTTCAACTGTTATCAGCTATATGGTGGAGTGGCAGGTTCATGACATTTGACACTGCTCTGCCAATTAAGCAGGTTCCTCCCCTCCCCACATCAGGGGCCTGAGGACTGGTGGCTTCATCCACACCACCTAGCCACCTGCAACAGGGGTCCAAGAATAAGTGGTGCCTCCCAGTCCTTACACCCAACAGCATTGGGTGTCCATGGTCCGGCTGCAAAACCGGCCCACCTACACACTCTAGGGAACAGGGACATGTTTTTCTCCCAGATACTCCATGGCAGCTATCAGCGCCCTGCCTTGCTCGGCATGTGACCCCCTACTGCAGCCAGATACATGTGCCTACTCCAGTCACCCTGCCTGTCTAGGAGTGTAGGTGAGGGCCTGCACCACACACTTGGTGACTAACTACTTGGACACCTGAGCTGGATCCATACAAGAAAAGTAAACAGACTCCTGGGCTCATATACCTAGTAACAAATCTCACCACCTGGTGACAGGACGTTAGAGCTTCAAAAGCACCAAAAATCAAACTAGCTTGCAAGAGCAGCCTATTTGGGCATATCAAAATAAGAAGCTAGAACACAGTAAGATAAAATAAATCATAAAATAAATAAATATAATAACTTATTGATGGCTCAAGATAACAGTCAACATCAAATCACATAAAGAGGCAGACCATGATGGTTTCAGCAAGCTCCCAAAACAAAGAATTACGAAACCTTCCAGAGAAAGATAACTTCTTGGAATTACTGGAGGTAGAATACAAAAGATTAATATACAGAACTCTTCAAGAGATCAGGAAGGAGATCATGCAAAATGCAGAACAAGCCAAGAAACAAACAGAAAAAGCAATAGAGGAACTTAAGAAGATTATAGAAGAGCATAATGACAAATTTAACAGGTTACAAGAATCCATAGAGAGACAGCAGAACACACAGACAAAGCAATAGAGGAACTTAAGAAGATTATAGAAGAGCATAATAACAAATTTAATAGGCTGCAAGAATCCACAGAGAGACAACAAACAGAAATCCAGAAGATTAACAATAAAATTTCAGAGTTAGACAACTCAATGGAAAGTCATAGGAGCAGAATTGAGGCAATGGAAGTCAGAATTAGTGAGATTGAAGATAAAGCACTTGACACCAACTTACTTGAGGAAAAATCAGATAAGAGGATTTAAAAAAATGAAGAAACCCTAAGAATTATGTGGGACTCTATCAAGAGAAATCACCAACAAGTGATTGGAGTACCAGAACGGGGGGGATAACAGAAAATATAGAGAGAATTGTTGAAGATTTGTTGGCAGAAAACTTCCCTGGTATCATGAAAGATGAGAAGATATCTATCCAAGATGCTCATCAAACCCCACATAAGGTAGATCCAAAAAGAAAGTCACCAAGACATATTATAATCGAATTTGCCAAAACCAATGATTGAGAATTTTAAGAGAGGCTAGGGATAAACGAAAAGTCATCTACAAAGGAAAGTAAGTAAGACTAAGCTCGGACTACTCAGCAGAAACCATGCAGGCAAGAAGGCAATGAGATGACATATATAAAGCCTTGAAGGAAAAAAGTTGCCAGCCAAGAATTCTATATCCAGCAAAACTGTCTCTCAAATATGATGGTGAAATTAGGGCATTTCCAGATAAACAGCGGTTTAGGGAATTTGCAAAAACCAAACCGAAATTACAAGAAATACTAAAGGGAGTCCTCGGTTTGAAAATCAGTAACCTCAGATAACAACCCAAGACTAAAATACAGGACAGAGCAACCAGATATCAATGCAAATAGGGAAGTCACAAAAATAAATGAAAGCTAAAACACTGAAAATAGAGAAGCAGAGATGTCAATATGTAAAAGATAACAACATTAAAACAAAAAAGAGGGACTCAAAAATGTAGTCATAGATCTTTCATACAGAGAGAAAGTCAAGGCGATATAAAGAAATAGAAGAGTGGTTTAAACTTAAAAAAACGGGTAAATATTAAGGTAACCACAAAGGAAACTAACAATCCTACACATCAAAATAAAACACAAGAAAAATATAAAGACAGAGCAAATACAAAATCAACAGCAATGAAAAAGATAAAAAGAAAATATATAAAGAAAAACAACTCAGCACAGAAAATTATGTGGAACAAAGAAAACTGTCAACAACATTCAAAAAAAAAGACATCAAACTGACAGCACTAAACTCATAACTGTCATTAATTACAATGAATGTAAATAGACTAAATGCACCAATAAAGAGACAGAGAGTGACAGATTGGATAAAAAAACGCGGTCCATCTATATGCTGCCTACAAGAGTACACCTTAGACTTAAAAATACAAACAAACTAAAACTCAAAGGATGGAAAAAAATACATCAAGCAAACAACACTCAGAAAAGAGCAGGAGTGGCAATATTAATCTCTGACAAAATAGACTTCAAAGTAAAATCCACCACAAAGGATAGGTACACTATATAATGATTAAAGAGTCAATACACCAGGAGGACATAACCCTAATATTTACGCAGCCAACAACAGGGCTTCAAAATACATAAAACAAACTCTAACAGCATTGAAAAGAAATATAGACAGCTCCACAATAATAGTAGGAGACTTCAACACACCACTCTTGGTGAAGGATAGGACATCCAGATAGAAGCTCAGTAAAGACAAGGAAGATCTAAATGCCACAGTCAAGCACCTTGATCTCATAGATATATACAGAACCCTCCACTGAACAGCAGCCAAGTATACTTTCTTTTCCAACGCACATGGAACATTCTCCAGAATAGACCACATAATTAGGCTATAAAGCAAGCCTTAACAGAATCTAAAATATTGAAATATTACAAAGCATCTTTTCTGACCATAAAGCCATAAAAGTAGAAATCAATAACAGAAAAAGCAAGGAAGAATATTTTTTCTTTGTTTTTTTTAGAAGAGTATTATTTTACCTTAGAATAATAAAGGAATGAGATTATAACTTAGCTCAGTGAAAAATCACAATAAGATATAAATCTGAGAAATCCTTGTAGCAACAGTAAGAGAACACACTTTTTTTCCTTAACCTAAGCTGACTTCACACTTTGGACCTTACAAGAGTTACATAATGGTTAGGATCGTGGCTTTGGAGCCACAGTGTTTGGATTCAGCTCTTCACTGTACAGTTTATTACTTGTCTGTTGTTGAGTATGTTACTTAACTGCTAAGCCTCAGATTTATCATGTGTAAAATGTAAATAATATTGGAAAACAATATACAATCAAAATACTTAGTACAAGTACACTGGTACATCTATACTAATATTAAACAAAATAGAGTGTAATACCCAAAGCATGACGGGAGATGAAGTCACTTTATGAATGATTGAAGTTTCAGTTCAATAGGAAGATAGGCTAATTTTAAATCTAAGTGACCCTAATAACATAACCTCAAAATATATTAAGAAAAAATTGACAGAACAGCAAGCAGAAATAAACAGATCCATGATAGCAGTGGATATTAACGCACTTTTCTTAGCAATTTATGCAATAAAATAGAAAAAAATATCAGTAAGGATTAAAAGATAAGATTGCAAAACTTGACCTCATAAACATATGTAGAACCTTGCATACACCTGCAAAATTCACACTATTTTCAAGCACATATGGGGTATTTACAAAAATTGACTATATGCTGAATCATAAATTAGGCTTTGATCATTTTAAAAGAATTGAAATCATACCACAATGAAATTAAGCTGGAAATGAATAACAAAAGTATAGCTAGAAAAAATACCCTGTTTCAAAATTAAGAAATCACAATGGAAATAAGAAAATATCTTAGTCAAAACAATGATGAGAATCCTACCTATTACAGTTGTGGAGTGCTGCTAAGAAGTATTAACAAGGAAATTTAGGCCAAATATTCATCTCAAGGAGTTATAAAAAGAACAACCAAATAAAATCAAGAAAGTAGGAGGAAGAAATTAATTAAAGTAAGAACAAATTTAATGAAATGGGAAATAATCACATAAATGAAAGGAGCATTAAAGCCAAAATTCTTGAAAAAAAATGAATAAATTTTCCAAACTTTTGTTACAACTAAGCGAGAAAAATTGTGACAAGGGTCAAATAACCAACATCATAAATGGAAAAGGAGATATTACAACAGATGTGCAGATATGAAACAGGTAATAAGGAACATTATGAATAACTTTGTAAATATGAAAAACTATATGAATAGAAAAATTCTTAGAAAAATACAATTTAGCAAAGCTTATTCAAAAAGAGATAGAGAACTTGAATAACTCTGCAACGATTAAAGAAATTTAATTCAGTAATCCAAAATTTCCCTACAAAGAAAATTACAGACATACACAGCTTCACAGACAACATCTACTATGCCTTCAAGGAATAAATAAGTCTAATCTTCACAAGTTTTTTTTAGAAAATAGAAGAAGAGGTAACAACACACAACTCATTTTTATAAGGGCTATAAATCCTTGATACCATATTGACAAGGGCACTATCAAAAAGGAAATTTACAGGCAGATTCATCTTAGGAATATAAATGGAAAAATCCTCAATGAAATATTTAAAAAACAAATATAGCAATATATAAAAAATTTAATGTACCCAAGGTGGTTTATTCCAGAAATGCAAGGTTCATTAACATGTAAGATAATCAATCAATATAGTACAGGAAGGTATTAAAGGAAGGTATCATGTAATCACTTTCATAACTACAAAAAAGCATTCCATAAAATTGTCACCATTTATTCCTGATTAAAAAAAAATTAATGAAATTAAAATAGGAGGTAACTTCCTCAATCTGATATAAACTACATATAGCAAATAAAAATAATAAATCATTGAAAATTTTTATTCTGTGATCAAGAATACAAAGATATTTTCTATCACCACTGCTATGTGATAGCATTTTTATGGAGGTCCTGACCAATGGAATAAAGCAAGATAAAGAAATAAAGTTACTAGGAATGAAAAAGGAACAACTGTTATTACTGGCAGATGATATTAGTTAATAAGAGAGTTTAGCAATGTTGATGCATACAAAACAATACACAGAAATCGACTATATTTCTATGTATCACCGTCAGATTTTATCTAGTGCCTAGTAATAAGAGATGTGCAATACCTCTCTGAGGCCGTGGTGGTTCAGTGGTAGAATTCTCACCTTCCATAAGGGAGACCTAGTTCGATCCTCACCCCATACACCTCATGCGCAGTCATCACTCATCTGTCAGTGGAGGCTTGCGTGCTACTATGAACAGGTTTCAGTGGACCTTCCAGACTGAGATGAACTAGGAAGAAGGGCCTGGTGATCTACTTCCCAGAATCAGACAACAAAAATCCTATGGATCACAACGGTCCAATCCACAACTGATCGTAAGGATGGTGAGTGACTGGAAAGTGTTTTTCATAGGATTGTCATGTTTTGGGGCCAACTCAACGTCAACTAACAACAGGACCTCTACAGGAAAAATTGTGGAACTTTATTAAGAAGTGTTTTTGTAAAAGATTGAAATAAAATGATGAGCTATATTATGTTCATGGAATGGAAATCCCAGCGTTACAAAGATACCCATCACTCCCAAGTTAATTTGCAAGCAGAGTGGACTCACGATCAAAATGCCAACTGGTTGTTTTGTCTCTGCTTCTTCGTTTGGATAGTCTTTTCTTTCTTTCTCTTTTTTTTTGTGGAATGTACCATGCTGATTTCTAAAATGCAAAAGGCAAAGAATAGTCAAGACACTCTTTAAAATGCAAGAATGGCTATGGGTACTTGACCTGCTGACATTACAAAGCTCTATTAATTAAGCAAGTGTGCATTGCAAGTAGCCAAACGGAGCAGCATAGAGAGCTCAGACATCTGCATATATGGATAGTTTATTTATAATAAGGGTTGTTCTTCAAAACAGTAGAGAGACGACAGAATTTTGAATAAGTGTTGCTGGGAAAACTGATTATCTATGGAAAAAAAAGAAATTTGGTTCCTACCTAACACCACACACAAAAATCACTATCAAGTGGTCAAAGTGTTAGAGGGAAAGCAATAAATCTCCTATAACAGAATCTAAGAGAATGATTTTATGACTTGGGAATAGAGAAGAATTTCTTAAGACATAAAAGCACACATCCAACATGAAACTTGTTTATCAGAAGGCACCATAAAAAGAGAAAAGACAGGGCATGGAGTGCAAGAATAAGTTCATAACATGTATAACTGACAAAGGTGGTATCCAGAATAGATTTTTTAAAACTTTTACACATCCATGAGAAAAATTTATACAATCCAATAGAAAAATGGGCAAAAGAAGAAAACCAAATGTCTAATAAACATATGAAAAAGTCTTTAAACTCAGTAGTAGTCAGGGAGATACAAATCAAACTCATAATGAGATCCTATTACCTATGCTTCAGATGAAGGAAAACGAAAATATCCAGCAGTTCAAAGTGTCGGCCAAGATGTAGAGCAATGACAACTCTCATACAGTGTTTGTAGGACTGTACACTGGAACATTCACTTTTGATACAGTATCTAATAAAGTGGAAATTCATAGTCCCTGTTGGAGCAACAGCAGTCTAAGGTACACAGTGAAACCTGTAACAGCCAGAACTCCACAGGACTGTCTTACTTTTCCGGGTTTCCCAAGTTTTCCACCTTTGACAGGGTGTTAGTGGAAAATATTTGAGTTTTCCTTCTCTGACAGGCTTCTGCTTTACACAGGTTCTGACTTTTGCAGGTTTTACTGTATTTCATAATATGTGAATGTTAAAACAGTAAATAGTTAACATAGGTTTTCTTTATTACTTTGTGGTGTATTATGTTTTAGGAAGGAAAAACATGGTAGTGAATAATGTAAATTAAACTGATTCATCTTTCAAAATTAGGTGAAATAATCTGATATTTGCTAAGAATTTCTTACATTGAATATTAAGAATAATAGGATAATGAAATAAGCATTTATTCACTATAAAAGATATTAGGCATTGCTGTTAGGATGAATAGAAGTAAAATGTTTTGAGGACTATAAAATTATGGATATTTTATTTATATATACTTTGAAATATATCTCTATGCTAAAATGTCCTTTGCACATCTCAACAATACCACAAAAAGACTTAGTTGAATTCCAAATTTATATTCCTTTGACCAAGAATAACATGGCAAAATTGAAAAACTTCACATAGGTACTGTAAATCCAAGATTTTGTGGAGGTGAATTAAGGAGAGTGCTTAGTTATGCCATTGGTGGCAGTTATTTTTGTTTTGCTTATCTCCTTCTGTGTTAACATTCTTTTAAAATATCGCTGCATTTATAGTTATTTACTTTAACCATTTAGCCAGTTAATAATTTGTGATCCTAAGTAGTTGTTATTTGTACATGCCTTTCGGTCACCTTTCTCTTTTACTTGCAAATAAGCAGCCTTTTTGCTTTATTTATCAAATCCAATCACTTTGTTTTTTCAGTTACCCTAATCTAGAAAGTAAAACTCTTTATTGGTTGAAAAAGGAAAATAATCCCAATATACTGTAAGTTGTCAAGTGAGTTCTGTATAATTAAAGATTACCCTGCAATACACAATTTTTAAGGCATTTATCCTGACAGGGTTCACTGGCCTTTGAGAATGAGCCACTTTGTTGACAAATCTATCATCTAAATTGTGCAGCATTAATGAGAACTCTGAGCAGCATACTCTTACATTTTAATGTGGGTGGCGGGTAAAAAAAAAAATCACCTGAATATGATTGAAGTTTATTTTAAAAAGGTCTGCCACCTGTGGATAAAAGTCTGCATTACTCTGAACATGTAATAATTAACAAGACTGAAACACCATAGCAAAATCCAATGACCCTCTGAAATAAAAACCCTGGCTATTATTTAAAAAAAAAAAGAAAAAGGAGGCACTGATATTCACAGTTATGCAAATACAGGGCTCTTGATGCTACATAACTGTGAAACTAATTATTCCTGTTCTATACCGCCATCCATATTTTTCTAGTAACATATGGTAGAATTGATTCTTGAACGTATCGTCTTTGCATTGGAATCCCTCATTTCTTAATTAGCAACTAATTATAGGATCATATATTTCTTGAATTATATAAATTCATATTTCTCAATCTCTTTCAGAACCCTTTATAGATCATCTTTTATTAGTACACTTGCATCTTTTGAGTAAGACTCCTTTTATGATATATTCTCAGCCTAGTTTTATCAAGGTAATGAAATGTTATAAGTAAAAACACCATGAAAAGTAGGTGAAAAGAATATTTATATCTAATGGTATCATACCCTTATAATTTTTTCTCAACTTACCATCTAGTGAATGTACATATAATTCACAGGTGAAATTTTATTAGCACAAGTTGAGTTTCAAAGTTTATTTCGTAACGTGTGTCATAATGCAATCATGGTAGAGATGCTGCCTTCCACTGGTCTTGGAACCAGATATTGCTTCTTAACAAGCCAATGCTGATCCATTTGAAGGAGCCCTAAACCATGAGCCTGGCAGAAAATAATGGCTTATGCAGAATTCCTTTGGCTATGGCTTTCATCTTCCTTGTTGATAAAGAATAGTGAGTGAGAAAACATTCAAAAGTTATGTAGAAAAAATAGAGTTCTATTAGTCTTTAAAGTCAGTTCATTAGCTATGAGTCTTAGTAATTTAATCACGACCACTTGAGCGTTGTTCTCTTGTTCAGCCATTATTTGTAATAAAGAGGATTATTTCTTCCAAATAATATAATGCATGACCTGTTGACCAAAATCTTTAAAATAAGGTATGTGAGCAAGCAGTTGCTCATTTCTGTGCACATATTTAGGACAAGCAACAAGGAAGCAATTCTAACCATAATAATTTAAGAATAAACCATGCACCCAAACTGTCTCCATAGAACTTCCTGCATAATTAGATTTTACATTTTATCCAGGGAAGAAGTTTTGCCCTGGGTCACATTTTGTAAATGAAAATGAATTTTGCATAAATTATTGAAGTTGAACTGCCGAGATTCATTATAAAATGTAATATATATATATATATTTTTTTTAGTATTTATAAATGATGATGTCTTCTATTTTCTTAAATGATGTCTGTATCTATGGATCTTTTATGTTGTCGTTGTTAGTTGCTGTCGAGTCAATTCTGACTCATGGCAACCCATGTGTGTAAAGTAGAACTGCTCCATAGAGTTTTCAAGGCTATGACTTTTCAGAAACAGATCACCAGGCAGGCCTGTCTTCTGAGGCTCCTCTGAGTGGGTTTGAACTCCCAACCTTTTTGCTAGTAGTCTAGTGCTTAACTGTTTGCATCACCCAGTGACTCCTTTTATAGAATTTATAAAACAACTTATATTTTATAATGGACCATTGATGTTTCATAATATAATACGATACCATACAATATGATATAAACACAATGCCATAAATTGTTTGGTCTGTAAGTAGAGAATTTTACTTCTCTCTTGTCGTGGTAAAAGGTTTTTTTTTTTTAATGGCTGACATTTTCATTTTATTTAATATAAGGTCTGCTGAAGCATCAAATGTAAAAAGTAAAATATTCTGACAGAATAATAGGATTTTTTTGTTCTGTTATTGTGGTAAAAATATAACAAAACATTTGCCAATTCAGCACTTTTTACATGTATAATTCAGTGACATTGATGATGTTCATCATCTGTGCAACTATCACCACTATCTGTTCCCAAATTATTTCACCACCATTAATGGAAACTCAGTACCCTCTAAGCCAAAAAAAAAAAAAAATCAACAGTAAAAACAGTTGCCTTTAAGTGGATTCTGACTACTGGTGGTCCCTGGTGTTTCAAAGTAGAACTGTGCTCCATAGGGTTTTCATGGCTATGAAGTACATCTCCAGACCTTCCTTCTGAGGCACCTCTGGGTGGGTTTGAACTGCCAGCTTTTCAGTTAATAGTCCAGTGCTTAAACAATAAGCAAAGACTCTGCCTTCTCCTCTCCCTGGTAACTGTTCATACACTTTTATCTCTATACATTTGCCTATTTTCTATAAGTGGGATCATGCAATATTATACCTTCTGTGACTGCCTTATTTCACTCAGCATAATGTTTTCAAGGTTCTTCCATGTTGTAGCATGTATCAGGACTTCATTTCTCTTTAGGGCTTAATAATATTCCATTACACGTGTGTACCGCATTTTGTTTGTACATTCATGTGTTGATATACATTTAGGTTGTTTACACCTGTGGCTTTCATTAACTGTGCTGCAGTGAACATTGGTATACAGGTTTCTATTTATGTTCCTGCTTCCAGTTCTTTTGGGTATATACCTAGGGTGGGGATGGCTGGGTCGTGTGGTAATTCTTTTTAACTTTTAGAGGAACTTTCAGACTGTTTTCCACAGCAACTGTAACATTTTGTATTCCCACCAGCAGTGGATGAGGGTTCCAATGGTAAAGTTTTTTGATACAAGTTTTGCTTGTAGGCATTTCAAATCTGTGTGAAAGGAGTGGTTTTAGGACAATTTCCTAAGTAGTTAGGAAAAAAAAAAAGATTTGAATTAAATTTATATACCATTCCCGAACCGAAACCCATTGCCATCGAATCAATTCCTCCTCATAACCACCCTAGAGGACCGAATAGAACTTCCCCATAGGGTTTCCACGGCTGTAATCCTTATGGAAGCAGGCTACCACATCTTTTTCTCACAGAGTGGCTGGTAAATTCAAACCGCCGAACTTTTGGTTAACAGCTGAGCTCTTAACCACTGTGGTCCTTTTATATACATTACTCATGTAAATTGTAGGAGGATTAAAGGTTTAACTTCTCAGTAATAGCAACTATAAAAAACACTAAGAGATTGTGTTGGTGAATGTTTACATAAATAGGAGTAGGATTGGAAGTAAGTTCTTTTTCAGTATTACTCCAAAGCAGAAATATAAAAAAAAAATTCTGATAGATTTTATTAGATAAATGTAAAAGCTTTTTTCACTTTTAATGATAAGCATGACAGACAAATAGGAACTGAGAGAAATATTTGTAGGACATTAGACTGAACCATATCAAATTGCTGTTTTTGTTTAAAATTTTTGACTATCAGCAATTTTTTATGTTCAACATATGTAATTAAAATGTAATTTAAACTGCTTTTAAATAAATAGAAAAGTAGAGAAATAATTTCAATATTGAGTTACTAAGAGAAAGAAAGCAATGGTGAATAAACATTTAAACTGCTTGATATTAATAAGTAATCAAGAAATGCAAATTAAATGGGAGATCCTAGTTCATTTAGCAAACTAGCAAAGTTTAAATATGCCGTAATGATCAATGCTGAAGAGACTGCGTGAGATGAGGCCACTACTCACTTACTGTGGCTTGTAATGTAAATTGCATTAATGCACCAGAGCTTTATTTCACACAGTGTACATTAAAAGTCTGTATATGCTATTGTGCTTCTAGGAATTTTGCTAATACGTGTGTGTGTAGCTGAAAGGATATAGTATTGTTTACAGTAAAACAAAATTGAAAACAACATGTATACTAAAAAACGGACTATGAGTTTGTAAATTGGGAGGTTTGTATACGATAGAATACTAATTCCATTTTAAAAATGATGTAATGACATGCAAAACTTCAGCCTGGGTTATTTTAAATGTTCAAGAAATATTTTTTTAATGGATGCATGTATGCACACACACACACATACGCGCACAGGTTTGTATCATGCACAGAACAAAAATACTGGAAGAATCTACAAAATGCTAAAAGGCTATATACCTAGACTATAGGATTTGCACTGATTTAATTTTTTTTTCTTTTTGCTTTTGTGTATTAGCTATTTTTCTTTAATGAACATACATTAATTTCATTTTAAGAAAAAATACACATTGTTGTTGAAAATTTATACATCAATGTAGTAACCCATACAGTTTTTCTAATAGCATTTTCAATATAGATTGCTATATAAAATACCTAAAATTTGTTGTTTTAATTTTTTAATTAAAAAAATCTGGAGAACAAAAAAATTTCTTTTTTTATTGTTCACTATATTTCAACTGAAGTCTGTGTGGCCAGGATAATGTGCTGTAACAGCGGCAACAGATTTATTCAAGGTTTGCTCAAAAACCCCAGCAGTGGGTGCGAACACACTGCTTCAGAAGGCAGAGGGCTTCAGGGTTGAGCTTCCCTGAATGTTGGGCAGTTCTTTATGTTTCACCAACTTTTGCTTTCATTCAAATTCCACCTGGTCCCACTGTCTGAAAACAATACCCCAGATTTAAGATTTTTCGAGTACTTTGGAAATAAGTCTAGATCATGTGTAGTAGACAAGAGATAATTCTTAAGATAGTCACCTTTTGAAAACCATCATATTAAATTTTTATACCACTCTTTTAGTGTTTCTGTATGCACTTTTTAAAAATGAGGCAGTTATCTCATTCTTAGGAATATCGTTCATGTCCATGAATTCATAAATGTATCTGCAGCTGAATTTTTTAAGGTTTTCTGCATTCCCCCCTCCCCTTGTTTTTCTCACCTTTATAACCAAACATCTCAATAAGCAAGTGATTAGTGCAATAAAATGATCCAGGAGATGAAGCAATTTTTTAAAATAAATATATTTGATACAATGTTCAAATGAACTAACCTTGTTAGATTTAAGAAAACTGCTTTTACAAAGTGAATTCTATGTTCTTCTAGTGCCCAGTATACCTCAGATGGATACTTAGTGAATTTGGATTGATAAACATTTTAACTATTTTTAAACTTTAATTAACAACACTGACATTTAAAAACATAGAAAAACATTTTAATTGTAGGAATAGAAATTACCTAACTGCAAAATAAAATTTATTTAAAAAAATTTTTATTATACTTTAAGACTACAAATAGTAGAGTAACATTTATAGGGACTTAATTGAACTCAAGATGTTGAAGGACCTTTGAATATAGCAAATATCAATATTTCTATCTAATCGCATTGGGTTACAGAAGGGTAGGGTAAATTGGATAAAAAGAAAGGTTAAAAATAGTTTCAGCCTTTTATAAACCATTACATTTGTTTTATTTGTCCCCTCATATCTGCCTTTTAAGAGTATTGTTATTTAAGAGCAAGAAACACTTGTATCAGATATCAGAATACCAAAATTACATTAAAAATCAAACCTCGAGACTATTTGTGAGGCAGAAATAATCCAACTATTATTTCTAGTGTAAAAAGTTTTCTGAATAACATCATTTGCCTAGAAGCTGTTTTCCAACCTAATAATTCTTGGAATAATGATCTAAAATGGTTTCAAGAGGATTAAGACCACATGACTATTAGAAAGTAGAAGTGTGCAAGAATCTGACCAGAGGTGAAATCTGATTTAAAATTTCTTTGAGGAAGCTCTAGTTTGAAACAATACTACCAAGAAAGTAAAGATGTTATGTATGTATTTCTTAGCGCATTTACACAGTCACTTCCAAGATGTTCATTAACTAGAGTTTTAATCTGTTTTCTTGATTTCAACCATCTGCTTCAATTCTCCTTGATCAAAAGTACTCAAAATGGCCAGAAACAAAGTTCAGCATATACCTTATTGGTTAATCTTTTATGATGTCATTTCTTTATTAAATATTTTGGAGACAGTGTGTGATATAGACCTAGTCCATTAGTGGCAGCTCTATTTTGGGTATGCCCGTCTGTCCTCTCCAGTATATTGTCAGAGGTTGTATCCAGAGTGAGAATGTAAAATGGTGCAGCACTGTGAAAACCAGTTTGGCAGTTCCTCAAAAAGCTGATCATGGAATTATAATATGACCCAGCAAATCCACTCTTAGGTATAGACTCAAAAGACTTGAAAGCAGGGACTCAATGCGGACCAATGTTTATTGCAGCATTATTTACAATAGTCAAAAGGTGGACAGTAAAATATTCAGAATTGGATGGGGAAGAATTCAGCCAGAGCTGGAGGCAGGCAACATGGTGTAGCAGAGCTATAACATTAATGTGCCAAGTTTAATGCTGGTTGTTGGAGAGGACATAACAATAGGTAAAATCTGATCCTTGGCCTCACATGTTAGAAAGTCCTGGGAGTGTACATAAGGCTGGAAGTTGAGAAAGTACATCAGTCCCTCCAGTGAGAGGCAGAATGTGGATGTTGACCTGTCACAGCTGAGCACTTTGCATTCAGATGCTGCCCTTGTTAGGCATGCCATTTGTCTCAGATGGGGTCTGCCCAGCCCTTGCTTAATCACAGGCATTTGGTTTAATGTTTGGCCATGTAGAATTCCTGCACTCTACTTCTTTCAGGGACAGTATTCTCAAACTTATTGCCCCAAAACATCTAGGAGAAACCCAGTGGTGACAAACAGTATTTAGGGAAGTTGTTTTGAGAGCAGGGCAGTTGTGGAGTAGAAGTAGAAATCCAAAAAGGCATATTTGAATTGGGCCTTGAATGGTAGAAATGAGGGGAAAATTCAGACAGAGGAGAGAGTATGAGTTAAGCCGATGAGACTGAAAAAGCTTTGTAGTTCAATTTAGTGGCACCTCAGTCTGTGAATTTGATGCCCTGAAATTCAGCCTGGAGTCCTGGTGGAGTAGTGGTTAGGACCTCGGCTGCTAACCGGCTGCTGATTTGCTGCTAACCAAAAGGTCGGCAGTTCAAATCCACTAGCTGCTCCTTGGAAGCCCTATGGGGCAGTTCTACTGTGTCCTGTAGGGTCTTTATGAGTCAGAACTGACTCCATGGCACAACAACAACAACAACAAATTCAACCTGAGGAGCCTATGCATAATCTTATCTAGTTTGGAAAACAGTAAGTTGCCAAGTGTCAATGTGGAGCATAAGCTTCGTCTCTTGCCACAAAGATTTCTCTGGTGTGTGGTGTGGTGTGGATTGATGGGGCGGGGGGAGGGTATTGGAATTCAAGAGACCAAAAATTAAGTATAAGTTCCACAATAGAAACTGTGTAAATACTTTTAATGAGAGGGGATATTGGTGGCAGTGGTGAATCCAAGTAATACAAATTAAATTGAATGAATCCTTAGCTAGAGTTCTTAATGGCTGGTGTACTCTAAAAGTAGTCAGGCTGATTCCATCAACTAACTTTTCTGTTAAAAATTTTAGGTCACATTGATTTAAATACTATAAACAGTAGATAGTGACAGTATAAAGAGAGTAAAAAGTTTCTCTTATATTACCACAATTAATTTTTTATCTCTAAAATGTAGTATTTCCCATTGTTTCACATTTTAAATCTTAGTA
Organism: Dugong dugon; assembly: GCA_030035585.1. Taxonomy (NCBI): domain Eukaryota; kingdom Metazoa; phylum Chordata; class Mammalia; order Sirenia; family Dugongidae; genus Dugong; species Dugong dugon. Next base: position 171,316,025 of record CM057465.1, read on the forward strand.
ACAAGGATAATAGCTAACACACATTGAATACTTATACTGCTTATAAGTACATGTATCAACTCATTCAGATCTCAAGTCAACCCTATAAGGTAAGTTCTGTTATTATCCCAATTTTACTGCTTGAGAAACTGAGGCACGGGAAAAGAAAATGTCTTCCCCAAGCTTGCACAACTAAAATTTGAATCTAGACAATCTTGTTCCAGAGCTCACACTCTTAATACTATACTGCTTCTTCAATCTAAAATTGAGGGAATTATTACCTATATTTCATTTCTCTCCAAAGACTACAAGTATGGTTTCCTTATTAACTTGCTAGATTTACTATTAGTCAGTTAGGATCCTGGCAGTTTAGATTAGAAGGGAGCTAAGAGGCATGTGATCCAGCATCCCATTCACTGTAGAAAACCTCTTCATCACATTATAGGAGATGATTTCCCTCCTTATCATAAACACTGTAAATAATGAAAAAAATCTAGTACTTCCCAAGAATGCCATTCTTTTGGAACAGAGCTGCTAAAACATTCTACCAACCAAAATCACCTCTCCTTCCTTCTACTGTAATTTTTATACCCATTAAACATCAATTAAAATTTATTGGTTATTAATAAGCATTTTAAGGAGCTCTGGTTGCAAAACAGTTAAGCGCTCAGCTGCTAACCGAAAGTTTGGAGATTCAAACCCACCCAGTGGCTCCATGGGAGAAAAGACCTGGCGATTACTTCCATAAAGATTACAGTCTAGAAAATCCTATGGGGCAGTTCTGTTCTGTCCCATGGGGTCATAATGAGTTGAAATAGATTCGATGGTACCTAGTAACAACAGTCATTTTATAATAATAATCACAGCTAGCATTTATTGAGTACTCACTATGTGCTGGACACTTTTCTAAAGACTTTACATGGATTGACCTTTTAACCCTCATAAAAATCTTCTAATATGGAAACTAAGTCAGAAGGAGGTCAATTAACTTACCTAAGGCCACACAGTTATTAGGAAAATCAGATTTCTATCCCCACATAACTCAATACCAAACTTTAGCTTCCTCCTGATTCACCTTCCATTCATCATTCTCCTTCTGAACCAGCCCTAATTGTTGGGTGGTACAAACAGTTAATAAACTTGACCACTAACCAAAAGGTTGGAGTTTCAAGCCCACTAAGAGGTACCTCAGAAGAAAGGCCTGGTAATCTATGTCTGCAAAAATATCAGGCTTTGAAAACTCTATGGAGCACAGTTCTACTCTGTCACACATGGAGTTGCCATGAGTTGGAGTCAACTCAAGACAACTGTTTTGTTTTGTTTTTCTTTCCATTGGGTTAATGACAAACTCTCCATCATACTCGTCCAGAGTTTGCTTCATTCCTGTTGATATGCCTTATACTTTATTACTTCCCACCCATCCTACCGCACACCATTCCAACACCCCCACTACCCCAAGTTGGCCTTTGTGTCAATGAGACAGGTCTTTATAACTTATCTTCCCTGTATGTGTTTATTATTTTTACTTATGTGTCTTTGTACTTGTAATTCTGTTTGGAATTATTTCCTTTTACTCTTACGACCACTTTTAATCTCCTGTCTTTCAAAGCTAAATTAAGCATCTGTCTTCTTCAAGATGACTTTCCTGTAGAGAACGAGCAAAATAAAATTCCTTTCCCTTGCTAACAAATTTATTTTATGCAATTTGGAATCTAAGACATGCAAGATGATGTTAGACAGTTTTTAGGCTGGTTCAACCTCCCAACCATAATAAAAACAACTTTGTATCATTCCTTATAGATCATCATCCAATTTGAATGTTTTTAGTGTTGGACAGCTCATTACTTAGCAAACCACTGCCTGATTCATTGTTGGATAGTTTTAATACTTAGAAAGTTTTCCTTTTAATAAGTCAACATTTTCCTCCTTATAACTTCTTGTCATTGATCTTAGCTCTTTCATTTAATCTGTTCCATCGATTATATTTCCTTTAGTACTTTGTAATATGCTAATTGTATGGTCGTCAAAATTCTATCTCTTCAGTAAGACTGAAAACCCATTTAGTTAGGTATCATAGTTCATACTTCTCTATTTCTCTCAGTGCCAAATATAGTTCTTAGCACAGACTAAGTGTACAGTAAATACTCAATAAACAATGCATTGAGCTTTGTTAATAGCTATATATATATTTTGTCTTATATTAACCTAGCCTTTACATGCAATAATTATAGTGCCCAAGGACAGCTGGAATAATCCCTGACATTTGCAAAACTTATTCTCTCATTCTCTCTCCCTTTCTCTTTCTATACAGACACACACACACACATACACAGAGTTCCAGGTATTAAATGCCAAGTTCCTAAGATGTCCAGCACATTGTTACATCATATTTTTATGACAGACATTTAAAATACATTTCATTAGTCTATTTTTCTCTGTAGGAAACATCACCAGAAATCTAGATCCATTATCTATTAGATGGAAACCTAAATAGGATGTGTCTGGAGAGGCAGTCTTGGAGAGTAGGTATGAGTAGGACGTTTGGACTCACATCAGGCATCCAGTCTTTGTCTGTTTGTTGTCTAGTTGTGTGATCTTGGACAACTTCCTTAACTACTCAGTGCTCAGTTTTCTCATCTCTAAAATTGAGATAATAGTACCTATTTCATAGAGCTTTGAGCATTAATTGAATTAATGTATATAAAGTATATAGAGCACATATCTAGACTTTAATAAATGTTATTATTTCTAAAAAGCACTCACCTAGTATCTGAAAAATCTAGTAGCCAAGATAATATAGTAAATAGCTCTAATGATCCCTAGTGATAAAATTTACTTTAGCTTATTTTCCAAAACTCCATAGACCTTAATTTTTTCAAGAGAAATTCTTAAGCTTTTTCATTTTGGTGGAACAGCTAAATCAACAAGCTTTACTATATGATTGGTTTAAATAAATAACAGAATACTATTTTGACATTAACAGTGTTATTATTAGAAAATTACTATGTAGACTTCATTCTCAACATGACTTATTTGTAATTGCTGAAGAATTTAAAGCTACAAATAATTTTAACAGTGTCAAAGGAGTGTCGTAAGTTTCACTGCCAATAGTTATGAAATAATAATATATGCCATTTTGGGGCACTTTACAGTTTTTTAAGTGCTTTCTTATGCCTTATGCCATTTAAAATGATAACGTGGTAATTCACATTTAGAGGTACTACTCAAAGTTAAGCCGTAGAACCTACATTTTATTTATCTGCTAAGACTGGCTAAATTCAGGGAGCTTTCAGAGGACACAGGCCAAATGGCAAATAGGGCTTAGTTTTCAGTGTAGGAGTTCCTAAAATGAAATAAAAAGAATATATTCAGAGTCACTAGTTGTACAATAAAAAGCACCGTCAAGTGACTCCTATAGGAAGGCCGGAAAAAGGACAAAACAAAAAGTGGAGCTACAGTCCTGTCAGTCTAGAATTTAGAATCTAAGTTATAACTTAACAGAAATCACAAGTCACTTGGAATAACTGTATGCATAATTCATACGTGTACATGTATAGCATATACAAATGCATATAATAAATATAGGAAAATATTACTGATGAAACATTCAGCTTCCCCAAAATACAAAGCCATGAAATCAAATGAGAAAATTATTAAAAATTCAATGATGATAATTTGGGAGTTTTGTTTTTCCTGAGGACTCTCTCTCTGACTTTTCAATCAACTTATATACTCTTTCTCCGTAGGAATGAAACATTTAAAATATGGTCCCACTTACAAGGTAGCTGGCCATGAGTTTATGTACAGACAGACCAAAGCTGGCCACTAAAACCTGTGAAAGCACTTTTGCTTCCATTCCCACATCCAAAGGGTTAACTCAGAAGTGCTCTATTGTATTCTTGATGGTTGTCTCAGTGGAAAGCCCAGTGGGCTCTTTCAAGGGACTCTAAACAATGAGCTCAGCGAGGCTGTTCTGTCTAATTACTCAAAGACAGGGATGCTAAAGAGGAATTAATGACAGTTGACAAGTGCAATTAATAATTATAGCAAAGCCGGGAGTCATACAGCAGGCAGATGACAATAACGGGGTAACTGTACGTGGCAGCTTTCATCGGTTTGTGCTCTGTGTGTGTGTTTAAAGTGAGAGGCTTTGTGCAGGATGGGCCACACTTCTTGCTGACAGGGTAGAAATGCCAATTCAGTGACTCTGATGGATAGTCAGAGTCTCTCTCTTTCTCCCCCAACTCCCCATTGCTTGCAGCTCTCCCAGTTTGGTGAAGGAAAGGCAGTGTAACTTAAAATTTAACAGGAAAGAGCTACAGTTAGCTTTCACTATCAGCTGATGACAAAGCTACTTAAAATTCCTATTGGGCAACTGGAAGGAGAAGGGGCCGGGAAAAGGCGGTCGCAGAAGTGGGATTTCCATATCAAAGGGCAAGCCTTTGGCTCCGAATGGTAATTAAAGTACCCAGATTTCATCTTCCTGGTCAAGTCCTGACAGAGGAAAAAAATTAGAAGATTTTTTTCACTCTCTTCGGACTACAGAATGGCAAGCTGCAAATTAAATGAAAGTTGAGCTGAAAGGTGTCTAACACGTCAATCTTTGCATCTAATAGAATCTATGATATTTCTCAAGCATTTATGCAGAGCACATCTTCATTCTGCCCTGATGATGAAGGATATAATGTCTGCTCACCTTTACTGGGCACAAGTCTCGAGCTTCCTGAGTTTGTTGTAAAGGGCGTCAGTTTTCATTGCATCGCCTTGGCATCTCAGTCACTGGGGAAGGGTTTACACACTTTGAGCAAAAACTAACCTGTTTTAAGAATTACGTCTTCAGGTAACCAAGAAAGCATAAAGTGACCGGTCCAATTTTAGATGTATGTTGGCATAATTTAACAAAACTTGTATTTTAAAGTGCCACAGATTTGACTTCCATTTAATATAAATTATGCCTCTTCTTTCATTGATTGCTGGAGATATTTTACTGTCTCTTCTCCAACATTTCCAAAGCCTTCGCTTTATGAAATAATTGTTTTAAATTGAAGTATAGTACTTCTGAGCCATTTCAAATTTGTTAAAGAAGAGTGCCATTTATGTTCCGGGAAAGGACTGAGAAATCTTATTCCATTTTTTGGAGGAGATGTGAAACTCTGAACTACCTTTCTATTCATTAAAGATCACAGAGTTTTTTCTGAAAGAGTCTAGAAGCCTGGCCAAACTCCAACGTAGATAATTACATCCCACCTACCTAATTCCCTAGCTGCTTTAATTGGAAACAGTTCTACCCTACCCTCCGTCCTCCTCACTTCTTACCCTTAAACTGCTTTGTTGCTTCTCAGGCATCTTTCACGAACTGCTGTATCTCTTCCACCTTCAGAGTTCTTCTATTTTGGATTTGGGGTGAAATAAATTATCAGAGGTAAACAAAATAAATTATAAGAGTAAAACAGAAACACACAACTATGATAATGCATTTCAACCCCTTCTCCAGTTATGGTGGACCCCATATGCTAAGTGGAAAGCTGTTTATTTTCTACCAAGATTTAGCCGATGCATTCTCAGCAGGTGATATTGCTGCCAACAGGTCAAAAATTGGATCTTGGAGGGCCACAAAACTTACTCCTCTTATGAAGAAAATGCGTATATATCTATAGGATGTATACAGTGTATCTGTTGTGTTAATATTTCATGGGGGGTGATTAGGGAAAGATGTTTTAAAAGATTCATTAGATGGATAATTTTAAAAAAAAGATTGAGAAGCACTGATTTAGGCTTACACTCACCCTTGTTCACTGACGACGGTACAAAAGAGAGAGTGTGGCAGTGGTCAGAGGTCTTACCACCATTCTTTCTGCCGTCCTTTCTTTTATGTTTCTGTTTACAATTGAAGGCTGTGGTACAGATGGAGAACCAGTATGATGTCCTGTATTTCTTACCTTTTCTTAAGTGGGCCAATAAAGTACAATTATGAATGACTGAGGAATTATAAGCAGACCTGGACCCTAGTACATAAAACACAGAAGAGTAGCAAGTTAAAGTCACAAGGAGAAGGATCATAAATAACATTAACAATATATTAAAAACTCACTTAGAATTATCATTGAAAAGATAATAGGAAATTTTAGTTATATATATTTTCATAGAGGAAGTTCAGACTATCTTGTAGACTTGAGTAGTTAAAGAAAAAATGAAAAGAGAAAGAACACTAATGGGTTGGATACAGTGATACATTTTCTAACTTGCTTTTCCTGTGATTACCAAGAGAGTATACTGACTCTGAGATATCACGAAACAATTAGGAGTATTTAACATTGCAAGCAGATTAGACCCATAGCCCATCTCACCCAGTATTGTGCAGTGCATGGTATGAGTACAGTCTTCACCTGTAGGCCAAACAGAAACTGTAGACAATACCCAAACAGCTAGGGAAACAGTGGATGATGATGTTGATGATGCTCATTACTTATGTGGCACTAACTGTGAGTCAGGAACTGTCCTACCATTTTACTTATACTAACTCATAAGACACAGAAAGTTAGCTAATTTGCCTAAGAACTCGCTGGGAGCTTACAGATTACAGTAGCATGTCATCACCAAAACCATATTAAGATGTTATAATTTTCTGATTTTCACCTATAGCCTTCCATTGCCTTCAAACCAAACCAAACCCATTGCCATCAAGTTGATTCCAACTAATAGTGACCCTGTATGCCATGGTAAATAACAGAAAATGTGTTACTACTCCTTCACAGGAAATTTGAGTTTTTCAAGGTTTTATGAAATAGTCTTTTTTCTTTCCCCTTCAAAAGACAGAATGTCTTAAATTTTTCACCTTACAAATGGGCACCACATCCCTTTTATATAATAACTCATTCAGTTATTTTGGGACTTATAAAATCAGTTACTCTCTTAAAAGACCTTTTTTTTTTTTTTTAATTGTACTTCAGGTGAAAGCTTACAGAACAGATAGTTTCTCATGAAACAGTAGTACACATGTTGTTTTATGACATTGGTTAACAACCCCACAACGTGTCAACCCTCTAACTTCTCAACCCTTTTTTTTTTTTGGTGAAAATACACATAGCCAAAGATAACACCATTTCAAAAATGTCTACGTGCACAGTTCAGTGACATTGACGACGCTCTTCCAATTGTGCTGTTATTCTCACTTAAGATGAAGGCTTACAGAACGAAATAGTTTCTCATTTAACAGTTACTACAAATGTTGCCCTATGACAATGGTTAACAATCTCACCACACATCAGCAATATCCTTACTCAACCTTGGGTTCCCTATCACCAGCTTCCCTGTTAAAAGACATTTGTATGGGAATTTTCCATTGCTGTTATGAATCAGCTGTGCTCTGGCCTCTCTTTTGTTTGTCCTTTCCATCTTTGCTTTAAAGGAATGAAAATCATGAATGACTTGAGGGGACTTGTGGAGACAAATAAGGATGGATGATGCCTTTTCCACCATTTCTAGTTCTGGGCTTCCTAGTTAAGTCTTCATGTGTGAATCCTGTGCTGATATCAATCATTAATCAATCAAATAGAAGTTAAGATCTTAAATCCTTTTCAAATTATTCACAACCTTACAGAATAAAGAACTAAAGATGCTGCACATGTGTTCCTCTGACCATTTCTGTGAGGAGTCTAACAAGAATTCAAATGTTAATCTCACTCTCAAGCAAAAGTTTGTATCTGAACAGCTTGGTAGGGATGCACTTGCTTCATCTTTCTTGGCTTTCTCTTTGTTTCCTTGTCTTTCCTGTTTTATTTTTTTTATTTTTTGTCTTTCTTTTCTTATCTCAATGTCTCTGCGTATCTCTCTTGTTTCCTAGCTCAAGTGCATCATTTTCTGCTATTGTGCTTAAAAACTTGGCTGCAGGGGCTCTGAAATGAATAAAAATGTAATCCTCACTGTGCCCATTGTGAGCTCTCATTTGTTTTTGCTGTATCGATTTATCAGTGGAGGGAAATTACTTGCTGGAAGAGAGGATGCCAGTCAGAATGACATTTATTTCATAGTACAAGGAGGCTCTCCAGCGTGTTTCCATGTAACCCAGATATTGGAGCTGTAAAAGGGCTTGTAACAAGGTTTAGTGCTGTGATTAGATCGTGTGGGGCACCTTCCTTTCGTAACAACAGGCACTGTGCAGGAGCTACGGCCTCAGGTTATGGTCAACCCTGTTGTTTTAAAACATAGATAGAGAATTCAACAATTCCCTCCCCACCTAAACTGTTTCTATTCCAAAAGCCAAATCTGCAGACTTACAAGAATAAAAGAGGTATATTTTTAGATGCCTGAAGCTTTCATAACATCAAATTAAACGCAAAAATAGATGAAACACTTGCCTATTAATCCCCTTAACTTTTTTTGCTTTTTTCCTTTATTTTGCAGCAATTGTCCCATTTTAATGCACCAAAGCGAATCTTTTCATTCAGTGATTGTAAGTTACATTTGCTCAAGGCTACCAATTACCTGTGAAACCGAACTCGTCCTCTATGTAAAAACTAAAGCAAGTGTGGCAAATTGTAACAGCAACTGTTTTTGATGTAGATACTAGAGGTAAAATTTCATAGACCTTTGCTATTATTCTTATAAGCCCGGCATTTAGGAAATTAACTTGTTACATTTATCACACTAATTTTCCATACTGCTAATACAATTGGAATGTTTTTCAAAGCCATTTTTTCTTCTATAGAATGAGAGAAATTAGTCTGTTTTCTATATTTTTAGGGAATGTGTTAATTTTTACAATGGTGTATAGATGTTCCACTCCCCACTGTTCAGATTTATGATAATTTTGTAATGTAGGCAAAGGTGAAAATCGCTGAGCTTTGCAGAATCAAAAACAAATACTAAACTGTTATGTTGGTAAAAAAATGTTTTTTAATCCTACCCTTCTTATTTTAGCAATAATTCTTTTAATAACTATATTTGTGATGCTGAGGTATATTGTGCCAGGATAGAATATAATGCCTCATTAATTCCTTTTTGAATGTCCAGTCATCCCAGTTGACTAAGGAGAACTTAGGGGAATGGAACTTTCACTTATATTTGCATTTGGGTATAATATTGACTTTTGAGTCAGAATCAACTCAATGGCAACGGGGTTTTGTTTTGTTTTGTTTTCAGATTATAAGAGATAGGCCAAGAAGTGGTAGCTATTTTATTAAATGTAGAAAGTACTTTTTTAAAAAATTTATTCAAGAAGATCGTCTAAATATTGAGCAAGGGAATGAAGGAACTTTATGCCATTCTAAGTCATATATCTGACATGTATTTGGAGACTACTGTTATTCAATCTTAGCATACTTATTGGCAGTTAATTAGTAATTTAGACCTGGACAAAAATTAAAATTTTATCACATCTATAAAAATTTAGGATAACAATAGATCAAATTAATTTCCTAAACAGCAGGTCTGTAAGACTAATAGGGAAGACCTGTTATTTCTCTAGAAGAAGTGCAGTATGTTTCATTACATAAATCTTAGTAGAAGTAAGTTTTTATGTTAGTCTCAGCTGTCTCAGCCTGTCGCTGCTACCCCAAATACTGTTCAGTTCCCTCTTGAGTATTCCAACACAGCATAATTTAGCCACCAACTCCAGGAAGTTTAGTCCTGGGTGTTGGTTTTCTCTGTAATACTGAGGTATTAAGTTTAACTAGAAGAGATTACAGAAGTTAAAGGACAAGTGCCCCATAGTCTGATCTTAAACATTCTGCATGAAAAGGGCCTTCAGTATGAGAGCCAGTGCACAATACTCAGAATTGAAGCCCTGCCTCTCTTAAGTGCCTTTCAATTATGGTTGTTGGGAATGCCCAGGGGAAAGGTAGAGCGTTTAAATTAAACATATTAGACCTTGGCATATATTCTCTGAATTGGAAATCTATTTGGGTACCATCAGTGATAATTCGTAATGAACTCTACTTTGTACCTTTGATTGAGATGGCACCCTAAAGTGCTTGGCGTAATATTTTAAAAGCCAAACAAAGTGGAGTTTTGAAAAACCTAATTGTCCCTGTTATTCTTTGTTGAGCTGTTTGAATTCCAAGATGTTTCAGAACTTCCAAGAGAAATGCTGCTGCCTTTAGATTTTTAACAGAATTCTACAAAGGCTGAGCCTTTTCAGCAAATCTGTCAGCTTCTCTGTTCCAAGGACAACTGCAGTGTCATTTTCTACTCCTGCTGGTATTAATGGAAAACCAACATTTTGACATGCTTAGGCCATGTCTCAAAGTTCTCTACCTCTCACTGGGGTACTAAGAGTTAGAAATCACTTGCTGTAAATCACTTGCTGTAAGTGATTTGTGTACTGACTAAAATCCCTCCCTCTGGAAGACCTGCTTGGAATAGGTAGGCATAAATACCGCCATGGTGACCTAGCACGATGTCAAGTGCTAGGGCAATAAATTATATTGGTGAAGAGTCTGCCTTATGAATTTATGTTCCCCTTTTTAATTTAAGCAGAACAAAACTTACCATCTCAAACTTTGAATTTGTGGTACTTGACGCAACTCTAATGTACTGTACTTGAAACCTGGGGTGGCTTTGGAGATAGGCAGTTTCGATAGAATTCTGAAATCTTACAACTTAGTGATTAAACTATTGTTTCCCAACTCCTATAGTCTCTCATTCATCAAATTTAAAGGTAGTGCTTGGCCAAGTTCAAAGTGGAGATATGCCTGCCTCTCTATATTAAGGAGCAGGGTTTTCTTATCATTTAAATATCGCTAAACCATTTCCTTCCCTTCTGTGGGAAATCAGCTTGAATAGAACAGGAAGAAAAACAATAGCACCAGAAGTAAGTTCCAGAAGAAAGGTACTCTAAAAGTATTTAGTGAAAAGACAAAACCATTTACTTGAGAATGTGGTAGTAGTTTCTTAATGGCAAGATCTTTAGGTTAAATGCACCGTGTAGGGGATCTGTTCTATTTTAGCGAAATGGTTTCCAGCTGCAGTGTTTTGTTACTGGCTGATCAATGGCATGTTGGCCTGGGATCTCGCCCTACTCTTTGTGACGCCATGTGATTGTGAAGCAACGTATGTGAACTTGCCTGGTTGACAGCTGTCAACTGTAAATGGCCATATGTAATGATGAGTAAAGTTGTTGTCAACTGTCAATAGGCCATATGTAATGATGAGTGAAGTTACAGGCTGCTGTCTGATTAGATGTAGGATTAAAAAAAAGAAAACAACAGTAAAACTTGTTCCCAGAAGATCTGAAACAGGTATGATGTTTTAGATAAGGGGCTTGTGTTATGTATCATTTCTGTACCCATATTTCTGTTTTGAACCCATTTCTCTATAGATATATAAGATAAATTCTGCTTGTCAACACCGCCTCTCAGTTAAATAATAAGTCTTATCAACCTCACAAATCAAAAGCTAGAACCAGTGATTGTACAAGGGAACATTCAAATGGGAAGGAGTTTAGAAGACCCCTTTGCTTTCACTCTCCCTTCCTCAGGACAGAGAAAATATTTCATTCAAGACTAAACATTTGTTGAACATTATCTGTGCCAGGTAATATGAGGGGGCAATTGTGAAATTACTGCTTCATGACAAATACTATTATCACACCAGCGAGCTGATTAATGGCATAAGCATGGCGGACGGATACATTTTTGCAAGCCGTTCTTTGATGTCTTTTCCACTAAAAGGACGTGTTTTTAACAACTAGCTCCACTAATGATCACTAGCGTGTGATTTCATAGCCTTTACCTCGGTACCACCTTGCTTCTGTGATTTTAACAGAAATATCCTCTTCATCATTTCTTTTGTGACTATCACACACCCACTAGACTAAAATATTGTGAGAAACATAAACAAGCAACCCTTACAAATGAGAAAGAAAGAACTGTACAGACAGAGGGAGAGCCACAGAGAAGCTACAGCCAAAACAACAATGAGACAGAGTGAGAATGCGGGCCGACAAGGCTAAAGACAGAAAAGACAAGAAGAAAAGAAAGATAGTTCCCGTTTCTTCTAATACAATAAAGGAGCCCTCGTCTTGCAGTGGTTAAGAGATTGGATGCTAACCAAAAGGCCAGCAGTTTGAATCCACCAGCCACTCCTTGGAAACCCTATGGCGTAGTTCTGCCCTGTCCTAGAGGGCTGCTGTGAGTTGGAATCAACTTGATGACAATGGGTTTTTTTTTAAAAATACAATAAAGCATTCAGTCTCAACTTTTTTGCTCCCTGGCACCCTGGAGGCTAAAATATTGACTCACTGACAGTAGTGGTGTGTAGAAGCCACCCTTTGAACCTGCTGTCAAAAGGCAAATTACCACATTCCAAAGAAGGTTCTCCTTGCAAGCCTCCCTTTATCTCCCCCAAAATGTGACTTGTAGTAAGTTCTGTTCTTGCCGTTCCTCCTCTCCTGAAGAGGGAGGCTCAATGCAATTCCTCTTCAGTCTCTTATTTTCCAACAAGTTCATTAGCACTTCATCTTGAACCATCAGTCCCAGAAAGACTTCTCCTAGACCCTGAGTTTCTCTGAGAGAAAAGTATCTCTGGCTTTTATTTTTAACCATCATCAAGCAATGTTACTATTTTTGGGTAAAGACTGAAGTCTTCCTATGCCCACAGGACCCAACTCTGGCCCCTGCAGAACCTCCCCAGCCTCAGCTTACAGTACTCTGTGCTTCAACCACTTGGGCCCTTCTTTCTAGTTGTCAGAGATCCCAAGCTCTCTCCTGTCCCTGCACCTTGGCACAAACTCTTCTCCGTCTCTAGGATGCTTTCTAACTGACCACCCTCTTTGGCAAGTGAACTCCTAGTCATGGTACAAGTTTCATGTGGAGCATAACTTCTTCAAAAAAGCCTGTCTTAATCTCCAGTCTAGATATAGTTCCTTAATACCTGCCTTCATACTATGTTCCTTTCTGTCAGAACTTTCTCTTAGTCTGTAAGTCCACATCTATTTTTTGTGATTGGTTAAGTAATGTTCATCTCCGTTGCTACATTATGAGCTTCTAGAGAGCAGAGGCCAGGACTTTTTTCCTCCCTTTAGTGTCTGTAGTTCCCAGCACAGTGTCTGGCACATAGGAGATACCCAGGAAATATTTTTTGTGTGAATGAGTGTCCTGTCTGTGAAGTCTCCAGTGATAAATCACTCTCCAGTTGAGGGCTGGTGAATGTTTTTTCCCTAGAGGAGCAGGCATGCTTCTGTTTGTACTCCATTGTACTTCTCATTTGAAAGTGATTGATAGGAACATTATATTTCTTGCTTCCAGCTGCAATAGCATCCTTAGCTTTTCTGTATGACTATTTCATAAGTACTCTTTCCCTTTATCATTTACCTATGGTCTTTTTGGAGTCCCTGGTGATGTAAACAGTTAACATGCTCAGCTGCTAACTGCAAGGTTGGAGGTTGGAGTCTGCCCCAAGGTGCCTTGGAAGAAACACCTGGTGATCTGTGTCTGAAAAATTAGCCATTGAAAACCCTATGGAGCACAGTTCTACTCTGACACTTAGTAGAGGATCCCAATGAGTCAAAATTGGCTCGAGGGCAACTGGTATGGTCTTTTTATTGTCACTTTGTATTTCATTTCATTTGCCTCAACGTCTCTTTGGAAGTATTTGGGATACAGTAATAAATAAGTGAAGTCAATAAACCCTAGGCAAGCCCATCTCCTTACAGTGATAGTGGTGTCAGGATATTTTATCCCCAGGTAAACGTGGCTCAAGAGGAGTCTGATGATTTTTTTGTTCTCAATTTGTGGGAAATATTTAAAAAATTTTTTTTCCTTTGCACCTGTACACTACTTCTCTTCCAAGAATATTTAAGCTTTAAGCACTTTCCAATCATTACTTGATTAGCTGCCAACATGCCAGAGTTTATAATGTGGAGGAACTGAGGCAAAAACAGCCAAAATTTCAGAATCAAAAACGGAAAGTTGATAACATCAGAATGTATTCCTGTCTCATATTCTTTTACGGTTTCACTCAGGTGGTATGATGCTAGGTTGATCATCACTGGTGGGGAATTATTACTTTTACTTCTTTATACTTTTTTTTTTTTTTAGTTTGAAACATTGAATTTGATATGACTGAAAATGGCTGATATGACCATCATAAAATATTTTACTTCAAACACCATTTTCTTATCAGTGTCTCTATAAATCATTTGGGGGAAAAAAAAACAGGCAAATTAATCGGCAAAAAACGGAAAGAAGCAGTTTTGAGTAGTTAATGTAATGTGACAACAAAGGAGACGTCGGCATATAAAGTTCAACAAGACTAAAACCAAAATTTTAAATATATGTACACCAGTTGTGTAGTGTTAAAGGCATAGATTTCATGACCAAAGACTGAAATTAGCCAAAATCTGAAATGCCCATTTGAGCCTAGCCTATGATATTAGTGTTTAGCAGATGGGCTAATAAACACAAAAGCACTTGGCAAATATACAGTTTTGCATTGAAGCCATTTTCTGTTTTGCGTAAGTAGAATTTTTCACAGGTTAAGACACAAATATTTAAAATAATATTTTCTCCTCCTTGCCATTAAGAGTTTCTTTAATCTGCTTACTTGATTATTTATTAAATTTGAGTTCTGTATTCACATAGATCTTTTTTTTTCTTTAACTGCTATACATTATATGTGTCTTACCTCTCTTTCATTTACATTATCACTTAGCCAAATTTTGTTTTTTTGTTGTTGTTGCTGTTGGTTGGCTTTTAAATCCTGTTTGAAGTTAGCTAATTTTCACATTAACCAATTCTAGACCGGCCCATGTAACATACACATATATGCAGGCACATATACACACAGTCCTTCCTCCATACCCCCAAGCTGGTGAAACCCCCAACTCAGATTTTATTCTATCAAGTGTATTACCTATCTGCCTAAAAGTGGAGCAAAATCTAAGATCAAGTTATAGGCAAATTGAATTCGTTTAAGCTTTTTCAGCTCAATCTCAGGTAAATCAGGTTGTCCAGGTTATAAGTTCCTTAAATGCATTGCATTTCTTTCTTTTAAAATTTCTTTTTCTATTTTCTGCTTTCTGTATTCATTAGCTAATTTATTAACTTATTCACAAATATTTATTGACGTCCTATTATTTGCTAGGCACTACACTAGAATTTGGGGTTACAATGGTAAGGAGAGAAAACAGTCTCCCAAAACATAAATTGTGTCTTAGCCATCATGAGGCTCACAGTCTAGTGATAAGACAAATTAATGTTAATTAAACAATCACACAAGCAACGTAAATGATTGTGATGAATGCTAAAAAGAATAGTAAACATGGGATGAGTCCTTGCATAGGTGGATTTAACCTAATCAGAATGTTTAGGGAAGGCTTCTCTGAAACATGAGTCAGATGTAACTAGGTAAATAATAGAAATAATAATAGTAACAGATAACCATTATTGATCACTTACTCTGCCACAGGCAGATAAGTGTTTTACCTATGGTGGCTTATCTAATCCTCCCAAATATCCTAGGAAGACAGCACTATTATTAGCCCCAGTTTGCAGAGGGAAGCTAAGCACTGGTAAGATTACAACCTAGGCAGTCTGCTCCAGTGCTGGAATGTTTAGCCATTCTCTTCCATCCTGGCTTGGTAAAGAGTGGCAGGGAAGAAAGTTCCGTGCACAAGATGCAGCTTGTATATAGGACCTGGGGCAACAAGAGGAAGCACAGTAATGAAGAGGGGCTGAAGGCCATGGGACTAGATAATGGCAGAGTACATGGCTGCCTCCTTCCTTTTATTTAATATGCATCTTCAGTCCCGGTGTTCATCACTGTACCTTCCCTGCAAATGTCTCCGACCAACCCATAGATAGCCATCTGTATTCAGGATGTACGCAGATTACGCCTGGACTTTGTTTAAGGTCTTCCAGCCAGATCTACTCTAAACTGTGGAGTCAAAGGGGGAATGTTTTGTAGAAGCAAACGGGACAGGGATATGGGCAGAACCATGTAGGCCCAAGGTTAAAGAAATTCAGTATAACAAGTCAAGTGGTAATCTTTCTACTTCCTCCTCACCCTCCTTCACAAATATGGAAAATCATGATTTGGTATAAAACCAGCCACCTTTATACCAACTTGCCTAAATTCAGAATTTAAATCTTCCTGACATGATGGAATCGACACTTTGCCAACCGGTTTGAACATGATGGAAGGGAGCCCTGGTGGTGCAGTGGTTAAAGCCTTCAACTGCTAACTGGAAGGTTGGTGGTTCGAAACCACCAGAAGCTCCTGGAGAGAAAAATGTGGCAGTCTGCTTCTGTAAAGATTTATAGCCTTGGAAGCCCTATGGGGTTGCTATGAGTTTGAATGGACTACACAGCAGTGGGATTGTTTGTTTGTTTGTTTTGGAACATGAAGAATAGCCACCTTAGTCAATTTGCAAATTAATAAGTCAAATGACTTAGGCTCAAATTAACTTCAGAATCATTGTATAAGAGATATAGTTCATGTCTGGGAAGTATCATGGTTATTTTTGGCTAGTTAAAAATTAAGAATATTTCTGGTCTTTTGGAAGCTCCAAGTGTAGTTTGTTGGAGAAACTACTAAGTTTACAATAGGACCTTACTCTTTAGGGTTGTGTTAAGGGACTTGCAGTATATATAGTTATAATAATAATTGTAGATGTAATTTAAAAGTCAATAATAACCATATATATAGTTTATGAATGCAAAATCCTGATGCTCTTTTGATAAGTTATTGTTCAGTTAAGTCAATCTATAATACTGCTATTCTGTTAGACAATGTAAGGATTTTAAAATGACTTTATTTAAATATTTCCAAACAATACATGAAGAGCAACACTTATGTGGATTGGTTTTGAAAATAAGGACTATTACCTAGAAAATAAAACATTACATTTAACAAATACAGGATATGTTAAAAATAATATAGTTCATATTTTGGAATACTAGCTTCAGCATTTCCTTTTTTCTCCTTGAATTGCTAAAAAACTTGTTATTGAGGATTTCCTAGTTTAAATGACTTGGTTACAGTTGAAACAAATATAAAATTGAAATTACTGTTATTATCCTAAATTGGAATATTATTTTTGCATTCTTAACGTTCATAAGAATATATTTTACATAGAAACTCTATGAAACAAAACAAATATTAGGTATTAGGTATTATTCATAAGATGGAAATAGAAAAATATAGCTTTGTTAAAACCTTTATAACATGTCTCTAGCAAATTATGTATTTATCTAAATAATATAGGTTTTATTATAAAAAGTTAGAGTTCTAAGTTGACACAGTTATACATGTACTTTTTTGTTGCTTTTTTTCTGATTGTAAAAGAAAAACTTTTAAAAAAATATTCAAAGTAATAAAATTGCAAAGGAAAAAGCAAAAGCCATCATTTCATTTTCCCAGAGATAACCCCTTTAACAGTTTGTTGTATATCCTCTTACTGTGTATACAGACAGTTTTTTCTCTTTTTTATTCCCTAAAGTGTGTCATGTTCTTAATTCCTTATTGATGAACATTAGTTTGTTTCCAATTATTTGCTTTGGCAAACGGTGCTACAAATGAGTATTTTTATGCATGTGTCTTAGCGTATTTAAGAGAGTATTTAGATAGGATAAATTACTAGAAGTGGAATCTCTGGGTTAAAAAGCACACGCATTTAAAATTTTCACACGTATTGCCAAATTACCCTGAGAAAGTGAACAAATTTACACTCTCACCGTCTGCTTTTTTTCGCCCAGTTGTTAGCACTGGGTATAATCTTCTTTTAAAATTGTACCAGTTGTATAGATGAAAAATGATATCTGATTGCCGCTTTAATTTGCGTTACTTTGATCATTAGTGTACGTACATGTTTGGAATAGGATAAGATGATGTAAGAAGAGGAAACCGACTATACTGGTATAGCTCAGTAGGAATAAAGATCAGGCTGGGGTAGAAAGCTAAAAATACATCTATCGTATTAGTCCATTTCTTGTCTTCCCGTGTTTTCAAATATGCTAATTTTTTGTAGAAATACTTTCATATCATGACACATACATTGAACTGTGTGCTTCAGTGGGGAATGAGCAGAACTGTAGCAAAACCTTCTTTATAATGAAATTATTTTAATACTTTTCAGGCAAGAAATTAGTTTCATCAAGAAAATTGATTTAATTTAGAAGAGATTCAGCATTTATTGCCATAACCAGGTTAAACATTTGTCTCCACTCCTACGTCAGAAAATAGCTTCAAACCAGTGTATAGTTCCAAATCAATTGGTTCAGTTTAAGATTTTCAAATTTTAATAATACTTCTCCCCATCTTTATGATATTCTTCTGTGCAAATCTCTGAGGTTCTTCACATAACTTTACAAAAATAGACAAAATAACTTTTGGTGTCCAGCTGACTGGCACAGAGAAAAACTTACAGTCTTAAAAATAACAAGTTCTGTCAATTCATAGAGCTGGATCATGATAGATGATATTAACGAACCCTTGAAGTTTTTAACTTCTCTTTTTTCTGTTTCTAAACGCCTAAGTTTATCCACCAGCTGCTTCTAGCCACCAGCCACTTCTTGGAACTCTATGGGGCAGTTCTACCCTGTCCTATAGTGTCGCTATGAATTGGAATTGATTCCACGGCAATGTTTTGTTTTTAAAAGTACATTAAAACATAAAAACTATATAGAGTAAGAAAACTTATTTTATTTTTAATGGCTTTAATTTCAGTCACACATTTTGGATGCTGATTAATTTTCACAAATCATCCAGTACTTAGTGTATTCTAGAAGTATTACTCGAAGGGAAATCCAGAATATTGATATCCTGCAAATGATAACTTTGCTGCTTGCCAGAACTACATGCTTGTAGGTCCTAACCATACAGTCTTGAATGTCAGCCTAATGAGCTGGAATAATCTGTTGAGAATGAAAGTGAAGTGACTTGTTCTCAGAGTTTTCTTTGGTCATCTGAACACTGTACTCTTGAAGTAAAACTTTGATCACACCACACAACTTGTGTAGCAATAGCAAAAATAGGGGATGGTTTTTATTCTTCATTGAGTTTCACTTCAGATATTCTGTGCCTCTGAGTCGTAGTTCTAATTTAAGGGGTCTTCCTTCCATAATCGTGGCCAATAACAGAGTGAGAGATTGTTTTGAATTCCCCCAAATTTTGCTTTAATTTGAAGAAAAAAATATTCTGGTTTTTAAGTTTTTATTAAAAAAAAAATCTAATTAATAGGATAGGAACATAGAGGTTTTTGTAATCAAATTAGTCAAAGCCACTCATGCATTTAATATCTAATTCCCTGTGTCTAAACTATTTTACCCATATGAATCTGAGTCGACTCAGTGGCAATGGGGTTGGTTTCGTTTTAAACTGTTTTCGTTTATGCCCAAATCTGGATTCATTTTAACTAGTAGGAGAACATCTCGTTTTTGGATGTATTGATACATTCTCGTGTTACACCTTATTTTTAATTTCAAAATAATATGGCCTAGCTATAAATAAGTGACATCTTGACTATGAACCTTAAGTTCTTTCCAATAATGTTCAGGCGTTCTTAGGCCTTCTTTACACTTACAGTTTTGTAGGAACTGAGGGAGGGAATTGAGAATACATCTAATCAATCTTTCCATTTTGTGGCACTATGCATAAAGCATTACACTTAGGTGAAACTCTACCCTTAGAAAAGAGATTTAGGAACCTAACTCAGTGAATACTGGAGTCACACTGCTTGTTTTTAAATCATGTCATTAAGAAAAACCTTTGCAGCAATGTATATCTCAAACTGAAAATTTACATTGCAGATTAATTTTTAGGAAAAAACAGAATGACTCCATGAAAAGCAGAACAATAATCATGGATATTGTTCAATAGTAACAGCTACGTGGTAGAACAGCATCACTTTACATGTGAATTTCCTCTTCTCGCCACTGAGAATAAGTGTCCTAGGATGAAATTCAGCTGCCAGACTTGCCATACATAGTTAGCCATTACGTTTGGATAGAAGGTGAATTTTTTTTTTTTTTTTAACACTGATTTCATTGAAGGAATTGTTAGTTGCTGTTGAGTCAGTTCCAGACAGGAATAAGAATTTGGCCAATAAAACAGTAATGTGCAAGCTGAAGAACTTTGAATACTTGCACATGATTAAGGAATTAATTCTGTCATCTAGAAATCTTGCATTTTACTCTGAGAGGCACCATAGCCCACTCACCATACATTGCATCTTTGTGCAGAAAAGTGGTTGTTCTTTTGGAAAATGAAGTTTTAGAATTTTTTGCAACCTAATACAATGAATTTTCAGCATTGATATTGACAAGTGAAGAACAAGAAGTAAACAATGGTAAGTGAGGTGTTACTTCAGACAGAATAGCAAGACCCTAATTTAAAGCTTAAGAACAGTTTCTTAGGCCTGCCACTGAGTAACTGTGACCACATAGTAGAATCAGAATTTCAATTTTAGTCTTGATTTGGCTATATATTAATAACTGAAGACAAAGAAAGCACTTTAGGTAAAATAAAACTAGAATGAATTTTGGAGACAGTTTAATATTAACACAACCACTCCTTGTAGTTACTATTTTTTTAAATAAATAGGCAATAAATAGAATTTCAGTGCATGTCACACTAAGGGCATCTTTATATAGTGCTATAACTGTATGTATATAAAAAGATGCATACATTTTGCTAACATTAGCATAAGGCTTCATATCTAGAGCTGCATATTCCCTCTGTGGCACTGCAGTTTTATTCCTTATGTCTTCTTTAGCCTCATCAAACATATATACTTAGGACATTGGCTAGGCAGGTTAAGTCTGCTTTTTAAATAAAAGTAAGAAATGGCATAAAAATAGATAGTAGAAATGTCTTCATACTGTATACTGGTTCTAAGATGAGACTTTGTCTAGTAGGAGACTTTGTTTTCTCGTCTTTAAACATTGAATTCCACTTTCTCTTAACGAGTGTAAACTGGCAGATTAGACATTTCCAAGGGCTTGTTCAGTGTGAAGTTTTTCAGGTGATTTCAGCTTAATGCAACCAGATAATTGTAGCTCCAGGGCTTAGTTAGGTTGTAAAGCTGCTAATCCAGACAATATTACCCGGTCCCATGTTGTGCTTATAGGAGACACCTCTGCCTTTAATGGTCTCTCCCCATGCTGGTGATTTCGAGTTTCAGAAGTCCTATAAAAATGAATCATACCGGGCCAAGATTAAGTCTGCATAAAAGCCATCAGACTATGCAGTTTGGCACAACAGTGTAAAACCTTAAATCTTTTACCAAAGATGAAGTTTGATACTTTTGTGATATTAGATTCTACTTTATTCCTTATCATCTCTAAGAAAAGTTAGCACTGAGTTTGAAAACTTTAGTTTCTTTTTTGTTTAAATGAGCAACTGCCATACTCTAAGCATTTTTAAACAGCTTCAGCAATTACTGCAATCATTATCTGGTAGAGTTCTCCCTTTCAGTAGAGTGCGGTAATTCACTTCGGTATTTATCCCACTCACAGCCTCTTCTGAGCAGCAATTGTAACGCAATATTGAATAATGACAATGTTGGGATTCTAAAGGTTGGTGCCTTTTTCTCTCACCCTGTCCAAAATTTGATATTTCTGTTGCAGTTGATATATAAACAGATGCTTATAAATAAAAGGCAAACCTATTCATTTATCAAACCTCTGTTACTTCCTGTGGCCTATATGCTAATAATAAAAATAAAACAACATTGGGGAGAGGCAGTTTCTATGAGATTAAGCATTTGTCTTCTGATATTGAATGTTAGAGATGGGCAGAAGTCCTGCTTTAGTGTACACTTTTACATGCCACATGAAAAATGGAAATTAGGATTCTTTTGTATCTAAGCTGGAGCCCCTGGTGGTGCAAATGGTTATTATGCTCAGCTGCTAACTGAAAGGTGGGCAGTTCAAGTTCACCTAGCGGTGCCTCAGGAGAAAGGACTGGCAACCTACTTCCAAAAATCAGCTATTGAAAACCCTAAGAAACAGTTTTACTCTGACACACATTGGGTCCCCATGAAGCAGAACTGGTTACTGGTTTGTATCTAAGGCTAAGCATAGGATTTTGAAGATATAAGATATGTATGACCTAAGCAGACAGAAAAGGATGTAGCCATTGATAGCCCAGGCAGTGGGTTTCATTCGGCATAAGGCACCTCATGGCAATAAATTTGCACTCTCTATAGTGCCTAGTGCATAGCTTGGCTCCCTGTAGACAAGTCTTTTATTTCTGCCTTCCTCTTTCTTTTTCACTTCCTTTCCTCCTTCCCTTCCTTTTCCTCTCTACTATATGTTAAGAGAGGGAAAGTGGTATATTTTACCCTATTTTACCCTAAAGGGTCTTTTTCTGTTAATCTCTTCTTCACCTAAGTTTACGTTTTCTAAAAAAATTCCTGTTTATGATAGGACTCTAATAATAAGAGAATGGATAGTTTCCACTTGCCTTTCAATCTTGATATCTTGCATTGCAGGGAGAATTGTTCTTCAGTCAAGGTTGCCAACATAAGGAGTGCTGTGTTGCTCCACAGATACTGTGGTGGCTTATAGGATCCTCTCTGAGGTGTGAGGAGGATCAGGGATGCCTAGAGGATGTGCTCACCACTGCATTATTTTTCTTACTCTGGTCATTTCTTTTGCAGCCTCCAAAGCTGCCACCGTCCTCAGCATTAACAAATGTGCCTATGTGGCAGCCTATCCCAATACAGTTGGGTGTACTGGTGAAAGATGGGGCATAAACAGTGAAAAGGAAGTCCAAGAGAACAGGCAAGCATTCTTGCTTCATTTTAAATATGTCTTAGTCTTTGTTATCCTAAATGAGAATCACCAGTACCAGTTGCCGTCAAGTCGATTCCAACTCATGGTGACCCCATCTGTGTCAGAGTATAACTGTGCTCTATAGGGTTTTCAATGGCTGTTTTTTCAGAAGCAGATCTCCAGGGATTTCTTCTGAGGAACCTCTAGGTGGACTTGAACCTCCAACCTTTTGATTAGCAGCTGAGTGTGTTAACCATTTGTACCACTCAGACAACTAAAAAAAAAAACCCCTTTGCAGTGGAGTCAATTCTGAGTCGTAGTGACCCTATAGGACGGGGTAGAACTGCCCCGTAGGGTTCCAAGGCTGTAATGGTTACGGAAGCAGATGCCACATCTTTCTCCCGCGGAGTGGCCAATAGGTTTGAACTGCCAATCTTTTGTGTAGCAGCCGAGTGCTTAACCACTGTGCCACCAGGGCTCCTTTGTACCACCTAGGCACTCCAAATTAGAGTTAGGATGGACTTATTTTTTTATACATATGGTAAGAACCTGAAGTGATTCTTTTAGTGAAATATGAAAAATTTTAAATTTACCTAAAACATGTAATTTCACTTTAATCCAACTATTATTTATAATTGACTAGATGATCATCATTTGTGCTCCGTGTTGTGTCTCCATTGGAAATATCTGGCAAGGTTTTCCCAAAATCACTTTTGTAGGCTAGCTGCGTAAAGAAGATATTTACATAGGAAATAGATAATTAAATGAGATAGTATAACATCATTGTCAAAATAAGTTTAAGTACATTATTCATGTTTAAAAAACACTTGATTGTTTTAAATATTAATTGTTACATTTTTCTTAATTATCAGTTTTCTTATTTAAAAAAAAAAAGTCTATTAATGATTTCCAGGCTTAAAGTTTAAATTATTCAAATTTTTAGTTTGAAAGAAACTACAAATTAACTTTTGATTGTTAGAAGGTTTATAGTATTATACCCAATATTCTATCTAAGTGAATTAAATTTGCTTTATTGACAACTTTACTATTGACCCCTATATCAATTAATGCTCTTTTGACTCCACATCACAGTAAGCTTGCTAGTGTTTAAAAAAAATAGTAGGATATTAGGGTATCAAAGCAGCCGAAAGCTTGGATTTGCAGGGCCCCAAGCAGCTTTGGGGAATTCTGCCTCTGGAAGGGTTAACGGACCTTTCCCCTGGAGTGCTACCATTCAAGTAATTCAGCTACCCCTACTTCCAGTGGAGGTCTGAAATTAAAACATTTATGCATACCCCAATAACATGCTAAATCCAGAACACACATAAACCACCCGGAGTTACACTCTGGAGTTACTGCACCAATTTCTGAAGAAAATAAACAGTTTCTTGGCAGCTATCTCATTTTCAAATAGACATTCGCACCTTTAATGATCAAGAGACCCTTGCAAAGTTCCTCAATCCTTTTCCCAAGTGATGTCCTTTTATAGGCTTCTGGAGGACTCACAAGAGCATTCCAGATCTGCATTGTGTTTTTGAGTTGTAGATACGGACCTAGTTTTTTGGCTGTGGTTGACCTTTCACTGAACTCCCCAATGTGTTTATTACTTTCACCTGCTTTAATGCCCTCATGGCCCTCTACCTGAATAATTACAAAAATACAGCCTAGAGTCCCTAGGGTCAAAGGCTGAAAGCTCCCAAACAAGGATTGGGAGCTAGGACATTTCTCCTACTGCCAATCTGCTGCTCGGGAAACTTATTCAACTCCTTCTCTTGCTTATATGCCTATTCTGGTTTCCACTACTGTCTTTTAGATCCTTCTAATTAGAAGAAAAAGAAACTACAACCAAATATCCCTGTGTACATAAATCAGGCAAAGATTTCCTAACATGGGTACAACTGCAGTGAATCAGATTGAACTCTTTGTGATTCCTGGCCCAGTTTCTTCCCTGCTAGCCTGAAGCAACCTGGAATTTAAAATTTTGTGTATAGGTAATGAAACTTCGCTTTCACAGTTTCTCAGTTATAGATGGTAACTCTTTTATCATTAAGGTAATGAATTTAATGTATAGTCTGATTGATTAATGTATTGGGTTAGAACCCCCAGCGGTGCTCCCTAACTCTAGGTAAACACATTAGCAGAGTATGAGAAGACAGACACATATCCTTCTGTCATCTGATTACAGCTACTTCTTTATTTCTTTCAGAATGGATCATGCAAAATCATCTGTTAGTTACAATTGTGTAAGTTTTGACTAATAAAAGTTTTGTATGGAAAAGTAGACTTATTTTTTAAAAATTCAATTCTATTGCTCTTTAAATACAAAAAATAGCCAAATTTGACAAACTGTGAAAACTTGATATAGATGAAAATTATTTATCATTAGCATATCAAAGCACCAGCTAAAATCTCAAGGAGACTGTTCTTTTAAAGAGGGAAACACTCTGTCACTTCTCTTCCAGGTGTTGTTTATGGGATTCATTTGGCTACATTAATTCTATCACTCAGGGTGGAAGACACATTTTACCTCAGTTTTTCCCAGGATGTCATCAATCTGGTACTGGTAGAGTATAAATTAATACAGAGTTTTTGTGGTTATTTTGCTTTATACATTTTTCCATTTGTTTATTGGTTCTTTAGTCTCGAATAAACCAGAGCACTATTTCACATATTTGAAGTCTCGTGACCTCTGGTAACTAGAATAGATATGAACCAAAAATCAGTTTAGAAGATTAAAATTTATTTAATCTATGCCTAGATTACAGTTTAGAAAACCCTAGGGGGCAGTTCAACTCTGCCACATGGGATTGCTGTAAGTCAAAATCGACTCGATGGCACCCAGCATCACTAACAACAACATGAGCAGCCAAGCTTTACTCATAAGATAACCCTAAAACTTTCTCTTAGAGGCTCTGTGGTTGTAATAAGCTTGAAAAACATTTTCCTAGTCCACAGCAGAGCAAGATAGCAAATCAGAAAGATGAAAGCCTCCTAGAGTGAGACAGTGCAGTGGGGGAGACACTCAACAGCGTAAAAATCAGATGCAAGTATTGCAGTCATAATAGATTGTGCCCATGTAATGTTGTAGTGCAGGGTTTGTCATCCTCAGTACTGTTAACATTTTAAATATTTTTTGGGGGGAGGGGTGTGTGGATTGAGGGAAGCTGTCCTGTGCATTATAGGATGTTTAGCAGCAATCCTGGCTTCTACCCACTAGATGCCGATAGCACCGCCCTCAGTTGTGACAATCAAAAATGTCTCCAGTCATTGCCAAAGGTTCCTTGGGGGTAAAAATCAACCCCTGTTAAAACTACTGATGTATCATTTAATGAATGTGCAAAGCTTGGAAAACTTTTCAAAGCTGAATTGTGATACTCCTTATTATGACTCTACGCTACCAGATTATTTTTAGCCCTCTCTGGTTAAGATGACAAGTAAATATGTGATAATTTATTTTTAGAAAGCTCTATGTGATAAATATGATATATTTTAGAAAGTCCTAGTGATTTGCAATTAAAAAAAAATGGTGTTGCTTATGTGGTAAATGTCAGTAATTTCAGAAATTCAACTATACGGAATTCTTCATTTTCCTGTGACATTGGAAAAATAAATAATTGAATACAATTATTTTTGTGAAATATTTTCCTTCCCAATTATGCAGTCAAATACTATAGGTCCTCTGGCATGGCCCGTTAAAGTGATACTAAAATTGTCTGCAGTTTTCCTGAGCTCACGTTATAGGACAGTAGGCGGAAACAGCCCCAGCATGAGAGGAAGTATTAGGACACTGGCCTCACCTTGGTTTCCATGTTTAGATTTGGACAGCCAAAACTGGATATGAATCAAGAGCGCATGAAACAAAGAAAGTTTCCCCAAGGATTGTTCTTAACAGTTTGGAAAGCAAGTTGTACCTTTCTTTTACTCTTTTGAGTGTGCTTTCCTAAATAAAATCATGACATAGCTCTGATCTTTGATCTGTTCATACTTGAACAAAGTGGAGAAGATTGTGTCTATTCTTCAGCTTGTTTTTCCCAGAAATCTATTTAAATATCTATCTTGTTATTCAAAGCCAAAAACGTATATAGGCTTTCTTTGTGCTGACTACGCCAGATCCAAATGGGAACAAATAGTATAGTTGATAGTTCCCTTCTATTGCTTTCTTATTTTGAGGGTCCCAAATTCAGAGACCTCTCAAATCTTAACAGCCAGGTATTCCCTTCAAGACGGTTTGGAAGGACAGCTTTGTGAGAGATTGGCTGGTTGTCTGCAGCTACCTTGGACTAAAGTCCTCTATTTGCTAATGCAAAGGAATGTTAAACTGGCATCGTAAATTTTACTTTTTCTCTTTTTCCACATTTTTACTATTATTCTTTGATTCTCCTAGTTGTGTAATTTGTACCTACATTTCCCTAACATAATTTT
The DNA here is from genome assembly GCA_030035585.1 of Dugong dugon. NCBI lineage: Eukaryota > Metazoa > Chordata > Mammalia > Sirenia > Dugongidae > Dugong > Dugong dugon. The sequence goes on from CM057465.1 coordinate 171,343,138, forward strand.
GGTTAACCATAGAAATCTTTTCTTTTGTGGTACACTAACTTTTTGTATGTTAATTTTTCTTCATACTTATTTGGCCTTCATAATTTTAAGCAATTTTTCTATTTTATTATTTTTATTTTGGATTAAATTTTATTCCTATATTTTATGTACTTTCATTGTTATTCCCATTATTATATTGGTTGGCATATCCTTATAAAACTTTTTTTAAATCCTTATTCCATTTTCTTTGCGTTTATTTTAAATTTCATTCATTTACTCATTTCTGTTGTGTTATTACTCTTTTAGCTTGTACTTTTCTATTGGTTTTCACATATTTGTCTTTTATAATGAGGCAAGGCCTAGGAAGACCAACTGTGAAATCTGTTCTGAGAAAAAGTTTCTGAGTATTTTATTCCTCCCATCCCCTAAAACCTACTCTAAAATCTCAAGTGTCAAAAACTCCAGTGAATACAGGAGCCACGCAGAACTGGTGAGGACTGTGCTGAACCCAGGAGTGTGAGTCTCTATCTTGTGGGCGTCTGCTACTAAATACCCGTAGATTGCCGCTGTGTGGGAGGGTGGGCGGCCTAGCATTGCCAGACCTTGCAGTTTTTCAATCGGTGTCAGAAATATGGATATTATATAGATTCTCTCAATTTCAAAATACTGGAAAATACTTTTTTTAAGTCTTAATACTGTGTAGGCCAAACAGAATACCAGATTGTGTTATCCAGCTTCTCCTCAAAGCTATCTTAATGATCAGGGCATTAAAACCAGGCTATGTATGTTTTGTCTCACAAAAATATCTAATCAATAGAAGTATTAGTGAAATCAGGAGGTTTAGCTCTTATCAAGTCATTATTAGAGCCGAAATTACCAATATCTGGCCTGCTTTTCTGTCCCTGAGTAATCCTCTATCAATTGTTGTCTTAATGATCAGGATTCTTCTGTCTCTGGATTCTTCCCTCTTATAAGAATAAATAGATTTATTTCCTAATCTTTATTTACTTGAATCTTGATGGTATTAACATGAAGTATTAGTAGATTTCTCTTGGTATCAAGAAATTACTTTTATATCTTTACAGTCATGATTTGTGACTGTGTCTTATTATTCTTTGGTATTTTCATTTTATTACTACCTATAGAATTCTTGTTAAATTTAAAGGTAAATTTTTAGAGTTATTCCCAAATTATCATAAGGACAGAAAGATTAGCAAAAGGTATCAAGAATTTTAGAGAATATTGTATAAATACAATGTCGCATAAATGAAAAGATAAAAATTTTTGAATGAAATGGAAATTAGGTAAGGCACTACTGTCTTTGGAGGAAATAGTATAATCCTGCTTACAAGATATCATGATAAATAGAGCAGGAAAAGAAAAAAAAAAAAAAACAGGTGAATGGAAGACAGGATGAAGTTATATGAGATAGAATATAGTAAATGATTATTCCTAGGTTGTTTTCTAGAAAGTCTGAAGAGAATTATGAACTCTCAAGGGAATTGGTGAGCCTATTGTAGATTCCTAGGTCCTATCATTTATTTTGGACCCAGAACTGTTCTAGAAACAGGAGAGGACTGTCAAATTGAAAGTAAATTGATGTTTTTTTGAATACTTTGACACGTTGTATCATTCAACACTTAAAACAACCCTGTGGAATAATCAGGAGAATTATTATCTCCATGGAGACTGAGACCAGAAAGAGTAATTTTTCTCTAAGACACATAGTTAATTTTTAGAAGTCAGACATATAATTTTAGGCCCTTTTATTTCTAGTTTATTCTGCCATATTATCATTGGTAAATGGTCTAGTCATATCAGTCTTAGAAGGTACTGGGGACTTCTTAACTCCTTGTGAGTTTATATGTAGAGACACTAGATAAGATTCTCAATAATTGACACTATGTCTTTCACTTCACGGTGATTGTCTTTATTGGTTACACTATACAAGCATCTAATGGTAACCTACACTCCCTTGTGATTATATAGTATTTTCAGTTAATTAAAAATATGAACTTAAGAATTTTTTCCCCTACTGTTGAGTTTGTTGTTGAACTTATTAAAATTTAAGCTCTTTATATTAAATAGGTGAGAAGTAAGGAAAGCAGTTACAAAATATAATCTGGGGAATTTGCATGTTTCATCCATTTGCAGAGTTTCCACTGATTGTTCTAAGCATGTGACATGAAAACAGAAAAATGAGCTTTGTTGCTGAGCTTTAAAAATACAATAATTCCACCGTGGCCACTGTCAACTGAAATTTGAAAAGCAGGAGCAGAACTATCATCCACTCTGAATAATAGCTTCCTTCATCCTGCTGGTCGAGCTCAAAGCAAGAGCTTCAACACGAAGCAGTGAGGGTCTGGGCTTCCTCTCTCTGCAGCTTGTTGATGCTCTTATTTATTCCCTTAATACCAACTGAAGCCCTGTTTTTTCCTTCTTCCTTCCTGTCTGTCTGTCTGCCTGCCTTTCTTCCTTTTTGTGGTAAAAATATGTATAACCCAACATTTTCCAATTCAGAGGCATTGATTATGCATTGATGATGTGCAACCATGACGCATATCCATTGCACTTCAGGTAAAGGTGAAGCTGCTTATTCAAATTCTGTAAAAATACCGAGTGCAAATGCAAACAGCTTCAACAATCAGGTTTTGTTCCTCAGCATGTCACTCAATTTTCAGTATAATTTTCTATTTATCTTTTCAAGAAACAGAAAAAACCAACAGGTCACTATCATGATTATGTACTTTTGCTATTGATGTAGTGTTCATGTATTTTATAGAGAAGTTATCAGTAGACCTCTGAAAATTGCCAAATTTGAGCTGTGTGTCAGAGCATAGTTCCTGTCTTTTATGACACCACAGTGGTGATGGAGAAGCAACCTAACAGGATTTGTTACTCCTGGGAGAGGGTTGTTTCGCTTTGTTGTGTTTTTGTCATCTTCCAGTGTGAACCCTGATCATAAGAGTGAAAGTTCAATTTAACAATTTGTCTCTTTTCATTCCTTCTGTCCTGTTCTCTCCTTCCTTAGTGTCCTTTTCTCCCCAGCTGGCCTCGCTTTTCCTAGGAGTAAACAGTAGATGTTACACAGATTAACACTGTGCTCCCACAGAATGCACCTGGGTGTGCTCTCTGCAATCCCTGGCAGTCATAAATTAATTAAAAGTAGACAGCCGCAGAAAAAAGAAAGTTCGCCCTTTTTCGCCCCCTCCCCCACTTTCTTTCTGTTTCTACAGGTAAATAGCTCATCCCTTTGTTCCAGCTGCGCTATTTCATTTCTACCATCATTGTACTCTTTGTTCTCTGAAACAGGAGGGGTCTGGGCCAGGAGCAGCAAGGTCTCAGCTAATGACGGGAAGTCTTTAAAGTTTGCGCTGCATTTCATCTTCTCTGTGGGAGTTTTAGGACGCATCCAGTGTTTGATCCCCACCGCGCAACTTTGCTTCTAGTTAATTAACAGATCCCCCATTACACACTCTCATCTAGGAGCACATGGGAGGCCTATTGGGAGGTAATTCAAGGCCAATCTGAGTGATGGCAGGAATTAGAGAAATCAGTTGTTTTAGGGCTAATGTTCAGGAAATAAAGTTGTCCCATTTTAGGGATCTCATTTGAAATTTTCGATTATTTTTCTGGTTTTTTTTTTTTTATTAAAAAACAAGATAAGGGGATTATATTTGTCCGTTAACTTTATCATGAGCATTCAGGGCAGTTTGAACTTGTAATTTTTTGTAACTGCCTGGATGAAAAATGAAAAAAGAGAAGGACCATATTATGAGATACAGCAATGTCAACAAGAATTTTGTTCTTCCTTTTATTGCTATCGGTCTTCTTCCTGCCCAGCCTATTAGTTCTGCCTTAACTGTCCACAGCTACTTTTTCCGGGCCCATGAGACAGAAGAGCTAGTCAGGGACATCTCAGCAGTGGCTCATTTTGCAGCCAAGGCTAAATCATAGTTTGTTCTGGTATCGTTGCTTTTGTTCCAAGGGCGTCAAAGTAATTTACAAAGTAATAAATAATCGGCTTCAGTATTAGGATCCTTTCCCTTTCTTGATCCTTTGCAGATGAACCTTGCTAAATAAAGCTGACTCACCTAAAGGTAGGAGTTGGCGTGAGTGCCAAGCACAGAACCCTCATATTTCAGTAACTCAGCTGCACCAGATTACAGGTAGCCCAGGTTTTGATGGGCATTTGAAAGGGAAATGCCTTGTTCAGTTTCTTATCTTTCCCCAGTTTCCCCAGCCCTATGAGCAGTGACCCCCTTTATGTAATGAATTAGGAGCTACTCCTGCCGTGCAATTCTCAGTTCAACACTTGGCAGTGAGAATCAAACCTGGGCTGTTTAGTGCAGCAGTAAATAGCCCGCCACATTAGCCCCCTGGCATGCTAAGCTATTAGGTTGTTTTACTGTTGTTAAAGTTACATTTGTTAGGTAACTGCCATTCCATACAAACTCAGCAGTGCCTGAGCTGGTGGAGGCAGCACGTGTACAAAACCTGTGCCATCCAAGACCCAAATGGTCAGGCGGTGTGGCTGCACTGCATATAAGGTGCATTCAGCTGTCTGCAAAAGCAGGGAAGGGATTATTATGATTTAAAAACACATAGTAGGGACCACTGGACAATCCTGGCTTCCTAGCTTTGCTCTGACTAAACTAATTACATGGGCTCGATTAACCATTAATTTATCGCAGTTCTTAACAGAACTACTAATTGTCAGAGTGCCATCGAAAAGGAAGGCCAGGGGTGAGAGAGGCACTGAATAAGCTAGTGTGACATTCCACAGGCCAGCAGCTAGTGCTGCGCATACACCAGAGCTGGGCAGGTTCCGGAAGGAATCAAAAGATTAATGAGGAAGGAAATGAGGGAGAAATATTCAGGGTGCTTCAGCTGTGTGTGTGCATGTGTATGTGCGTGAGATAGAGAATCTTTCTGCAAAGAAAGGAAAATGCCAGTACTATATAGCTTCATGCAGCCAGCTTGCAGGGTTGAGTTGGCATTTGGTAACTTGGTAGCGGCTGCCAGTGTGTGTGGTGGGAGAAGAGGGAATAGACAACAAGAAAAACACATAGAGCTTAAAAAAAGATGTAAAATGATTCACTTCATGCCATATGGACAAAAATGTTGTCACAAAAATAAGGCCAAAAAATAGTGCCAGGTTAGACTTTTAGTTCAAAAACATATGTATAATCATCCCCATGAACATGAATTTTAATTAGTATTTTGATAGAGAGAAACCAGATATTTTTTTAACCTGCTCTGTTCTTGTTTTCTGTTCCTCTCCCAGTTTTAGCCTCCATTAAACATTCATATACTGTATGTTTTGTGTCTGTATGAGGAAAATGCCTTATCTCTGGATTGGTGGGAATGCAAACATCTTGGTTTTCTATGGCATACAAAATATCTTCCCAGTGGAGCTCGCAAGCAGAAACTTATCCCTGGGAAATCTAGAGCTCTCTCTGAGACCCAGGCACACCAGGGAAGGAAGCCATATGCCTTTTCCTTTATCAGTGGCGGCGTCTGCGCGGATTTGGTTCCCCAGACTGACTCTTCACACCCCTCCAGCACCTTTAATTCCACATCTCATCTCTCTGGGATGCCTTTTAAAAATGAAATAACTTTAGTATATATACATAGTACTATGTGACAGGGCAGTTTTTGGGGAAAAAAATGATAAGATTGTGACTACAGAGACTTTTTAAAAGGGAACATGAAACTTTTTAAACTGTGTATCTCACGTTTTATTTATTACATTCCACCTACCTCTAAAAAGGATTTGAGATGACAATATTCATCAGAAGGTACTGTGCTGAATCATCTGCCTTTAGCAAAAGTGTTTGCTACTTTAAATGAGGTGCTTCGATTAATGCCTTATATGTGACAATTAGATGATGATAAGGCAAAAAAATGCTTGATTAGCAATGATTTTGCTGCTTAGAAAGCTATTCACACCCCAAGTTTTTTTTCCTCAAAGGAGTACAGGTGAGTCAGATATTTGTATTAAAAATGATGGAAGAGACCAACACTTCAGGCCTTAATACATGGCATTAACAGGATACAAACCATAACCATCAACGCACAAAACCCAACGGATAAGCTAGATAACTGGGATCTTCTAAAAATCAAACACCTATGCTCTTCAAAAGACTTCACCAAAAGAGTAAAAAGAGAACCTACTCTGGGAAAAAATTTTTGGACGGTACAAGTCAGACAAAGGTCTAATCTCCATAATCTACAAGAAAATCCAACACCTCTACAACAAAAAGACAAATAATCCTATTAAAAAATGGGCAAAGGAAATGAAGAGACACTTCACCAAAGAAGACATTCAAATGGCCAACATACACATGAGGAAATGCTCGCAATCACTAGCCATTAGAGAAATGCAAATTAAAACCACAATGAGATACCATCTCACCCCGGCATTACTGGCATGAATCAAAAACACTGGAAATAACAAATGTGGGAGGGGCTGTGGGGAGATGGGAACTTTTATGCACTGCTGGTGGGAATGCAAAATGATACAACCATTTTGGAAAATGATATGGCGCTTCCACTGAAAGCTAGAAATATCAACCTACCATTCGATCCAGCAATCCCACTCCTAGGAATATATCCTAGAGAAATAAGAGTCATCACTCGAATAGACATATGCACACCTATGTTCATGGCAGCATTGTTCACAATAGCAAAACGCTGGAAACAACCTAGATGCCCATCAACAGATGAACGGATAAACAAACTATGGTACATACACACAATAGAGTACTATGCAATGAGAAAGAACAATGATGAATCTGTGAAGCATCTCATAACATGGATGAAACTGGAGGACATTATGCTGAGTGAAATCAGTCAATCACAAAAGGGCAAATATTGTATGAGACTTCTATTGTAAAAACCCATGAAAAAGTTCGCACACAAAATGTAACAATCTTTGTTGGTTACCAGGGATGGGAGGGGTGGGGGGGAAATACTAAATAGGCAATAGGTAAGTGGTATCTTGGGTGAAGGGTGAGACAGTACACAATACAGGGGAAACTAGCACAACCTGTACAAGGAAAGGTCATGGAAGCCCCATAGACACATCCAAACTCCCTGAGGGACTGAACTGCTGGGCGGAGGGCTCTGGGGACCATGGTCTTGGGGAACATCTATCTCAGTTGGCATGACACAGCTTATAAAGACAATGCTCTACATTCTACCTTGGTGAGTAGTGTCTGGGGTCTTAAAAGCCTGTGAGCGGCCATCTAAGATACTCCACTGGTCTCATCCCTTTGGGAGCAAGGGAGAATGAAGAGAACAGGATACAAGGAAAAGATTAGTCCGAAGGACTAACTGTCCACAGCTACCAAGGCCTCCACCGGACTGAGTCCAGTACAGCTAGATGGTGCCCGGCTACCACCACTGACTGCTCTGACCAGGATCACAACCAAGGGTTCTGGACAGAGCTGGAGAAGGATGTAGAGCATAATTCTAACTCAGAAAAAAAAGACCAGATTTACTGGCCTAAAGGAGACTGGAGAAACCTCGAGAGTATGGCCCCCAGACACCCTTTTAGCTCAGTGGTGAAGTTACCTTTGAGGTTCACTGTTCAGCCTGGGAGTGGACAGCCCCGTAAAACCAAATGAGACTAACGAGGTACAGGAGTCCAGTGACAAGGGCCAGAAGGCAGAAGGGGACAAGGAAGCTGGTAATAGGGAACCCAAGGTTGAGTAAGGATATTGTTGATGTGTTGTGAGATTGTTAACCATTGTCATAGGGCAACATTTGTAGTAACTGTTAAATGAGAAACTATTTTGTTCTGTAAGCCTTCATCTTAAGTGAGAATAACAGCACAATTGGAAGAGCGTAATCAGTGTCACTGAACTGTGTATGTAGAAATTTTTGAAATGGTATATCTTTGGGTATGTGTATTTTTCACCAAAAAAAAAAAAAAAAAGGTTGAGAATTTAGAGGGTTAATATGTTGTGGGGTTGTTAACCAATGTCATAAAACAACATGTGTACTACTGTTTCATGAGAAACTATTTGTTCTGTAAGCCTTCACCTGAAGTGCAATAAAATATTAAAAAAAAAAAATGATAGAAGAGAATAAAAGTCCTGGTATTAAAAATCGATCAAATCTTGATACAAAAGCATTAACCTGTTTCATATTCTTTATTCGAACCCCTGAGCTTTCTTCTGAGCATTAGCCATATTTTAGTCCATTCTAAGAGCAATGGTAAAATCAACATTGGAAAAGGTAAATTTTACCTCCCTTGTGGGTTCTCTCAAGGATTTCTCAGAATTTTGTTTTTGGGCAAACACTAACACAACCCTTCCTTTTTTTCTTTCCTTTTCTCTCTCTGCCCTGAGAAACCTCTGGGCCCTTCATCCCGAGTCTTACGCCTCATGGACACTTGTTGAATACATCCCAGGTGGTCCTGGCAGTTATCTCTGGGCTTGCTGTCAGCCTCTACTCTTTCCTTGAAGTCCAGTCATCATTCCTATAAGGGCTACAACAACAGACGGAAATGTGCTATTGGACACACAGTGGCCGCAAGCCACAAACAAAGTTTCATGCTGGTCCTTTGCATAGTGATGGCTACAGAAGGTCTTGGCATTATCTGTCCTCAGAAGAGTAGAAACAAGCTATTGCAAAGCATACCTGCCTGCCTTCAAAACTCTAAAGTAAGCTTTTATTTGCTGGAAAGTATACCTCAAGCTGTTGTGTCAGACTCTATTAGACTCATTCACTTATTCATTCATTCAATCAATCACTATTTCCAAGCATCTAATATGAATTCCAAATTTGAGGGGTAATATGGAAAGTTAAGAGTTGCTCCTTGCTGCAAAGATGTTTGTACGTAGGTGACTATTTTCTAGCTCTTGTATTTTAAGGGATTCCACTGTGTTTAAGTTAGTTAAGGCTCTCAAAAATGTCTTGTGAAATGAAGACAGATTTAGGAAAGGCCTAAAATGTACCTTCTTTATCTACTACCAATGACCAGGACTATTTCATAATTGGTCTACTCACATAGACCAGTGTTCAAGACTAGGAGTAAGTCTGAGCTCTATAGTGAAAGCATCAAAGGTAATTCAGACCTTCCAATTCTACTCTGCTCCCATGTTAGAAACCTTGAGGCAGCTAACACTGGCTAAAGTTGACTAAAGCAACCTCATTACCTACCAGTGGATTTTTGAGAATCATACGAGGAGTCCTAAAAATATTCATGCAGGTTATTAATTATAACATTATTTGCAATTGCAAAATATTGGAAACAATCCAAATGCCCGTGCATAGGAGACTTGTTGAATAATTTAAGGTATATCCATACAATGAACTATCATGCAGTTATAAAAAATAATAAGAAAGATCTCTACCTACACATATGGAGATATTTCCAGGATACGTTAAGTGAAAACAAAAAGCAAACTTCAGAGAGATATACAGTATGCTACCTTTTGCATATGAAAGAAGGTCAAGTAAGAATAAATACATATATTTGCTTTTTTTTTTTTTTGTAAAAGAAATGCAGGAAGGATAAGCCAGAATTTCTAAAAATAAATAAAAATAAAAATGTATAATGGGTGGGTAGGGATGATTGGAGGGAATGGAATGGAAGTAGTACTTCTCAGAGTATATCTTGTTATGTATATAGTTTTCATTTTTGTACCATGCAAATATTATACATATTCTAATATACAATTTAATAAACAAGGATGGGAAAAATCTGTGACATTAGATACCAACATTGATGGAAAACCAAATGTTAATCATGGTTGATGATACTTCAGTTTAATAATACACTGAAGAGAATATGGGGAAAGCACTTAAATGATTGATATCTACTTGATTGTGTATATTATTGGTGCTTTCTCATAAAATTTAATCCTTGTATTTTATTTACCTTCAATTCCTACAACTAACAAGAACATGTTTCCCTCTCTCATACTACCCCTTTAGATTAGAGGGAATAAATGGAACTCTTAATTTTTTCTAGCTTTGCAATAATAATTTATGTCAATAGTGTGATTTCTTTATATGTTCTGGAGGAAGGGGATATAGACTCTGTTCCTCATCTTAGCTAGTTCCCAAGTCATTATAATTATTAAAAAGCATAACACATTATAGGAAACATTACTTGCTTCCTAATGAGCTGTATTTTTTTTTCTCTTTAATTTTTATTTACCACAAAAACAATGTCAATTATATACCATTTTCTATTAATATGTACCCAGCTTTTTAAAGAATAACATGGTTTTGGAGTTAACTCTTTTGGATTATTAAAATTGTTTTAAGGAAGTGAAATATGCCCATAGAAAGGGAGAAAAAGCCCTGAAATCTGTTAATGTATACAGCTAATGGATTTTCTGGTGGCCCAACGGTATTAAAGAAGGTTTCTAAACTTTTTTCTAGCTTCTGCCCTGTATGACTCAGATCCGGCATGTACTTATCATTCATCTGTAAGACAAAAATGTGAAGATGTGTATCATTTGAAAACAGCTTTGTGTTGAGCCTTCTTTAGGCAAGGGGCTTTTCTTGTATTGCTGGCAGGAAACCTGACTTAGGTGATGAGTAAGGTACAGTTTTAGACTCATGCTCTCAACGTCTGATGTCCTGACATTGTCATTCACCTGAGGGGAACAAAGGAAGAAGTGGATATGTATCTAATAATGACATTCATTTTCTTTATCTGTGTAGGATGTGTGTTCAATTTAACAAAAATTTATGGGCACCTACTGTGTGTCTAGCTCTTGAGCAATTCCCTTACCCAATGACCTTCTAATTAAATAGGCTAAAATTCATAAAATGTCACACAGGGCAAAGAGTCTGAGAATTAAGCCTGCTGAGTGTATAGAAAGTTAGGTGGCTAGAATGGAAAGAAGCTCTGTACAGAGTGAGTGTGCTATATGTTTCTAATGAGAATGGAAGAAATTTTTTAAGCCTCAATAGCTCTTGTTAGAGTTTTAATTATGAGATAAGTCGATAATCAGAATATTAAATAAAATTGTACCATTGCACATTTCAGTGTTTTTCACTACCCAGTGACATAGTGAAAAAAATTAATGAAGTGGAAACATGAGTTCCCCATATCAAAAGCTGAGAAATTTAAGTGCTTCCAGCTAAAGAAGGCAAGATATGGAATTTTTAAAAATGTGGATATATAGAATAAATATTCAACCCTTCTGATAACGTTGGCTGATGAAATGAAATTCACCAACTGTAATCCTGGCACAGAGAGACACACATAGTGCCTGCACACACACACACACACACACACACACACACACACACCCTCTACATATCCTTAATCATTTACTATCTTATTTACATTTCATTTGCTAGAGTAAATTCTATCATTTGAAATTTTAAAAAATATATTTCAATATTACTTAGGCAAAAATAAGGAAAAATTTGATTGGCTTTCAAATAGCTTATTACCATTCAAATACTCTCTAGATAAATTATATTAAAAAAAAAAAAACAACAACTGTTTCTGCTTCCGAAACATTCTAAATGGAGACTTGGCTCTAAGTAATCAAAATTGCTTTAGTTGTACAGAGTAGCAAAAAAGCCTTGTCCACTAATTGAGTGAAGCGGTGCTACTGAAGCAGCCTTGTCCCCTCATTAGATGATCTTGCAGTCACTGTTTGTCATCCTGGCTTGCCAGTCTCAATCTAACAGTAATGCTGGCTCAAATTAATGGTAATTCATTATGACACACTGTGTCCTTCTAGTGAAACAGCAATATGAAGCAGTGGTGCATCTGTCAACCACTGCTACCTCTTTACTTATTCCTTCCCGATTTCATTCAAGCTGCCACCTTTGCATGAGCCTTCTAACTTATTTAGATAACCGGTGATTGGATATGTAACTGGACTGAAAAATTACATCCAGCCATTCTTTCTCCGTGAATGTTATAGAGAGAAATAGACTATCTAACAATAAGCAGGAGCAATAGGAAAACAGTGCTATTTTCTAAAGGAAGCCAAGAGCAGTCATGTACATGTGTGAGTGCAATGACTTGTTTTGTACTGTAAATAACTCACTTATATCTAGTCTTAGGGAATATTAATAGAAAATTTTGATAAAGACTGTCCACAAATGTAATCTAAATCCAAAGATAATGGAAGTTTTCTGACTCTGATCTTGGTTAATCAACACATTTTGAGGGAAACTAAATGTTTATATGACGATCACTGCTGATAAGAATGTTGCCTTTGGGGGAAATGATTTAGCGGTGATGCAATTGGACACTTCCTTCTAGCAACTCTAAATTGTATGTATGTATCAGCCAGTTCATTGTTCTGATTAAATAATTGGTTTTGTCAATAGAGGAATGACTCAGCTATACCCTGAAAGGGTATCTGAGTAATGTCTGGTTGCAGCTTTTACTCTGAAATCCTTAAATTACCCCTGACTATAGAAAAGGTTGCGTATATTGACCAGTTGAATCCACAGCATTGGAAGTGGCAGTGCTTAGTCAGTATGAGGTACAGGACAGTTGTATCACCCACTGTTTTCCCAAGGCTGAGCCTAATCTCACTGTGGGGTGTCGACTCCAAGTAGTGTAGGCATGGTGTGATTTTAACAACACTAAAATCCTGCCTACCGACATGTCCTTTATTGTTTGAATTGCCACAATTAGATTAATTTCTTTGGCTTATAGTAAAACAAATTCTTAATATAATCTTATTGCTTAGAAGAGTTAATAGATTATTATTTATTATTAGTAATCATTTATTCATCCAATGTTTATTTCTGTTAACCTTATCCCCTTGAAAAATACTCTGAACAAAACCCATCTAGTGCCCATTACTTCATTTCCCAACACAAATACTTGGGTAAAGTATGGATATACCTGCTGTTATGTAGTAGTTCTTAACATGTGTTGACTGAATATCTGCTTTCTTCCCAAATCTGCGCCACGTTTAGTCTGCACAGTTTCAGTACTTGGCAACTCCATTTCTCTGTTTGCTCATTTCAGATACCTGGGAGTGATCCTTGACTCCGGGCTTTCGCTCACACCTATATCCAATCCTTTGTCAAATGCCATCTGCAAAAAAATATACATTTAGAATTCACCATTCCTACTCTGGTCTAAGATATCACAAGTTAATGCCTAGCATATCAAAATAGATTCTGCCTTTACCTACATTCAGCCTATTCTTTTTTTTAAATTGTGCTTTAAGTGAAAGTTTACAATTCAAGTTAGTTTCTCATACAAAAATTTACACACACACTGTTATGTGACCCTAGTTGCTTTCCCTATACTGTGACAGCACTCTCTTCCTCTCTATCCCAGATTTCCCGTGTCCATTCAACCAGCTCCTGTCCCTTTCACCCTTCTCATCTCACGTCCAGAAAGGAGCTGCCCATTTAGTCTCATGTATCTACTTGAGCTAAGAAGCACATTCTTTACAAGTATCATTTTATGTCTTATAGTCCAGTCTAATCTTTGTCTGAAGAGTTGGCCTCAGGAATGGTTTTAGTTTTGGGCTAACAGAGAGTCCGGAGGCCATGTCTTCTGGGGTCCCTTCAGTCTCAGTCAAACCATTAAGTCTGGTTTTTTACTAGAATTTGAGTTCTGTACCCCACTTTTCTCCTGCTCTGTCAGGGACTCTCTGTTGTGTTCCCTGTCAGGGGGGTCATTGGTGGTAGCCGGGCACCATCTAGTTCTTCTGGTCTCAGGCTGATGAAGTCTCTGGTTTATGTGGCCCTGTCTGTCTCTTGGACTAATACTTGCCTTGTGTCTTTGGTATTCTTGATTCTCCTTTACTCCAGGTGGCTGGGACCAATTGATGCATCTTAGATGGTCGCTTGAAAGCTTTTAAGACCCCAGACGCCACACACCAGGATGCAGAACATTTTCTTAATAAGCTTTGTTATGCCAGTTGACCTAGATGTCCCCTGAAAGCATGCTCCCCAGACACCAACCCCTGTTACTCTGTATCTCAAAGTGTTTGATTATATTCAGGAAACTTTTTAGCTTTGGTTTAGTCCAGTTGTGCTGACTTCCACTGTAGAGTGTGCTGTTCTTCCCTTCACCTAAGATAATTCCTATCTACTATCTAGTTAATAAATAACCCTCACCCTCCCTCCACACCCTCATAACCATCAAAGAATGTTTTCTTCTCTGCTTAAACCTTTTCTTGAGTTGTTATAATAGTGGTCTTATACAATATTTGTCCTTCTGTGACTGACTAAATTCACTCAGCATAATGAGTTCCAGCTTCCTCCATGTAATGTTTCACGGCTTCATTGTTGTTCTTTATCATTGCGTAGTATTCCATTGTGTGGATATACCATAATTTGTTTATCCATTCATCCGTTGATGAACATCGAGGTTGTTTCTATCTTTTAGCTATTGTGAACAGTGCTGCAATGAGCATGGGTGTGCATATATCTATTTGTGTGATGGCTCTTATTTCTCTAGGATATATTCCAAGGAGCGGGATAGCTGGATCATATGGTACTCCTATTTCTAGCTTTTTAAGGAAGCGCCAAATCGATTTCCAAAGTGGTTGTACCATTTTACATAACCACCAGCAGTATATAAGTGTAACAGTCACTCCACAACCTCTCCGGGATTTATTATTTTGTGTTTTTGGATTCATGCTAGCCTTGTTGGCGTGAAATGATATCTCATGGTAGTTTTGATCTGCATATCTCTAATGGCTAATGATCGTGAGCATTTCTTCATGTGTCTGTTAGCCGCCTGAATGTCTTCTTTGGTGAAGTGCCTGCTCATATCCTTTGTCCAGTTTTTAGTTGGGTTATCTTTTTAGTTGGGAAATCTTGTAGTATCTTGTAGATTTTAGAGATCAGACCCTGTCGTAGCCAAATTCTTTTTCCCAGTCTGTAGGTGGTCTTTTTACTCTTTTGGTGAAGTCTTTTAATGAATATAAGGGTTCGATTTTTAGGAGCTCCCAGTTATCTAGTTTCTCTTATGTAGTTTGTACATTGTTACTTATGGTTTGTTTTCTGTTTATGCCATGTATTAGAGCTCCTAGCATTGTCCCTATTTTTTCTTCCATGATCTTTATTGTTTTAGATTTTGTATTTAGGTCTTTGATCCATTTTGAGTTAGTTTTTATGCATGGTGTGAGGTACGGGTCTTGCTTCATTTTTTTGTAGATGAGTATCCAGTTATGCCAGCACCATTTGTTAAAGAGACTGTCTTTTCCCCCATTTGATTGACTTTGGAACTTTGTCAAATACCACCTGCTTATAGGTGGATGAATTTACGTCTGGATTCTCAATTCTGTTCCATTGGTCTATGTATCTGTTGTTGTACAAGTACGAGGCTGTTTTGACTACCGTGGCAGTATAATAGGTTCTAAAATCAGGTAGTGTGAGGCCTCCCACTTTGTTCTTTTTCTTGAATCATGCTTTACTTATCTGAGGCCTCTTCCCTTTCCACATGAAGCTGGTGATTTGTTTCTCCATCTCCTTAAAAAATGCCATTGGAATTTGGATTGGGATTGCATTGTATCCATAGATCACTTTGGGTAGAATAGACATTTTCACAATGTGGAGTCTTCCTATCCATGAGCAAGGTATGTTTTTCCACTTATGTAGGTGTCTTGGTTTCTTGCAGTAGTGTCTTGCAGTTTTCTTTGTACAGCTCTTTTATGTCTGTGGTTAGATTTATTCCTAAGTATTCTATCTTCTTGAGGGCTATTGTAAATGGTATTGATTTGGTGATTTCCTCTTTGAAGTTCTCTTTTTTAGTGTGAAGGAATCTGTCTTAGGCTGGGTTCTCTAGAGGAGCAAAACCAGTAAAGTGTATAAATATATATATATAGAGATTTATATCAAAGAAACAGCTCATGCAATTGTAGAGGCTGGAATGTCCCAAGTCTGTGGATTAAGACAGAATCTTCTCTTGATTCAAGTAGCTGCAGGGGCTGGCAAACCCAATATCAGCAGGTTGGAAGGCAGGACTCTGCTCACAGGCTGTGAAGATTGACAAATCCCACGATTGGCAGATAAGCTGATAGCTGAAGTCCCAAGAACTGGAGGTCAGACGAACAGGAGGCAGCTGCAGAATCTAGAGCAAGCCAAAAGCCAGAACATGTGCTCATATTCAGATGCAGGCCACACCCCCAGGAAAACTCCCTTTCCACTGATTGTCTACTCACAGCATATTCAATCATGGGAGTGATCACATATAAACACTGAGAATCATGGCCCAGCCAAGTTGACACACAATCTTAACCATTACAGAATCCAACTGATTTTTGTATATTTATCTTGTATGCTGATAGTTTGCTGAATTCTATTAACTACATTAGTTTTCCTGTGGATTGTTTGGGGTTTTCTGTGTATAAGATCATATCATCTGCAAATAGAGATACTTTTACTTCTTCTGTACCAATTTAAATGCCTTTTATTTCTTTTTCTAGCCTAATTGCTCTGGCTAGGACCTCCAGCACAGTGCTGAATAAGAGTGGTGATAAAGGGCATCTTTGTCTGGTTCCTCTTCTCAAGGGGAATGCTTTCATACTGTCTGCATTTAGGAAGATGTTGGCTGTTGGCTATGTATAAATGCCTTTGATTATGTCAAGGAATTTCCCTTCTGTTCCTATTTTGCTGAGAGTTTTTATCATTAATGGGTGTTGGACTTTGTCAAATGCCTTTTCTGTATCAATTGATAAGATCATGTTGTTCTTGTTTTTTGTTTTATTAATGTGATGGGTTACATTGATTGTTTTTCTAATATTGAACCATCGCTGCATACCTGGTATGAATCCCACTCGGTCATGGTGAATTATTGTTTTGATATGTTGATGAATTCTATTGGCTAGAATTTTGTTGAGGATTTTTGCATCTATGCTCCTGGGGGATATTGTTCTGTAATTTTCTTTCTTCTGTGGTGTTTCTACCTGGTTTTCATATCAGGGTTATGCTCACTTCATAGAATGAGGTTAGGAGTATTCCAACGTTTTCTATACTCTGAAATACTTTTAGTAGTAGTGGTGTTAACTCTTCTCTGAAAGTTTGGTAGAATTCTCCTGTGAAACCGTCAGGGCCAGGGCTTTTTTTTGTTGGAAGTTTTTTAATTACCTTTCTAACCTCTTCTTTTGTTATAGGTTTAGTTAGTTTTTCTACCTCTGTTTGTGTTAGTTTAAGTAAGTAGTGAGTTTCTAGAAAATTGTCCATTTCCACTGTTTTCAAATTTATTAGAGTACAATTTTCCCTTAGTATTCTGTTATGATACTTTTAATTTCAGTTGGGTCTGTTGTGATATCGCCCATCTCATTTCTTATTTGGGTTATTTGCTTCCTCTCGTATTTTTATTTTGTCAGTTTGGCCAATAGTTTATCGATTTTGTTGCTCTTTTCAAAGAACCAGCTTTTGGTCTTGTTAATTTTTTTAGTTGTTTTTCTATTCTCTATTTCATTTAATTCTGCTCCAATTTTTATTATTTCCTCTCTTCTGGCGCCCAAGGGCTTCTTTTGCTGCTTTCTTCTACTTGTTCAAGTTGTGGGGTTAATATCTTGATTTTGGCCCTTTCTTCTTTTTGGACGTGTGCCTTTATTGCTATAAATTGACCCTGAACACTGCTTGTGCTGTGTCCCAAAGGTTCTGGTAGGATGTGTTTTCATTTTCATTTGATTCTGTGAATTTCTTCATTCCAGCCTTAATTTCTTCTATAAACCAACAGTTTTTGAGCAAGGTATTGTTCAGTTTCCCTGCGTTTGATTTTTTTTTCCTTTTTCTGTTATTGATTTATGGCTTTATGGTCAGAAAAGGTGCTTTGTAATATTTTGAGCTTTGGATTCTGTTAAGGCTTGCTTTATGGCCTAATACTTGGTCTGTTCTGGACAATGTTCCATGTGCTTTGGAAAAGAAAGTATACTTCGCTGTTGTTGGGGGGTAGTGTTCTGTGTATGTCTATGAGATCAAGTTGATTGATTGTGGCGTTTAGATCTTCCGTGTCTATTGTGCTTCTTTCTGGGTGTTGTTTCCTTTACCAAAAGTGGTGTGTTGAAGTCTCCAACTATTATTGTGCAGCTGTCTATCTCTCTTTTCAATGATGTGAGAGTTGGTTTTATGTATTTTAGAGCCCTGTTGCTGGGTGCATAATTATTTATTATAGTTAAGTCCTCCTGATGTATTGATCCTTTACTTATTATGTTGTGTCCTTCCTTATCCTTTGTGGTGTATTTTACTTTAAAATCTATTTTGTCAGAGATTAATATTGCCAATCCTGCTCTTTTTTGAGTGTTGTTTGCTTGGTATATTTTTTGCCATCCTTTGAGTTTTAGTTTCTTTGTGTCTTTAAGTTTAAAGTGCATCTCTTATAAGCAGCGTATAGACGAATTGTGTTTTTTTTATCCATTCTGACACTCAGTGTCTTTATTGGTGCATTTAGTCTATTTACGTTCACAGTAATTATTGATAGATATGAGTTTAGTGCTGTCATTTAATGTCTTTTTTTTTTTTTTGTATTGTTGACACTTTCTTTGTTCCGCTTAATTTTCTGTGCTGAGCCATTTGTCTTTATGTATTTCTTTTCATATTTTTCATTGTTGTTGATTTTGTATTTGCTGAGTCTTTATGTTTTTCTTGTTTTTTATTTTGATGTGTAGGATTGTTAGTTTCCTTTGTGGGTACCTTAATATTTACCCCTATTTTTCTAAGTTTAAACCAGTCTTTTTTTTCTTCTTTATATCACCTTGACTTCCTCTCCATATGAAAGATCTATAACTGCATTTTTAGTCCTTCTTTTCTGTTTTAATGTTGTCACCTGTTACGTATTGATGTCTCTGTTTCCCTATTTTCAGTGTTTTAGCTTTGATTTTTTTTTTTTCTTTTTTGTGACTTCCCTATCTGAGTTGATATCTGGTTGCTGTGTCCTGCATTCTAGTCTTGGGCTGTTACCTGAGGTTATTGATTTTCTAACCGGAGGACTCCCTATAGTATTTCTTGTAATTTTGGTTTGGTTTTTGCAAATTGTCTGAACTTCTGTTTACCTGGAAATGCCCTAATTTTGCCATCATATTTGAGAGACAGTTTTGCTGAATATGTAATTCTTGGCTGGTAATTTTTTTCCATCAAGGCTTTATATATGTCATCCCACTGCCTTCTTGCCTGCATGGTTTCTGCTGAGTAGTCTGAGCTTAGTCTTACTTGCTCTCCTTTGTAGGCGACTTTTCATTTACCCCTGTTGTTGTTGTTGTTAGGTGTCACTGAGTTGTTTCTCACTCATAGTGACCCTATGTACTACAGAACGAAACACTGCCTGGTCCTGCACCATCCTCACTGTCGTTGTTATGCTTGAGCCCATTGTTGCAGCCACTATGTCAGTCCATCTCACTGAGGATCTTCCTCTGTTTTGCTGACCCTGTACCAAGCATGATGTCCTTCTCCAGTGACTGAACCCTCATAATAACACATCCAAAGTATGTAAAACTTAGTCTTGCCATCCTTGCTTCTAAGGAGCATTCTGGTTGTACTTCTTCCAAGACAAATTTGTTCATTCTTTTGACAGTCCATGGTATATTTAATATTCTTTGCCAGCACCACAATTCAAAGGCATCAATTTTTCTTCAGTCTTCCTCATTCATTGTCCAGCTTTTGTATGCAGATGATGCAGGTGAAAATACCATGGCTTGGGTCAGGTGCACTTTCATCTTAAAGGTGGCGTTTTTGCTTTTCAACACTTTAAAAAGGTCTTTCACAGCAGATTTGACCAAAGCAATGCATTTTTTGATTTCTTGACTGCTGCTTCCATGGATGTTGATTGTGGGTCTAAGTAAACTGAAATTCTTGACGACTTCAGTCTTTTCTCCGTTTATCATGATGTTGCTTATTGGTCCAGGTGTGAATATTTTTGTTTTCTTCATGTTGAGGTGTAATCCTTACTGAAGGTTGTGGTCTTCGATCTTCATCAGTAAGTACTTCAAGTCCTCTTCACTTTCAGCAAGTAAGGTTGTGTCATCTGCATAACACAGGTTGTTGATGGTTCTTGTTCCAATCCTGATGCCCTATTCTTCTTCATATAGTCCAGCTTCTTGGATTATTTGCTCAGCATACAGATTGAATACGTATGGTGAAAGGATACAACCCTCATGCACATGTTTTCCTGACTTTAAAACACGTAGTATCCACTTGTTCTTTTTTTTTTCTTTTTTTATTGTACTTCAGGTGAAGCTTACAGAACAAATAGTTTCTCATGAAACAGTAGTACACATATTGTTTTATGACATTGGTTAACAACCCCACAACATGTCAACCCTCTAACTTCTCAACCTTTTCTTTTGGTGAAAATACACATAGTCAAAGATACACCATTTCATAAATTTCTACATGCACACTTCAGTGACATTGACTACACTCTTCCAATTATGCTGTTATTCTCACTTAAGATGAAGGCTTACAGAGCAGAATAGTTTCTCATTTAACAGTTACTACAAATGTTGCCCTATGACAATGGTTAACAATCTCACAACACAACATCAGTATCCTTAGTCAACCTTGGGTTCCCTATCACCAGCTTCCTTGTCCCCTTCTGCCTTCTGGCCCTTGTCACTGGACTCCCGTACCTTGTTAGTCTCATTTGGTTTTACGGGGCTGTCCACTCCCAGGCTGAATGGTGAACCTTGGAGATAACTTCACCACTGACCTAAAAGGGTGTTTGGGGGCCATACTCTCGGGGGTTTCTCCAGTCTCCTTTAGGCCAGTAAGTCAGGTCTTCTTTTTGTGCGTTAGAATTGTCTTCTACATCCTTCTCCAGCTCTGTCCAGAACCCTCGGTTGTGATCCTGGTCAGAGCAGTCAGTGGTGGTAGCTGGACACCATCTAGCTGTACTGGACTCAGTCCGGTGGAGGCCTTGGTAGCTGTGGACAGTTAGTCCTTCGGACTAATCTTTTCCTTGTATCCTGTTCTCTTCATTCTCCCTTGCTTCAGAAGGGATGAGACCAGTGGAGTATATTAGATGGCCGCTCACAGGCTTTTAAGACCCCAGACACTACTCACCAAGGTAGAATGTAGAGCATTGTCTTTATAAGCTGTGTTATGCCAATTGAGCTAGACGTTCCCCGAGACCATGGTCCCCACAGCCCTCTGCCTAGCAATTCAGTCCCTCAGGGAGTTTGGATGTGTCTATGGGGCTTCCATGACCTTTCCTTGTACAGGTTTTGCTAGTTTCCCCTGTATTGTGTACTGTCTCACCCTTCACCAAAGATACCACTTATCTATTGCCTATTTAGTATTTCCCCACCATCCCTGGTAACCAACAAAGATAGTTACATTTTGTGTATGAACTTTTTCCTGGGTTTTTACAATGGAGATCTCATACAATATTTGTCCTTTTGTGATTGACTGATTTCACTCAGCATAATGTCCTCCAGTTTCATCCATGTTATGAGATGGTTCACAGATTCATTGTTGTTCTTTCTCGTTGCATAATACTCGATTGTGTGTATGTACCATAGTTTGTTTATCCATTCATCTGTTGATGGGCATCTAGGTTGTTTCCATCATTTTGCTATTGTGAACAATGCTGCCATGATCATAGGTGTGCATATGTCTATTGGAGTGACGACTCTTATTTCTCTAGGATATATCCCTAGGAGTGGGATTGCTGGATTGAATGGTATGTCTATTTCTAGCTTTCTGAGGAAGTGCTATATCATTTTCCAAAATGGTTGTATCATTTTGCATTCCCACCAGCAGTGCATAAGAGTTCCCATCTCCCCACAGCCCCTCCCACGTTTGTTATTTCCGGTGTTTTTGATTCGTGCCAGTAATGCCGGGGTGAGATGGTATCTCATTGTGGTTTTACTTTGCATTTCTCTAATGGCTAGTGATTGCGAGCATTTCCTCATTTGACTGTTGACCACTTGAATGTCTTCTTTGGTGAAGTGTCTCTTCATTTCCTTTGCCCATTTTTTAATAGGATTATTTGTCTTTTTGTTGTAGAGGTGTTGGATTTTCTTGTAGATTATGGAGATTAGACCTTTGTCTGACTTGTACTGTCCAAAAATTTTTTCCCAGAGTAGGTTCTCTTTTTACTTTTTTGGTGAAGTCTTTTGTAGAGCATAGGTGTTTGATTTTTAGAAGATCCCAGTTATCTAGCTTATCTGTTGGGGTTTGTGCATTGATGGTTATGGTTTGTATCATGTTAATGCCATGTATTAAGGCCTGAAGTGTTGGTCCTACTTTTTCTTCTATGAACTTTATAGTTTTAGGCTTTATATTCAGGTCTTCCATCCATTTTGAAGTAGTTTTTGTATACGGTGTGAGGTATGGGTCCTGTGTCATTTTTTTGCAGATGGATATCCAGTTTTGCCAGCACCATTTGTTAAAAAGACTGTCTTTTCCCCATTTGATGGACTTTGGGCCCTTGTCGAAGATCAGGTGACCATAGGTGGATGGATTTACATCTGTGTTTTCAATCTGTTCCATTGGTCAATGTATCTGTCGTTGTACCAGTACCAGGCTGTTTTGACTACTGTAGCTGTATAGTAGGTTCTGAAGTCTGGTAGTGTGAGTCCTCCAACTTTATTCTTCTTCTTCAGTAGTGCTTTACTTATTTGGGAATTCTTCCCTTTCCACATAAAGTTAATGATTAGTTTTTCCATCTCTTTGAAGAATGTTGTTCATATTTGGATTGCAATTGCGTTGTATTTGTAAACTGCTTTGGGTAGAACTGAGATTTTCACAACGTTGAGTCTGCCTATCCAGAAGCATGGTAAGTTTTTCCATTTATGTAGATCCCTTTGGGTTTCATGCAGTAGTGTTTTGTAGTTTTCTTTGTATAGGTCTTTTACATCCCTGGTCAGATTTATTCCTAAGTATTTTATCTTTTTAGGGGCTATTATAAATGGTATTGTTTTCCTGATTTCCTTTTCATCATTCTCCTTACTGGTGTATAAGAATCCAACTGATTTTTGAATGTTTATCTTGTATCCTGCTACTCTGCTGAATCTTTCTATTAGTTCCAGTAGATTTCTTGTGGAGTCTTTAGGATTTTCTATGTATAGTATCATATCATCTGCAAACAGGGACAGTTTAACTTCTTCATTACCAATTTAGATGCCCTTTATTTCTTTTTCTTGCCTTATTCCTCTAGCTAGAACTTCCAGCACAGTGTTAAATAGGAGTGGTGGTAAAGGTCATCCTTGTCTTGTTCCTGTTTTCAAGGGGAATGTTTTCAGCCTCTCTCCATTAAGAATGATGTTGGCCATTGGTTTTGCATAGATGCCCTTGATTCTGTTGAGAAATTTCCCTTCTATACCTATTTTATTGAGAGTTTTTATCAGGAATGGGTGTTGGACTTTGTCAAATGCCTTTTCTGTGTCAGTTGAGATGATCACGTGATTCTTTTCTTTCCTTTAATTTATGTGGTGGTTTACATTGATTGATTTTCTACTGTTGAAACATCCTTGCATGCCTGGTATGAATCCTACTTGGTCGTGGTGGATTATTTTTTTTATATGATGCTGAATTCTGTTGGCTAGAATTTTGTTAAGAATTTTTGCATCTATATTCATGAGAGATATTGGTCTGTAATTTTCTTTTTTTGTGACGTCTTTGCCTGGTTTTTGTATCAGCATTATGCTGTCTGCATAGAATGAATTTGGAAGTGTTGCTTCCTCTTCTATGCTCTGAAATAGCTTGAGTAGTACTGGTACAAGTTCTTCTGTAAATGTTTTTTAGAATTCTCCAGTGAAGTCATCTGGGCCAGGGCTTTTTTTGGTTGGGAGTTTTTTTATTATCTTTTCAATCTATTCTCTTGTTATGGGTCTGTTCAGATTTTCAACATCACTTGGTTGTAGTTTGGGTAGGTTGTGTGTTTCTAGAAATTTATCCATTTCCTCTAGGTTTTCAAATCTGTTTGAGTATAGTTTTTCATAATATTCTGTTATAATCCTTTTTATTTCAGTTGGGTCTGTTGTAATGTCCCCCTTTTCATTTGTTATTTGGGTTATTTGTGTCCTCTCCTGTTTTTCTTTTGTCAGTCTGGCCAGTGGTGTGTCGATTTTGTTGATTCTTTCAAAGAACCAACTTTTGGTTTTGTTGATTCTTTCTATTGTTTTTCTGTTCTTGATTTTATTTATCTCTGCTCTGATTTGTACTATTTCCTTTCTTCTGGTGGTTGTGGGCTTTTTTTGCTGTTCTCTTTCTATTTGTTTGTATTTTGTAGTTAATGTTTTGATTTTGTCCCTTTCTTCTTTTTTGATATGTGCATCTTTTGCTATAAATTGTCCTCTGAGGACTGCCTTTGCTGTGTCCCAAAGGTTTTGTTATGATGTGTTTTCATTCTCATTTGATTCTAAGAATTTTTTGGTTCCATCTCTGATTTCTTCTATTACCCAGTGATGTGTAAGCAGGGTATTATTCGGTTTCCATGTAATTAATTTTTTTTTCCTTGTACTTTCTGTTGTTAATTTCTACCTTGATGGCATTGTGGTCAGAGAAGATACTTTGAGTTATTGCAACGTTTTGGATCTTGTTGTGAGGATTGCTCTGTGGCCTAAGATGTGGTCTATTCTGGAGAACATTCCATGTGCATTGGAAAAGAATGTGTACTTTGCAGCGGTTGGATGGAGTGGTCTATATATGTCTATGACGTCCAGTTGGCTGATTGTGCCCTTTTGGTCTTCTGTATTTTTGCTGAGTTTCTTCTTAGTTGTTCTGTCCTTTACTGAGAGAGGTGTGTTGAAGTCTCATATAATTATTGTTGACCTGTCAATTTCCCTTCAGTGTTGTTAGAGTCTGTTTTGTGTATTTTGGAACCCTGTCATTGGGTGCGTAGATGTTTATTATGGTTATGTCTTCATGATGGGTCATCCCCTTAATCATCATTTAGTGTCCCTTTTTGTCTTTTTTGGTGGATTTTGTTTTAAAGTGTATTTTATCTGAGATTAGAATTGCCACTCCTGCTCTTTTTTGGTAGTTGTTAGCTTGATAAAGTTTTTCCAACCTTTCACTTTTAATAAATTCACATCTTTGTTTCTAAGATGTGTCTCTTGTAGACAGCATATCGATGGATCCTGTTTTCTTGTCTGTTCTGTCACTGCCTGTCTCTTTATGGGTGCATTGAATCCATTTTCACTCAGTGTAATTATTGATAGATGTGAGTTTGTTGCTGTCATTTTGTCATGCTTTTTTTTTTGTGGTGCAGATGTTTTCTTTGTTCTTACTCTCTTGTGTTGAGTTACTTTTGTTTGTGGATTTTTTTTCATTTCTTTTTTTTTTTTAGGTTTTGTTTTTGCTGAGAGTTTATGTTTTTCCTCTTTATTTTTATGAGTTGGTTTGTTAACTTTCTTTGTTGTTACCATGAATTTTACCCTTATCTTTCTAACTTTGAGGTAGTTTACCATTGGTATCGCCTTGCCTTCCTCTCCATTAGAAGGTTCTATACCTATGCCGTTTATTCCCTCTTTTATTGTTTTGATGTTGTTGTCATTTACTGATTAACTGCTCTGATTCCCTGTTGAATTTCTTTTGGTTTTGGATAGTCTTCGAGAGTTCATTTCCTAGTTTAGTATCTGGCTGGTACAATCCTGCATCGTAGGTTCTGCTTGTGAGCTGAAGCTGTTTGTCCTCAGATTGAAGAACTCCCTTTAATAATTCTTGTAAGTTAGGTTTGACTTTTGCATATTCCCTTAATTTCTGTTTATCTGGAAGTGACCTAATTTCTCCATCAAATTTGAACGAGAGTTTTGCAGGATATATTATTCTTGGCTGGCAATTTTTTTCTTTCAAGATTTTATATATGTCATCCCATTGCCTTCTTGCCTGCATGGTTTCTGCCGAATAATCTGAGCTTAGTCTTATTGTTTCTCCTCTGTATGTGACTTCTTGTTTTTCACGAGCTGCTGTCAGGATTCTTTGTTTGTCTTTGGTTTTGGCGAGTGTGATTATGATATGCCTTGGTGATTTTCTTTTGGGGTCTCTCCTATATGGGGTTCTTTGAGCTTCTTGGATGGCCAGCTTTTCGTCTTTCATGATATTGGGGATGTTTTGTGTCAGCAGTTCTTCAATGATCCTCTCTGTGTTTTCTGTTTTCTCCACCTTTTGTGGAATTCCAATCACTCGAAAATTTTTGCTTTTGAGTGTGTCCCACATAACTCTCAGGGTCTCTTTCATTTTTCTTTGTTCTTTTTCTGAGTTTTCCTCAGACAGAGTTGTATCCAAGTGTTTGTCTTCAATTCCACTGATCCTGTCTTCCCACTGTTTCAAATCTGCTTCTCAGCCCTTCTATGACACTATCCATTTCTGAAATCTTGTTGCTTATCTTTTAGATTTCTGATTGTTGTCTTTGTATAGTTTCTAGTTGTGAATTTATTTTGGCATTTTTTCCTGCATTATTTTCCTGAATTCTTCCAATTTTTTGTCTGTATTTTCCATGAATTTGTATGTTTTTTCCTCATGTTTGTCAGCTCTTTGCCTCAGCTCCTGGAGAATTCTTGAGTATTAGAGATTTTAATTCCCTATCAGGTAGTTCTAGTGCATTTTCTTCCACTGGAGAGTCATCTGGTGTTTTATTTTGGACACCTACTGGAACCATCCTGTCTTGTTTTTGTAAATGTTTTGATATTGTCTGCTGTCTTTGGGGCAGTCAGTAGGTATTTTTCATGTTTATTGATTGTAGATTTGTTTGTTTCATCCCTTTTTTTAAAAAAAAATTTTGACTATGTCTGAGCAGGCGGACTGTGCATTCTTTGTTGTTTGCTCGTCTGTGGGCACAATACTTTTTGCCTCCTTCTCCAATTGGCAGGGTCAGTCACTCAGGTATGATACAGTAGGGCAGGTCTAGCTGAAGAGGAGTTTCTGGGCCGGGTTGTTTCTGGCCCTTACTATAGCCACCAGAGCTCGTTGGTAATCAGTTCAGGGCAGGTTGTAGTAGGCCGTGCCTGTGCTGCTTGGTGGTGTGATGGCACACGCGCTTTGCACGTAGGCAGGATGCAGCAGGGAGATTGTTATGTGTGGAGCTAAGATGGATATGGGAGAGAGGAGAGAGGAACAGGAGCCAAAAACATACAAACAAACAAAAAAGAATGCTAGGGGAGTTTGCCGTTGGTGTGGAGAGATGAGAGAGTATGAAATGGAGAAAAAACAAAAGGCGAAGAGAAAGAAAAGAAAAGAATGAATAAATAAAAAGCAGAAAGGTCAGAAAACCTCAAAGTTCCCAGGGATCCCACCGTGCAGCTATATGGTCTGGGGAAGTCGCTTTCAGGTGTTGCACTACAGCCTGGCTACAAGCCATAGAGGTTTACAATGCCAGGTATTCAGGGAACAGAAAGAGAAGGGAAATATGGAGAGATGAGAAACTGAGCAATGAAGAAAGACGAAAAGGGAAAAAGGGGGAAAAGAAAACAAGACAAATTTAAAAAAAAAAAGAAGAAGCAAGGCCCCCCAGAAAAACAGAAAAAAAAAAAATAACCAATGAAAAAGGAAATGCCCTCAGGGATCACTCTGCACGTCTGTGCAAGCCGAGGGGGAAGTTTGCTTGCCATACAGCACCGCCTGGCCAGAAAGGGCTCCCCACTCAAGAAAAGGAACAGAAAACAAACACACAATTCAAAACAAACTAGCGAACAAAAGCCCAGGGATCCCACCAGCGTGGCAATCCAAACTGGGAAGCAGCTCCACACTCACACGGAGCTCCACAGCCCTTCAGGAAGAAGGAAAGATGGCGCACAGAGCCAGGTATTTGAGCAAAAGGAGGGGGAGGTGGTGAGAGGTAAGGAAGAAATCAAAAGAAGCAGAGAAAAAAAGCAACATTAGCAGCCAACAAATGTCACTCAAAGAGCCGGCTACTGCGGGCTGGTGTTTCTTGGACGAGAGACTGTGTCCGCGGGAAGCAGAGGGAGCCGAGTGTTGGTTAAGAAGGGTAGGGAGTGGGAAAGCGTATATCACAAATTACCGGAGCTCTGTAGGCCCTCAGGAAAAAGCAAAGATGGCGCACGGAGCCAGGTATTTGAGCGAAAGGAGCCGGAGTTGATGAGAGGTAAGGAAGAAATCTAAAGAAGCGGAAAGAAAGCAACACCAGCAGCCAACAAATGGCACTCAGAGAGCTGGCCCGTTTGGGTGTGTCGAATCCAAGCAGCCAGTGATTCGCGGTCAAGAGATTGTGGCCGCGAGAAGCACAGGAGGCCGAGTCAAGGTGAAGAAGTGTGGTGGGGGGGAGCGTATATCGCAAAATACCGGTTGTTTTGTCTCCCGCTGGATGCTCCGTGAGGCTGCTTTCTTGTACCCCATTTTCTGGTCTCCGATAGGAGTCCAAGAGGGCGGATCCACGCTGCGTTAGCTCGTAGGGGACCTCTGCATGAATCTCTCCTCGCTCTCCGTTCTCTGTCAGTTTTCTCATTCCATTTGGTGCTTGGCTGAGTTCTTTATCTCTTCGTTTGTTTTATGGTTTCAGGATTGTTGTATTCTTTGTTCGGCTTAGTTTTTCGGATCTTTGCTGTGGAGGGATGGCATGGTGCTTCTGCCTAGAGCACCATTTTGCCAGAACTCCCACCATTTGTTTTTTTTGAACAACTGCCTCTTGATCTATGTACAGATTCCTCATGAGCACAATTAAGTGTTCTGGAATTTCCATTCTTCTCTAGGTTATCCATAATTTGTTATGATCTGCACAGTCGAATGCCTTTGTATAGTCAGTAAAGCACAGGTAAACATTTTTCTGGTATTCTCTGCTTTAAGCCTGGATCCGTCTGACATCAGCAATGATAACCCTGGTTCCACATACTCTTCTGAATCTTGCCTGAATTTCTGACAGTTCCCTGTCTGTATAATGCTGCAGCCACTTTTGTTTGATCTTCAGTGAAATTTTACTTGCCTGTAATATTAATGATTTTGTTTGATAATTTCTGCATTCAATTGGATCACCTCTCTTGGGAATAGGCAGAAATATGGATCTCTTCCAGTTGGTTGGCCAAGTAACTGTCTTCCAATTTCTTGGTATATATGAGTGAGCACTTCCATCACTGCATCCGTTTGTTGAAGCATCTTAGTTGATATTCCGTCAATATCTGGAACCTTGTTTTTTGCCAATGCTTTGAGTACAACTTGGACTTCTTCCTTCAGTACCATAGATTCCTGATCATATACTATCTCTTAAAGTGGTTGAACATCGACCAATTCGTTTTTGGTAGGACTCTGTGTATTCCTTCCATCTTTTTTCCTGTGTCGTTTAATATTTTCCCCATAGAATTCTTCACTATTGCAACTCGAGGTTTGAATTTTTTCTTCAGTTTTTTCAGCTTGAGACATGCCTAGCATGTTCTTCCCTTTTGGTTTTCTATCTCCAGCTCTTTGCACATGTCATTATAATACTTTACTTTGTTCTCTCAAGCTGCCTTTTCAAATCTTCTGTTCGGTTCTTTTACTTCATCATTTTTTCCTTTTGCTTTAACTACTCAGTGTTCATGGGCAAGTTTCAGCATCTCTTCTGACATCCTTTTTGGTCTTTTCTTTCTTTCCTGTCTTTTTAATGACCTCTTGTTTTCTTCATGTATGATATCCTTGATGTCATTCTACAACTCATCTGGTCTTTGAAAATTAGTATTCAATGTGTCAAATCTAATCTTGAGGTGGTCTCTCAATTCCAGTGAAATATACTCAAAATTCTTTCTTTGTCTTTGATTTTCACTAGTTTGATCTTAATAAGTCTTGATGACTTCTTTTGGGATCTACGTTTTGTGGGGTTCAATGAGCATCTTGGGTAGATATCTTCTCATCTTTCACGATATCAAGATAGTTTTCTCCCAACAAATCTTCAACAATTCTGTCTGTGTTTTCTGTTACCCACCACCCACCTCCAGTCACTCTTAGATTATTCCTCTTGATAGAGTCTCACATAATTCTTAGAGTGTCTTTTTTTTTTTTAAATTATTTTATCTGATTTTTTCTTGAATAAGTTGGTGCCAAGTGCTTTATCTTCAGTCTCACTAATTCTGACTTTCATTGCCTCAGTTCTGCTCCTATGACTTTCTGTTGAGTTGTTTAATTCTGAAATTTTATTGTTAGTCTTCTAGATTTCTGTTTCCTGTCTCTCTATGGATTCTTGCAGCCTGTTAAATTTGTCATTACGCTCTTTTCTAATCTTCTTAAGTTCCTCTATTACTTTATCTATGTGTTCCTTGGCTTGTTCTGCATTTTGTGTGA
The DNA here is from genome assembly GCA_030035585.1 of Dugong dugon. Lineage (NCBI taxonomy): Eukaryota > Metazoa > Chordata > Mammalia > Sirenia > Dugongidae > Dugong > Dugong dugon. The sequence goes on from CM057465.1 coordinate 171,373,237, forward strand.
TCCCTTCCTGAGATCTTAAAGTGTTCTGTATATTAATCTTTTGTATTGTATTTCTGGTAATTCCAGGAAGTTTTCTTCCTCCGGAAAATTTCTTGATTCTTTGTTTTGGGAGCTTGCTGAAGACATCATCTGCCTCTTTATGTGATTTGATATTGACTGTTGTCTCGAGCCATCAATAAGTTATTATGTGTATTTATTTTGTAATTTATTTTATTTTACTGTGTTCTAGCTTCTGTTTCATTTTGTTTGGATATGCCCATATAAGCTGCTCGTGTGAGCTAGTTTGATTATTGATGCCCTTGAATGTCTAACGTCCTGTCACCAAGTGGTTAGATCTGTTACTATGTATGTGAGCCCGGAAGTCTGTTACTTTTCTTGAATGGATTCTGCTCAAGTGTCCAGGTAGTCGGTCACCAAGTGTGTGGTACAGGCTCTCACCTGCAGTCCTAGACAGGCAGGAGTAATTGATGTAGTGACAAGTATCTGGCTGCAGTAGGGTGTCACATGCTGAGCAAGGCAGGGTGCTGACCTATGCCCCTGAGTGTCTAGGATGAAAGTGTGTCCCTGTTGCCTAGAGCGTGTAGTTGGGTGGGTTTTGTAGCTGTACTATATGCATCTAATGCTGTTGGCTATAAGAACTGGGAGGCACCACTTATTCTTGGATCCCTGTCGTGGGTGGCTAGGTGATGTGGGGGGTGGAGTCCTCAGGTCCCTGATGTGGGTAGGTGAGGACCTTGCTTAATGGTCAGAATGGTGTCAAATGTCATGAACTTGCCACTGCACCGTTTAGCTGATACAATTGAAGTTAGGCTTCAAGTATATAACCTGTTGTACTGTGCTAATGAGGACCTATGCTGTTGAAATTGTCCTACACATGTCTATGAAGGCGTGAAAGGCATTCAAAGTCCATGGACCCCTTAAGTCTGTACCTAGGCAAAGGAGTTGTGCCTACCCTGAGTTCCCAGCTTAGGGGAGCTTGCAGATTATTTTCTCTGTGTTTGTTAATTTGTTCCCTCTCCAAGGCTGAGAGAATGGCTCAGGACATGTGATGCGTCCTACTTACAGCCCAGGGGATGCGGCAATCTCCAAAGCAGCTCCAGGACCCAGTGCAGAACAGGGAGGGGGCAGGTAAATGGTAGAGAGATTTTTCCCAAAGGGAGTGTTTTTTTTATCTGTGCGGTAGATTAGACACGTATGCTTTATGCTTGTCTTTGCCAATTTAGCTCCGCTTTTCACTGGTTCTGGAGGTTTTAATAATAGCCTCTCTGCTGTTTGGTCTCTCCCGATGTGGAAAACATATCCCGAGCGCCACTGCTTGCCTCACTGCACACACCAGCCAATTCAGCCTGAAGGGTGCTGGTTCTCACCTGGTCAGTTCTGGCAACTCCTCGCTGTTTCTGAACCATCTCTTCCTCTCCTTGATGCTCAGTCTGATTCCTCAACTTTGCCTTTGATGTTCAGGGCTCCTACATTGTCATGTATAATCGATTCTCTTGTTTTTTCTGGTCTTTGTTGTAAGAAGGACCACTGGAAACATCTGACTATTCCGCCATCTTGGCCCCACCTCTCAGCCTATTCTTAACGTGGCTCTGGAAATACACATGGGGCATTTATGGTTGTTAGAAAGCCAGGGGATTACTACTGTCATTCAGTGGGTAGAGTTTAGAGATGCCAGATAACCTACCATATGCTGGATCTTCATCACTAAGAAGAGTAGCCCACCCAAAATGCCCATAGCAACTCCATCGAGAAATACTAAGCCTGTCAAAAGTCAGTAATATCCCACTTCTGCTCAAACTCTTCCATTGGCCTCTAATGTTAACCTAGATCAAAAGCCAATGTTTTACAACGGCCTACATGGTCCTACCCAATATGTTCCTGCCCCACCAATTTATCTGATTTCATTTCTTATTACTTTCCCATTCGCTCACTTTCTTATAGCCATTCTGAAAATACAGCTATCTTATTCCCTCTGTCTGAAAATTAGTTTTCCCAACATATACATCTTATATTGGGTAAGCTACATTATCCTGAGGGATAATCAGATAAATGCGAGAAAGTCCCTTACGACAATGTAGCTTTTGAAAAGGTGGCAGGGTAAGAAGGCAGAGGTAGAAGAGTAGGCAGAGGAGGTGCTGGCAGGGCTTGAAGAGTTTAAAGCCCATTCGGTAGGGCCGGAAAGGCAAGCAGGGAGGAAGGAAGAGAAGGAAGCCAGTGGCAGGTGGGCCAGGAGGCGGCTGGCTGGACAGCGAGTGCTCCACAGCAGGTGAGTGGGCAGCCAGGGGCTGGTTGTGGCTTTCAGAGATTTGGTAGTGACCATGCTGGAACAGCAACAGCAGAACCAAAGTTTTCACAAAGTGCCTCTGAAGGTAGCAGCATGGGTCCCAGGCCTGCCTGGTGACCTTCCTGTGTACCTCTCTCCTGTATATAATTACGGAGTTCACACAACATCCAAATCACGTAATGTCCTATTTCCCAGGACATATTTAATGTCCTATTTAATATATTTTGGATATTATGCATATTTGTAGAGGATTCTAAAATCTCTAAGGTATGTATATGATTTTCAAGTTTAACAAATAGTATTCTGAACTCTCCCTCCATACCATGGATTAAAATATTTTTCTACACTCTCAGCTCTGACAAAGTGAAAATAATACTTGAGTTCTGTTGAAACACTAATCTATAGAGGCTAGTGTAAAAGTAGAACATATTCCTATTATTTTATTATTGATATTTAATCTTGGCATGCCTTTAATGTTATCTGTCAGAGAATAGTCTATCAAATATAAATTTTCTTTTGTATTTTCTTAACATGATTAGTTTTCAAAAGGCAGATGTGTATAGTTTTCTTTTTAAAACTGAGAATCATTTTTGTTAAAGATGAGAGTAAGTCTGAGTTAATGTGTGTTTGTTTTATAGTATATAGTTTTTTGAAACCAACTTTATTGAGGTACAATTTGTGTCTGATAAAATTCACTAATTTACACTGTACAATTAAATATTTTTTATTAAATTCATAAGATTCTGCAAATATCACAACAGTCTAATTTTAGTGCATTTTCATCCCCCCCAGAAGAAACTCCATGCTCATTAACAGTCACTCTCCATTGCCCCCCAAGTACCCTTCCCCCTGCAAACCTAGGCAACCACTAATCTATTCTATATCTGTATAGATTTGCCTAACCTGGAAATTTCTTATAAAATGGAATTATAAAATACTTGGTCTTTAGTGACTGACTTTCACTTACCATAATTTTTTCAAGGTTCACTCATGTTGCATCATGTATCAGTACTTCATTCATTTTTATGGCTTATTAATATTCCATTGTATGGATATACCATATTTTTGTTTATCCATTCATCAGCTGATGGATATTTAGGTCTTTCCCACCTTTTAGCTATTATAAATAATGTTGCTGTGAATCTTCATGGAAAAGTTTTTGTGTGGACATATGTTTTCATTTCTCTTGGGTATACAATCATTAGGTAATATTGTAGCTCTGTTAGCCTTTGGAGGAACCACTAAACTGTTTTCCAAAGCGACTGCCCTGTTTTACATTCCCATCAGTAATCTATGAGGGTTCCATTTTCCCTACATGCCTTAGAACATTTGTTATTTTCTGTCATCTATGTGCCATCCTAATGGATGTGAAATAGGTCCTCATTGTAGTTTTGTTTTGTATTTCCCTAATGGCTAATGATGTTGAACATCTTTTCACATACTTATTGGCTATTTTTATATCTTCTTTGGTGAAATGTCTATTCAGATCCGTTGGTCAATTTTTAAATTAGGTTATTTGATTATTTATTTATTATTATTTGTGAGAGTTCTTCTATGCACTGGATATGAGGCCCTTATTACATGTATGATTTGCAAACATTTTCTCTTATTATTTGATTATCTGGTTTGTTGTTTCACTCTTTTCATGTTGTCTTTTGATGCACAAAGATATTTGTTTTGGGTTTTATTTAGTCAAATTTATCTATTTTTTTCTTTCTTTCTTTTTTAATCTGTTGCTGTCATATCTGAGAAACCATTGCCTAAGCCAAGGTCACAAAGATTTACTCTTGTGTTTTCTTCTAATGGTTTTATTATTTTAGCCTTAATATTTAGGTCTATGATCCATTTTGAGTTAATTTTTATGTTTGATGTGAGGTAGGAGACCAACTTCACTTTTACATGTGGACATCCAGTTGTGCCAGCATCATTTGTTGAAAAGACTATTCTTTCCCCCATTGAAATGTCATGGTACCCTTGTCAAAAATCAATGAACCATAATTGTATGGGCTTATTCCTGTACTCTCAATTATATTCTATTAATCTATATACCTATCATTATGCCAGTACCACACTGTCTTGATTACTATAGCTTTATAGTAAGTTTTGAAACTGGGAAGGGTGTGTCCCCCAAGTTTTTCTTCTTTTTCATGATTGTTTTGGCTATTCTGTGTCCCTTGCATTTCCATATGAATTTTAGGATCGGCTGGTCAATTTCTACAGAAAAGCAAATTGAGAATTTGGTAGGCATTGTATTTAATCTGTAGATTAGTTTAACAAGTATTATCATTTTAAGAATATTAAGTATTCTTAATGTATGATAAAATTGGTTAACATTGTCAATTTTAATAAATAAAACTAGGCTCAGAATCACCGTAGGAGACGCACACATACAGCTTGATTTATAATATAAAATAATTTTAAAGTTACTGAATTTATATGTCTCCAGAATAACTGGTTCACATTTTTACATTTCAGCTACTACTGTGTCTTGAACTGCTATTTATAAACGTTTGTTTTTAAACTGTTCATTCATTAGTCATTAATTGACACAGTCCTATGATTTGACATTGCTGTATGGCTATGAATCTGGTCTAGAAAATATTGCCATGGAATTACTTAATACAAAATTTTGCAGTAGAAATCTTGTTTATATCTCTTTAGGATGCTTACTTTTTTTTACACAGGTGTTTTAGAATTACTTTGATTTCTTACTTAATGCATTTCCTGCCCACTTTTTTTTTTTTTTTTTTTAGCATTGCAAGAAATAGATAACATCAAGGACAACAGGAGCAGACAGATTGGAGTGGGAGTCACAGCAGGTCAGGATATTTTTCTTACCATTTACTGATTATTCTTTGCCATCAAGTCTATATTTCTTGAATCTCTTGCTATTTGTTTATTTTTTGTACTTGCTTGTTTGGATGTTCTCAGTTGATAATGGTGACTAACGCTGTTATACCAAAAATCCAGCATTTGGGCGTCCTCTTGTTAGGATTTGAAAGAAACTTTCAATAGTAGAAGAAAATTTCTTATCTAATAGGTTGTATAGGTACCTGGATATCTATTACTCTTTATATTATATAGCATGTTTTAAATGATGACTTCTTGATAACTTTCCAGCAACTGATTCTTAAAAATACATAGAAGTTTATTAATCATATTATTGCAGTGGGAGAAGACTAGGGTCATGAGGTCAGGGTTCCTTTCTTCTGGGCTCAGGTTTACCTCTAAAAGCTTCAGACACTCTTAAAGGTTAATCTGTTTGCTAACACAACTTTTGTCTACTGGTTGTTGACCACCATGTATAAAATGAAGGTTAATTAAAACAGACAACTTCCGTGTAAATAGAAAGATCCCAATTGGTTTTGCGTGTTTGAAAGCAGAATCAAGAAGGAACAGACAAAAACTCCTAGATCGTTGTCTGTAATGTTAAGAGATGAAAAGACCCTCAGTGCAGTCCACTCATTTTACGAATTTAAATTGCCACCCAGTGTCACATGAAACGTTAGTAACAGAGCTAAAACTGAGTTTCTTGACTTGATGCAGGCTTACTGCATTGTGCTGTCTTACAGGTTATGGAATATAAGCCATTCTGTACTCAACATTATGCATACACATAAAATATACCACCCACCATTTACCATTTTCACCAGTTTTTAATTTTATAAAGAATATAATTGGCACTAATACTTCACCTTGGTTTGTATTGATATTGGAAGAAATCAAGAATTTTTCCTACCATTATTTCTTTAGAGAAGTTCCTGTACATCTGAAGGAAATAAAAAGATGATCATTCATTCATTCATTCATACAATGAAAGTTTCTCTTCCCCTGGAGCTCTTATTTTCCTGGAGGGAAACATACCTTGTTTACTGTAAACTCGTGTATACCTTGCTTACTGGTTAATCTGCCCCTGTGTAAGAGCGTGAGGCAAGAGTGTGCTTGGTGTGTTGAAGGAATGATAAGAAGGGCAGTGTAGTAGGAAGTAAGGATAGGAGATGAAAACAGGGAGGATGATGTGTTGTCCATCATACAGGGCTTAGTGGGGCATTGACTATTATTCTGAATGAGATTGGAATCATTAAAAGGTTTTTAGCTTATGACAGGCATGATATGGTTCCTACATGTTAAGGGTAACTCCAATTTATAGGTCGTGTGAAACTGTTTTTTCTTTCGCTTTTACACAGAATGATAAATGATGAATACAAATAGACTGAAATTAGCAATGATCAAGGCAACATTGTTTGATCAGGATATTGACTGATGATTGTGGTCAAGGAGCTACTGTTAGATAGTATAGCTATGTTTATCCTTTTCCGTTTCCTTAATTTGTAGGATTCTTTTGAATTTGTATCATTTTCTTTGGCTTTGTATAGCAATTTATTGTTTCATAATGTGAACCTTAATAACAATGATATATTTAAAAATTGTGTGCATCCAGTTAGTTGCTTTGTGTAGTTGTTCTTCAGTCTTTGCCATTTTACATTTCAACTGAAACTACATAGTCTTGTGTAAGTCTACAAACAAGTCTTGAATTTTATCTTCTATTTGAAAGGTAAGATGTTTTAAAAATTATGTTGTGGTTTTATAATAATTATCAGATAATTCATGAGAATATTTACGAAGAGGAAAACACAGAGTAGTTCATGGAACACTTTAGTAGGAATCAGAATATATGAATCGGGAAGCAGCTCTGGAACATGCCAGTAGGGTGTTTTCCAAACCCGTTGCTGTTGAGTCGATTCTAACGCATAGTGACCCTATGGGACAGAGTAGAACTGTCCCGTCGGGTTTCCATGGAGCACCTGGTGGAGTCAAACTGCTAACCTTTTGGTTAGCAGCCGTAGCTCTTAACCACTATGCCACCAGGTTTCAGGCTGTCTTGGGGATGTCTTTTCACTAGTCTGAGCTTCAAGGTCTTTGCCGGCCACATGACTAGCGCTGCTTCTCCCGTAGGGTGGTTATTGTTATCTCTGAAGTCTCTTTACGTTTGATAACACTTTGTGCAAGTAAGATAGAAAAAGAAATTCATTAAAGAGTCACCTACATTAGAAGTGACTGATGGTAGTAAAAATGAGAAAATAAGATATATTATTTAATATAAATAACACAGAGGAAAATGTCCGTATTTATTTTCAGAAGAGTTCCCCGGATAGAGAAAATATTATTGACATTGGAAGAAAGAATTGTTTCTAAAATTATCATTCCTGTCATTTGAGGAAATCAAAGCCACTATTGCAAAAGGGATTTTGGGGGATGGAAGATCCTTTACAAGTATCTGATGGCAGCAGTTCTAGTTGCTAAAAAACAATTTACCAAAAAAATTTTAAACTTTTAAATTAGCACTTAAAAGAACTATTTAAAAAAATTCTAACTGGGTCATTTAGCTCATTTTTTCCGTTTCTTTACTATCAGTATCCCTACAACAAATATATAAGCCTGTTTGTTTATTAATATTGGAAACTATTTTCTTTTAAAATTTTTATATTAAACCTACTTTCTTTCCGTTTTAGTTATAAGAACCCATTTTATGATTAAAGAGAGAAATAAGGATTATTATCTTTTGACATTTTTTGAAGCTGGGGGGTCATACCTCCCTCAGCTTCACCAACCCACCTAAAATTGTTCTTGAATCTGGGGTGATTCACATCTCTGTGGTAGACAGTGGAGGAGATTCTCCTCACATAAGGGCCAGTTCCTTCACCTGTGTTTAAACCTCACTTTTTCTGGCCATTCCAGAGACTTTTTTTCTTTTCTTTTGTATCCTCAACTACTCCCTCTTTATTGGAACTTTCTTCATCTAACCACGCTCACATTTCTCATCTTAAAAATAAATCGGCAAAAAACTTTTCCTTGACCTACTTCTTCCACCAGCCACTACTCCCTCATATACAACTTTCCTTAAAGTCTTAACTTGCTGTCTCCTTGTCTTTCCTCCCCCTCACTCCTCAAACCACTTCTACTTCAATACTGCCAAATCTTGCTAAGAACATCAATGTTTCCATCACACTAAATCCAAGAGGTATTTTTTAGTTGTCATCTTATTTGGCCTTTAGGGACATCCAACTGCATAAATGACTCCTCTCAACTCCCCTTTTTTATGTAAGATTCTCTTCCCTTTGCTTTTCACGGGGAATGAGGCTGTCTTGTTCTCCACTATATCCCTAGCACGCCTTTCAAAGTACTTTGCTCATAAATTTGTACTGAATATATTTGGTTTAAAGATCCATGACCAAATGATTATAATGTGAGATACAGTGCATAAAGGCTACAAAAGAGGTACAGAGTGTCATTCTATGAGGTCTCAGAGAAAAAAGAGAGACAACTTCGTAAACATGGTGGTATCTGAGCTGGGCCTTAAAGCATGCCTATCATTTTGCCTAGCAGAGATGTTGGACAGTAGAAGAATGCCTAGAGTATATGTAAGGTCCTGGTGTCTTAAGTATCTGAGCTTGAGTTTGTTTAAGTTTGGATACAGCACAAGGTATATAACTCTAGGGCCAATAGTGACTGTTAAGGTGAGTTGGGATTAGGTCACAGAGGACTTTGAATCTCATGCTAAGTGATTTGCCTTAATTCAACAGGACTTGGGGAGCCACTGAAAATTTTTGTTTGTCTGTGTGGAGACAGTGTGTGTGTGTGTGGATTAGGCTTGTGCCTTGGATTAATGAATATGGTGGTGGTATGAGGTTGATTGGAGCAGAGAGGCTCCAAGAAAGAAGATAGACCAATGCAATCATCAGCAAAAGATCAGTAAGGTCAGGACTAAGATGGTAACAGCGTCGGACAGATAGAAGCAGAAATTTACAGAAAAAAATCAGTAGGGCTTGATGACTTCCTAGAGAGCTAAGGAATGCATTTTAACCTGGCAAAACTGACGTAAAGGCTATGCAATTCACAGATACAGGGAATCAGAAAAGTTATGTGCATTTATTTATTCATTCATTCACTTGCTTATTGTATTTACATAATTACCTTTTTGATGGGAGGGGCAGGAATTGTTTTAAGAGTCTTCAAATTTTATGTACCATGTTGAGATATTGAGGAAGTATTTAGTGCATAGATTCTATAACTTCACAGGGTAGCTGGAGATGAAGCTATATGAATTTAAACTTCATGGTGACCGTTGCCAGCTTAGTGGAAAAAAGCTAGTTCAGATTCAGGGAATACACCTAAAGACCAGGAATGTGAATGCCTTGAGGCATTTTGGAGAAGGCCACATGGAATAATGATACTCTGAAGTTTGAATTGTAGTTCTGCTACTTAGCAAGCTGTATAGTCCTGAACTAAGCTTTTGTAAGTTTATTTATTCGTTTATTTTTAATTTCTGCACGGGGTCTACCTGACTGACCTGCAAACAGTAAGCACAAAATGCTGGCTTTATTGATTCACTAAAATATAATCATTTCTGGAACATGGAATTTATTTGTTCATTCATTCATATATATATATATACTTATTGGGTCTTACCCTTCGACAGACACTCTTTTAATTGTATTGCCTGATTTTTCCTCCATCCCACTTCTTGATTACAATTATCATTGATTTAACTTTTCATATTATTTTCATTAGTTAGAGGAAAAAGACTGATTATATCGTGTCCACCTATGATTATCTTATGCCACCCACAAGTCAGGCTAAGTCTCCTCTTCCTCAAGTTGGCTGGGCTAGCTATAAGTTGATGGGGAAGTTTGCTTTTACTTGAACATGGAAGACATTCATTATGCTGATTTCCTTTAGACATGTACCGCAAACTATTTAATTCATGAATGGTTTAAGTCATCCTCCTTAGCAGTAGTTAAACACACTGATGTTATAGAGATCTGCCAGACATAACTATTATCATATGACTACTGAGAACTTTTTGGACAAAAGTGCTGGTTAGAAGAGGGGAGCCCTATCCCTGAATGCTGAAGGAGTGCTTGCCTGGGGTGTCTCCAGGAACAGGAGCTAACACAGGTGTTCAGCACAGTTGCTTGCTGCTTCCCATCAAGAAGGATGGAGGTTCTTAGTGCTGCTGGTTTGTGGCACTCAGCATATTTGGCAAGCAGTCAGCTCTGGCTGTGGATTTCCCTGGGGAAAATAAAAGCCACAGGGAAGTCATCAGTGTGACCTTCTGCTGGGTAGTTGGCACATGGTTGCACCACAGGAAGGCTTTCAGTTGTCATTTTCTGAACGGGTAGATATCAGGTGCTGATGGAGGCTCCCCATTCAAGGTGGGAGGTGGAGAAGGAAAAAAAAGTACTGAACAGAAGCTTACCAAATAATTCTCAGTCATGAAGCTTAACACCAACTGATCTGCTGATAAAAGAAATTTTTTTTGGGGGGTGTGGGTGGTGGTGGTGGTGGTTTCTTTGGTTCTGTAAGCATAATTATAAGCTTTCCTACTGAAGTCTGACCCCTCATATTGAAATGCTGTCACCAGTATCATTAGTGAGTAAAGTGTTGATAACATAGTCAAATGCACAACAGAGTTCTGGCTCTTAAGTGTCTGGACTGACTCCCAATATTAGGAATAGGAGTCAAACTGCCATCACTTTTCCTGTACTAACAGACGCCCTGCCATTAGCAGTCTGAATGCAATTTTAATAAAATACATTGCCCTGCTGAGATGGTCTCAAAAGATAAATAAGCAAGGCAGAAGAGAAGCTTTTGTTTAAAAGTAATTATTTAAACTATGCATTAAAGGTAAATTTCTTTTACCAGTAAGGTGAATGCTATCAGAATTTCAATAATGATTTGGAGGCACTTATCTAAATAATGTGATATTGTCATTTCTAAGAATTAAAGCATCATTTTATTTTCACTTATATACAAAATAAGGGTAAATTGGATCCACGTATCATATGCATGTGTTTTACAGTTTATATTATGTTTTTGGGTGAACAGTGTAGTATTCCTGGATAGATTTATGGAAATGTAACAAGCTGCTGATAGAGGTCTGGGGGCTACAGACTTAACTTCCAAACACAGATTAGAAGAGGAGGGCAAAGAACATCTTTTTATTTCTCCTTTGCTGTCGGAAGGGGAATCACATTTCAGTCTTTTAGAAACTCTTTTAACAGGATGCTTGTACATAAACCACAGTCACAAGGGAATAATAAATGTGCACATGTATCAGAGGAGCCCAAGCTTTGTTTGCCAAGAAGGTAAAAACCTCAGGCAGCTTATTAAGACTTTACTTGGAAACCATTAAAACCACTTTTTTCTTTTCTTCTAAGTAGTGACACACTAGCATGAAAGTCTTAAATTACTATGGAATTAACTCTGGCCTTACTGTAGGCAGAGTAAGAGCATTCCTACGGAAGTATTACAAGAGGTGTCAGGAAGGCTTCTCATTACCCCTGCCCACCACAGGAGGGAAGCAGCATGTGCTTTGGATTGAGACAGACCTCAGTTCAAATCTCAGTTCTGTCTTTTTTCACTCTTTATGGCCTTTGTTGTTGCTGGCTGCTATCAAGTAGACCCCCATCTCATGGCGTGGTGACCCCATACACAATGGAGCCGGGTCCTATGCCATCCCCATGACTGGTTCGAAATTATGAGCTTAGGAAAGTTATTTGTCTTCTTCAACTCTCTGTTTTCTTATCTATAAAATGGGAAGATGATAATAAAACCAGCCTTATATCATTGTTATGAGAATGAATGAGACAATATATGTAAAACATTTGGGATGGTGTCTGGCACAGAGTAAGCATTCAGGAACTGTTAATTATTACTATTATTTTGTCTTTTAACAAAATTTTATCAGGGAAGATTATATGTCAAATATTGTGCTAGGAGTTGGGATAAATATGTTGATCAATATATGGTCTCTACTTCAAAACTCAAAAAATCTAATGGAAGACATTCAAGCAGATAATTTGAGTACTGTATGCCATTTGTTCTAATACTGGTTTGGAACTTGGGGATATAAAGGAGGCAAGGCTTAATCTTGGCCATGGGAAAAATTACTGTAAAATCTTCTTGGTTAAACTTTCAAAAGGAAGATGCTTATATATATATTTTTTCATCCTGAGCCGTTGTGATTAAAGCCAACTAATTTCTTTTCTACAAGAAAGATTTTTCCGAGCTTTTTCTCTGTTGCTTTTCATTTATGTAAACTTCTTCCTTAATTGTTAGCACCATGGTTAGATGATATCTAAAGGCAATGAGGGAGGTAAACATAAATTAACCACTCAAATACTGCTGAGCATCTCTGCAAAAATGATACAGATGGGGCAGGTAAACAAATCCAGGTCTTTTTCTCATACAGTGTTGATGGAAAAAACTGGTATGAGCTTTTGGAGGGGAATTTGGCAATATCTAACAAATCTACAGTTATCCTTACCTTTTGACCCAGACATCCCACTTCTAGGAGTTTACCAGGAAGGTATACCTTCAACAATATAAAAATTATGTCTTCAAGGTTATTTATTATGGCACTGTTTATAATTGTAAAATACTAAATACTACTTATGCATAAGAGAGTATTTGAATACACATGACAGAACCACACAATGGGAATACTATGCATCTGTGAAAAGAAAGAATGGATATAAAGTGATTTTTAGGCTTTATTGTTAAGTGAAAAAGCAAAATGCAGAAGATTATCATCTAAGAATGAAAGAGACACAAGAAAAGAAATGTGTATCTGCTCACTGGTGTAAAAATGTGAACGATAAACCAGAAACTTATGAAATTGGTTACTTACAGGGGATGAGCACAGAAAATGGAGAATGAGAGAATGAGAAAATGGTAGAAGGGAAGATTGGGGAGTGACACTTATCTGAATACACCATTTTGGGGGTGTGAGTATGGTTCTGATCTTTAGAGCTGTGTTAATATTTCACATGCTCAATAAGTAAAAAAATAAAATGAACTAGGGTATTGGGGAGCCGCAAATGAAATTTGAGCAATTACAAGTAAACCTAACTGTGTTTATATGAGCTAATCTAAGCAACTTTGCAAAACAGTATTTTGATTCTGTACTCTAAGGCTAAAAACAAAAAGAGCTGCTGATCTCTGGTTGGAAAATTTTTTTTTTTTTTCACAAGGTATGGATTAGCAATTCAGTTTTTCACAGAAACTGCTTTAAATATATCCTAAGGTAAGGGCACCCTAGGGGCAAAGTGGTTAAGAGCTCTGGCTGCTAACCAAAAGGTTGGCAGTTCTAATCCACCAGCTGCTCCTTAGAAACCCTATAGGGCAGTTCTACTCTGTCCTGTAGGGTTGCTATGAGTTGGAATCTACTTGGTGGCACACAACAACAGAATTATCGTCAGGCAGGGCCAATTGGTAGAAAAGAACACCAATTCTTTCTTTTTTTTTTTTGTAAAGAAGAGGATCAGTGAAAATGAGGGAAGCACACAATAGGATGTATTGACACAAAGCCACAACAGTGGACTCAAAACATACCAACGATCAGGAAGATGGCCCAGGACTGGAAACTTTTCATTCTGTTATACGTAAGGTCACCACAAGTCAGAGCCAACTTGATGATGGCAACTAACAACAATGGCAAAAGGATTGTGGATAATAAGAGCCATTTTCCTCACTATTAGAGAAAGAATTACAAATAAGTAAAGGGAGAGGTCTAGAATGAACCTTGTGATGTTGTATTGGAATCTGAGATATCAATAAGAGCTCATAGGTTTTGATTATATTAACCCCATTGCCATCAAGTCGATTCCAACTCATAGCAACCCTATAGGACAGAGTAGAACTTCCCCAAAGGGTTTCCAAGGTTGTAATCTTTATGGAAGTAGACTGCCACATTTTTCTCCCGTGGAGGGGCTTGGGTGGGTTCAAACTGCTGAACTTTTGGTTAGCAGCCGAATGCTTAGCCACTGTGTCACTAGGACTGCTTTTTGAATATATGCAGATATACAAAGAAAGAAATAGATATAGGGGTGTGTGTGTGTGTGTGTTTGTGTGTGTATACGTTTATATATTCCCTAGCTCTATCTGCTAGACAGCCTATAAGTAAAAACAGCCCAGTAGTGATGAGAACACCTAGTACTTAGATCTTGGTTCCTAAATACCATTCTTCATTAAAGGAAACCAGGAATCCTGAAAGAAACAGCTGATTCCAGGGATGGAATAGGGGAAGTACATGGTGAGAGTCTGGAATATTTTGTGATGCCGGAAGGTAAGAAAGGACTCAAAAATGATGGAAACAAGTTCAAAAGAAAGGTCTCCCGATGACCAAATCTAGGATAATTTGAGTAAGAAAATAAAGAATGATTGTAACATGGTATACTCAGTATAGTCTATGATGATATACAAAATTATTAAATAAATAAATAAATTGTGAGGAGAGGAGGAAAGCTCTTTTTAATAGTAGAATACTAATTTACAGATTTGGAAGGAATAATGAAAATAGAAAATCACCATTTGGCAAATAGCATAGTAATAATTCTTTTAGGAAGGACCATCAATGAATGCTAAATTAGTGGGTGAAAATATGAGAAATAGGATATTTACACAGTGTCAAAGTATCTCCTCTCAAAATACATATTAATTACAAAAAGGAAAATAGTTACTTTGCAGTGTAAAAATATGATAGACACCATCTAAAACAGGCGGTCCAAGTTTGTATCGCCAGAAACAAGACATATCGGCATCATGTCCTTCTTATATTATTCACTGAAAGGGGCAAAAATCACTTCTGTTATGTTCTTGCCAAAAATGTGTAATATGAAATTCATCACGAGGAAATATCCAAGGCCAAACTGGGGCACCTACTGCAAAATAACTGGGCAGGTCTCTTAAAAAATGCCAAGGTGATGAAAGACAAAGGAAGACTCAGAAACTGTCCTGGATGATAAGAGAGTAAGAAGACATGACAAATAAATGCATTGTGGGATCCTACATTGACTTATGGTCCAGGAAAAGGATATTAGTGGGACAATTGAAAAAATTTGAATAAAGTGTATAAATCAGCTAATAGTATACAAAACAAAACAAAACAAAACAAAAACAAAGTTGCCATTGAGTTGATTTCGACTCATAGCAACCCTATAGAACAGAGTAGAACTGCTCCTTAGAGTTCCAGCGAGTGGCTGGTGGATTCAAACTGCTAACCTTTTGGTTAGCAGATGAACGCTTAACCACTGCACCACCAGGGCTCCAGCTGATAGTATAGTGGTATCCATTTATTGGTTTTCATAATTGTGCTGTGATTCTGTAAGATGCTAACGTGGTGAAGCTGGTTGATGGGTATATGGAAAGTCTTTGCATTATTTTTGTAACTTTTGTTAACTCTGAAAATATTTCAAAACAAAATGTTAAATTAAAATGTATACTTCAATGAGAAGTACGTATGTATGTAGGTATGTATTACTGATCCTCCTTTATTTTTGTTTATCGTGAAGAAGAGATTGGCTCTATGCAAGAGGGGCAATGCCACTAGACTCTAGGAAGAAAGGAAGAATTGTAATACAGTATGGGTACATACAAAACATTATGAATTGGATCTTATTCTCTTAACTGGCTCTGTCACACACTGTGTAAGCCTTGAGGGTCTTTACTATACCTCTGTTTTTTGCTCGTCTACTTGCCTGTAGAATAGGAATAATGATCTTAGCAATATGGCTTCTAATTATTCACACCAGTGGAGGAGAGCCCAAAAACAATAATTTTAAGAAGCACTCAAGTGGAGGTAAAGATTTAACACCAATGAAGGACCAAGTGTATTCTGGTAGACCTAAAACTCCAGATTTTACAAAACTTTCCATAAAGGAAAGGCAGAACAGGTACATTAAGTTCCATGGATGTGTGTAAAGAGATCAGTAATCAAAGAGAAGCTAGAAAGGAAGTAAGGGGTGTAATACACAGTGCAGCCAGTCTCTGAATGCTCAGATTCTCTAACTAGAAACAAGTTCTGGTGACTCATACCTCCCAAAGCTTGTTGGAACCAGCAGGGTGGTGGTTGTACTCATTAATACTTTGTAAAAATATTAAAGGACTAAGAAAAAGGAACAATAGCAATTTAGAGTTGCACAGTTTTATATATCACCAGCTTTTTAAATATACATTAATGTTCAAAAATTAAATGTTTAAAATGATTACAAGATGTAGGCAGAGGGATTATTTCATTATCTATATTCTATAGATGATGAAACTCAGATGCAGAGTTTCCAAAGTCACACAGCTAACAAGTTTTATAGGAAGGATTTGAACTCTAGGCCAGGGTGTCCACTTGAGTTCTTGAACATTCTTATAACATCTGGGAAACCCTCAAAATTCCATGAAGTTTTTGCATATAAGATTATGCATGTCAGTTTTTTTCCCTGAAGAGATGATACAAATGTACAAAATTGATTCTATCAGATTTTGAAAGGGGTCTGTGCACAATATGGACTGAAAATATTTTTCCCGGACTTGGAAATATGTAACTCATACGTACTCAAGAAGGCTTGGGATAAATAGCATTCAATAGAGATGATAAGACTTGCCCAGAATCACAAGAATTAGTACAGAAATAAGTCCAGAACTCCAATTTGCCTGCAATCAGGAAAGTCATCATTCTGTTGACCACCTTATGAATTGTCTTTACTGTAGATAGTTCTCCAATAGTCCAGCACCAACCAGGGAGACTGGCAGGTCTGGTTCCCAGGTCAGGTAACCCTGGAGGAGGTCAGATCCAAAAAAGCTTTGAGCAGCAACTCAGTTTAGATGCTCCGCTGAGACAGTGATTAGCATTTTGAGCATAAGGGTGATTTGAATAAAATTCTTCGGATTACTTGAGAATCCTGGGGGTGGAGTTAGGGGCAAGAATATAATTACCTACGTAGAATGAAAAGCAGCTTAAATCTGATGGAGGCATTGGGGTGTACGTTCTCAGTGTGTTTTCTTATCCTGCACCTGAAAGAACTCTTTCCAGAGTTTTAGCTTCCTTAAGTGCCCTGGAATATTGGAGAAAATCTTTCTGTCCCGTGAGAGTACACTCTTCCCTTTGAAGAATACTTTGAAGGATGTCTGAGTCTCTATATGGCTTTGACATTGCTAAAAAGGTTGCAGTAACCACTAAGACATCCATATATTGTCTTTATCTGTGAGTGTATGTATTGCCATGGCAGAATAGATGAAGTTTAAAACAAACAAACAAAAATTTTATTCTTTACTATTAGAATCAAGGTCTCTTGTCTGTTAAAAAAAAAAACAAAACAAAACTGACTCCCCAGCCCGAGATTTGTGAAAGACTTAATATCAAGATTTGACATAAATATTCTTATCTAAATCACTGATTTTGCAGACAAGGAACTGAGGCCTGGAGAGGTTGGTTAAATTTTGCATAATTTTACACAGTTAATAAGTGACAGAGCCAGAAAAAGAACCCAGATTTCCCGATTCCTGGCCCAGTTTTCTTTCCACTATGGCATGGTGCCTCATGACACATATGAGATTAGAGCAAAATTGTATTTATTGAAATGCATGAGAAGTGTTGTAGGTCTTTTGGTGACGTTTTGCGAAAAGTGTGGGGTCATTCTATCCTTGATTTTTTGCTTGTTTTATGCTATAAAATTAAAAAATGAATAATGTCCTTGATCTATCTCAAATTAATAAGGTTCTAACTTTTTTCCCCTTTCAACAGTATGCCTATAGTTTTGAAAATTACCTTCTTTGCTCAGAAATAAATGCATGCATGCCTTTGAGTTGCTAGCACTTGAGCTGCTAACCAACTAAGTAACTAAGAAATCACCTCTCTTCCTAGGTGCACTAGTTTGCGAATGTCTTTTGGTATTACTGCAGTGGTAGTGTAGGGATTTGCAACTGGCAGGCACGAATTGAATTGCCATCATTTGGCTTTAGCGGGAGTTAGAGTCTTGTCTCCAACATAAGCATGAGCCAAGGTACTGTCTCCTTTTTTCTAATTTTAGTTGGAACCATTGGCACTGATCTTACCTAGACAGACTAGTGTTATTTCTACCCAGCACAATCTGCTGAGATGGGCTCTATTCCAAACCATTCAGTTGAACTTCTCCCCCTGATTTACCAAATATAGATATGATTGGATGTAGAGGACAGGAACTTTCACCCTTTTCATTAGAAGGCATTCATTCAGATTTAAAGACTCTAAGTTTAATGGGTTCAGTGTATGATGCAGAAAGAATTGGCTGTTGTGACTGAATATTGCAGTGTGCTTTAATTGTGGGTAATGAAAGAATTAGTCCCACATTTTGGTGCTGGTACACAGTTATAGATACATTTAACTGCTCAAGTGTAAGAGAAAGGGTGAGAAGTGATGTCTACATTTTAGCCCTGATCTGTCCTATAGTGGAACAGCAGGGTTGTACAGTAGTCTTGTCTTGGTCATAAGCATCCTTCCTCCTTTCCCTCCTCTTTCTCTTCCTCCTCTCATTTTCAGATTTTTCTATTCCCTTTATGGATAGTGTTACTATAGAAGGTCTCCCTGCCACATCCTGTTGCTAAGTTTTGTTTACTTCTAAAACATGAATGGGTTGCTCACCTGAAGTGTGGGTAGCCTAATAAAAGTAATAATAAACCTGTTGCCGTCGATAGAAAATACTATAGCTTGGGTCATCTTAGTCCTCAAAGTTCGTCTTTGCTTTTCAACACTTTAAAGAGGTCTTTTGCAGCAGATTTACCCAATGCAATGCATCTTTTGATTTCCTGACTGCTGCTTCCATGGGTGTTGATTGTACATTCAAGTAAAATGAAATCCTTGACAACTTCAATATTTTCTACATTTATCATGATGTTGCTTACTGGTCCAGTTGTGAGGACTTTTGTTTTCTTTATGTTGAGGTGTAATCCATACTGAAGGCAGTAGTCTTTGATCTTCATCAGTAAGTACTTCAAGTCCTCTTCACTTTCAGCAAGTAAGGTAGTGTCATTTGCATATCATAGGTTTTAATGAGTCTTCCTCCAATCTTGATGCCTCGTTTTTCTTCATATAGTCCAGATCTCAGATTATTTGCTCCGCATACAAACTGAGTAAGTGTGGTGGAAGGATACAACCCTGATGCACAGACACTTCACCAAAGAAGACATTCAAGCAGCTAACAAACATAAGAGAAAATGCTCCCTATCATTAGCTACTAGACAAATGCAAATCAAGTCTACAATGGAGGGTGGGGGTGGGACCGAGATGGCAAAGTAGACACTTCCAGTGGACCCTCTTACAACAGAGACCCCCACCAAAAAAAAAGTGAATCAATTGTATATGGCAACCGGGGAGCCCTGAACATCAAAGGCAGAATTGAGGAACCGGACTGAGTGGCGGGGGAGGGAGAGACAGTTCAGAAACAGCGAGGAATTGCCAGACCTGACCTGGTGAGAGCCTGAGCCCTTCAGGCTTGATCAGCTCATGTGAGCAGTGAGGCAGGCAAGAAGCGCTGTTTGGGTGGCATGTTTCCACACCAGAAGACACCCAGTGGCTAAGAGTCTACACGGCCACCCAGAACCAGTGAGAAGCAGCCCTCGATTGGCCAAAGATAAGTAATTGCATACTACCTACCACGCAGACCAAAAACACTCCCCTTAGGGAAAAACCTCTCTCCCATTTACCTCTCCACTCCCTGCTCTACACTGGGTCCCGGACCTGCTTCAGCAATTGCCGAGTCCCCTGGGCCAGAAGTAGGAGCCATCACACTCCCAGAGCCATTCTCTCTGCCTTGGAGAGTGAACAAATTAACAAGCGGGAAAAAATAAACTGCCAGCTCCTCTAAGCCAGGAACCCAGGGTAGGCACAGCTCCTTTGCCTAGGCACATGCATAAGGGATCCATGGACTTTGAATACCTTTTCCCCTGCATAGACTCTCAACAGCATAGGCCCTCATTTACTGCAGTGCAACAGGGTATATACTGAAGTCTAACTTCAACTGTTTCAGCTGTGAGGTGGTAGGTTCTTGACGTTTGACACTGCTCTACCCATTTCACCTACCCACATCAGGGGCCTGAGGACTAGTGGCTCCACCCATGCCACCTAGCTACCTGCGATAAGGGCCCATGAATAACAGGTGCTCCCCAGTCCTTACAGCCAGCAGCACTGGGTGCTTATAGTTTGGCTGCAGAACCCACCCACCTACACAGTCTAGGGAACAGGGACAGCCATCAGCTCCCTGCCTCACTCAGAGTGTGTCCCCCTGCTGCATCCAGATGCCTGTGCCTACACCAGTCACCCATGCCTGTCTAGGACTGTAAGCAAGAGCCTACACCACACACTTAGTGGCTGTGTACCTGGGCACCTGAACTAAATCCATACAGGAGGAGTGGGCAGACTCCTGAGCTCACATACCTAGTAACAGATCTAACCAACTGGTGACAGGACATTAGAGCTTCAAAGGTGCGGATAATCAAACTAGCTCATACAAGCAGCCTATTTGAGCATATCAAAACAAAACAAGAAGCTAGGACACAGTAAGCAAACATAAAATAAATAAATACAATAACTTATTGATGGCTCGGACACAACAATCAGTATCAAATCACATAAAGAGTCAGTCCATGATGGCTTCAGCAAGCTCCAAAATAAAGAATCTAGAAATTTTCCAGAGGAGGAAAATTTCTTGGAATTACCAGAGGCAGAGTACAAAAGATTAATATAGAGAACTCTTCAGGAAATTAAGCAAAGCACAGAACACACAACAGAGGAAATTAAAAAGATTAGAGAAGAGCACAATGACAAATTTACAGGCTGCAAGAATCCATAGACAGCAATCAGAAATCCAGAAAATTAACAATACAATTTCAGAATTAGACAACTCAACAGAAGGTCATAGGAGCAGAACTGAGGCAAAGGAAGTCAGAATTAGTGAGATTGAAGATAAAGCACTTGACACCAACTTATTTGAGGAAAAATCAGAGAAAAGGATTTAAAAAAAAAAAATGAAGAAAAGCTAAGAATTATGTGGG
Organism: Dugong dugon; assembly: GCA_030035585.1. Classification (NCBI taxonomy): domain Eukaryota; kingdom Metazoa; phylum Chordata; class Mammalia; order Sirenia; family Dugongidae; genus Dugong; species Dugong dugon. The sequence continues at coordinate 171,394,382 of CM057465.1, forward strand.
ACTCTATCAAGAGGAATAACCTACGAGTGATTGGAGTACCAGAAGAGGCGGGGGGCGGGGGGATAACAGAACATACAGAGAGAATTGTTAAAGATTTGTTGGCAGAAAACTTCCCTGGTATTGTGAAAAACGGCAAGATATCTATCCAAGATGCTCATTGAACCCCACATAAGGTAGATCACAAAAGAAAGTCACCAAGACATATAATCAAACTTGCCAAAACCAAAGATAAAGAGAGAATTTTAAGAGTGGCTAGTGATAAACAAAAAGTCATCTACAAACGAGCCAAGAATAAACTTGGACTACTCAGCAGAAACCATGCAGATAAGAAGGCAATGGGATAACATAAGTAAAGCCTTGAAGGAAAAAAACTATCAGCCAAAAATTATATATCCAGCAAAACTGTCTCTCAAACATGATGGTGAAATTAGGGCATTTCCAGATAAACAGCAGTTTAGGGAATTTACAAAAACTAAACCAAAATTGCAAGAAATACTGAAGGGAGCCCTCCAGTTAGAAAATCAGTAACATCAGGTAACAACCCAAGACTAGAACACAGGACAGAGCAACCAGATTACCAACCCAGATGGGGAAGTCACAACAGTAAATCAAAGCTAAAACACTGAAAATAGGGAAATAGATGTCAATATGTGAAAGATAAGAACATTAAAACAAAAAAGAGGGACTTAAAAAATGTAGACATAGATTTTTCATATAGAGAGGAAGTCGAGGCAATATAAAGAAATAAAAGACTGGTATAAACTTAGAAAAATAAGGGTAAATATTATGATAACCACAAAGGAAACTAACAATCCTACAAGTCAAAATAAAAAACTAGAAAAATTTATAAAGACTCAGCAAACACAAAATCAGCAACATTGAAAAAGACGAAAAGAAAATGCATAGAGAGAAACGACTCAGCACAGAAAACTAAGTGGAAGAAAGAAACTGTGAACAACACACATAAAAAGACATCAAAATGACAGCACTAAAGTCATACCTATCAATAATTACACTGAATGTAAATGGACTAAATGTACCAATAAAGAGACAGTGGCAGGTTGGATTAAAAAAACACTATCTGTCTATATGCTGCCTACAAGAGACACATCCTAGACTTAAAGACACAAATAAACTAAAACTCAAAGGATGGAAAAAATATAACAAGCAAACAACACTCAAAGAAGAGCAGGAGTGGCAATATTAATCTCTGACAAGATAGACTTTAAAGTAAAATCCACCACAAAGGATAAGGAAAGACACTATGTAATGATTAAGGGGTCAACACACCAAGAGGACATAACTATAATAAATATTTATGCACCCAATGACAGGGCTGCAAAATACATAAAACAAACTAACAGAACTGAAAAGCAGAGAGACAGCTCCACAACAGCAGTAGGAGACTTCAACACACCACTTTCGGTGAAGGACAGAACATGCAGAAAGATGCTCTACAAAGACATGGAAGAGCTAAACGCTACAATCAACCAACTTGATCTCATAGACATATGCAGAACACGCCACTCAACAGCAGCCAAGTATATCTTCTTTTCCAATGCATATAGAACATTCTCCAGAGTAGACCATGTATTAGGCCGTAAAGTAAGCCTTAACAAAATCCAAAGCATCGGAATATTACAAAGCATCCTTTCTGACCATAAAGCCATAAAAGTAGAAATCAATAACAGAAAAAGCAAGGAAAAAAAAATCAAACACATGGAAACTGAACAACACCTTGCTCAAAAACTACTGGCTTATAGAAGAAATTAAGGATGGAATAAAGATATTCATAGAATCAAATGAGAATGAAAACACATTCTAGCAGAACCTTTGGGACACAGCAAAAGCAGTGCTCAGAGGTCAGTTGATAGAAAAAATGCACATCCAAAAAGAAGAAAGAGCCATAATCAAAACATTAACCCTGCAACTGGAACAAATAGAAAGAGAGCAGCAAAGGAAGCCCTTGGGATCCAGAAGAAAGGAAATAATAAGAATTAGAGAAGAATTCAATGAAATAGAGAATAGAAAAACAATTGAAAGAGTTACAAGACCAAAATCTGGTTCTTTGAAAAGATCAAGAAAATTGATAAACCACTGGCCAAACTGACAAAAGAAAAACAGGACAGGAAGCAGGTAACGTGTATAACAAACGAGATGGGTGATATCACAACAGACCCAACTGAAATTAAAAGAATCGTAACAGAATACTATGAAAAATTGTACTTACCAAATTAGAAAACCTAGAGGAAATGGACAAATTTCTAGAAACTCACTACCTACGTAAACTAACACCAACAGAGGTAGAACAACTAAATAAACCCACAACAAAAGAAGAGATTGAAAAGGTAATTTAAAAACACCCAACAGAAAAAAAGCCCTGGCCCAGATGGTTTCACTGGAGAATTCTACCAAACTTTCAGAGAAAAGTTAACACCACTACTAGAAAAGTCATTGCAGAGCATAGAAAACGATGGAATACTCCCAAACTTATTCTCTGAAGCCAGAATAACCCTGATACCAAAACCAGGTAAAGACACCACAAAAAAAGAAAATTACAAATCAATATCCCTCATGAACATTGACGCAAAAATCCTCAACAAAATTCTAGCCAACAGAATTCAGCAACATATCAAAAAAATAATTCACCATGATCAAGTGGGATTTATGCCAGGTATGCAGGGATGGTTCAATATTAGAAAAACAGTGTAATCCATCACATAAATAAAACAAAAGACAAGAATCACATGATCTTATCAATCGATGCAGAAAAGGCATTTGACAAAGTCCAACACGCATTCACGATAAAAATTCTCAACAAAATAGGAATAGAAGGGAAATTCCTTAGTATAATTAAGGGCATTTATACAAAGCCAACAGCCAACATCATCCTAAATGCAGAGACTTTGAAAGCATTCCACCTGAGAACGGGAACCAGAGAAGGATGCCCTTTATCACCACTCTTATTCAACATTGTGCTGGTGGTCCTAGCCAGAGCAATTAGGCTAGAAAAAGAAATAAAGGGCATCCAGATTGGTAGGGACGAAGTCAAAGTATCTCTGCTTACAGATGGTATGATCTTAAACACAGAAAACCCCGATGAATCCACAAGAAAACTGCTGGAACTAATAGAAGATTTCAGCAAAGTTTCAGGATACAAGATAAACGTACAAAAATCAGTTGGATTCCTTTACACCAACAAAGAGAACCTTGAAGAGGAAATCACCAAATCAATACCATTTACAATAACCCCCAAGAAGATAAAAAACTTAGGAATAAATCTAACCAGAGATGTAAAAGATCTATACAATGAAAACTAGAAGACACTACTTACTGCAAGAAATCAAGAGACCTGCATAAGAGTAAAAACATACATTGCTCATGGATAGGTAGACTCAACATTGTGAAAATGGCAATTCTACCCAAAGCAATCTACAGGTACAATCCAATCTCAATTGAAATTCCAATGGCATTTTTTTTTTTTAAATTGTACTTCAGGTGAAGACTTACAGAACAAATAGTTTCTCATGAAACAGTAGTACACATATTGTTTTATGACAGTGGTTAACAACCCCACAACATGTCAACCCTCTCCCTTCTCAACCTTTTTTTTTTGGTGAAAATATACATAGTCAAAGATACACCATTTCAAAAAGTTCTACATACACAGTTCATTGACATCGACTAGGCTCTTCCGATTGTGCTGCTATTCTCAAGTTAGATGAAGGCTTACAGAACAAAATAGTTTCTCATTTAACAGTTACTACACGTTGCCCTATGACAATGGTTAACAATCTCACAACACATCAACAATATCCTTACTCAAACTTGGGTTCCCTATCACCAGCTTTCCTGTCCCCTTCTGCCTTCTGGCCCTTGTCCCTGGACTGCTGTACCTCATTAGTCCCGTTTGGTTTTATGGGGCTGTCCACTCCCTGGCTGAAGAGTGAACCTTGGAAATGACTTCATCACTGAGCTAAAAGGGTGTCTGGGGGCCATACTCTCAGGGTTTCTCCAGTCTTCTTTAGGCCAGTAAATCTGGTCTTTTTTTTGTGTGTTATTTTGTTCTACGTCCTTCTCCAGCTCTGTCCAGAACCCTCCGTTGTGAGCCCAATCAGAGCAGTCAGTGGTGGTAGCCAGGCACCATCTAGCTGTACTGGACTCAGGCCAGTGGAGGCCTTGGTAGCTGTGGTGCATTAGTCCTTCAGACTAATCTTTTCCTTGTATCCTGTTCTGTTCATTCTCCCGTGTTCCCGAAGGGATGAGACCAGTGGAGTATCTTAGATGGCTCCTCACTGGCTTTTAAGACCCCAGACGCTGCTCACCAAGGTAGAATGTAGAACATTGTCTTTATAAACTATGTTATGCCAATTTAGCTAGATGTTCCTGGAGACCACAGTCCCTACAGCCCTCTGCCCAGCAATTTAGTCCCTCAGGGAGTTTGGATGTGTCTATGGGGCTTCCATGACCTTACCTTGTACAAGTTGTGCTACTTTCCCCTGTATTGTGTACTGTCTCACCCTTCACCCAAGATACCACTTATCTATTCCCTATTTAGTATTTCCCCCCCACCCCTCCCATCCCTGGTAACCAACAAAGATTGTTACATTTTGTGTGCGAACTTTTTCATGGGTTTTTACAATAGAGGTCTCATACGGTATTTGTCCTTTTGTGATTGACTTGTTTCACTCAGCATTATGTCCTCCAGTTTCATCTATGTTATGAGATGCTTCACAGATTCATCATTGTTCTTTCTCATTGCATAGTCCTCTATTGTGTGTATGTACCATAGTTTGTTTATCCATTCATCTGTTTATGGGCATCTAGGTTGTTTCCAGCGTTTTGCTATTGTGTACAATGCTGCTATGAACAGAGGTGTGCATATGTCTATTCGAGTGATGACTCTTATTTCTCTAGGATATATTCCTAGGAGTGGGATTGCTGGATCAAATGGTAGGTTGATATTTCTAGCTTTCAGAGGAAGCACCATATCATTTTCCAAAATGGTTGTATCATTTTGCATTCCCACCAGCAGTGCTTAAGAGTTCCCATCTCCCCACAGCCCCTCCAACATTTGTTATTTCCAGTGTTTTTGATTCGTGCCAGTAATGCCGGGGTGAGATGGTATCTCCTTGTGGTTTTTATTTGTATTTCTCTAATGGCTAGTGATCGCGAGCATTTCCTCTTGTGTCTGTTGGCCATTTGAATGTCTTCTTTGGTGAAGTGTCTCTTCATTTCCTTTGCCCATTTTTTAATAGGATTATTCATCTTTTTGTTGTAGAGGTGTTGGATTTTCTTGTAGATTATGGAGATTAGACCTTTGTCTGACTTGTACCGTCCAAAATTTTTTTCCCAGTCTGTAGGTTCTGTCTGTAGGTTCTCTTTTTACTCTTTTGGTGAAGCCTTTTGAAGAGCATAGGTGTTTGATTTTTAGAAGATCCCAGTTATCTAGCTTATCTAGTGGGGTTTGTGCACTGATGGTTATGGTTTGTATCCTGTTAATGCCATTTATTAAGTCCTGAAGTGCTGGTCCAATTTTTTCTTCTATGAACTTTATAGTTTTAGGCTTTATATCCAGGTCTTTGATCCATTTTGAAGTAGTGTTTGTATACAGTGTGAGGTGTGGTTCATGTTTCATTTTTTTGCAGATGGACCACTACCATTTGTTAAAAAGACTGTCGTTTCCCCATTTGATGGACTTTGGGAACTTGTCGAAGATCAGGTGCCTGTACGTGGATGGATTTACAGCTGGGTCCTCAATTCTGTTCCATTGGTCAATGTATCTGTCGTTGTACCAGTACCAGGCTGTTTTGACTACTGTAGCTGTATAGTAGGTTCTGAAGTCAGGTAGTGTGAGTCCTCCAACTTTATTCTTCTTCTTCAGTAGTGCTTTACTTATTCGGGGATTCTTCCCTTTCTTTATAAAGTTAATGATTAGTTTTTCCATCTCTTTGAAGAATGTTGTTGGTATTTGGATCGGGATTGCATTGTATTTGTAAATTGCTTTGGGTAGAAATGTCTTTTTCACAATGTTGAGTCTACCTATCCATGAGCATGGGATGTTTTTCCATTTATGTAGATCCTTTTGGGTTTCTTGCAGTAGTGTTTTGTAGTTTTCTTTGAATAGGTCGTTTACATCCCTGGTTAGATTTATTCCTAAGTATTTTATCTTTTTAGGGGCTATTGAAAATGGTATTGTTTTCCTGATTTCCTTTTCATCGCTCTCCTTATTGGTGTATAGGACTCCAACTGATTTTTGAAGGTTTATCTTGTATCCTGCTACTCTGCTGAATCTTTCTATTAGTTCCAGTAGATTTCTCATGGAGTCTTTAGGGTTTTCTATGTATAGTATCATATCATCTGCAAACAGGGACAATTTAACTTCTTCATTACCAATTTAGATGCCCCTTTTTTTTTTTTTCTTGCCTTATTGCTCTAGCTAGAACTTCCAGCACAGTGTTAAATAGGAGTGGTGATAAAGGGCATCCTTGTCTTGTTCCTGTTTTCAAGGGGAATGTTTTCAGCCTCTCTCCATTAAGAATGATGTTGGCCATTGGTCTCGCGTGGATGCCATTTATTTTGTTGAGAAATTTCCCTTCTATACCTATTTTATTGAGAGTTTTTATCAGGAATGGGTGTTGGACTTTGTCAAATGCCTTTTCTGCATCAATTGAGATGATCATGTGATTCTTTTCTTTCCTTTTATTGATGTGGTGGATTACATTGATTGATTTTCTAATGTTGAACCATCCTTGCGTACCTTGTGTGACTCCTACTTGGTCGTAGTGTATTATTTTTTTGTTATGATGCTGAATTCTACTGGCTAGAATTTTGTTGAGAATTTTTATATCTATATTCATGACAGATATTGGCCTGTAATTTTCTTTTTTTGTGACGTCATTGCCTGGTTTTGGTATCAGCATTATGCTGGCTTCATAGAATGAATTTGAGAGATTGCTTCCTCTCCTATGCTCTGAAATAGCTTGAGTAGTACTGGTACAAGCTCTTCTGTAAATGTTTTTTAGAATTCTCCAGTGAAGCCATCTGGGCCAGGGCGTTTTTTGGTTGGGAGTTTTTTTTATTACCTTTTCAATCTCTTCTCTTGTTATGGGTCTGTTCAGATTTTCAACATCATTTTGTTGCAGTTTGGGTAGGTTGTGTGTTTCTAGAAATTTGTCCATTTCCTCTAGGTTTTCAAATTTGTTGGAGTGTAGTTTTGTATAATATTCTGTTATAATCCTTTTTATTTCAGTTGGGTCTGTTATAATGTCCCCCACTTCCTTTCTTATTTGTGTTATTTGTGTCCTCTCCTGTTTTTCTCTTATCAGTCTGGCCACTGGTTTGTCGATTTTGTTGATTCTTTCTATTGATTTTCTGTTCCCTATTTCATTTACTTCTGCTTTGATCTTTACTATTTCCTTTCTTCTGGTGGCTGTGGGCTGTTTTTGCTGTTGTCTTTCTATTTGTTTGAGTTCTGTAGTTAATGTTTTGCTTTTGTCCCTTTTGTCTTTTTTGATGTGTGCATCTATTGCTATAAATTGTCCCCTGAGGACTGCCTTTGCTGTGTCCCAAAGGTTTTGGTATGATGTGTTTTCATTCTTATTTGATTCTAGGAATTTTTTGATTCATCTCTGATTTCTTCTATTACCCAGTGATGTGTAAGCACGGTATTAGTTTCCATGTAGTTGATTTTTTTCCCTTGCTCTTTCTATTGTTAATTTCTACCTTGATGGCATCGTGGTCAGAGAAGATACTTTGAATTATCTCAACGTTTTGGATCTTGTTGAGAATTGCTCTGTGGCCTAAGATGTGGTCTATTCTGGAGAATGTTCCATGTGCATTGGAAAAGAATGTGTACTTTGCAGCGGTTGGATGGAGTGTTCTATATATGTATATGAGGTCCAATTGGCTGATTGTGCCCTTTTGGTCTTCTGTATCTTTGCTGAGTTTCTTCTTAGTTGTTCTGTCCTTTACTGAGAGAGGTGTGTTGAAGTCTCCTATAATTATTGTAGAACTGTCAATTTCTCTTTTCAGTGTTGTTAGAGTTTGTTTTATGTATTTTGGAGCCCTGTCATTGGGTGCATAGATGTTTATTATGGTTATGTCTTCCTGATGGATCATCCCCTTAATCATCATACGGTGTCCCTCTTTCTCTTTTATGGTGGATTTTGTTTTAAAGTCTATTTTATCTGAGATTAGAATTGCCACTCCTGCTCTTTTTTGGTAGTTATTAGCTTGATTTTTTTTTTCCAACCTTTGACTTTTAATCAATTCACATCTTTGTTTCTAAAGTGTGTCTCTTGTAGGCAGCATTTTGATGGATCCTGTTTTCTTATCTGTTCTGTTACTCTCTGTTGTTTTATGGGTGCATTGAGTCCATTTACATTCAGTGTATTTATTGATAGATGTGAGTTTGTTGCTGTCATTTTGTGTCGCTTTTTTTTTGTGGTGCTGACATTTTCTTTGTTCTTCTTACTCTCTTTTGCTGAGTTACTTTTGTTTGTGGATCTTTTTCATTTCTTTTTTTTTAGGTTTTGTTTTTGCTGAGACTTTCTGTTTTTCCTCTTTATTTTTATGAGTATGTTAAGTTTCTTTGTGGTTACCATGAATTTTACCCTTATCTTTCTAAATTTGAAGCAGTCTACCATTGGTATCGCCTTGCCTTCCTCTCCATTAGAACTTTCTATACTTATGCCATTTATTCCCTCTTTCATTGTTTTGATGTTGTAATTTACTGATTAACTGCTCTTATTCCCTGTTGTATTTCTTTTGGTTTTGGATAGTCCTTGAGAGTTTATTTCCTAGATTGGTATCTGGCTGGTACGATCCTGTGTCCTAGATTCTGCCTGTGAGCTGAAGTTGTTTGTCCTCAGATCAAAGAACTCCCTCTCATAATTCTTGTAAGTTTGGTTTGGCTTTTACATATTCCCTTAATTTCTGTTAATTGGAAATGACCTACTTTCACCATCAATGTGAATGAGAGTTTTGCAGGATATATTATTTTTGGCTGGCAATTTTTTTCTTTCAAGATTTTATATATGTCATCCCATTGCCTTCTTGCCTGCATGGTTTCTGCCGAATAATCTGAGCTTAGTCTTATTGTTTCTCCTCTGTATGTGACTTCTTGTTTTTCACGAGCTGCTGTCAGGATTCTTTGTTTGTCTTTGGTTTTGGCGAGTGTGAATATGATATGCCTTGGTGATTTTCTTTTGGGGTCTTTTCTATATGGGGTTCGTTGAGCTTCTTGGATGGCCAGCTCTTCATATTTCATGATATTGGGGAAGTTTTGTGTCAGCAGTTCTTAAAGGATTCTCTCTGTGTTTTCTGTGTTCTCCCCCTGTTCTGGAACTCCAATCACTCTCAAATTTTTGCCTTTGGTTTTATGCCACATAACTCTCAGAGTCTCTTCATTTTTGTTTGTTCATTTTTCTGAGTTTTCCTGAAACAGAGTTGTATCCAAGTGTTTGTCTTCTACTGTTTCGAATATCCTTCTCAGCCCTTCTAGGACACCATCCATTTCTGAAATCTTGTTATTTATCTTTTGGATTTCTAATTGTTGATTTTGTATAATTTCTTGTTGTGAATTTATTTTGGCATTTTGTTCCTGCATTGTTTTCCTGAATTCTTACAATTTTTTGTCTGTATTTTCCATGAATTTGTCTGTTTTTTTCCTCATTGTGTCTGATTTTTGCTTCAGCTCTTTGAGAATTCTGAGTATTAGAGATTTGAATTCCCTATCAGGTAGTTCTAGTGCCTTTAAAGTCATCTGGTGTTTTATTTTGGGCACCCACTGGAGCCATCCTGTCCTGTTTTTGTAAATGTTTTGATATTGTCTGCTGTCTTCAGGGCATTCAGTAGCTATTTTTCTCGTTTATTGATTGTAGATTTGTTTTTTTTGTCCCTTTGTTTTTAAATTTGGTTATGTCTGAGCAGGTGGTCTGTGTGTTTTGTTGTTTGCTCGTCTGTGGGCACAATACTTTTCACCTGCTTCTCCAATTGGTAGGGTCAGACACTCAGATATGGTATGGCAGGGCAGGTCTAACTGAAGAGGAGTGCCTGGGATGGGTTGTTTGTGTCACTTACTACAGCCACCAGGGTGGGTCAGTAATCAGTGCAGGGGAGGTTCTAGGAGGCCGTGCCTGTGCTGCTTGGTGGTGTTACGTCAAGTGCATGGTGCAGCTAGGCAGGATGTAGCGGGGACATTGTTATGTGTGGAGCTAAGATGGATATGGGAGATAGGAGAGAGGAACAGCAGCCAAAAACATACAAAGAAACAAAAAATAATGCTATGGGAGCTTGCCATTGGAGTGGAGAGATGAGAGACACTGAAATGGAGAAAAAGAAAAGGGGGAAAAGGTAGAAAAAAAAAAGAAAAGAAAAGAATGAATAAATAAACATCGGAAAGGGAAACGAACAGCAAAGTTCCCAGGGATCCCACTGGTGTGGCTGTGAGGTCTGGGGAAGTTGTTCTCAGGTGTTGCAGTATAGCCTGGCTAGAAGTCATAGAGGTATACAATGCCAGGTATTCAGGGAACAGGAAGAGAAGGAAGATATAGAGAAATGAGAAACTGAGTAATGAAGAAAGACAAAAAGGGAAAAAGAAGAAAAGAAAAGAAAACAAATTAAAAAAAAAAAAAAGGACAAGAAACTCCCCTCCCCCCCTCCAAAAAAAAACCAGCAAAGAAAGAAATGCCATCAGGGATCCCTCTCCACGTTTGTGCAAGCTGAGGGGATTGGTTGCAAGCCACGCAGAACCGCCTGGCCAGAAAGGGCTCCGAACTCAAGAAAAGGAAAAGAAAACAAAGAACAATTCAAAACAAACATGAACAAAAGCCCCAGGATCCCACCAGCGCAGCAGCCCAGACTGGGAAGCAGCTCCCCAGTCCAACGGAGCTTGGCAACACCTCAGGAAGAAGCAAAGATGGTGCACAGAGCCACGTATTTGAGAAAAACAAGGGGAGGTGGTGAGAGGTAAGGAAGAAATCAAAAGAAGTCGAAAAAAAGCAACACTAGCAGTCTACAAATGGCACTCAGAGAGCCGGGCCGTTCGGGTGGGTGGAATCCAAGCAGCCGGTGCTTCCCGGATGAGAGATTGTGGCCGCGGGAAGCCGAGGAGGCCGAGTGCAGGTGAAGAAGGGTGGGGGGTGGGAAAGCATATATCGAAAATTACCAGTTGTTTTGTCCCCCTCTGGAAGCTCCATGAAACTGTTTTCTCATACCCCCGTTTGTTGGTCTCCGATAGGATTCCAAGATGGTGGATCCATGCTGTGTTAGCTGATAGGGGACCTCTTCATGAATCTCTGCTTGCTCTCCATTCTCTGTCATTTTTGTCCCTCCATTTGGTGCTTGGCTGAGTTCTTTGTCTCTTCATTTGATGTTTTAGGGTTTTAGGATTGTTGTTTTCTCCATTTGGCTTAGTTTTTCGGATCTTTGCTGTGGAGGGACTGCATGGTGCCTCTGCCTTGAGCGCTATTTTGCCGTAAGTGCCCCAATGGCATTTTTTTAATGAGATGGAGGAACAAAGCGTCAACTTCATGTGGAAAGGGAAGAGGTCTGGGATAAGCCAAGCATTACTCAAGAGGAAGAACAAGGTGGGAGGCCTCATATTACCTGATTTTGGATCCTATTGTACTGCCACGGTAGTCAAAACAGCCCAGTACTTATACAACAGATACATAGACCAGTGGAACAGAATTGAGAATCCTATCATAAATTCATCCATCTGTGAGCAGCTGATATTTGACAAAGGCCGAAAGTCCGTTAACTGGGGAAAAGACTGTCTCTTTAGCAAATGGTGGTGGCATAAGTGGATATCCACCTGCAAAAAACTGAAACAATACCCATACCTCACACCATGCACAAAAACTAACTCAAAATGGATCAAAGAATTAAATATAAAGTCAAAAACGATAAAGATCATGGAAAGAAAAATAGGACAATGCTAAGAGCATTAATACATGTCAAAAACACAATATGAACCATAAGTAAGAATGCAGAAGCACCAGAAAAGAGACTAGATAACTGGGAGCTCCTAAAAATCAAACACCTATGCTCATCAAAAGACTTCACCAAAAGAGTAAAAAGACAACCTACAGACTGGGAAAAATTTTTTGGCTATGACAAATCCAGTCAGTGTCTAATCTCTAAAATCTACAACATACTGCAAAACCTCAACAACAAAAAGACAAATGACCCAATTTAAAAATGGGCGAGAATATGAACAGGCACTTAGCCAAAGAAGATATCAAGGTGGCTAACAGACACGTGAAGACACGCTCACGATCGTTAGCCATCAGAGAAATGCAAATCAAAACTACAATTAGATATCATCTCACCGCAGCAATGCTAGCATTAATCCAAAAAAGACAAAATAATAAATGCTGGAGAGGTTGTGGAGAGACTGGAACACTTATACACTGTTGGTGGGAATGTAAAATGGTACAGCCACTTTGGAAATTGATTTTACACTTCCTTAAAAAGCTAGAAATAGAAGTACCATACAATCCAGCTACCCCATCCTTGGACTATATCCTGGAGAAATAAGAGTCGTTACAGGAATAGATAGATGCACACCCATGTTCACTGTAGCACTGTTCACAATAGCAAAAATATGGGAACAACCTAGGTGCCTATCAATGGATGAATGGATAAACAAACTGTGGTATATCCACACGGTGGAATACTACGCAACAATAAAGAACAACGATGAAGCCGTGAAACATCGTATAATGTGGAGGAAGCTGGAACTTATTATGCTCAATGAATTTAGTCAGTCACAGAAGGACAAATATTGTATGAGAGCACTGTTATAAGAGCTCAAGAAAAGTTTTAAACACAGAAGGAAACATTGTTTGATGGTTACAAGGGTTGGGAGGGAGGGTGAAGATTATTTGCTATCTAGCTAGTAGATAAGAATTATCTTAGGTAAAGGGAAGGACAGCATACACTATAGGGGATTTCAGTACTACTGGACTAAACCAAAGCTAAGAAGTTTCCTGAATACAATCAAACACTTTGAGGGACAGAGTAGGAGGGGTGGGTGTCTGACGATCTGGCTTTCAGGGGAAATCTATGTCAATTGGCATAACAAAGCTTATTAAGAAAATGTTCTGCGTCCTACTTTGGTGAGTGGCGTTTGGGGTCTTCAAAGCTTGCAGGCGACCATCTAAGATACATCAATTGGTCCCAACCACCTGGAGTAAAGGAGAATGAAGAACACCAAAGACACAAGGAAAGTATTAGCCCAAGAGATAGAGAGGGCCACATAAACCAGAGACTTCATCATCCTGAAACCAGAAGAACTAGATGGTGTCTGGCTACCACCAATGACCACCCTGATAGGGAACACAACAAAGAGTCCCTGATGGAGCAGGAGAAAGGTGGGATGCAGAACTCACATTCTAGTAAGTCAACCAGAGTTGGTGGTCTGACCGAGACTGGAGGAACCCTGGAAAGCATGGCCCCTGGATTCTCTATTAGTCCAGAACTGAAACAATTTCCAAGGCCAACTCTTCAGACAGGATTGGACTGGACTGTGGGACATAAAGTGATACTCATGAGGCATGTACCTCTTAGCTCAAGTAGATACAAGAGACTAAACGGGCAGCTTCTGTCCAGAGGTGAGATGGGAAGGCAGAGAGGGTTAGGAGCTGTTTGAATGGACATGGTGAATCAGGGGTGAAAAGGAGGAGTGTGCTGTCACAGTATAGGGAGAGTAATTAGGGTCACATAACAATGTATGTATTAATTTTTGTATGGGAGACTAACTTGAAATGTAAACTTCATTTAAAATGCAACAATAAAAATTCTAAAAAACTACAGTGGGCTACCATCTTACCCACCACATTATTGGTACTAATAAAAAAAAGAAGCAGAAAATAACAAATTTTGGAGAGGTTGCAGGGAGATTGGAATTCTTATGCACTGCTGGTGGGAAATTAAAAGGCTATCACCACTATGGAAAATGATATGGCACCTCCTTAAAAAGCTAGAAATAGAAATACCATATGATCTAGAAATCTCACTCCTAAGAATCTATCCTAGAGAAATAAGAGCCGTCACATGAATAGATATATGCACACCCATGTTCACTGCGGGATTATTCACGGTAGCAAAAATATGGAACCAACCTAAGTGCCATCAACCAATGAATATATAAACAAGTTATGATACATACACACAATGGAATACTACTTAACAATAAAGAACAGTGATGAATCCATGAAGCATCTCCCAACATGGAGGGCATTATGCTGAGTGAAATAAATCAATCATAAGAGGACAAATATTGTAGGAGACCAGTATTATAAAAACTCACAGAGAAGAAAAGTATCTTTGATGGTTATGAGGAAGGGGAGGGTTAGGGAGGAAAAATCACTAACTAGATAGTAGACAAGTATTAACTTGGGTAAAGAGAAAGACAACACACAATATAGGGGAAGTCAGAAAAACCTGACAAAGGCAAAGTCATAGAAGTTTCCTAGACACATCTAAACACCTAGAGGGACTGAGTTACTGGGACTAAGGGCTGGGAACCATGGTCTTGGGGGACTTCTAGGTCAATTGGCCTAACATAGTTCATGAATAAAATGTTCTATATCCTATTTTGATGAGTAGTGTCTGGGGTCTTCAAAACTTGTGAGCAGACGTCTAAGATACATCTGTTGGTCTCATCCCATCCGGAGCAAAGGAAAATGAAGAAAACCAAAGACACAAGGAAAATATTAGCCCAAAGGACTAACAGACCACATGAACCAGAGCTTCTACCAGCCTAAGGCCAGAAGAACTTGATGGTACCCAGCTACAACCACTGATGGCTCTGACAGGGATCACAATATAGGGTCCCAGACAAAATGGTATAAAAATGTGGAACAAAATTCAAATTAACATAAAAAGACCAGACTTACTGATCTGACAAAGCCTGGAGGATCCTCCGAGACTATGGCACCCAGACACCCTGCTCACTCAGGACTGAAGCCATTCCTGAAGTCCACATTTCAGACAATGATTGTTGTTGTTTTTAGGTGCCATCAAGTTGGTTTCAACTCATAGTGACTCTGTGTACAACAGAACGAAACACTGCCCGGTCCTGCACCATCCTTAACAGTCATTGCTGTCTGAGCCCATTCCATTGTTGCAACCACTGTGTCAATCCATCCTGCCCGAGGGTCTTCCTCTTTTTTTGCTTTAGATAGACCTATAAAATAAACAATCACATTCATAGGGAACATGCTTCTTAGTTCAATCAAGTGAACTAAATAGGCAACACCTGCCCAAAAGCAAAGATGAGAAGGCAGGAAGGGATAGCAAAACTGGACAGATGGACACAGGAAACCCAGGATGTAAAAGGTAAATAAAGAGAGTGCTGACACATTGCAGGGATTGCAACCGATGTAACAAAACAATTTGTGTATAAATTTTTGATTGAGAAACTAATTTTTGTTGTAAACTTTCACTGAAAAGACAGTTAAAAAAAAAAAAAGAGGGGTGCATTAAAGCAGGGAGATGTTGGTCAAAGACTGTAGCAAAACAAAGTGTGTGGGTTCTTTACCTGAATGACCTTTTTTAACCAAAAAAAACAAAAAACAAAAACAAAAACAAAAACAAAAAAACCCTCAACTTCTCCATTTAGAAAATACTGTCAAACACACATGACTTTCCATGAAGTTTAGTTCAGATACGGAAAGAAGAATCTTTTCAATAAATGATGCTGGGAAAATTGGATTTCCATGTGCAGAAAAATGATACCAGATCTATGCCTCACACCATACACAAAAACAAATTCAAAATGGATTAAAGACCTAAATGTACAAACTGAAACCATAAAATGATTAGAAGAAATGCAAGAGCAATGCTCTCAGACCTAGCTTTTATAAATGGAATGTTTACTATTATAACAAAAGCACAAACAGCAAAAGACAAAATAAATAAAGGGGACTTTAAAAAATTAAAAACTTTTATTCATCAAAAGAGTTTACCCAAGAAATGAAAAAACAAGCTACCACCAAAGAGAATATCTTGGGAAACCATGTATCCAATAAGAACCTAATAACCAAAATATATATAAAACTTCTACAACTTAACAATAAAAAGATAAATAACTGAATTATAACATGGGCAAAGGACTTGAATAGACATTCCACCAAAGAGGACATTTAAGTGGCTACCAAACACATGAAACAATGTTCATCATTGGCCATCAAAGAGATACAAATCAAAACCACAATGAGATAGCATTGCATTCCCACTAGGATGGCTAAGATTAAAAAAGAAACAACAACAACAACAAAAAACAGAAAATAACAAGTGTTGATGAGGCTGTGGAGAAGTTAGAACCCTTATCCGTTGCTAGTTGGAATGCAAAATGGGTACAACCATTGTGAAAAACAGTGTGGCAGTTCTTCAAAAAGTTAAAAATAGAACTACCATGCTATTGTTGTTAGGTGCCGTTGAATCAGTTCCGACTTATAGCGACCCTGTGTACAACAAAATGAAACACTGCCATGGTCTTTGCCATCTTCACAATTGTTATGTTTGAGCCCATTGTTGAAGCTACTGTGTCAATCCATCTTGTCTAGGGTCTTCCTCTTTTTCACTGACCTCTACATTACCTTCTCCAGGGACTGGTCCCTCCTGATAATATGTCCAAAGTAAGTGAGTCTCGCCATCCTTGCTTCCAAGGAGCACTCTGGCTGTACTTCTTCCAAGACAGACTTGTCCATTCTTATGGCAGTCCATGGTTTATTCAATATTCTTTGCCAACACCATAACTCAAAGGCATCAGTAGTTCTTTGGTCTTCCGACCAGCAATTCCCACTCCTACGTATATACTCAAAAGACTTGAAAGCAGAGACTCAAACATGTACTTGCACACCAGTGGTCATTGCAGCACTATTTACAATAGCGAAAAGGTGGAAACAATCTAAATGCCTATCAGTGGATGAATGGATAAACAATGTGGTGCTTACTTACAATGGAATATTACTCACCTAGTTAGTGAAATGGAGTCCTGATACATGCTACGATATGAATGCAACTTGAAGACATTATGATAAGTAAAGTAAGTCAATCACAAAAGGACAAAGAGTG
Source organism: Dugong dugon (assembly GCA_030035585.1). Lineage (NCBI taxonomy): Eukaryota > Metazoa > Chordata > Mammalia > Sirenia > Dugongidae > Dugong > Dugong dugon. The sequence goes on from CM057465.1 coordinate 171,411,470, forward strand.
TATGATCTCACTTACATAAAAGTGTACAGAGACCACAGTTTCTTGGTGGTTACCAGGGGTGACAAGGAGGGGGAAATGGTGGGGTTATCCCTTATGAAGTACGGACTTTAGTTTTATGGCGATGGGAAATAGCATTGATTAAGGATAGGGTTGTACAGTCGATTCATGTAATTTCTGTCAATAAGTTGTACACCTGTAAAAGTTGAATTGGCAGAGTTCTGTGATAGATATATTTACAAAAATGGCCAAAAAAAAAAAAGAATAGCTGCTGAGGCTGCTTATGTACAACCAAATACCTGATGGGATTTGGTTCCTTGGCTTGGAGGTCTAGGGTCATGGTTTCATGGGACCTTCCAGCTAATTGGCCTAATAATGTGTTTAGTGCTTTTGTTTTACCTCCTACTTCATTGTATAGTGCCTGGGGTCTTAAAAGGTGTCTTGAAAGCTTGCAAGCGGCCATCCAAGACTCAACAATTGGTCTCTATTCTCCTGGAGCAACAGAGGAAGAAGGAGAGTCAGGAATAGAAGGAGGAAATATAGTGTGTGGCTAATTGCCTCCTGAACAACTGCCTCCTTTGCCACGAGACCAGAAGAGCTGGATGGTGCCTGACTACCATTAGCGAACATTTTGATCAAGGATTCTATAGAAGAATCTTGATTGAAAGGGAGAAAATGCAGAACAGCATTTCAAATAATATGGACTCCAGCCTTTCTGGAGCCATGGGAGCTGGATGTACCCTTGAAACTATTGCCCTGAGATAGTCTTTAAACCTTAAACCAAAAATACCCCCTGAAATCTTATAATCATACAATAGGTTGGCTTAACTAGTAAAGAATGTCTCCCTTGAGCATTGTGCTCTTTTATGATCTATCTATATGAGATCAAATTGACAACAGCAACTCAAAAAATTAGATAGGGAACTTAAGGTAGTGAATTTATGTTAATGGGGGAGGAATAATCTGGAAAAGGAGGGTGAGAATGGTGGCACAACTAAAAGTATGTAATCTGTCGTTAAATTGTACGTGTAAAAATTGTTGAATTGGTGTATGTTCTGCGGTGTATATTCTCAACAATGACAAAAAAAATAAATTATGTAAAAAATACTATTAAAAAAGAATAATAATTCACAATAATTCTGACTAACTCAATGCTTTTCTCTTTTTGCGTGTATCTATAGTGCACAGGAACCCTATTGGCACGGTGGTTAAGCTCTTGACTACAGATCCGAAAGTTGGTGGTTTGAACCCGACCACTCTTCCCTGGGAGAAAAATGTGGCAGTCTGCTTCTGTAAAGACTGCAGACTTGGAAACCCTCTAGGGAAGTTCTGCTCTGCCTTACTGGGTCGCTATGAGTTGGATTCGACTCATCGACAGTGGGTTTGGTTTGGGTTTTATAGGGCACCAAACCAAACCCCTTGCCATTGAGTCAATTCCAACTCATAGCGACCCTATGGGACAGAGTAGAACTGCCCCATAGAGTTTCTAAGGAGCACGTGGTGGATTCGAACTGCTGACCTTTGGTTAGCAGCTGTAGCTCTTAACCACTACGCCACCAGGGTTTCCTTTATAGGGCTCAGTTGGTGCTTTATCAAGTCATTGTGGATGTGCTTAATATATTGCTTGTCCACAAGTTGACCTTCAACTGCTTTACGTGTAAGAATCATTTGCTATGAAACAGATAGCACAAAACTAGGCACACTCGAAATAAATACTTGTGAATGTCTTTCCTTTTGAGAATATGTAAGCAATTAGGAAGACTATACTCCCTCCAGGATATTTCTTGGGGCTTTTAGGTTCGTTCTCAATAAATCCCTACCATCAGTGTATTTTCTAATTGATTAAACAGATTTCTTAGTTTAATTCATTTTAAGCAAGGATTTATAGACTTCCAAAATTGAAATAAATTCAATATATGAATGTCAAATTTGGTTTTGCTTCTTAAGAAGAGATTGCTTGAGTATAGACTGTAGAGACAAGAAGTTTGGATCACTTAGGTTCAAAACTTCCTCTCTCATTCAGTAACTTTTTAATACTAATTAGTCAGGTATATTGAGTTCTTCTCTTTTCCTTATTAATGTTAAATTTGCCAAAGATCCTTATATGTAAAAAGTAAATGTATATAATAAAAATAAGTAATATAAAAAAAAAAAAACCTTTTGCTCCAGTTATTCAGTGATTTCATGTGAAAATATTATTTGGACCTAAATTAGCTGAGTAATTGTCTCAGCTCTCAGTTCTCATTGAAATCATGACCATAAACCATCGCTAAGAATTTTTCAATAACAGGAGGTGAACTGAATTTATTTAAAGTTGATGATTATGAGCGGTTTGGTGATGTTTGGAAATGTAAATTTACTTGTTTTAAGTAAATGGCTAATTTAGTATAGAAATTCATGTGATAATGTTTTCATCTGTATTCATGAACCTGTAAATACTTTTTCAGTGTTGTTTTCTGTGAAATGACTTATTTTAGATTGCAGCTAGTGGATAAGTGGTTTGTTTTTTAGGACTAAGGATCACTTAATTTTTGTAATCCCCCTGAAACAATGATTGGAGCCTGTGGCATGCCCATTTCTTACCTTAGCCTAAGTCTGCTATCTAAGGAATCTCAATCTTCCTTTCTGTTCTCTAAACTCCTTTTGTTGACAAACGAGATTTCTACAAAGATAATTGTATTGATTAATTCAATTTCTGGGTTGAGCTTGAGGTTGTAAATTGGAGATCACTCATAGAAATTGAATACAAAGGGAAAATCTTTTAACTTTTTTTTGGTGTATTGAGTGATTTATGCTGAACTCCTAAAAGCTTTCCAACCTCACAGAGCTTCAATAAACTTCTAATGGAGTCCTGAATGCCAGCTCTATTTTTGTTGCTTGTACAGTAGGTGGGAAACCTTTAACTAGCAGGATGAGTCTTTGTTTCCTTGCTACTGAAAAACTCATGGACTAATACTTTTAGGACTTGTAATATTTTAGTAAGAAGTTTTCTGGGGTAACATAATATGCATATATTTGGACAAGTTTAAATATATATTTGTATATTTTTCCCCAAAATGTATGTGCAATGTGTTTATATCACCATGTTTAACTAAACCTTGTTTTTGTGCATATGTATAGGCGTGCAGCTGTCTCCACATGGGTATGTGGTGTCCATTTTTATTATATTTTACTTGGCTAACTATTTTATCAGATTATAGGTTCTCTAAACGCAGAAACTGTGTTATAGACATTCTGTCACCCCCAACAGAGTATAATACAGTGCGTTTTACACAATGGATATAAATGAATGATTGTACTGGATGGTGAACAAAAAAATACATATTTTAATCAGAGAAAAAAATGTCTCAGTAGATTCTGTTACAAGTACATGGGAAAGATGTCACTTAAAGTCCCCTTTATTGTCAGTTACAATGGTTTTATTCTTATCTTGTTAGATGGAAGCTAAGTTCTGCCACTTTTATATAGTTTTATTTATAATTGTGAACATGTAGAGCCACATGAGGCCATCAATCAGTAGAGAGATGAGGGCCCAACAGAATTATTTCTGTAGGTGGCCAATTTTTTTTCAATCAAGGACAGCTGAAAGGTCATGATTAAAACAGTGATTTTCCTGAAATTGTAAGTAACTGTTAGTGACTGTTTTGCACAAAGATGTCAAAACTACTTTTTCCTCTGTAAAAGAAAATTATAAGTTCTTGAAAACGTTGGCAGTTTTCCAAATTTCACTTGCAACTACTGTATTGTAATTTAATTTCTGCACTTGAGTCAGTTTCTAAAAAAATGTCAGAGGCAACAATAATTTAGTGTGATAGTAAGCACACATAGATTAAACAATAGCTATTTAATGTCCACTGATATGTGCATATTCATTACTCAATAGTAGCCAAAGGCAAAGATTTAATAATTTTTATCCAAGGAGGGTGCACAGTATGAATCCATAATTCTATGTAGATGAGTAATATCACTATGTAGTTCTGTTAAAGTATGGCAGTGTTACATGAGATATCTAAGTAATTTGTGTATATGTAGACCTGTTAGCAAAGGCAGCCAAGGATAGCAAACGTTGCTAGCGATTTCTGTAGGTGGCCCTTTATTCTCTCTGTCAAGATTGACTGCAGTCTCTGGGTGGTGGCAGAGAAGACTTACGGCTGGTTGTCATCATCTTCCAGATAAAGAGTGGACATGAGGTCTTGACCATTTGTAGTCATTAAAGATTCCTCACAATCTTTGCAGCAAGAAGAGTTTTAAACACAGTGTCCTGGTCAGTTTCCAAATCAGGTAATTACATTCTGCTTCCTAGTGTCTTCCTGCCGGTTTTGTTTTTGTTTATTTGTTTGTTTGGGGTTTTTATAGTTGTCATTGCTTGGATATATGGAGCTATTTTTTTTTGTGCATCCTTCTTTGGTTTTAAGCTGTTGTGTGCGTTTAATCTTCTTCAGGCTATGCTAGAGCAACCACAGAGGGTTTTGTTAGATGTATACTATTTTAATCTGCATTAATAATTTATGTTCCATACTTTTGTGCTCCATTTTAGTTTAATTTTGTTTTGCTTTAAGAGATACATGTAAAGGAATGAATGGAAAGAAATAATGAGAAGAGGAGCAACAGACATAGTGGCACACATGGGCTGTTATATGGGATACTGTCCAAAGCGCGCCTGCTATCCTTTACCTTGGAGGAAGATGCTAGAGAGCTGACAGTTGCTGGGCATGGGGAGGGATCACAGGAGTCTAGGCAGAGTGTGAGTTCATTTAGAATTAAAAACTGAATAAGAAAGACCAAAGAAAACTTGATGTATTTGAATTATGATGTTGGTGAAGAATATTGAATATACCTACCGACAGCCAGAAGAATGAAGAAATCTGTTTTGGAAAGTGCAGCCAGAATGCTCCTCGGAGGATAGAATTGCAAGACTTCTCACTTACTTTGGACATGTTATCAGGAGGGACCAGTCCCTGGAGAAAGACATCATGCTTGGTAAAGTAGTGGGTCAGCAAAAAAGAGGAAGACCCTCAACAAGATGGATTGCCACAGTGGCTGCAACAATGGGCTCAAACATAACAACGATTGTGAGGATGGCACAGGACCGGGGCAGTGTTTCATTCTGTTGTACATGGGGTCGCCGAGTCAGAACTGACTCTATGACACCTAACAACAACAGCAACAAAGTTCATTTGAGCCTGAGAATTATATGGTTCATTTTCTGTGCTAAATGCCAATCTTTTTTTTTAATCCATTGGTAAACATGTTAATTTGTATTTGTAAGGCAGAAGGCTATGTCTGTGATTTTAAGAGCAATATTTTGATATGTCATAATTTTGATGGTCATGTTTTGAATTAGATATTTCACTCATGATCATTTTTGTAATCTACAGAACAATAAAATTCTATCAAATTCAATGTTTATTGAATGCCAACTATATTAAAAGAACTATATTTGATATATTACTCACCACAATCTTTCATTTAGTCCAAAAAACAAAAAAAAAACAAAAAACACTATACCAAGTGTTTAGCCTATTATATTCTTACTGGGATGATTGAATTTTTTTCTTTTTTAAGTTTTGGCTGTTATTTTATTTATCCAACAAGAATAATGGTAAAACACAGTTCAAAATAATTTAGTCTTAACCTAAACATAAATTTCATCCATTAATCTTAAAATCTGCTCTGCCAACAGCGTTATATGGTAGGAAAAGCTTAAATCCATGAGTCAGAAGAGCTGTTGTTTAATCCTGGCTCTTACAAACGCCATCAGTTCCCAGTGGATAAATTGCTTTGCTTCCCTGTCTCAGTTTTCTCACTTGTGAATAGGAATGATTCTTAAAATATTTGACGTAACCACCAGAACAGTTTTAACTAAATGGTGGAAAATACTTCGCCATTTAAAGTAAACTCTAAGCTTAAATTTGGCACCATTTTCAATAATAATTTGTCTTTCAACACATTGGTATTACATATAATCTTTAATTTGAAATTACTCTTCATTAGCTTTTCTGTGGTCTTTAATCTTGAGGTTAACATGTTCCAGGTTCTGTATGATGGAACTTCTGTTGTTGCTGTTGTTAGCTGCTGTTGAATTAGCCCATGACTTGTGGCAACCCCATGCGCAACTGAACAAAATGGTACCTGGTTCCGTGTTATCCTCATGATTGGTTGTGGATTGGATTGTTGTGATCCATAGGGTTTTGATTGGCTGATTTTTTGGAAGTAGATTGCCAGGCATTTCTTCCTGGTCTTAGTCTAGAAGCTCTGCTGAAAATTGTTCAACATCAGAACAACACACAAACCACTACTGACAGAAGAAGTAGAGGCTGCACCTGAGGTGCATTGGCTGGGAATTTTATCCAGGTCTCCCACATGGAAGGCAAAGATTCCACCACTGAACCAATACTCCCTCAATGAAACTTTTTAGCTTTCCTGATCATAGCCGCTGAAATGTTCTTTTTCAGTACTGGATAGATTTACTTTTCTCTAATTCATCTAGGACATCCACAGTAAACAAATGAAAGTCTTTAATCCTCCCCTGCTGTTCCTACTTACCTGAAAATATTTATACCCGACAGAACCGGGGCTCAATTGTTGTTGGGACGACAGAAGGCTGAAAACAGGACTGGATAAAAACCCCAACAAGGAGCAGGAGGTCAGAGCAGATATTATCAGTATGAGAAAGCTCATGATCCTGCAGAAAGCCTCAGGTGATCTCTTAGTAGGAAAATGTCTTTCCAGATAGGTGCTGAATATCTAGCAGTGGGTAGGGGTGGGGGAGTTCCAGGGAACAAGGGTGGAGTGCAGTGACTTGAAACTCCATCAGCACACAGTAAGCAGTAGTCAAACTGACAAGCTGGCCTTGAGCATCAGGGAGACTTGGCAGAAGTAGCAGACTATCCCAGGAGACTTAATTTTGGATCAGGATTAAAAACCCGATGACAGAATAAGTGACGTAAAAATCATGAACCTCAGTGCAGACTAAGTAAGGAAGCAAAACATAGAAATTAAGTTACTGAAACTGTTGAAAAGCAGGATTCTTGCTGCTGGAACTATGAAGTCTGTCACTTTGGGGCAGGATGATGAAGCAACCCAGAACAATATCATCCTTTTGGCTTTCTTGTTCTAAGATCTAATGGCTGCCTCCACCCCATCCCCACATACACACAAGGAGAAGAGGGAATTTATATCAATTCTGAGAACTTGATCTCCAGTCTCTTCTCTCTTTCCCTCACTTTTCTGTCAATCAAAGGAAAGTTGTTTCCTACTTTCATTGATTCTGCTCTCTCCCAACCATCAGCTTTCTACACTTGGAGTTTTTTAATCTGTATACAAAAGTTAAACCAAACTCCATTGATTCTAAGACACGTTTTAACACATGAAATTGAAATGCATCTTAAACTGATGATTTGTGAAAATGTAGTTGACAGAATCTTTTTTCTTTGTGATACATAAAATATTGACTTGTCCTCAGATCAATAGAATTTTAGATGAAATACAAAGCTTATTTATCTAAGAGTCTATTACTACCAACAATGGCTTCAAAAACAAGCTGAATCCTAAAGACCAGAGTAGTGTCCCACTATGTCAGAACAAGAGAGGATCATTAAGCCCAATGCATTCATTTTGTAAAAGAGGAAACTGATGTTCAAAGAGGTTGTGACATCCCAACATGACCCTATTAATAAGTCCCAGACTTCAAACAGGTACCCAGCTTCCTCTTGATTTTCAGTTTTGTGCTCATCCCATTAAACAAATCCCACACAGTAGCAGAGCGCATAGAGTATAATATAAATAGCAATTTACCCAAGGTTTCATTTCCAACAGTATGCATATAAATGGTTAATATTTTTATCTTTTTTATCATTATTCTTATTATATAGTAGACATCACAAATTGATGGATTGGCAACTAAATGAATATCAAAAGTTGGACTTAATTTAGAATGTTAATTTTGTAATTAGCATTTGTTATTATTGTGTGTAATTTCTTTCTTCGTTCATTCAATATGCATTTTAAGTTGGAAAAGCATCAGTCCAAAGTCCAAAGAGCCATCATTTCATCCATTCTGTCTCAGTATTCTCTCTTGGGAATAAAAATATTAATACACCTAACTTATCAACCTAAACACCTGCTGTGCTAGGCAGGGGCATATAAAAATGAATAAAACATAACCCTTGCCCTGGAGGGGCTTACAGTCTAGTGGGGGGAAGTAAACAACTAAACAACATTAACGTATATCAGAGAAGTGCTCCTGCTGTTATGGAGGTAGGGCCCAGGGCAATATAAAGCTGAGGAAGAGAGGAGGCGGGTATTCGTCCCCACTGGGAGAAGGCAGAAATGGTGGAGGAAACACCATCAGGCTACCAGTGTACTTATCAGGGCCTGGCCAAGGGTCCACATGGTAGGTGGAAATCAAGCCTAGCATTCTTTTTATCAGACAGTGGGGTTGGATCTGCCTAGAAAAAGATCCAAACACTCATTGCCATTGAGTCGATTCCAACTCATAGGAACCCTACAGGACAGAGAAGAACTGCCCCACAGAGTTTCCAAGGCTGTAAATCTTACAAGAGCAGATTGCAACATCTTTCTTCTGTCTGTCAGCTGGTGGACCTTTTATAATTTGCAGAAAGATTTCATCTGGTCAACAAGCTTCAGGCCCATAGGGGTTGCATTTGTCCGGAGAAGGCTCATTTTTAAAATTGAAACAAATGTATCATCTGGCTAGTAGAAGCCCCTAGAATTATGACCCTTATCCTTTGATAGAGCCCTAGTAGTTTGTAAAATCCCCTGAGTGTCTAAGCCTTTTTCCCCAACTTGCCATATCCCCAGTATATAGGAAAAGAGCAATCAGGGAAGGTGCTCGGAAAAGGATGACTACCATGTTGGAGTTGTTGTGTGCTGTTGAGTCAAATCCGACTCATAGTGACCGTATGTGACAGAGCAGAACTGCACCATAGGGTTTCCTAGGCAGTAATCTTTAAGGGAGTAGATCACCAGGTCTTTTCTCCCCGCCAAGCCTCTGGTAGGTTGAAACTGCTGACCTTTCAGTTAGCAACTGAGTACTTGCCATTGTGTGACCAGGGCTCCTTGTGACTCTCATACAGGGTTTTAAGAACTATTTTATGTCTTTATAATGTTGTTAGTTGCTGTTGAGTTGTTTCTGACTCATGGCAACCCCATGTGTGTGGAGTAGAACTGCTCTATAGGGTTTTCAAGGCTGTCACCTTTCAGAAGTAGACTGCCAGGCCTGTCTTCTGAGGCATCTCCAAGTGGGTTTGAACCACCAATCTTTAGGCTAGTAGTTGAATGCTTAACCATTTGTGCCACACAGGGACTCATCTTTATAATAGGAATGCATTTATTGCATTTGGCATCTCCCTTTTCCTAATAGAACTTCTTGAATTAGAGTTTAGATAATGCCTGCCATCTCTCATCTATATACATACATGCATGTGTCCAAAAGTGACACCCTGGTGTTTGGGAATGAAAATGCAGAATCTCCTTTCTTCTACTCCAGTACAGGAGTCCCTGTGTGGTGCAAAAGGTTAGCGTGCTAATCTGCTAATCGAAAGGTTGGAAGTTCAACTCCACCCAGTGGTGCTTTGGAAGAAACCCCTGTGATCTACTTTGGAAAAAATCAGCCTTTCAAAACCCTATGGAGCACAGTTCCACTCTGACACACATGGGGTTGCCTTGAGTTGGAGTCAACTCAGTGGCAAATTGTTAGTGGTTTTACCCCAGTACAGGAACTTCTGGGGTAATATTCATGTGTTTTCACAACTGATGCTTAACTTTGCATTTACAATGCCAACTTCTTTGGTCTCTATAATCTTCAAAATTTCTATTTTTTTTTTTTTCCCTAAAGAAAGTACAGATTTGTGACTGGGATATTTGAAAACACAAGAAACTTTTTTACTTTCATTTTTATCACTGCCTGCCTGAAAAGAAACATGTACTTTAAATATAATTTGCTTACATTTCCTCTTTTGAGTTAAAATACATGTTGTTCAATCAAAAATAGAAGCCCTTCTTCCCTACATAAGAGATGTAGGGCATCTGCCGTTGGTAAGCCTGATGTTTGGACTATGTCTCAATATTGGAATTTTTCTCAAAATGTCTTAATATTTGGGCAATGTCTCAATTTCATGTTTTTTTTAAAGCATATGTACATGAAGTTTTTCACACAAAGTTTTTATGGGAAGAAAATACTGTATAAAGTCATTTAATAAAAGTACAGTACAACTTCTCTTGAAAAATGAAATGAAACGACTTTACTATATAGACTAGAATCTATATATTAAAAAAGAACATCTATTTATAGTAAGTAATTGTGTACTTTGATATACTGCCTTCCCCCGATATAAAGATTTCATTTTGATGGCTGTATTAAGCTTCCATGGAGAGGGACCTGGGTGCTACTTGAGAGCACTTTGCTTATTTGGGGTCCTTGCTTGGAAATGATCCATTCATTTAGCACTTCATTCATGGGGCAGTGTTATAGATGATATTTGGAAATCATCTAGCAACAGCAACCTGAGGAAGAATATATGTCTTGAATATTGCTGACTACTTGAATACGAGAAAGATCTTTTACAGAGGGGAAAAAAAAGCTGCACAAAATTTCAAGCTTATAAATTTAAAAGACAAAGGGTTTATTTAATATGAATGGATCCCTGGCTTATACAACTTTGAAGTATTGGAAAACAGGCAGGTTCCTGTTTGCTATGCTTTCTTCAAACATTTCAGCAGTTAGACGTAAGGGGGAGACTTTGGATGCTGCCTAGCTGTCCTATCATAGGAGTTCTTGCTCTGACAGCCATCCCATAGCCCTGACTGTTGAGGGAGTTTCTGATAATTTCTAATGAGTGACATATGTGGTAAAAACAATTATAGCAAAAATGAGGTGGGATATGGTACCTGATTTAGGACAGGCATTCACTTTAAGATTTCTATCCTTGTAGATATAAATATATATATATATATATATATATATATTTTTTTTTTTTTCTGGTGGAATATATTTCAGACATGATCACTGAAGCTAATGGGATATCATTTTGCAACAAATCCTTTTTGGAAGTCACTGTCCTATAACCATGTGTCTGCTTCATAAAAGGACAATGTATGGGTCATTGTCCCCTCTCACCTGCAGTATTTTATTAATGTCTTAGTTGGTTTCCCTACCTCCAGGCTCTTCTTACTGTAATCCATTGTACACACTACACATGGATTGGTCTTCTTAAATCACAGCTCTCATCCTGTTTTTCCCTGTTCACAAATGGTAATGGCTCCCTGAATGGTCTGCTGCATGACATGTAAATATGTTAGCCTAATATTCAAGACCCTACATGCTCTGGCCCTATCTTTGATGCTGTAGCTAACTGTATTACTCATTACCTATTACACATGCTTTGCACTGTTCTACTTTTTTTTTAATCCTTGGTTTCCTGATGGTGTAGTGGTTGAGAGCCACGGCTGCTAACCAAAAGTTCAGGAGTTTGCATCCACCAAGCACTCCTTGGAAACTATGAGGCAGTTCTTCTCTGTCCTACAGGGTTGCTATGAGTTGGAATTGACTTGATGGCAACGGGTTAGGTTTTTTTTTTTTTTTTGGTTTCCTGGTGATTTTTCCGTTGACTTGCCATTTGCCATATTGCCACGTGTTAATATTTTTTTTCCAGTTGCTGTGAAATCAACTGTGACTCATGGTGACCCCCTATGTATCAGAGTAGAACTGTGCTCTGTAGGATTTTCAATGATTTTTTGGAAGTAGATCACCAGATCTTTCTTCCAAGGTGTCTCTGGGTGGACTTGAACCTCCAACCTTTTGGTTAGCAGCCAAGTGTGTTAAACTTTTATACCACCCAGGGACTCTATGTTAATACTAGCCACACTTTATGGCCCAGTTCAAATGTGCTCTTCTTTATAAAATCTTCATTCATTGTCTTGGAAATGATATCTTTCTTTTTCACTTTTGAGTATTGAATAAATATTGTTGGTTGACTAGTTTTGTTTCTCCATACATTCTATACGTAATAGGTACATTGTGTGCTATTACAAAGTATAAAAATACATTGGATAAATTGTTAGCCATGCTGGGGTATACATATTTTAAAGTATTGATCATTCAGGGATCACTTTGTCACTTGTGTGTTTTCTAAAACTTTGTTATTCCTGCTTCCTTCTCATACTGCCTACTATGGGTTTTTACCTTATTCGTTTAAATTCTAGTTTAGGAAGTGCACAAGAAATGAAGAATTCAAATCTCTTGAAAAAGAGAAGAGAGGCATTCAGCCTTTGTTCATTCCCAGCTTTCGATCATAACTATAATTCTCTGTAAGCAATCTAATAAAACTTCCCATTGAGTTGCACTTGTGTTTCCTTTGAGCTTGAATTTATAGTCTACCATCAGTAGATTAAAAATCCATTAAAATCTATACGAATAGCAGAGGTTACATATTCCTTTTGCTGTCATTAAGATTTTTCTAAAAGATTTTACAGTAAAACTCTGTTACAAAGTAGTGATATTAACAGACCATTTTAGAGTCAGATCTGACAGTCTTTAAGCTGTGGAAGACCACACAAAGGCAGAGCCTCCCATATCAGATGAGACTGCGTTTTGGACAGATGACTGAGAAGTCTCATGTCAGAAAGACAATGCTAGACTCCATTATCAAACAGCAGACAACCTCAAGGATAAGTGGTAATGAGGATAGTTGGCAAAGTATGTGCTGGGAAGGGGTGATAATAGATTCAGAGAAACGGTGCCCAAGTAATTGTCCTGTAGATAAGAGAAAAATGAAACCGGAGAAAGGGTGAAAGGTCAGGGATGGAGATGCAAATTTAAACTAATATATAGATAAATGGTAACAAAAAAATCACAAGACCAATTTTTTGAAAACACTTCAGATAAAGTGAAGATATGAAGAAAATGTATTTCTACCTGTGCTTTTTCAGATTGATGTTTTTCTTTGAATGTGATAGTATATAATCTTTGCTGTCAATTAATGTGCTATCAGCATCTTACTGTTTCTGAAAATATTTAAGAATTATATTTAGTGTTAAGAGTGAAAGATGCTGTAGCTCAGAAGGCAGCAACTTCAGTGGTTGAGAATGCTACTTTTTCTGCTGTTATCCCAGGTGATTTGCCATGATCAAGTCTGAAATCAATCAGTTATATTAATAAAATATGATACTTAAACATTTCCTCTGGAGCTGTCTTTCTGATTACAGCCACTCAAAGGAAAAGCCCTGGATATACAGCCTTGAGATGGGATTGATAATCCCACTTCAGTTTTCCTATTTCAGTCAATGGCTTGGCTTCCGGATCATCCTGAGATCAGTTTAGTGTACAGTCTTCCTCCTCTTCTCTTCCTGATGGTCCTGTCCAACTGTTTTCGAGTTTTGATGGTCTACTTCCCAGAATTTCTGTTGACATTTTCCCTACTTTGAGTTTTTTCAATAAGTTTCATCACGTCTTCTTTTCTACAAAGGTATTCCCAGTGTTCACTGGAGAAATACTAGGAAATTAAAAAACAAAGAAAGAAAATAATTTTTAAAATACAACTCTAATTTTGCCACCCAAAGATGATGCCTAGGAAGATTTGGATGTACATTTTTCCATTTTTAAAAATAAATTTATATAATAGTCAAGATATAATGTATATTAACAACATATATTTTCTTATGGGAATGAATTCATACTGTAAAGTCTTAGAGCCTGCTTTTTTATTTAATGGCATATTATGAACATCTTTTAATATAGTTAAATATCTTTATGTCTCATTTTAATGACTGCTTAATAAAGTAAAATAAAACTCTCTTAATAAAAACTCTATCTTCTGTATGTGTGAATATACGGAGTTAGGACACTCAATCCCTTGTTGTTGAGCAATTAGTTGTGTTTTCTCTTTCCTATTTTTATTCCTTTTTCCACTTCCAGAGTTAAAGCGCTCCAGATACTTTGTTTGGTCTATTTTAATATTAGTTCAACTGCTGATTTCTTGTGGCTAATGAACTATCTAATCCTTCTAGAATAAATAGAAACAAAACAAAAGCAAAAATTTTCTGAGATTGTGGCCTCTACAAAGGCTTTGATGACTTTCAGTTTCTTCAGAATAAATTGCACATTTCTTAACAAGGAACGTAAGACCCTCCCTGATTTAACCATAATCTGCCTTTACAATTTAACCTCCACTTACTCACCTCATGCTATTTTTGATTCTCTAGATACTTTGCTACCTCAATGTCTTTGCCAGTGTTGTTCTTTTGCCAAGAATGCTTTTTTGCTTTTGTTTCTTCTTGGTAGTATCTCACTCTTTCTTTCAAGGTAAGCTCACAATTCACTTCCTTGATTCTCCTAGTCAAATTAGTTATTTCCCCTCTGTGCTCCCGTAACATTTTGCCCCTGTAGCTTTTCTTATATAATCTAGCAGCAGCAAGATATCATAGGAAGCACAGTCTTCGGACCCTAACTGTTCTGGATGGGAAGCCAGGATCCACCTTCTGTATCTCAGTTTTGTTATTCATTTAGTCATTTAACAAGTATTGCCCAACACTTCCAATGTCCCAGACCCTGTCTGGAGCTCTGGGATACAATACTAAATACACAATAATAATAATGGATAGTATTTACTATGAAATGCCTCTGTGCCAAGCACTGTTCCAAGTGCTTTGCATGTGTGAACTCATTTAATCCTCACAGTAGGTCCTGTTGCTAACCCCATATTAGAGACGATGAAACTATGGTACAAATAAGAGCTTATGAAGGTCACACCTCTAGTAAGCAGTAAAACAGGCAATTCAAACCTAGAATGGTCTAGTTTCAGAATCTGTGCTCGTAATCACTATGCTCTATTGCCTCCTAAAACAAACAAAACCAAACAGTCCCTGCATTTCTGGAACTTCCAGAGTAGTGGAGAAAACAATACATCAAATAAATAACAACACCCACAAATATAAAATTACGTTGTGGCAAGTGCTATGAAGAAAAGGTACACGGTACTATAATGGGGGATTTGACATAGTTAGAGAAGTTAGGAGTTCCTGGGTGGTGTAAACAGTTACTGTGCTTGGCTGCTAACATAAAGGATGGTGGTTCAAGTCCACCCAGAGACACCTTGGAAGAAAGACCTGGCAGTCTACTTCTGAAAAATCAGCCATTGAAAACCCTGTGGAGCATAGTTCTACTCTGACACATGTGTGGTTATTGTGAATTGGTATCAACTTGACCACAACTGGTTTTTAGGAAAACTAGGGAATAATTTCTAATCTCTTTCTTAACAATGGAAGAAGTGCCGTTTGAGCTGAGATCTGAAGGAAAAATGAGAGTGACTAAGTAAGTAAGGAAGAATGCCCCCATATGCAGGAAACAGCATGTGGAAAAGGGAATATGGCATGTGGAAGAGCCTGAGATATACAGCATAATTGGAGTGGATCTGAGGTCAGAGGTAGGTGGGGCCTAGAACCCAGTGGGCCATGTTAAGTTTTCTCTATAAAAGGAGCAATATGAAGTGATTAAATGTTTTTAAGGAAGAGGATTTCATGAGCATATATTTACTTTGTAAAGATCCCCTGGCTGCAGTATCCAGAAAAGTTTGCAGTAAAAGTGGTAATATAATACCTGTATCAGGTTAAATGGGATAAGGCACATGGAAGTGTCTAGCCCAGTGTCATGCCTACAGTGGATACTTAGTAAATGCTGATGTCCTTCTTTATTCATTATTTTATTCACCAGATCTAATGCACTGCTCTGCAAAAAGTAGGAAAATAATAAATGCTTGTTGATTGACTAAATTAATTGATGAATCATTATAGAAGTTTTTGTTGAAGATTTCCTGGAACAAGGAACTCTTTGCTTCTCAAAGCATCCCACTAAACAGATTTATGTGTGACAATATATTTGAGTCAAAATCTAACTTCCCATGGTTCTACTTAATTTTGCTTTCTGGACTTACACAGAATAAGTATAATTCGTCTTCTGTGATAATCCTTCAAATAATCAAAGACAGTTACAATGACCTATGAAATATTTTTGTTCCAGAGTAAACACCTCAGATCCTTCAACCACATAATGTATCACCAGACTGTGCCTCATCCTGATCATCGTCCTGAGGCCCCATTCTTTCTTTAGCAGTGGCACTCAGAATGAAACTGTTCATGTACTCCACCCAGTACAGAAATACCGAGGCTATTAATGTCTTTATTTGGCATGACTATTCTGATTAACTCAGCTCCAAAGTATGTTAACTATTTTGAAAGTAGTGTATTAACTCATGTTGAATTTGCAGTCTACCAAACCCTTAATTTTATTTCATCTAAATTGTCTGAAACTATTTTATCCCATGCTTCTGTCATGAATTCTTTGAGCTTATATATGCAACTTTACATTTATCAATATTAAGTTTAAATTTAATGATTTCAGTTAAAATCTTTTTGAAAGTGAGTCTATCATCTAGCATATTAGTTATTTCTCCAAAATTACTGTCTTGTACATATTTGAGAAAACATTTTTATAACTTTAGTTTTCTTGTTGATAACATTGTTAAATATGACAAACTTAAAGTTAGAGCTCTTCATTTTACTAATGATTTCTTTCCACTTGACATTGACCCATCATTCAATACTTTAATAGATGTCATTTGATCAACTACAAGTCTAATTGTACATTTATCTATCCTGTAATTTTTCATCTTTAAAGATGAAAACGTGTTGAAACGTGTTGTCACAGAATTTTCTGCTGAAAATTAGAACCACTATCTATAAGGCATTTTCTGATTATCTGGTTTGATTAAACCTTTGAATAGAGGCAGTGGCAATAGTATAAAATTACATATTATTAGTAAATAATAACAAGAACAAAAACACCTAGAGGGTGCTTACTCTGTGCCAGGCCCTTTTCTGACTGCTTTTCATTCATCAGTCAATCAATTCAAAGGAAAACCCAGTGAGGTAGGTGCTGTCTATATCCACATATTAAAGGTTAGAAAACTGAAGCACAGAAGTTAAAGCCCTTGCCAAGGGAAAGTGGTAGGGTCAGCACTCAAACCTCTACAATTTGACTCCAGATTTGGTGCTCAAACTATTGACTAGGAATCATCAGTTCCTATGTGCTATGGATTAACAAAATAAAACAATGATACAATGTGACACTTTCTAAATAAGAATTAATTATTTGGAAATTTTTGAAAATTTGGATTTTTCCTCCTAATATTCTATATATTTAAAGCTTTGCCAGTCTGTTGCTTTTAAGCCTAAAAGAATTCATACAACATATATTTAAAATGACTTACCGGGCATCTACTGTCTCGTGAGAGCAGTATCAACATAGATGATGAAACTCTGACTCAGACAAATTCCATGTCTTGCCAGAGACAGCTTAGTTTGTTCCTTATGGTGCGCTGGCAACACAATAGCAAATGCACAATGAACTTAGCTGTGGGGAAAGACAGCGAAACCTTTCCAGTCCTTCATGAATGCAAGAAAACACATGCATAGGGATTATGGTGTCCTCCTGCATACGTACTGTTTTCAAAGTGTTTTTTTAATTGTGGTAACCTCAGCTGTTTGTAAAATGGAAAGCAAATGGAAATTTAAAAGATTTTTCTAACAGTGGAGTAGTATGTAATTCTGTTTGGGTTTTTTAAAAATTACATATTTTAAGTATGGCCCAAAAGAAGAAACAGAATGTCCCAGAAATAACAGAATCTCCCAGAAAATGAATACTAATAACAAATACTTATGTGGTTTTCTTGCCCTATAGTCCTGGAATATGGTTCTTAGCTTCTTCATCGGGGAAATCTTATACTTAATGTAAATTATAATCCTGGTTAAGGTGGCACTATCTCAGTAAGAATTAATTGTTGGAAACACCTGAAATTTTGGATTTTTTTCCTAATGTTCCATGTATTTTGGATTTTTCTAGTGAATTTGATGTACATCAGTAATCTGTAATTAAGATATGTTGAAGAAAGCTTTGCTTTTATTGAAAGTATCCTGTAGGTGAGGGGAAAAATCTCACTAGCAATTTTTTTTTCCCTTTTTTGGCTCTTCAACAATAACAAAATCCTAATTTGGACAACTAATATGCTTAAGTATTCTCTGAAAAGAGCTATAATATATTAGAGCTGTTCAGTTGTCCCCACAAATCATTTTGCTTTACAGCTTTGATCTTGAAAAATATGGGCTGATGTCTGATTTATGCAATTGGTCCTTCTTGTAGATAGTTAAGTGTTCTTACTTAATGTTATTAAATAAGCCCAAAGCTGCAAATGGGCCATTTTACTCAGGGCACTTGAGAAAGACATTTCCGTTTAAATAATGTAACTTACCTTTTAGTTATTTTTCCGTGGTCCACTAGTACCTTTTTGTCCTTTAGGAAAGTATTTGTTCAGTGTTGTCTTCACTTGTAATCTCCTGAAGTCTTGTTAACTTTGTTTATAATTATTCTCTCTAAAGTATTTTGGGATACTCTTCAAAGAAGGTAATTTGCCTGCAGAATCCATTCTATTTTATAACCTGTGATTTGACTTCTAGTTTAATTCAGAATAGAAGGTACTTCGTGGAAAAGAAATCTGGTACTACAAAAGAATCAAAAGTTGTATTTGTTTTACATGGTATATACATAGAGTTGAAAAGTAGGCTCTAAGCATAGCCGGTGGAGAACTTTAAACCATGTTCTAAGAGAGCATATGTAGAAGTCCATTTTGTTGTTGTTAGGTGCCATTTTGAATTATGATTATCTTATTTTTCTTTCCCAGTGAATTTTCAGTTGTCCAATAGAAGGCTCTTATTCATCTTTGCCTTCCCAGAATGTAGGACAGTATTCACTACCTTTTTTTAATATAAAAGAAACTACCATAATAACTAATATTTTTAAAATGCTTTCTGCATGCCAGGCACTTTTCTGTGAGGCAGGTCATATTATGATCCTTGTTTACACATGTGGAAATTAAAGCACAGGGAGCTTAAATAGCTTGTTCATGATCACATAACAAGTGGAGATGAATACATTGAAACAATACAAATAGATAAATGTGAAGAAATGAAAATAAGTGAATCCATACCTTTTAATTAATACTCAAGTATATTCTTAGTAAGATATATTTTGCTGCTTAGTTATTAGTTTACTTATATTCATTTTATCCTGGCCATCCTAAGTGGATGAATATTGAAGCAGAATTGGTTGGCAAAATATTGAGCAACAGGGTAAGATACTCAAACTCACAAGAGTAAAAGACGGTGCAACCATAATTTGATAGGCACAGTCTAATCTGAATACATATATTTTAGTGGAAGGAATTTTATAATTTATAGCATAAGCCATGTTTTAACTTCTATGCAGCTTGAATGTATACTCCTTAGATTTTGGGGTGGGGGAATTGATGAAGAAGAAACTCAAAGGAATGTTGGCTGAGAGAATGGCTTAGAGAACAAAAGTTCTCTTTGAAATATGGATGCAGTAGTACCCATTATAAGAGGGCCTCAGTGCATACCCTGTTGGTGTTAATGGGTTACAAACTTTCAGACTGATCTAATGGGATGCTGAAAGGTTGGTGTGGTTGCTACAGAGCCTCAGATTTAAGATTCAGAAACTTGTTTGCAGTAGGTCTTCTATAGTGATTGGGTCCAGGGAGCTGACTCATGTTAACCAGATTTATAGGAAATTGATATATATGTTTAAGCTGAAACATTTAATTACCAAGATAACTGAAATCCTCTCAGTGGAAAGGTTTCTTTGGACCACCAATTAATCTGTTTCTGAGAATTATTTCATGAACATAGAGGGAGGGTGGAGCCATTCTTCTATCCTAGAGGAGTTAACTTATTAACTCTAAATAGAGCAGAATACTCAGCCAACTGTCAAGATAACGTACCAGGGAACTTTCTCCATGGCAAGTGGAAAATAAACAGGTTCTTTCCCTTTGGCTCCGTTTCTTCTTTTCTTTACCAGATACCGTTCCCTTATATAAAGAGTACTCTAAAATGTTAAACACTTATTAGTGTCACAGTTTAAACAACTTACATTAGTTACATTTTGGATTCCTTGATAACATTTGAGATCTTTTATTAGATTTAAGAAGCACCCTGATATCATTTACATGTTTACAAACCATGTCTCCAAGTCAGTTTTTCTGCAAATGGTTAATCCTTACCATTTAACACTGATTTTTTTGTTAAATTCCCTTTAATATGATGATATCCTCTGACGTTATCCGCAAGTTCTGTACCTCTTAGGAGCCTGTCAAAGGAGGGTAAAGTGGGAAATACATGGGCTTTGGAGTTAGGTAGACTTAGATGAAAATACTAGCTGAGTGTTCTTAGGAATATTAGATCATCTCTCTGACTCGCAGTTTCCCCAGCTGTAAAAAGGGAGTAATAAAATCTGTTTCATAGAATAGCGTATGGTATAATGACTGGCACTTAACCACTGTGCCATCAGGACTCCCCTGGCACATAGTAGGTACTAAATAACTTAGCTTTCTTTTTCTGCATAAATGTTTCTTATGATGAAGAGAAGATGAAATCAAAATCCTTTAGATAATTTTATCAAGAATTTTTACCAAAGGGCCAAATCTGGCCTATGTGATGTTTTCTTTTTATCATCGTTGAAGTAATTACCAACTTTAAACATAATAACTGTCACATAAAAACCTGTATTTTTATATTAACAATAGTGCTTTCATACTTGAAAAAAAATTTCTCCCTTTTCTTGTAACATTATCATCTGGCACATAGTATCATCATTTCTGTATGTACAATAGGCAGGAGCTGAGTAGACAGGGCATTTGATAAAGAGTTCACTGCAAACCCTGAAGTCCATTTCAGTCATTCACATTACCTGTCTAGGCCTTAGCATTCGGGACCCCTTCTCTATTATCCTTTTCCTAATAACTCTTCATTTTTTTAATATTTTGACCAAAGAAGAATAAATGAATTGAAAGAGAAGCAAATATTTGCAGTACTTAAAAAAAAAAAGAAAAGCAAGCCTTTGTTTTGGTCCTGTGTCTAACCAGAAAACCAAACCCATTGCCATCGAGTCGATTCCGACTCATAGCGACTCTGTAGGACAGAGTAGAACTGCCCCATAGGATTTCCAAGGAGCGGCTGGTGGATTCAAACTGTCGATCTTTTGGTTAGCAGCCAAATGCTTAACCACTGTCCCACCAGGGCTCTTATGTCTAAGGCAACCATATTTTCTAGACTGAAAATTGGCCTACCTCGGGATGAGGAGGAAACTGAATGTTGAAACTGAGATTCCCATAGAAAAATTTTCTTACTGTGGCTGAACCACATGGACACTCAGTTAATACTGTTGATTGATTACTGTTGATTTTCAAGGTAGTGTTCACTGTTTTATTGCCCTTGTTCTGTACTGCCCTGGAGTCTGGTGGCAGCTACCCACCATTTGTAAAATTAAAGTGCTGTGTTCATCCTTGAAACAAATGGTGAAGCTATTTAGGATTGGTTTTAACTGATGTTCTGGCAAGGATCCCACTGGGACACACAAATTAAAACATAGTACTGGGTCAATTATAGCAATGTATCTTTGGAATAGGAAAGACTCAGTGACCGGCTTGACAAGAGCCTAGAGACCCTGCTGAGTGTTATTAATTTTACTGTCTCAAGAGAATAATGAAAATAGGACCTATTGTTTACCCCTCAGGCTAAAAGTGTATGCCATTATCTATATGAACAATATCTGAATAGTCCTCCACATAATATGCTTCAAGAGGAGAGAGCAGAGCACAATCACACCTTTAATGTAGAAAACAAGCCTTAAATATAGAAATAGTAGCATGGCTATAAATCCGAAGTATAGAATATGTGGGAGAAAATTCTAGAGACAAACTTTGAGATCTTTCTCTAGATTATTCTAACACTCATTGACCCCATGATCATCTCTTTAGTCAATAACCATAAAGTATCACAGTGAATTGACAAAATAATCACATTTGCATTTTTCTGGGATCATGATTATGATTTTTCTGAGTATACTATTTAGATGAGCCACAGTAGTGCAGTGGTTAAAAGGAGTCTTTGGCATAAGATTGCCTGTATCTGAAGTCAAGCTCTAACATTTATTAGCTAGTATGGGATCTTAAGCAAGTTATTTAATTTCTAGATTACCTCACATTCCTCAGCTAAAAATGGGGATAATAATAGACATCCTCATAAGGCTGGTAAGAAGAAGAAATGAGGTAGTTGTGTTAAGCTTTTAACAAGCAGATAGTCCCAATATTGTTATTTACCTTGGTCTAAGACTCACTTCAGAGACACCCCAGGTTTGGATAAAGAAATGTTGTGTGATTATCAATTGAATCAACAAATCTCCATCAAATTTATGAAAACAAAACTTAGCTTCTTGAATGTAGTGTGAAGTATTGTGAATTATCACATCCAAAACACATGGTCTGGTCATTGATAAGTAATCATCAGAAATTAGCTGTTTTGTCTATAACTTGAGGCTACAAATCCAGGTCCCAGGGAGAAGGTACGTATCCGATTTTGGCAGGGATGAGGAAGTTGAAAATACGGGAAACCTGTGACATTTACATCCAAGATTACTTTGGGCTTGCACTTCTCTGTCCCCATTCCTGTCCCTCACTCACTATATATAATAACGCTAGGGAACAGGAACAAAACTCTCACTGCAGTAATGATTTCGGGCTTTCTTTAAACTCAAACTTCCTTTAGGCTCTGGACTTCAGTGCATGGACTCATTTGCATTAGCCATCCGATCATTTGGTGGGAAACTGACTCATTTTGGTGAACTCCTTAAAACACAGCAGGGTGTGAATGGCACTGATACTTGGTGGCAATGATTTAGCTTAAGACAAAGCACTTAGGTTTCTCTTCACTCGTCTTTTAAGATTTAATCATATAGGCTTTCCACAATAAATTTACTCTTTTTTTTAAGCATTATTTTAATTTCAGTTTTCACCTGTCTGAGGAGTTGGTTTCTTGAGAGCTGATTTTTAATGGGACCTGGCGGGCCTTGCCTTGAGAAGAGAAACCAGCCAGCTTTTGGATAGAGGGGTCATTGCCCAGGTCAGGTTTTTCCAGATGAGAAACCAGAGGTCCCTAGTAACAGGATTTGTGACATCAAAGAAGACTGCTCTAGTGAAGATCATTTTGGTTTTTTTTATTATAGTGAGCAGATATTGTTATGCTCACATCCCATCCCTAATTTTCTTGGTGTTTCTTACAATCTGTATTTTGGTATAAGGTAAATGCCCCTTCTCATGTTTGCTTCAGGGATGTCTTACTATCACGCAGTGCTCATTAGGGATGGATAGGGTATGAATATAAGGAAAGGACTCCCTATAGACCATGCTTATTGCCTCCACTGGGCGTGTACCATGCTTTTGCATTGCGGGAAATGGATGATGGACCCTTCCATTGTGAAAACAGAGCTGTTGACAGAGAGCACTGCTTCCAGAGAAACGTTGTTATTGTTGGGTGCTGTTGAGTCAACTGCGATTCATAGTGACTGCGTGTGACAGTGTACAATTGTCTCATATGATTTCCTAGGCAGTAATCTTTGTGGGAGCAGATTGCCAGGTCTTTTTTCCACAGAGCTGCTGGGTGGGTTCAAACCACCAACCTTTTGGTTAACAGCCATGCGCTTAACCATTGCCCCAGCAGGGCCAAAATCACCATTGTACTTTTTTGGTTGGCCCTAGTTTTATTTTGGTTTTGAGTTTTTTCCTGTTTGTGGGGTTCCCCAATTAGATATCACCAAGCCATTCAAGCTTAACTGAAAATACTATGTGAAAAACTGCTGTAAAAAGTATTCTGTTTTTAAAAAAATTTTTTTATTGTACTTTAGATGAAGGTTTACAGAACAAATAGTTTCTCATTAAACCGTCAGTACACATATTGTTTTATGACATTGGTTAACAACCCCATGACATGTCAGCACTCTCCCTTCTTGACCTCGAGGATCTTTTTTTGGTGAAAATATACATAGCCAAAGTTACACCATTTTGAAAGTTTCTACATGTACAATTCAGTGACGCTGATTACATTCTTCAAGTGGTGCTGCTATTCTCACTATCCTTTTCCAAATTATTCCATCACCATTATCTTCAACTCACTGTCCCCTAGGTTTCCCATCAAACCTTTTGAGTTGCTGTTATTAATTTGATCTCATAGAAAACTCTTCTTCTTTTTTTTTTTTTTGTACCTTAGATGAAGATTTGCAGAATAGTTTCTCATTAAACAGTTAGTGCACATATTGCCCTGTGACAATGGTTAACAACCCCATGACATGTCAACACTGTCCCTTCTCAAACTTGGGTTCCCTATCACCAGCTTTCCTGTCCCCTTCTGCCTTCTAGTCCTTGTCCCTGGACTTCTGTGCCTCATTAGTCCTGTTTTGTTTTATGAGGCTGTCCAATCTCTGGCTGAACAGTGAACTTTGGGAGAGGCTTCACCACTGAGCTAAGAGGGTGTCTGGGGGCCATACTCGCGGGGTTTCTCTAGTCTGTCAGTCAAGTAAATCTGGTCTTTTTTTGTGAGTTAGAATTATGTTCTACATCCTTCTCCAGCTCTGTCCAGGACCCTCTATTGTGATCCTGGTCAGAGCAGTCAGTGGTGGTAGCCGGGCACCATCTAGCTGTACTGGACTCAGTCTGGTGGAGGTCATGGTAGCTGTGGCCCATTAGTCCTTTGGACTAATCTTTTCCTTGTATCTTGTTCTCTTCCTTCTCCCTTGCTCCCAAAGGGGTGAGACCAGTGGAGTATCTTAGGTGGCAGCTCACAGGCTTTTAAGACCCCAGATGCTACACACAAAGGTAGAATGTAGAAAATTGTGTTTATAAACTGTGTTAATGCCAATTGAGCTAGATGTTCCCTGAGACCATGGTCCCCACGGCCCTCCAGCCAGCAATCCAGTCCCTCAGGGAGTTTGGAAGTGTCTATGGAGCTTCCATGACCTTTCCTTGTATAAGTTGTGCTGGCTTCCCCAGTAATGTGTACTGTCTTACCCTTCACCAAAGTTAACACTTATCTATGTAGTTCCCCCCCACTCCTCTCATCCCTTGTAACCAACAAAGATTGTTTCTTGTAAAAAGTATTCTTGTTATATGAAGAATGCTAAAGAACTGAACAAAAGGGAAGCTGAGAAGACAAAATATGAGATGGAGAGGAGGAACATTTAATTTTATTCACATTCAATACTAAAGTTAAATTCAATCAATTAAATATTTAATTGCTTCACAAAGCATTTCAAGTATAATTTACATGAAAATTAGCAAAAAATTAAGGATATTTGCATTCTTCATCTAGTTTTAGGACAACTGTGGAATATACTTTTGGCCTTTTAGATAGGATCTGTCAAAGAATGCTTCATATCCCAGAAGTAGTTCTTGGTCTCTGCATAAGTACTTCCAGGAGTATGACTTGTCAAAAAAGACGACCTGCAGCGCTTCCCCTTAACACTTCTGTACGTTTCTTTCCCTTAATCTGTGGTCACTCATAGGTTTCTTGGTGATTGTTTTTCTCCACTGAATAGTGTCTCTTCTCTTAAGGCAGGAAACTTATTTATTTCTTCCCCATTTTCTTTTCTTTCTTTTTTTTCCCCATCCTCCTTCCTTACATATCTAGGATACTAATTGTATAGTCTCAGTGAGTACCCCCTACCTGCAAGCCCGTGGCCTCCCCTCCCTCCCAAATATTGATATTGACTGCTTGAGTTGACATAATAAGAAAACAAAGCAGCTATTTTTTTTAACCATTATAGCAATGGTTCTCAATAGTTGGTAAATCTAAAAAATCATCCAAGGATCTTGTCAACATTCAGACTTCTGAGTCTGCTTCAGTAGGCCTTGGTGGTTCCTAATAATCTAAATTTTTGCATGCTTCCCTAGTGAAACATCCTTTTATGCATCAATCACTACCACAAGTGGTAGAACGTTCACATATCTAGGTGATACCTTCTTATTGTTAACTATAGCTGAACATTAAAATTTACGTGGTGTGTTATAAAAATGCCTGGGCCTTATACCAGAAATTCTGATTTATTATGTATGGTTTAGGGCCTAAGTATCTGCATTAAAATATGAATACACACCCTCCGCCCAACACCAACACAACTCCCAGATGATGTATATATTTTTTTCTTTTTTTTTTTAATGCAGCTAAAATTGATAACTGCCACCTTAGCCCTTAACTTCACCTTGCTATTATCTAAATACTCCCCAGTGATCACCAGGTGGAAAGCCGGAAGAGATTGCCTTCTTGTGAATAACTAATATGGGGCAAGGACAGCCAGATTATCAGCTGGCTCTCAGTTACACATTGATCAGGTCTTAAAATATGACAAGCTTGGCTTAATAGTTAGGGAAAGAGTAAATGAGACTGGTAGATAGCTGGAAAATAGAGACCTCTTAGTTTATTTCTTTAGTGTCACATCAGTCTGTCCAGTTAAGTGATTAAAGGTGAGACTCTAAACTGCAAAGGGAGCCAGGCCCTGATTTGTTCAGGGTCAAGAGAAATGGCTCGAAACCATCTTGTTTGCAGATACTCCTTTCATGTCATTAGGCTGTCAGTTGACAGACTTTGCAAGATTTATGACTCAAAACTCAAGGGTACGCATGTGTGAGAGGGTGGGATGTTGGTGATGGGCTAGATGAGGTGAAAGGAGAGGCAGCGCGTGAGTATTTCTGCGAATGCTGGGAACCAAGTCTTGTGATTCAGCTTCACAGTTTCTCTCTCTTCTTTTTTTTTTTTTACCTCCTTTCATCCCAATAAACCTTCTTTTTTGTTTCTTGAATTTTTGTTATAATTAAAATAGAAAGTGAGACTTCAAATGGAAGACCTAATTTTTATGAAAAGACTCTGAGGGTATTTAAAAGCACCCTGTTGAGGTATAATAATGAAACCCTATTGAGGGTATAATAATCAAGATTTAGGATTCTATCCCTAGGAATTGATGATATTTCTCATTCTCTTCAGAAAACTATACTTTCATACCAGAATTGACTATATTTTACTGCATTTATTTGCTTCTTTCTAAATTATTTGTATTAGAATTTCTGATATTTAAAATCTTACATTCTCTTCACAGTAGGGACAGTAGCCTCCTGCATCTTTCTACTTTTCCCTCAGATTTTTTTCCCCTTTCCTGCAAGAAAAGGAAGTGCTGCCTCTTTTTGTGAACTACCTGCCTTACTAGCTTCCCTCATTCAGTTACTCCATTCCACAATGAAACTCTCTGAACATGCTACCATGTTACTCCTCTGCTTTGGTGGCTCTCCAGGACATATTAAATCCAAACTTATTAGTGTGGCAAACAAGGCACGTTATGATTTGGCCCTGGAATTCTTTCCTGTTTCCATCCCTCAAGTTTACCCTGTATGTATGCAGCTGCACACACACATACACACACACACACACACACACACACATACACAGTTCTTTAGCCATAAGTGAATTTTCTGTCATTCCTTGAATATGCCCTTTTTTCTTATTCTGTCATGTCTCATGCATTCTCTTTCTTGTATTAGATTTCTCATACCCTCTTAGACTGTTGTTGTTAGCTGCGATCGAGTCATCTCTGACTCATGGTGACCCCAAGTCCAACAGAAGGAAATGTTGCTGGGTCCTGCACCATCCTCAAAATTGTTTGCATGTTCAAGTCCATTTTCTGCGGACACTGTGTAATTTGAGTGCCTTCCAACCTGAGGGCTCATCTTTCAGCAGTATATTGGACAATTTTCTGTTCTAATCCTGTGAAAAGGTGGGAGTAGTAGCGTCAGAACCTGCCTAACTTCAGGGGGGATAATGCAAATCAAGAGCAGCCCAAGGCTGATCCCTATGAGGTGGAGGTCAGATATACCTCCACTTTCCAACCTTTTTACCAATTCTAATACCAGCCATCCCTCCCATAGCACTCTCTACTTCTCTTCTGTGTTCAATAGTCTGCAGCAATGGCCACACAGAACTCACAGACCGTATTTACCTTTAAGTGGTTTATCAGGGAAGTAATAGGGTATATCTTGAGATCTGGATCAATAGGCTACAACTCAGGGTCAGGATCAGGAAGCACATAGGCAGTCTCCCTTCTTCAGTGCAGGACCACTCTCTGAGCTCCTCTTGCCCTGAAGGCCTTCTCTAGGTCCCCAGAGGACAGGCTCCTCTCAGCCCCCTGAAGACAGGCTCCTCTTGGTGCCCTGAGGACAGGCTCTTCTTGGCCCCCTCAGGACAGGCACCTCTTGCCCTGCCATCTGTCACCACTGACTCTGCTGCAGGGCCTGTTCTGAGCCTGTCACTGTCTTCAGTGTTATAGCCTTTGACCTGTGTTACAGCTCTTCTAGGAGGTTCCTTGCCTCCTGTTTTTCTCTGCTTCTTCTCTCCTTTCTTCTTTCTGATTTTTCCCATTGCCTTTCTTCTTGCTTTTTTCTGTCTGAAAAACTTCTGTGGGTTTGGCTGCATATATACACAACTCCTTGTCAATTTCAAGACACGGCCTCTCCCAATGGGGCCACAAACTAACCAATCCACTCTTAGTAGGTCACAGACATTTAGTTTACATAGTAGGCTATAATCACCTCATTTGCATAGTCTATTGACCAATCCCTGCAAGGTGCATACCAATCACAGGGCAGGCTGCAGCCCAGGGCCAGACAAAAAGTATCAAACCAAATTGTTTATAGTTTATCCAGGAAATGTAACAAACCCTCTGGGGTAGAAAACTAGGGTAAAGGTAACTCCTCAGGGATTAGGGGAAAAATCTCTCAAACAGTTTTTTCAAAGAACCAAAGCAAAAGACCACATAAAGGAACTCCTTTCACAACAGATCCATAGGGTTTTCATCGGGTAATTTTTAGAAGCAGATTAAAAGGCCTTTCTTCCTAGTCTGTCTTGATCTGGAAGCTCTGCTGAAACTTGTCCACCAGGGGTGACCCTGCTGGTATTTGAAATGCTGGTGGTATGGCTTTCAGCATCATAGCAAAACGGATCTCACCACAATACGACAAACTGACAGACAGGTAGACTGTCTTAAAAGACCTCATAAATTCCAACATTACCTTTAATACCCAATTTAAATATCATTTTCTCTGTAAAGGAGCCCTAGTGGTGCAGTAGTTAAGAGCTGGGCTGATAACCAAAAGGTTGGCAGTTTGACTCCACCTGCTGCTCCTTGGAAACCCTGTGGGGTAGTTCTGCTTTGTCATATAGGGTCACTATGAGTCATAATCAACTGAATGGCAATGGGTTTGGTTTTTTCGGTTTTTCTCTGTAAAAACAGAAATATTCCTCCTCGATCAGAATGAGTCAAGTGTCCCCTCTTCATGTGTTTCTGTAGCACTGTATGCATACTCTACTGCTACACATCCAATATTATAATTGTGTTATAGTGGTGCAGTTGTTAAAGTGGTTGACTACTAACTGAAACGTCAGCCATTTGAAGCCACCAGCGGCTCCGTGGGAGAAAGATGTGGCAGTCTGCTTCCATAGAGATTTATAGCGGCAGAAACCATATGGGGTCTCTATGAATCGGAATTGACTCTATGGCAGTGGGTGGGCTGGGTTGTCTCCCCCAGAACCAGTACTTGAAAGCAGATTCTGTGACTTACTTGTTTTTCTCCATTGCATCATAAAATGCTGAGAAAATAATAAAAGCTTTAAAAATGTTTATTGGCTGACTAAATAAAGCAAAATACAAACAAATCAGTATTAGGCATTTGCCCAAAAATATGTTTTGGGGGCAGATGAAAAGGCTTACAGGTAAAATATGTGGGAAATAAACTCAAGTTTCAATTTTATCCTGTTTCTAGGTCACCTTAGTTTAGCAGTTAAACTTACTGATGACTACTGTGTTCTGGAATTTCACAGGTCTGTGCAGAACTGGAAACGGCGCTTGTTACGATAACTGTTTACCGAGCCACACTTCTTGTTTGTGAAGGTTTGGGGACAGGGGCAATTAGCCCCAAATTGTACATGAATTTATAACGAAGTTGTAGCTGAAGTAGTGCAGGTGCAGTGACTTGGCAAAGGTTCCTCACTAGTGGCATCACGATAATCTATGTCCTCTGAATCTAGAGCGTTGCTTTGGCTAATAGACTAACTACTCGATTGAAACCCAATTCCATTATTTTTGATAATTGGGAAGAGTATTTTGTGCTACATGTGTTCATAACACACTTGATAATTTATGTACTGAAAACCATGAAGATACTTTGTTCCTATGGAAACTAAGTACTGTAAATCTTCATTGGTTTTCAAGTTTTACAGCTCAAATTCAAATGTGTACATGACTTGAGGAGATGAGATTTGCATTGGGCTGGGAATAAAACTGAAAAAAACTGCTTGTGATGGAGGTCCTAAGAGCAGGACTGTAAGTCTACATCTTACATACTGCTGAATTTGTCTTTGCGCAAAATAAGGTTTCCTTGTTTGGAAATACAATGACACACACCTTTTCTCCTGGCTTCTTCCCACCAGTGATTGTGACTCACATGTACTCACAAACGTGGTGCCTGGAAGACTGTGTGGTATTTGCCATGTTTCTCTGCTTCTACTCTGAGTAATGCAGCAATGTTGCCTGATACCCTGTGGTCTCCTTGCAGGCTGCAGATATGGGACAAGGTCCATATCCCCTCACTGGCGCTGCCTGCTTTTTAGTGGGCTGCAAAGGGAGCTGTATTGTGTTCTTTTTTTTTTTTTCTTCTTTTTATTCCGACTACTTCCATTTATTAGAGTGACTTTAGATCAAAGATCTATAACATGTCTTCTATACATGCAAGTTTCACATATTTTAAAATTGTGGTAAATATATATGTAACAAATCGTTTGCCTTTTCAACATTCTTCATGTGTACAATTCATTGTGTCTTGTTGTTCTTAGTGTTACCCACAAATTTTACAAAAGCACCCTTTTATTTCATTTCTGTCTTTTCCTTTTCTCTTTCCCCTGAGAGAAATTGTGGGGTCAAGAAACAGTCTTAAGCCTTGTATTGTGCTGTACTTAAAAGTGCCAGTTTCCTCCCAAACTAACTCATTGTCCGTAGACTTAGGTTATGAGCCTCCATTATCTTTTTATCCCAGGATGCCTTTTGTGGTGCAGGTAAATACATACACCTTATGGGCTCACTCCACCTGCCTTCCAAGTAGCTGAACATGTATGAAATTGGGCAGTGTGGATGGGGAGGAGGGAGAGGGTGGTATAATATAGCTTAGGTCAGTCAGGTACATACCATAATGTATGTCTGTTAGTAAGATTTACATATACTAAGGTATGGGTCAGTGGTTAAGAGCTCAGGCTGCTAACCAAAATGTCAGCAGTTCGAATCCACCAGCCGTTCCTTAGAAACCCAGTGGAGCAGTTAGTTCTACTTTGTCCTATATGGTCACTATATGTTGGAATCTACTCGATGACAGTGGGTTTTGGTATTGGTTTTTGGTAAAGTATACAAAGCCCCAAAGTTTGCTAGGGTGATATCTTGCCCAAGGCTAGAATTATTACACATAAAATTGGGCAACCTAGTCTGTATCTTTCTACCTGCAGAGCCACTGCACTTTTAATATCTTTCTTTTTTGTCCAACTTTCCATCTTTAGCCTAGCGCCAGACATATAGTACCTGTAAAATAAATGTTGAATGAACAAATAAATAAATGAGGACAGTAGCCAAAACTATATTTATGCCAGCATCAAATGCATTGTGTGGCAAGATGCTAATGCTGTTCGTTGTCTTCACAGTAAATACCGTGAAGACAATGAACAAAGAAACCTATTCTGTATAATGGTTTCTTTTGAAATATCACTTATAATTAACTACCTGTAAGGAATTGATTTGGAGTAAGAATTTACTGTAATGACTTGAATTTTTGAAGACATAACCCAGAGTCTTCATGACCAGCCTTAGAGCTGATGATGAATTCTGACAATAATTATTTGAAATGAATTTATTAATTTAAAAAACAAAAAAACTCGAAGTTTTATAGATCAGTACCTTATTAACTTCAAGTGAGAATATAGCAAAAATTCGTGACCTTTATGTATATTATAATAAAAATGACTTTTATTTACTTGGGAAGGATTTTTTGATCCAGAGAGAGCCTTAACTTCTACGTGATTGTTATCATTCCTTTTAAGAATCATTTCACTTTCCTCTAAAATGTGGTTTTATTTTTTTGAAAGGAGTTACTTTGTCTACTTGGAAAATGTTACATTACATTCAAGAGCTACACATACTCTTTTTTTCCCATGGAAATTCAGGGTGTAGTAATAATGTTTATTTGCTGTTACTCACAATAGTGATAGGGTACTAGGCTTTGTATAGGATAATACATGTGCACACTTGCATCTGTATACATAAATACATACACCAGAATGCATCTCCAGTACTTATAGGTACACGCCTGCCTGCCCATCCATCTTTTCATACATGTATGAGATTTTCCTCCCACCCTGGGAGTTTGATTTACACAATGATGAGACTTCTTTTATACTTGCTAATTCTATTCCCTATTATATTCCAAAAGGCATCCTTTTATCTGCTTTGTCAGATTTGCTTCTGTGTCTCATTAAAGTGGCCTGCTGCGAAGCTAATTTTTCTTGCTCATTTTATTGATATTTTGGGAAAGTGAAAATTTTTTCTGAGCAGTTTCTACCTTCGTATAGGTTTGTAGTAGCTGTCAAAAGAAGGCTTTAAAACAATCTTCTAAAGTAAATAAAAAATAAAAGCAGCTTATTTTAGTATCCCTATTGAAATATAAACTACAGGTCATTGATCTCTTTGTCACTTCCTTGCAATTATTTTTATTGTTTTTTTTTTTTCAAGTAAGACAATGCAATGTATTTAAAAAAGCAAATAAACAAACCCCAATGATATGAGTAGTACTGAACGAGTTTGTAAATGGCAATAACTCACATTTAGTAGAAGAAAAGCATAATAGAACCTAGCTTTGTTGTTATTTACTACAATAGAAAATAAAGTACAGCAGGGATTATGTTAATACTTCTGAATCAATCTAAAATCTCACCATAGAGGGACAGTTTAATTCTTCAAGTTTAGATTAAATTATACTTTATGGGTCAACTATTTTTCATATATATATATATAATGCTACCAAAATGCAGAAAGGAGGTGATGCCAATACAAGCAATAAGTTTTTTTTCTAAGAGATGGCAGACTTGTGCATTGGCTATGGGAAGCAGGAGGCAATTAGGAACATGAACTGTGGAACCAGGAACTACCTGGCTTTGAACCCTGGCTCTACTTCTTTCCTTAATCTGAGCCTCAGGTTGCCCTTCTGCAAACTGGGGATACTTAACAGTATTTTCACCATATGGTCTTCTGGGTGATTAAATGAGTGTATATTTGTAAAGCACTAAGAAAATAGTGCCTGACACATTGTAAGCACTGCATCATGTTTGTTAAATAAATAGAGATCTGTGTAGCTGCAGCTGATCAGAAACAAAATAAATATTGTTTAGAATAATGCATTGGCATTTTTAGTAAAACAGAAAACGCGTACCTTTTACAGATTCACCTAGGATTTACCATTGAGAGACAGAAAAAAAAATTGTTTTCTTTTGTGATATATTCTCAACTAGAAAGCTCAGACTGTGACAGGGAAATAGTGGAAGGAGAAATGTCAACATCATATTACCAGGAGCAGGGCAAGAAGGGCCAGCAAAAATCACAGTAGTGCTTCTGAAGGTTTTATCTGCTCAGCAGTGAGTCGTGAGTTAAGCTTATCTCTTCCAGCCTGTTCCACAGGCCACTAGTTGTACAGATTCTCAGTAGATGTGTTTGGAAGAGGTTCCCAGGTAAAGTAAGTTTGCCAAATACTAGGCTAAACTAAAATAACACTCCATAAAGCTTTTACTAGATTTAAGATTCATTTTAATACTGCAAGAAAGGCACATATCATGCATCATTGTTCACATTTATTTCACCAAGATATCTTTTTTTTTTTTTTTATCATACAACTATCCTGTCTTCCAAAGGAAGAAGGTGGAACCTTCGGGAAATAATAAATTTAAAGTTGGCCTAGAAACAAAGAAGAAAAAAATAATGCTAATAATAGCTAACAATGGAATAACATTTTATGGCCTAAAGATATTTTCATATATATTATTTTTTTGGAAGTGTATCTTCTACTCTATATTTACTCACTAACCTTCCACTTCATTTCCCATCTCCTGAAATCATAGGGATAGACATACTCAAGAAACCAGCAAATCCAGTTCTAAGTAAATACCTCCTCATAAAACACTTTTGCTCATGTGCTCAAAGAGGCGTTTAAAGAACTTTATTCACTGCAGCACTGTTTTTAGTTGCAAAATACTAGAAATCATCTAATATTTATCAAAGAGACAATAAGTAAATGAAGTTCATATAGTAAGACAATACACGTTAGTGAAAATGAATTAGCCCTATGAATAACGGCATAAATAAATGTTAAAACAGTAAGTTGGTGGGAAATTAAATGGAACAAAGTTAAAAGAAGCAAAAATACGATTGAGCTTTTCAATCAATGGCAAAGAGTAACGATAAAGAAGAGTCACCAATAGGTAGTGGTGTTGTGAGTAAAGTGAATTAATTTGCTCATCAAATTTTACATCATCTTATCATTACTGTAAGGCTTGGAAAATTAGGAGAGCTGTAGTAATATTAGTGCTCTCTCACTCTTACTGTTTCTCATGTCACTCTGGACTTCCTGAGAATATCATTCACATTTAAGATTTCAAGTCTCAACCTGTATGCTAATGACACACACATTTATATTTCCACCCTACATTTCTCTCTTGAATATCAGGGCTAAGTATCCACTGGCCGGCAGGCCATTTCACTTGGATAACTCACAGATGACTCAAACGTGACATGTATTCAACAATTCATTATTGCACGCCATCCTTTCTCCTTTACCCAAATAAAGAAACAAAACCACAAAAAAATTACTCCTCCTATTGTATTTTCCACTTCTTACTTCCAAATGACACTCAAGCCAAAATCAGGTTCGCATTCCCAACTCGCCATCCTCCCCCCAACATCTATATCATCAACTCCTATCAATTCTTTCTCATAAATATCTGTTCATCCCAGCACCTCCTTTTCTCTCACTGTCCCACTTCACTTAGACCCTAATACTTTTTTTTTCCTGGATAATTATACTGTTCTCCTTAAAAGTCTCCCTCCCTCTAGTCAATTTACAGAAAATCCTTCCATGACTTCCCTTAATTTTCAGATTAAATCCTTCATTAGTTAAGCATTGTTTACCCCTCTAACTATTTTCTCCACTCATCCCTTCCTTCTCTTCCTCCTCTCCATCCTCTTGTTCTCCACCCTCGGCTCTCCCAGGCTCCAGCCACACCAGTGTACATGCTATTTATTGAATATTTCATGTTTCCACATCGTTACCTATGTGCCTTTGTTATCTGCAATGCCCTTCACAACCCTGGCCCCCTGATGTGCTTGCATCTCTTTAAAGCTTAACTCACGTGACCTCCTACTCTGGAAAGTCCACTTTGTGTATCTTCGTCATAATTGTAGCTTTACTTTTCTATCTCCCTCTTGCTACGTCTCTCTCAAAAGTATGGATGAGGACAAGAACTATCATTCTTCTCTGTTTCTATAATAACTAGCATTGTATATGGCATGCACTGAGTACCCAATAAATGCTTGCTTAATGAAATAATAGATGACTTCTTTCCACCCCCAAATTATTTTGTATTTCTTCATAAATCAAAATCTGTGCAATAAAAGTAGCACATACATTTCTTCTTACAGCTATTTTGATTTATTAGAACAGAACAGTGAAAATGAGTGCACCAAATCTCCAAAAGCAATATTGAAATCCCTGGGAATAGTAAACACTTACAAGCTAGATAGCCTATGATATGAATTGAATTTCAGAAAAAAAAGTAGGAATTTTTAATGGTTTTTGAGATATTTGTGGGTCATGTAAATGCAAATATGTTCTCTTTCTTTTATAAGCTCCTTAAGGGCAGGAACTGTGCTGTAATTATTTTTGTAAGCTCCATTAGCACCCAATTCCATGTTTTATACATAGTAGGCACTCAACAAATGCTTGCTAAATTGGAGGAAAAGATAATGTTAAGTCATAGGAAAATATGATATATTATTCTATAACAGATACGATTTTACTCAAAGAAACAATGCAAATATTAACTAAGTGCACCCAAAGGTCTTTGAAATAGCAATTTGATATTCTGAGCATCACTATGTCTATATACTCGTTAGATATAAATGATAAAAGGAGAAAGATGTGCAAGATGCCCGGAAATAATCAACTTCCTCTAGTATACTGAAAGATAGTCCATATTAGGAAAAAAAAAAAACTTTATGTTGTTTAGTTGTACTCTGAATTTTTTTAAATATGACTTTCAAGAGTATCTTCTTACTTATAAAATAATTAGAACAAATTGTCATTAAAAAAAAAACCCAAAAACCCGTTGCTGTCAAGTTGATTCTGACTGATAGCAACCCTATAGGACATCAATGACTTTGAACATTAAAATAACAATATCATAGAAAATAATTTATTTTTTGAAGGCAATGGGACAAGGTAACATATTAACTATCTTTTACTAACAATTCCTGTCAATTTGAAACAGAATAGTAGGGGAAATAAAGCAGTAATATATTCTGAAGTAGGAAGCACTCGGGTAACACAGGTAAAAGTGACCTTTAACTATCCTCCCATCTGTTTATCCAGGTTTCTCTCCCTTGTAAATAACTAATATATACACAGAAGTAGGGGCCTGCTAATAAGTACATTAATAGTGATTTGATATGAATTGACTATTTGTTTTCATTCATGGACATCCAGAATAATTTGCAATTGGAACAGGTGTATCTGATTTAAAATTTTACCCTTCAACAGAATTTCATTGAGCATAGGATTAAAGAAAAAGCACTACTATTTTTATCCTTGATAAGTAAGTTAAATGATTATTTTGGTTTTAGAAGTGAATATTATATGCCTTGGAGTGAGAAGTTAGATTATATATATATATACACACACACACACACACACACTTAAACACACACTTATATATGAGCTTTTTTAATTAAAAAGGGAAGCATATATTATTGTAATGTTTAGACTTGACAGTCATTTAAGGAAGAAAGCTTTATGTTTAAGTTTATACACAGAAGTGTGTACGTTTGAACAATAAAGCATCAGCTACAATTGCTACTGATGGATATTACTTATATCTCCTAACAGTCAGTGTGTCCTGTGTCACAGAAAGCAGTATTATTGCGTATCAGGGGACTCATTAAAGAAAATGGAGTGGAAAGTATGAAGTTATGGAATATTTCCTCACTGGAGATTACTCTCCAAGACTATAAGTAGAGAAGAATTAGTTGCCCCATGGGCAAATATATGTGCCTATTTTTGTAACTACCCACTCAAATAACCTATGACATATAAAATACAATTTAATTTTTACTACATTACTTCTCTTGGAAACCCTGGTGGCGTAGTGGTTAAGGGCTACGGCTGCTAACCAAAAAGTCGGCAGTTTGAATCTACCAGATGCTCCTCGGAAACCTTATGGGGCAGTTGTACTCTGTCCTGTAGGGTCACTATGAGTCAGAATTGACTTGATGGCCACAGATTTGGTTTTTGTTTGGTTTTTTTTATATTACTTCTATTGAAATAATTTTTTCTCTTCAAATGATTTGAATCATGTCTGCCATTTTTGTCATTTCACAGATTATAGAATCAGGGCTTCCCCCTGCTTTCACTGCCTGGAGATTGATAGATAGGTGATAGATAGACAGATAGGTAGGTAGGTAGGTAGGTAGATAGATAAAAAACCATAAAAAACCGTTGCTGTTGAGTCAATTCTGACTCTTAGTGACACTACAGGGTAGCGTAGAACTACCCTATAGGGTTTCCAAGGAGCAGATCTGGTGGATTCGAGCTCTTAACCACTGCGCTACCAGGGCTCAAGATAGATAGATATCCATATGTACATTCTTTAAAAGCAGGGGCACTGTAGAAGAGAGCATGTTACTGAATAAAAAGTTAAAGAAAATTAATTACTTTCATCTTTTCATGGACAGTCACTAGCTTTTAAGAAGAGATTCGTCATCGTTATCAGAAAAACATTTTTGAAGAACCATGCTGTATCCAGCATTCTTGAGAGTCGTTTATACTGACAGATCCTTGTATTCGAGGTGCTTATAACCGAAACCACATATGGCTGGCATGAATCTATAAGGCAGAGATTGTAGAATGTAGAATAAATCATAGAATAAATACAGAAACGGGAACTAAAATTTAGAAAGCCCAGATGCAGGAGTGGGATAAGGAGACAATAAAGAGCATTTCAGAAGTTTGATCTTCTGTTTTCTAAAGCAATATCTGCAAATAGCTCTGGCACCAAGATCATTGTCATATGGCTACCTCTCAGAACCTGGATCAGAAGGCCCACTGTTTATTAAGATAAATGCAGACGTGTCTGCAAAGGAGCAGTTCAAAATAACAGACCTTCTTAATGCCTTGTGAATAGTTTGGACTTTTTTTTTTTTTTTTTAAATCATTTGCTTTAGGTCATTTCTGAAAGCCCTATTGTGTCATTAACTGGATAACGTTCTATGATTTGAGCTTATTTCTTCATATTTAAAAAGCTTTCCAGGGCTACCCTTCTCTGGTTTGCACTTAAGTGAAATTAAAAGCCTGACTGTTAGGTATTGCCGTTAGACCAGCTGAAATAGCTCCTCCAGCTTACATCCTTAGGGCCTCGTTAGGAAGAAGCTCACAGCATGCCTGACACCAGTTAATATTTGCAGAGCTCATTTACCTACATTGGAAACAAACCAAAAAAAAAAAAAAAAAAAAAGAGCCAGACAAATCCTACTGAAGTGAAGAAGGTTGAGGGCATCAGTGCCCATCATCTGGGTCACCCTTCTCTGTCGGAAGTGGATGACCCACCAGGCAGTGACTCCTTATCCCTTTTAAGCTGAAAGAGACCTGTTGAAAATGTGTCTCCAAGTACCTTTGTTGTTAAAGAGTCCACAGGACAAAATAGGTAACCCATAACCTTCAGAGAAAAGGGAAGTTAGGTCAGTAATCCATTCCAAAACAAGATACACCCTATACATAAACCTAGTTAGCTAGAGTTTGGCTTCCAAGAGGATAAAAAACAAGTTTTACACTGTGTGTCTCTGCCCTAATGGGACTCTTAACAGTGTTGCCTTATTCGGAAATGCAGAGTGTGAGGGTTTGCAGTTTCTCTGAGAAAACTGGTCAACACTTTCTTCATTGCTGTTTCTCTTTACTACTTTGAACCTCTTCGACTACATTGTGATATTGTCTGATACATGATATTTAGATTAACATATCCATGTGGGAGTAAATCTGGTGTGAATGCTTATGGGCAAAGAATCCTCAACAATTGAAACCTGTCTTTCCTATCAATCAGTATATCACACTTATTTAGAAACCATTGTGTTTGCTTAATTATGAAGAATGTTTTGGCTACAACTAGATAAGTGCGCTGAAATCGTATGTGTTGGATTGTTAATCTAGAAGCATCCTCAAACTTTGTATATCACTGGAGTAGCTAGAGGTTATAGAGTATCTGGTCTGTTTACTAAAGATGATCTGGTCTATTATACTTCTTTCTATAAAAACACACTGGGAAAAATGTGTCAGTAGCTCTTGAATCCATTAGGATTTTTATTAATTACTGTCAAAAAATTGCAGTAACCAACCCTAGACTGAGAACTTTTTCTATGTCTTGTTTAGCTATCTTTTTCTTTCTACTTAACACCAATATTCCTGAAAGCATAAAAGAGCCTTAAGCATTGTCCAACAGTTTTCTCACCAATGGTTTCTATTAAATTTTCATTTTAGCCATACATTTTTCTTTAAAGCCATATTTTTGTGTCCTGAGGTTGTTTATGGAGTTCTAATATTACATTTTTTCTTTTTTTTTTAATGGTAAAACTTCTTGAATTTGGAAATGTTGGGAAAATGTGTGTATACATTTTGGGATTCTTGTTAATTAATACCATTCTTTGAGATCCTTGTTAGTTAATACCATACCTTGGGATTCTTGTTAGTTAGTATCATACTTATCCGATTGACATTCCTAAAAGCAAAGTATGAATTTCCCTTTTTCCTGGACCCTCACTAACACTGTGTATTGTATTTTAAATTTTTTGCTTCTTTTATGGATGAAAATTTTAATTATTATGAGCAATGACTTTTTATTTTCAAATTCAGTAAAATACTGTCAGTAATTGCTCTCCATTTCCTCTTTGTGACATTTGGTTCCATTGGGTTTATCCAACTACTTGAAAGTCTCATCTTTTCACTACCCTTTATTGATTTTCATCTTACTATTGTTATTTGGAGCCCTGGTGGCACAGTGGTTAAGCGTTTGGCTGCTAACCTAAATGTCAGCAGTTCAAATCTACCAGCCACTCTTTGGAAACCCTATGGGGCAGTTCTACTCTGTCCTATAGTGTCACTATGAGTTGGAATCAACTCAACAGCAGTGGGTTTCTTTGTTTTATTGTTATTTGGTCTGTTCACTAATAGTGAACATTCAGGTCTTGGCTCTGACTCTGATATTTACACTCTTTAGTAAACAAATTCTATAGATATATTCAGAACTTACCTCAGTACACTTCAAACCCGACCTGTGGAACATGACCCATGTGACATTTCTGCTTGAAATAGTAAACCAAAAGCAAACCCCTTACCGTCGAGTCGATTCCAACTCATAGTGACCCTGTAGGACAGAGTAGAACTGCCCCATTGAGTTTCCAAGGAGCGCCTGGTGGATTTGAACTGCCAACCTTTTGGACAGCAGCCGTAGCACTTAACCACTATGCCACCAGAATTTCCCCTTGAAATAGCAGTTACTATAAAATATTTGATGAAGTCTGGGGATTTATGAGTCCTGGGCAATGCCTAAGGTACTTTACGTACATTATTTTATTGTCAAAACGGCTGAGTCTCAGAGAGAAGTAACTTGTTTGCCCTAGATTATATGGTTATAAGTAGAAGATTCAAGACTTCCTTTAAAAAAACGCCCTTTGGACATTGTCTAGATGTGCTCCACTTTCTTTAAGGCAGGAATAAAACTTGGGGTTAGGATAACACCCCACTAAGAGAGGAAGGTCTGGAGTTAAACCTTATTTTTAGGGGCCGCTTAGTCTGCCCCTTACTCTTGGTGAACTTCACGTACAATTGAATGAAACACTGCCCTATTCTGTGCGATCCCCATGATTGGTTGCGGATCAGACCGTTGTAATCCATGTGGTTTTCACCGACTAATTTTTGAAAGTAAATTCCCAGGCCTGTCTTTCTAGTTCATCTTAGTCTGGAAGCTCCAATGAAACCTGTTTAACCTCATAGCAACACACAAGCCTCTACTGATAAACGAGCGGTGGCTGTACATGAGGTGCATTGGCTGGGACTCAAACCTGGGTCTCCTGTATGGAAGTTGAGAATTCTATCACTAAACCACCATTGCACACTGGTAAATCCTACCACACCACTTTACAATTGAATGACCCCAAACAAATAGAATCATCTGTGTTTCAGTTTACTAATCTGTAAGGTGGGGATAATGATAGCTACTTCAGAAAGGTTGTTGTGATCATTAAGTAATGCATATGAAAATACTTTTTTAAAGCCCTATAGGTGTGGAAGGAGCCCTGGTGGCGCAGTGGTAAAGAGCTTGCTGTTAACCAAAAGGTCGGCAGTTCGAATCCACCAACCCCGCTTCTTGGAAACCCTATGAGGGCAGTTCTACTCTGTCCTATAGGGTTGTTATGAATTGGAATCGACTCGACAGCAATAGGTTTGGTTTTTGGTATAGGTGAGCACAGAGCCCTGGTGGCACAGTGGTTAAAGCCCTCTGCTGCTTACCAAAAGGTCAGCTGTTAGAACCCACCAGCTGCTCCTCGGGAGAAGGATGTGGTAGTCTGCTTTCTAAAGATTTACAGCCTTGGAAACCCTATGGGGCAGTTCACCTTTGTCCTATAGGGTCCGTATGAGTCAGAATCAACTAGAAAGCTGTGGGTTTGGATTCTAGGCTAGGAGTGTGTGTGTGTGTGTTGTGTGCTGTTAGCATTAGTGTGTGTGAGGGAGTGTATGTATGAAGTAATCACCTGAAAAATAAATGGATTTCCTTTCAAAACCCATTACAGACTTGTCTAGAATTTCTTATATTAAACTGCCCTTCCCACAGATGTTGAAATTTGGTGCATTTCAATTTGGCTATAAAAATATACAGAAGAAAACATTTCAGTGAGATTTTACCCAAATACATTATTTAGAATTGTCTCTCGTGTTCATTCCTTCCTCTCTCTCTCTATGTAATCTTAATTTTTAGTTTGGGTCTTTTTCCTCTTTCCTCTTATAGTCTTTAGCTAATCTTCCTTCATCCAGTCTCTCCTCTCTTGCTTCAATCTTCCGCACTGCCATGGTAGTGGTCTTTCTAATAACAAAAAGTTGATTGTATTATTTTAGTTATTATAAACATTTAATGGCCCAGTCTATAGGCTACAATCCAAACTCCATAACATAACTGAAAAAGCTTACATACGCTCGCCTCTCCCCCTGTACGCCCACGATTCTTCTTTTACCACATGCACCATGTTCAGAGATTAATAAATATGATGACTGACGGTGACTGTCTTTTTTTTTTATACGTTTCCCCTACTGTAGATATTAGGATCACTAAAACTTCAGGAGTAGTATAAAATTAAACAGGTCTAACTACATTCAAATCATTTATTGTATTCTAATTTTTCCATCACTGAAATGTACCAACCTCTTTCTATACAAAATTATCATTGACATTTTTATCATTTCACCACTGCTCGATTAGAGAAAATAATGGCATGGAAAGCTGAAGGCTAACATGTTTAATTTTTTTCTTTTGATTAAGGAAGCAGTGTGTGGGGTAATTAGTAAAATTTTCTTGTTCATTTCTAGATTTAATGGTTACCTCTATTAAAACTCTGATTATTGAATACCCGAGGATAGGAATCTTTGCCTAAAGGCACATTCTTTTAAAATATCTATTTCCCCGATTATCTGTTGTTGAAA
The DNA here is from genome assembly GCA_030035585.1 of Dugong dugon. Lineage (NCBI taxonomy): Eukaryota > Metazoa > Chordata > Mammalia > Sirenia > Dugongidae > Dugong > Dugong dugon. Next base: position 171,454,519 of record CM057465.1, read on the forward strand.
ACATCGGGGAGGATATCCTTTTCTATGCCAGTACAGTATCCTGGATAATGTTATACCCATAAGGATTGCAGATCTTTGCAGTCTGTCAGTATCATGTTTCTGCGTAATTATTCACCTTGTCAATTACTCGGATGTAAGTGTAGAACAAATAGAGTGTTAGGCCGAATGATACTGATCCCAGAATATTCCCTGGAACCTGTTCCATAAAATAAGCCAATAATATGGATTCATTTTACTATCATATGCCATCTTTTAAAATTAGGGTTAGAGAATAATGTATGATTAAGAGTTCAGTTTGTACAGGATACAAGGAAAAGATTAGTCCGAAGGACTAATGGTCCACAGCTACCAAGGCCTCCACGGGACTGAGCCCAGTACAGCTGGATGGTGCCCGGCTACCACCAATGACTCCTCTGACCAGGATCACAACAGAGGGTTCTGGGCAGAGCTGGAGTAGGATGTAGAGCATAATTTTAACTCCCCCCAAAAAAAAAAAAAAAAAAAAAAAAAAGAAGACCAGATATACTGGCCTAAAGAATACTAGAGAAACCTCGAGAGTGTGGCCCCCAGACACCCTTTCAGCTCAGAGGTGAAGTTACCTTCAAGGTTCGATGTTAAGCCTGGGAATGGACACCCCAGTAAAACTAAATGGGACTAACGATGTACAGGAGTCCGGTGACAAGGGCCAGAAGGCAGAGGGAGAGTAGGAAACTGATGATAAGGAACACAAATTGAATAAGGACACTGTCGATGTATTGTGAGATTGTTGACCACTGCTATAGGGCAACATTTGTAGTAACTATTAAATGGGAGGCTGTTTTGTCCTGTAAGCCTTCATCTTGGGCGAGAATGGCAGCACAATTGGAAGAGCATAGTCAATATCACTTAAATGTGTAAGTAAAAAGTTTTGAAATGGTGTTTAAATAAAATATAAATAAATAAATAAATAAATAAATAAACAAACAAATGAGACTAAAGAGGTACAATAGTCCACTGACAAGGTCCAGAAGACAGAAGGGGACAAGGAAGCCCCCTGGTGATAGGGAACACAAGGTGGAGTAAGGATATTCTTGATGTGCTGTGAGATTGTTAACCATTGTCATAGGGCAACATGTGTAGTAACTGTTAAATGAAAAACTATTTTGTTCTGTAAGCCTTCATCTTAAGTGAGAATAACAGCACAGTTGGAAGAGCGTAGTCAATGTCACTGAACTGTGAATGTAGAAATTTTTGAAACGGTGTATCTTTGGCCATCTGTAATTTTCATCAAAAAAAAAAGGTTGAGAATTTAGAGGCTTAATACGTTGTGGGGTTGTTAACCAATGTCAAAAAACAACATGTGTACTACTATTTCATGAGAAACTATTTGCTCTGTAAGCTTTCACCTGAAGTACAATAAAATATATATATTAAAAAAAAAAAAAAATTCAGTTTGTGAAATTCTGGGAGATTAAGTCATTTATATGCCTAATTGATGGTTAGTGTCTTCAGTAAGGAAAATTATTTTGTTTCAAAACCAAGCCGTTGGTTTCTACGCTTAGCTAGTAGCAGGGAAAACACAATAATCTCTAATTCAATGAACTTATATAGTATTTTCTCTGGAATAGTTTGTTACAAAATAACTGTTTTCCTTAAGATTCAAGTTGTTTTAAGGAAATTTTTATCAGCAATAGAGAGGTGAATTTGTAGTATTTGTGGGGAAACTCCAAGGACACAAGAGAGTAGCAGGGGCCACGCCTTATTCATCTTGTGTCCTTGGATATAGACTGGCACATTATAATAGTTCACTAAATGATGAATAAATAAGTGGATGGTTATGTGAAGGGAGAGATGGATGAATGAATGGATGAATATAATGAAAAATATGGATATAATGAAATATAGACTTGTTGAGAAGTCAGGGAATCAGATATAGTGAATGTAAACGATCGTTTTCTTATCCCTATGTGTATGATATTGTACCTAAGAATAATTTCATACAGAACCATATCATATCACTCCATATGAATGTCATTTTTCGAAAGTATTACTTTAGTCTATGAAGGATACTCTTCAAAATAATTTTGAAAAATTTATTTAGTATTTAATTTCAGAGAAATTTTAAACTCATATAAGAAGACAACTTAAATACTATTTAATAGTAACATCTCAAAAATGTAACCAAACGTAGTACCAAACGTTCTCACCCAATTTAGTAGACAAAAACAGGCTCAAAATGACTTTTGACTCTGAAACCACATACATCTTCAGAAGAGTTTTGTTTATTCAGATATATCCCAAAGAATATGTTGCAGTTTCAAAATGACAATTCCAAAATCTTTTTAACAGTGGATTCATTGTAATAAGATCATGGTTGTTTCCAAGGTGACTGGTTTGAAGGGGCAAAGCTCATTTGGAAGTATGTTTAAAAAGAAGTCTTATTGTATTATTATCAACACTTCAAAGCTACATTTACAGGCATAAAAATTTACACGATTTGACCCCCTAAAAGTTATACATATGTATCAATAAGTCACGAAAAAATAGTCAATGCATTTTCCATGTATGTATTCATCTAGGTTAAATGTGCATTATTCCTGTGACCTCTTGAGTACCAATAATTCAGTCTTATTTATTCAATAAAATATTTTTTCTGGAGAGGATAAAATTCTGAAATTTAAAAATGTAGTACTAATGGTTTGTTAATTCCATGAAGATCATGGATTTCTGTTCCATTAAGTAAACATTTTTATTACATTAGCTATTGTGGTATAAAGCAATGAAGTGATAAGTTGCCTTTTCTACCCCCTTGCCCTCTCTCATGGGAGTGTTAGTATGACCTACATGCTAATTAATTTAGTAAAATTATTTGAAAGGTTTTGGTTTTCCAAATGTGTTAGATTTTTCTTCGGAAATAACTGACCTTGCTAGAAATGGCCTTTGCTTTAATAATTGGTTCACCTCTAACTTGAGTCTTAAAAACTTTTCTTTTAAAGGAACAAGAGTAAAATAAGTAAGGCATTCTGAATTAGTAAATACTGAAAATAAATTATATGCTCTCTTGTTTTGGATCATTCAGGATTGTCATATAAAACACAAACAAATGGAAATATACAAAAAGAAGAATAAAAGACAAAATCTGCTTGGGTATGCTGAAGCCCGTGTACACTGCCATATTATTACTCTCTATTTATCACTCTTGCATTATATGTGCTTTTTATGGAGTAAATTTTAGTGCTACACTGAATGTGACACATGAGTTCAAGGGGAATGACTTAATTGATTTATTCATCTACGTTATATGAAGGCTGTGCTTGTTAGGTTTCTATAGGGGCAGGTGGTCTAACAAGAATTTATTTGCAAATCAGCTGTTGGAACTCAGAGTACATATGCACTTAGGATACCGTTATGAGCTGGATCTGAAATTTACACTACAAGATCCTTTCTGGAGATTTATCTAAAACATTTATTAATCAGCCAGTGGACAAGTAAGCATCTAGAGATTAAATGAAAAATAAGCCTATTAAGTGATACATGTTATCATTGAAAGGTAAAAAGCAAGTTGTGATTATAACGATTGCATTTGTTTCTGTGCATTTCTTTAATTATTTTTAAATTAAGCTTATAATTTCTATAGAGCGTAATGTTAATATATATCACCTATTTTGAACTTAGTTCAGAATTTAAATGCATTAAATTATAATCAAGTTATAATAATTTTACACAATTCAGAGCATTAATATCGTTCAATGAAGAATTTTAATGTTTTGGATTTGTACTTAGTCAAACAACTAAACATTTTAAGAAGTTTAAAAACGCTTAGCTATGTGTAAGAAAGCCAAGATACTATCTAAGAAATGGTAATGGAACAACAATGGAGATAGAATGGATTATGAATCTAAAATGAAATTCCACTACAATGAAAATGGAAAGACAAGGCTGAAGAGAAGAAAAAGTGGAAATGAAAAAGAAAGTAAATGTCATTCAGCTAATCAAAAAGAAGTCCTGAATGTTAAACAATAATTTGTAATCATTATGAGGCAGCATAACATAGAATATGTCTTGTATCATGGAATGAGGCAGAGGACTTGCATGCTGTTTTCATACAATGCATGTCTCTCATTACATGTGATAAAACATCCCTATATTTTTTAAAACACACTTTCCCACAAGTTTTACCTTGTTGATTAACTATTCCATGAAGCGATTTTAATTCCATGATAGTAATACTCCAGAATCTTATATTTATTTCGTTATGGACAACTTATGCTGTTTTTCATAACTTTAGTCATTAAGCTCGTTAATTGTTGTATCTAAAAAAAAAGATTTAAAATTTTACTTGGAATGAAATATATGTATACGTATATTAATTGAGTAATATTTTATGAATTGTTAAGTTCTGCTAGAATCCAATGGGTACAGCTGGTTTAATATATACAGCAGATAACCATTAGCAATAATGATATGGCATAAGTTCTGCGTCCTGGGGTCAGGGAGATAGGAGTAGAGGAGGGTAGAAGAGTCAGAAAGGAAGAGAAAGAGAAAGAGAAGATGATAATGTGTCCTGTTTTCTGGAGTTTATAGTTCCCCAGAAGCAGGCCCTGAGACAAAGACTCATGTGCAAGCAAGCTGTTAAGGAAGTACTCCCAGGAGAAACCAGTAAGGGAGTGGAGGAAGCCAGACAGGGAAGGCTGGAAGCCAAGCACGCTATGATTTCAAGAAAAGTCCTGACTGCGTCTCATGGGGCGCTGTGGAATATAACTTACACCTCAGAGTTTTTGTCATCTCCAGGCAAGGGATTTGGGTTTTCACAGTGCCCCACTAGGCACTCATTGCCTGTATGCCTACAGGGTGGGGTATGGGGGTGAGAAACATTCCCGAACACTTCCAGTTTCCTGCTCCTACAGTGGAAGAGGTACCAGTGGCCTCAGTGGGGGTCCTCTGAGGAAAGTTAGCAGTTGCTAAGCAGGAGAAACAAAACCCACAGAAGCTGGGAGGCTGATGCTCAGAACCACTGGTCTAGGCTGAGCACTGATATGTCCATGAGCAAAATTTCAAAATAGAAGCATCTGTCTTTGCAGCCTTTTTACTTCTAATTCTATCTCTCCTCTTACTGACTGCTACTAAGAGCGTTAAAGCGCCTGTTTACCCTAGTGCTATCTTCCAGGTGCTCATCCAGCCCTCCCTTCTTTGCTCAAACTGCACCATGCTTAACCACAGTTTTCTCTCCACACCCAGTTGTAAGTCTCGATTTCTTAACACTGCTCAGCTAAGTATTGGAAGAGAAGGTTTGAATTCATTCATATTACTGTATCTTTTGATTTTTAACAACGATTTGTTAACCTAAGTGAACACCTTATTGATGGTATTTTAGGCAGTTTAAGAGAAGAGAACTTCATTTACATGGTGCAAGGGAAGACATTTTTTAGCATAAAGGCCATCACATGGGCAGAAAACAGTCCTAGCTGGTTCCTGCTTTCACATTCTGGAACCCCAAAGTTTTTTTTATTTATTTATATGGCTTTAACTTTTTTGTATTTTTTTGGTTTGTTTGCAAAATAACTCTCATGATAGTAACATCAGGGAAGCAATGCCAAGAAACAGGGAGTTTTGATAATAAGGTTTGGAAGCTCTTTGAAAACATTCAAAACGAATGCTATGTAAAGTAAAAATCTAATGGAAAACATTTTCATCTTAGAAATTGTGACTATATCTTTTCTGTTTTCCTCACCCCAAGTGAAGTATGGCTGACTAAATTCTCATCTCTTACGTAGTGTTGACATACACTTAATTCATTTTTTAAAATCTTTTTATTGTAGAAAAATGTATATAACAAGACATTTTCCAATGTACCATTTTTTACATGTACAACTTAATTCAGTTTTAAGAAACCCCTGGAAATAATATCTATCAGGAATATTCATTATATTCTTTCTTCAAATGTTTACAGAGGATCTTCAATGTAAGGGGACTCTTCTGAGCAGTGCTTAGAGCACAGTAACACCTGTCCTCAAGGAAGATACACTTACTTATATTCAGTTTCAGGTTCTTAGCTGTGTCTGCTGTTGGGTGCTGTCGAGTCAATTCTGACTCATAGCAACCCCATGTGACAGAGTAGAACTGTCCTATAGGGTTTTCTAGGTTGTAACCTTTATGGGAGCAGATCACCAGGTCTTTCTCTCTCGGAGCCACTGAGTGGATTTGAACTGGCAACCTTCGATAAGCAACTTAACTGTTGCGCCGCCAGGGCTCCATCAGGCATATTAACAAGTCAAATAAAAATAAAAAAGAAATTATTCTCAAAGTGTTTATCCAGTAATATATTTTAACTTTGTTACTAATTATAAGGCACGATTTACTTCTATAACCATCCTCTGATAAGTTTTTTTCTTATTTTCAAAGTAAAGTTTATACCCAATATTAAATATAAAATAACACATAATTATTACAGAAGTTATGGAAAATCAGGGAAGAAGAAAGAAGATAAACAAAAATACATCTTTATTCCACGACCGTCAGATAATCACTGTATGTTTTTTCATTCAAATATTTTATACTTTGTGTTGTATGTACACTTTTTGTATACTAATTTTTTCACCAAACATTAAATCATAAGCATTTTTCTGTTATCATAAACCTTTTTTCATGCCTCCCAAACATTCCATTAAATGGATTATTAGGTTAACGATTCCTTTATTGTTGGGCGCCTAACTTGTTTACAATTTTTCCTCTCTTAGCCTTTAAAAATGGGCATCAGCCAGACCGTTAGTACCAGCCCTTTCCATGATAGCAGTGAGAAACGTGCATTAACACGTTCAAGTCGATTGGTGTTCAGTGAGCCTTTGCAGAACTCTCAAGGTTCTCCTCTTCTTGCTCTTCCTCATGGCTGCCAGCCAAAGCCACTTCTTTAATATCCGTCAGCCTAGATCTGAATAGTCCTAAAGCGCTTACCAATAACAGACATTTCCTCAGTCTGAAATCAAATATGAGCAAAACAACACCCGTATATTTTGAGATCAGAAGGAACCTCAAGAGTTGCTCTTTGGATGGAGTGGAAGTCTCTGTCGCTCTCCTAGTTTACTGGGAAAATCTCCTAGAGAAAGAGAACCCCTACGAGATCTGCTTGCATAAAGGAAAACATGTTAAACTGGAGGTGGAGGCTCTGGGTATGTGCAGAGGGTTAGTCTCATAGGCTGAAAGATCTAATCCTTCCCGAGCTCCTAATTTACTGTTAAGAGAGTGACTTGGGGGCTCAGACACTAGGGAGATGAAAGTACTTTGGAGATACACATGTATTGAGTGTGTGTGTGCGCGTGTGTGCATGCACGTGCTTTTAGGTGAGACGTTTTTGTTGTTGTTGTTAAAGACCTGACTAGCACTGTGAAAGTGATGAAAAATCACTTGTTCTTTTCACAGACTAGGATCATCTCTTTGGTAGGAATTTAGGGCAGCAATTAGTCTTCATTGATTTCCACATCAGAACTTTTCCGTATGTTTAATGCCTTAGAATCCCTTTAATTTTCTTGTAAGTTTACTTCCTGCCATTATTTCAGTGTAGTGTGCAAGAACAAAGGTAAGGAAATGAAGATTTGGGAAGGATGTCGTTAACCTATGGATGTGTACAGCCAGATCAGAGATGGGATAGGTCCTGACCAGGGTAGGTTTACTTATTCCAATATTTTGAGCTTTTCTAGAAACCAGTTTTAGAAAGCACAATATTACTTTGAAACAGCAGTAAGAAAAGTAAGACCAAAGTGTGATGTAATCTTCAAGAAAACCTTATTTGTAATAATGTTAATTAAATATGCAGCAATCTTGAGACAAGCATCCTGTAAGTGTGCCAGTAAATCTGGTCTGGCTTTATCAAACTGAAGGGCACCCCCGTTCTTCCAGAACGAGGAGCTTATTGCCAGAGGACACACACAGGCTCACAACAATAGCTAATGTGTTATGAGAGGTTAGACAAGTTTAAATAGGACTTGTCTCTGAACTGAAGGGCAACTTGTAAGAAATTTCTTTGTCTGTTTGTGATGCTGTTAAATTGAAAGCACAATGGGAAGTTTGGTAGAAGTAACAAAGGTTGAAATGATGGCCTGCTGTTTGGAGCAAGCATCATAGCTCCACTGATGGTCCAGACATCTGCTAACAACAGCCACTCCTTGTCAGGCTCTGCCCCACACAGGGCGCAAGAACACTTCGCACTATTTAACTCATCAGAGCCTTCCCGCTCTACAGCGTGCTCTACATCAAGAATGTTTATGTAATAAAACAGAGCTAATTAAACATTTCAAAGAGAAACATTACGTTAACACTAATTAGATATGATTACAGTTCTTTTTTTTTTCTATGCTGGTGCCGAACTGCACTAAAGCAACCTCATTTTCCTCTCTTAGCTCGATTTTGCAGCAACATCTTATCAAAAAAATGCAATGCTATCTTATCTTATGTTATTTATTCCAAAATGTTGACGTTTTCAAACATCTTTATCAAAGTTAAGATGAGTTAAACAAAAAATAGCAATAGTAACAACAGTAAATTGAATGCGTTTTGTCTTGATAGAAAAAGCATATTACCTTATACGCACTTAACCCCCCCGCCCCTTTTTCTGAGATATGTTGAAAGGGATAATCTCTTATTCTTTGCTTCAAACTTGTCAGGATGTTACAAGCAAAAAGAATATCCCATTTCACAGGTGGGGAATCCAGGATGCAGAAAGGATAAACAAGTCAGGGGCAAAGTAAGGGTCGCTGAGATGTATGACTCAGAACTTGCTTTTTGGGGACATCACCCTAGGAGAGGAATGAAAGTACTATTGCTCAAGATAGTTAAAATCCACCAGATAAAAACTCAAAAAATGTGCATAAAAATCATGTTGGTTGGTGATAGACAACAGACTTCTTTAATCAATGGCATATGAGATGCTGTAAAATATTTTTAACTAATAACCAAAAAAAACTCAACTCTCAAGAAAACTAGTTTTATTCAAGACATATGTCAGCTGACATTTTTATTTATGTACATAGTAAATTAATGGAATCCCATAGAAATTCACAAAGATTCAAGATAATATTTCTACAGAATAGAAAGTGCATGTATGTTGGAAACCAAATCAGTTGAAAGCCTTTCAGTGATATAAGGGAACTAAGGACTTTAAATGTTTGAGGATTTCTTAATGAATTCACCAGTGAGACAAAACATTTTCCCAGCTTCTTCAAAGCTATTTATGATTAAGAACAAAGTATAGGGAAATATGTATCAAATAGCACTATGATAGAAAGAATACATTTTATTTGGTCTTGAGTAGGAGTAAACATTTTTTTTTACCTTTTCTCTCAAATTCTGTGAAATCATGCTTCTAAGAAAGAGAGAAATTGTCTATACACCAGTTTTCTGCAGTCCTAATTAAAAAGGATTTCAAGGAGAAGTTTTTCTTTTCCACTTCCAACCCAAGCTTAAGGGCATGACAGTAGCTGGAGAGTATTTTGCGTTCATTTTCCTGTTTGAGTAGTACAGGAAGAAGGAGTTGCCTTTCAAACACCAAGCAACTAATATGATGCCCTAAGGATACTGTTGTCACATCAAGGTAGCCTCAAAAAAATAAAACACACACACTCATCATCGTATAGCTGAAGTTTCGATAAATACATTGACTAGAACTTCTTCTCAGTTATAATTATTCAGTTGAAATTATGACTGTGATTTTATCAATAACACCCAAATAAATGATAGATGATACTCTCTCTCATTAAGCTGGCGTATCTGATTTTTATAAAAATTGCAACGACTGGGTAGGGTTTCTTTTTCATGAATTATACATTCATTATATACTCCTTCACGTATTTCTAAAACATAAAATAGGAAACTAAAGGAGTATAATAAAAATGCTTGGTAATTTAGAAGGTTCTTCTTCAATTAGGTCTCATTCCCAACTTTTCTCATTTCTTTTTTTTTTTTTAAGAACTGTATTAAAACTTTTATTTTGATGGAAATGTATGTAACAAAACATACGCCATCTCGACAATTTCTACATGTACAATTCGATGACATTGATTACATTCTTCAAATAGTGCAACCATTCTTGATATCCTTTTCCAAATTTTTTCACCACCATTAACATAAATTCAGTGACCCCCAAAGCAAAAACTGCCCCCTAACATTCTCATTTCTATCAATATTACTAGTTTTTCTCAGTCTGACAAGACTTTATCCATGGAATCACCTTTTAGACTTCAATCCCTTTTGACATTTACATCTAATACATTGATAAGTTATAACAATTTTTTTCCTCTATGATATTGCTGTGTATTTCCTTGCTATTCCACTGACACCATTTTAGTAAAGAACCTCCCCACTTCACTCTGATACATTGCTTTACAAATGGTCTTCCTTTCTAATTCTGTCTTTAAATTCATCTCTCATGCAATTACCATGATATCCTCTTAAAACAATGCCCTTGTCCTGTTGATTCTCTGTTGGAAAAACTTATTTCTTCCCACTGAGATCTTGTCTTGGTGATGAACCCCACAAATGATTGTTATAGCCAAGACCTCCAGGTTCCCTCAGATACCATGTCCAGAAGCTAATGATTCATCCCTTATTTTATTTGGTATTATTGCTGCATGTGAGTTATTTTTTTAATATTTTTACTGCATCAAAAAAATTGATATTTTGCTGCATGTTGACCATCCCTCACTTCAAAAATGTTCACCTCTATTGACTTTTGAGACAATGTTCGGGCATCTTTTCGTCCATTTTTCTATACACCCACTCTTGGTCTCCTTTCCCTGACCATTCCCTAAACCATGATTTTCTTTTAGTGTTTGTTTGAACTTTCCTTCTTACTCTGTCAACTTTGAGTAATTTCCTTCAAATCAGTGGTTTTTACTACCACTTAAACTCTGTTGGTCACCAAATCTTTATCTATAGCCCATGAACTCATCTATTACAACCGTTTCCTGAACATGTGCACTTGAAGGTACCACAATCAGCTCAATTTCTACATTTCCGAATTGATATTATTTCCCCCAGTCTGACCACAATCTATTCTTCTGTAATCTTCATCTTAGTGACTGAACTCACCATTTTTGCAGTTGGATGAGTTAGAAGCCTAAGAATCTCCCTACATTCCTCAGCACATAAATGTTATTTAGCACCTACTCTTGGCTAGGCATTTTACTATGCACTGGGGATACCAGAGTGGAATAAACAAGTAAAACCCATGCTTGCATAAAGCAGACATTCTAGTGGAAGAAAAAAAATAATACACCTATGATATAATAATAATATTTTCTAACAGTGTTTTTGAGGTATAACTGATATACAATAAACTGCACATATTGGAAGTGTATAATTAGTATTGACATATGTATAAACCTGAAAAAAAACAAAAACCCATTGCCATCAAGTTGACTCCAACTCATAGCAATCCTATAGGACAAAGTAGAACTGCCCCATAGGATTTCCAGGGAGTGGGGCTGGTTCATTCAAACTGCCTACCTCTTGATTAGCATCCAAACGCTCAACCACTGCACCACTAGGGCTCCGAAATGTATATAGACCTGGGAAACTGCATAATTGCTCTGTTTCCTCTATTACAGCACCATCAACCTGCAAGTCATCCAGATTAAAAACATACTTTCTAATTTCTCTTGTTTGTTTAAAACCATTTAGTTTCTTCTCTTTTTACTCCCTAGTTTCTATGAAATAAAATCTAAAATTTTTAGTAATGAATAAATGGGCCTGTTAAAGCTGAGGCCATTGGTTGAGACTTTTTCTTTTTTTCTAATATAGGCATTTAAACATATACATTGTCCCTAAGTACCACTTTAACAAAATACCACACATTTTTATATGCTATGTTTTCATTCAATTGAAAACACTTTCTAATTTGCATTTTGAGTTTGCCTTTGATTATTGAGTTGTTTAGAATTGTGATTATTTAGCTTCCAAGTATTGGAGATATTCCACGTATTTTGTATCATTGATTTCTCATTCAATTACATTGTTTTCAGGGAACATACTGTGTAGACCTCGAATCTTTTTAAATTTATTGAGCTTATTTTATGGCCTGAGTATGGCTCTCTTTGTAAATGTTCCATGTGGACTTGGAAAGAATGTGTACTCTGCTGTTGTTGGGTAGAGGGTTCTATGTATGTTAATTTAGGTGAAATTGGTTGATATTGTTCAAATTTTCCATATCCTTCGTGATTTCCTGTCTACTTGTCTTATCAATTATTGAAAGAGGGACATTGATATCTCTAGCTATAGTTTTAGATTTGTCTATTTTTACTTGTGTTTCTATTGGTTTTTGCTTCATATATTTTTTTCCTCTGATAGGGTTGCTATGAGTCAGAACCAACTCAATGGCAATGAGTTTTTTGTTTTGTTTTTTTTTGATATTTGGTTTATAAATGTTTAGGATTGCTGTATCTTCTTGACAATTGACTTCTTTATCATGATTTATCATTATGAAACTAGTCATATCTTTCTTCTGAAATCTGCTTTGACTGATATTAATATATCCACTTCAACTTTTCTTGATTAATATTATCAAGTTATGTATTTTTATATCCACTTATTTTAATATTTTAATATGTATAGTGTGTTTCTTATATTCAGCGTGTAGTTGGGTCTTATGTTTTAATTCATTCTGATAATTTTTGTCTTTTAATCAGGTTGTTTGGACTATTTACATTTAATATTGTTAATGATATGCTTAGGTTTAAATCTATCACTTGCTATTTGTTTTCTACTTGTCCAATTTGTTCCTTGCCTTCTTTTTTTTTTTTTTTAATCAATTTTGTATTTTTTATAGCTCCATTTCATTTCATTTTTGACATATAAGCTACAACTATTTGTTTTGTTGTTTTTGTGGTTGCTTTAGGGTTTATAATCTATACATCTCCAACTTATCACAGTCTACTTTTAAGTGTTACTGTACCACTTCCCATTTACTGTAAGAATCTTATAATAATATGTTTCCATTTTTTTCCCCTTTCTGGCCTATGTGCTATTTTTGTCATATATTTTGTTTCTGCATGTGTTATAAAGCCATCATTGCATTATTATGATTTTTGTTTAGTCAGTTATTTTTTAAAAATATTTATATAAATTAAAAAAAAAAATTATCCTGGTGTTCTTTATTCTTTTCTGAAGATACATGTTTCTATCTGGTGTTGTTTCCTTCTGCTTGAAGGGCTTCCTTTAACATTGCTTATAGTGCATATCTGCTGGTGATAAATCATTTAGGCTTTTGTTTTTGTATTTTGGATATTATATTTCACCTTTGTTTTTAAAAAGTATTTTCGCTAGGTATAGAATTCAAGGTTGTCAGTTCTTTTTCTTCAGTACACTGAGATTTTGCTCCACTGTCTTCTTGCTTGCATTGTTTCTCCCCATCTTCTACTACTTCATTAACGAATATATTAGGCCGCTTAGATTTGCCCCACAGCTCACTCATTGTTTTTGTGTGTGTGTATGTGTGTGTCGTTGTTATTGTTTTCTTTTGAGTTCTTTGCTGCCTTTGTATTTCATTAGGATAGTGTTTATTTCTATGTCTTCAAGTTCACTAATCTTTTTCTTCTTCAATCTCTGTCATTAATTCGATCCACTGTATTATTAATCAGAAGCATTGCTCTTTTCGTCCCTAGAAATATTGTAGTTTTCACCTCTACGAAAAGAAAGAGATGGCTTAATTACTTTTTTTCTGGCATAATTGATTTAGCTTAAGCTTGTTTTCTATGCTAGATAATTTCAAGAGTCTCAATTATTTGTCCTACTTCTACTCTAGATTTTCAAGGATAGGGATGGTATCTTATTCATCTTTACGTCTCCAGTAGCTAATATAGTTACTGCCACATAGTGAATTCACACAGTATTTATTGACTTACATTCATAATGATGTTTATAAAGCATAAATCGGATCATATTGTATTCTTGATTAAAGTCCGTCACTACCAGTGTAAAGTCTAAATTCTTTAGCATGACAAGTAAGGCCCTTATAATTCAACACTTGCTTGCCTCTCTAGCCTCATTTCTATATTGTCAGCTAAAATTTGCCCTGATCTAATTCTTAAAACTGTAGCAGCCTAATTTGGTCATGCTTCCTCTAGCAGCTGTACCCTAGCATTTGATAGTCTTTTGCTTAAAATGCCTATCTCTCTCTTTCCCTGCATTCCCTGTCAGCCCCAATCTTCTGTAAGTTCTAGGTCTTGAAGGATGGAAAGGAGTTTTTAAAGCAGATACACTGGAGACAGCAAGCCAGGAAACTGAGCAGCCTGTGAAAATTCATAGAGTCATAAACAGAGTGGTTTAAAATATAATAAGCAATGTATGTTTGTTGGATGCATATTGGATCAGAGAGTCAGATGCTATAGAAGTATTTCTGGACCATTTCAAAAAGACCAATTTATTCATTACTAGGAATTTTAGACTTTATGTCATGGGAATTAGGGTGCACAGAAAGGAGAAACTGAAGGGTTTTAAACAAAATAATAATATAATTGATAAGGTATGCTTTTAACCTGGATGGTACAAGAAAAAGGATAAGACATGCGCTTAATATTGAACAAACTGAGCTTGAGTTTCATGTAGGACATGTAGGTGAATAAGTCCAGGAAGTACTTATGTGAGATTAGAGTTTAATGAGAGGACAGTGCTATAGATCCACTTTCAGAAGTCACCCAGAGAGGGGTAATAGACAAAGCCATGGGTTTGATGAGATGGTGAAGGGAGTCAATGTAAAAAGAGACAGTAGTAGGGAAGTACTTTACTTACAGATAAAAGGACTAGTCAATATGGGAAGGAAGGCTCAAGAAGGATCAGTGGCCTCGACTCTTAAGAAAAGTTGGTGTTTTTCACTCCTGCATTCTATTAAAAAGCAGAGATTGATGAGGGCTGAAAAAAAATCCCTTGGATTTAGGTCTCATCGATGGCAGTAATTTGTGTTAAGATTATAAAACTCTATCATTAACACTGTGTGTGTGTGTGTGTGTGTGTGTGTGTGTGTGTGTGTGTGTGTGTGTGTGTGTGTGTGTGTGTGAAACCGTCTAAGAGAATGTTGCTCCCATTAAGTGCAATCTCTTTACTCTTACTACAGAAAGTTCCAGTCTTAAGCCAAATGACCTAAATTTTTCTCTCTTTTGCCATTGCCTCATTTCAGAGCATCTTTTTCTTGGGAATTGAGGTGGGAGGAGTGGCAAGAGATTAAAATGCTTCAATAACCATGAATTTTTTCAATTATTTAATTTAATTTATTTTTTGTTGTTGTGGAGAATATATACACCAATACATACACCAATTCAACAGTTTCTACATGTACAATTCAGTGACATTGATTACATTCTTCGAGTTGTGCAACCATTCTCACCCCCCTTTTCTGAATAACCATGACTTTTCTAAGAGTGATTTAGTAAAATCATGAAGAGCAAAATAATACTGTAAGTGGTTAGGGTGTGAGTTCTCAAATGTAAAAGGCTTCAGGAGCTAGATAAAACAAAGGAATGAACCAGATCTGTGTAAGACAATAGATGGTAGTTGAATCTGTATAAATTTGAGAGTGCGTGATGTTCCCAAAGATATTTGTATTCAAATTAAAAACAAAACAAAACAAAACACATATACACACACAAGCCAAACAAAAGCTTTTTACAGGCTAAATTTAGCCTAACTTATGTGATTTGCATCTGAATTAGGAAGTTTGTTGGTGCTGTGCATGAAAGCACTGATTTTTTTATAGATGCCGAAAAGCAAGGAAAAGGCTGTTACCTCAAAAGCTATTAAAATTGAAAGAAGAAGTGATGGTGATGATGATTCTAGGCCAAAGAAACACTTGAACAAGATGATAGTACAAGATGAAGGATCCAGAGAAGAATGAGTAGTTGAAGATGCAGTAATACTTTTTATCAGGGATATGTTTCTTTTAAAACCAATAATACTAATAATTTTTTGTGGATCACCAGGTAATCTAACCTGTAATAAATACTGATATTTTGAATTAAGATGAGGTTAAATGCCTTTGAGAAGAAAAGTGCTAGTACAACGAATATTCAGCATTTACACTGGGAAACTCTAAACAGGATATAGGTCTTCCAAGTTTACATTTGAATGGTTAATAGCCTTTGCTGTGAATGCATAAAATATGTCATTGTTTCATTGCAAATCTGATTTAGAGTATTGGTTTCAGTATCCATGAACTACAGTGTCATGCCTCTAATGAGATACAGAATTTAGATTATGGTAGATCTGTTCTAGAATATATCCAAAGAAGGTTTGTTGCTAGTAGTATTAATAGTGGTGTATAGTAATACAATCTTTTCTATTACCTTTTCCTCCTCTATAATGAATGGGCAATTGGTGGGGTGGGTGTTTGGTAAGCATACCTTCTAATCTTTGACAAACGTCACTAACCTTTGATTCTCACTTCCATTTACTCAGGAACAACGACTCACCTATAGTTACCTAAAAATGAGTGATAATGGATTTAGAATTTATATTTAAAAGTTCACACGTTTCCTTCAATAATTCTTTTATAATTAGAATTAGGCTATTCTAAATGGAGTTTATGTGTCTTTGTAATAAAGATGAACGGGAGGTAAGTTGTACCTGGTGGCACAGTGGTTTAAGCTCTCGGCTGCTAACCCAAAGATCAGAGTGTTGAACCTACCAGCCGCTCCATGGGAGAAAGATGTGGCAGTCTGCTTCCATCAAGATTTACAGCTTTAGGAACCCTATGGGAGAGTTCTACTCTGTCCTATAGGGTCGCTATGAGTCGGAATTGACTCAACGACAACCAGTTTGTTATTTTTTGGTAAATTGCGAGGGATTCAACAGTTTTGCTTTCTTTTAGAATGTTTATCTTCAAGTTTAATGCTAAGGATCCTTGGTAGCAGACAAAGGTTTAGGCAGATACTAAGCACTTAGTTGATACAGGAAGTCTGGTGGTTTCATCCCTTGGGGTTGGGCACAATTTGGAGACATGTGTAACAGTGAACCCTCAAGTTATAGAAGGGAGAAGAGAGTTGGAGAGGAGAGGCAATGCTTTACTCCCTGCATTTCTTCTTTCCCTATCCTGATGAGAGGCTGGCTGTGTATTTGATTTCTACTCCTGGCTTGGAAAAATCCTGCTTTTGTTAGTGGTGGTAGTTGTTTTTCCAAAGTAGAAAAACATAAAAAAAAAGAAGAAATTTTTCTAGATTTCTCAACATTTGATTCAAAGGGAAGCCCATGAAAAGGGAAACTAAAAGTAAAGATTGAATAATTTGATCCCAAATCTTTTATTATAGAGAAACCTCCAGCTGAGTTTACAGCGCTTACCTTATTTTATAATTAAGAATTCCCTTCCATTCACAAAGCCCACCACACCTAAATATAAACACAGTTCATCCAGTGATCAATTCAGCAGTTTGGGTAATTACACTCTCCCCATCCCCTGAGAACTATACCAACTACCTTTTATCATTTTTCAAACTCTAGTACTGCAAATTTTTATTACCACCTGTTTATATTGTTACTCGAGTTTTGTGTGGCAGATTGATGTAGTTGTATAAATAACAAATAATCAAATAGACTGTGTATGATATTTGAAAGAGAACTACTCTTTTATTCAAATGGATTTATAAAATCTGCTTTCTTTGTTGTATTAGGATTCACTAGTGTCGGAGAAAGCTCTTCAGGGACAATGAGAGTCCTAGTTGAACTGGGCAAAGGGTCATTTACTCCTGAAAGATCGTTCTAGCAGTTTGCAAAACAAGAGACCCTATTGGGTAAAATGCGTGGTTTAACCTAGCATCTTAGTCAAAATCTTCATACCACAAGTAATATTAGTAATAAGCTTAAGTACTTTTCATCAACCTGTAAACATGTTAATTATGGAAACTGTTTAACTTTCTTTTGATATAACCATCTTCCATTAGCCAACTCCTGTTCACAATGTTTTTTTTCCTTGAAACTTCTTGCTGACTTACTTGCCTTCATGTTGGAACCCACCAGCCGCTCCGATGTGGCAGTCTGCTTCCGTAAAGATTACAGCCTTGAAAACTCAATGGGGCAGTTCTACTCTGTCCTGTAGGGTCACTATGAGTTGGAATTGACTCATTGGCAACAGGAATATTACTTTGCAACACTTTGGATATAGGTATGTTTCACCTGGTAAGCGATGTTAGCAGCAACCTGGGCTAAATCATGTAGGAGATCGTTTAAATGGATGTTTAAAACACTTCATATGTACCTTGTTCTTTAGTAGTGAAGAGGGAGGTTTGCAGAAGGGTTTGAGTCATTTAATGAAGTTTTGGGAAGTTGTGTCTTTTTTTCCCAGAAATCTTCTAATGTTCTTATATTTGTTTATCTATTTCTGATTCATAAATACCTCATGAATATGCATTGTCCCTGTCTGTGAAGCTTTTGAGGATCAGTTATTTTTTTAATATGTGGAAATATAGCTATGTGCTGTTTTGGAGTATTAGGATCATTATTTAGTTCAATTTTCCTGGTATATTTACTTGAAAACCTGAAGCTGACTGGTGATATTGAGCAACTTCCATATTTTTTTAAAAAGAGTTTTTGGTTGTATCTATGGATGCCTTGGAAAAGTAGAGAAATTATTTTTGACTCTATTAAATGGCAAAAATGAATTATAGACCATTTAGGATTAGATTCATACATTGTGGCTAAGATTCTAAGATATTTTCTTATTGAGGGAGAAGAGTTTGTTACCTGTCTTTATGGTACAAGTTACTGGGTTTACTCTTTTGTCCAAACAGAGAACTCTCCAACCATTGACTCTGTTGTTCATGTGCATACATGTGGGACATGTCAGAATTCAAAACTGATCTATAAATAAAAATATATATTTAACTGGCATTAATTTCTCAATTGAGAAAAGTCATAAGAATAAGCATTATCTATGTGCCATAGTCTGTGAGAGAGAGTATGGTCAATTTCACATACTATATTTTTCCCAAAAAAATGTTTTTTTTTCTCACTTACATCCTTAGTTCATATCACTTCTCTGAACATCCTGTATTGACTGTGCCTTTATGGAAAAATCTTTGGCCCGTTCACGTATACTCCCTAACAAAACTTTTTCTGAACATCATTCTTGGCTCTGTTTCTCTCTCCTAACACCTCTTCTTGTTCCCCCCTTGCCCCCTGTCTTCCCAGCAGTGACAGTACGTCTATGATTAGAATCAGAAAAGCCAACCAGCCAGCACTGACCTACAATATAAGACCATCCATTACTTTGGACTTTTTCTCTTTGAAAAACGCTTAAGTAATGTGAAATATGGTATAGGTTTGTTTTCAAACCTGTAGTTTGTTTTCACAACCAGGGTGAATTTTCTCATAGAAATTATGAAGTAAACTTCTTAGTCAGAAAACAAACCTAATACTGAAATCTATACTGCCTCAATAACGGCCTGAAAGCTGTAGAGTTTTCTTTTCAGTTTGGATTCTAATTATGGAACATGTATTCATTTATGTCTCTAAAGGAGAGCATTCTGTGATCCAGGCAGAGGGCAGGCAGGTGTGTCCTACAAGGCTTGCCAGTACCTAGACTTACAGTGAACTCCTCGACACCCTAAGCAATTTCCCCTCAGGCGAAACTTCAATAGCTAAAAAGAATCACCAGTTGAGCTGAATTTGAAATGCTCTGATCAAGATACACAAATATGGGCGCATAGTGAGCAAATGTCCTCTAAGAGATGAAAAATTGCATTGTGTGTCTTTAAAAATAAAACTGTTCAAAACAGCAAGATTGAAACCTTCTGGGTTGTTTTTGAAAAACCAACAAACAAAAAAAGTATTTTGTGGGCTAACCACAGAAACAGGTTCTAAATACATTAAAATATTTTATCCCATTATTTGTTTTGACCAATTGACCACAATATTAAAAATTCAATCGTGGAGCAGCTGACAAGTGCAGTTGCCTAATTTTATTTAAGAGTTTTTTTCCTTTTTCCATTTTTCCATCCTGTTAACGCGGCTGCCTGTGCCCAGACAGTAATGGGCTTCTTGTATGCCCACGACTGTTATGATCATGTAAATTTATTGGTGCTTAGAAGAAGCGAGCTATTAAAACATTACAACAGCCATTACAGCCGGGCTCGTGTTGGCTTTCGCTCCCAATGAACATATGCTTCCGAGTGAATGCCTAAACTCTTATTTATGGATTTAATTTAATATGCGGAAAGAATTCAAAATTAAATTTTGTGTCTGCCTCCAGAGAGTGTCAGTGTATAATAACATGGTAATTTTTACACATCTTTATGAGAAATGGGAAAATTAATTCTTTCTGACAAGTTGTAATTATTCGACTTGGAACAGTTGCAGCTGAGCAGTTTGCATGCCTGTTGTCTGGTGTTTCACAGTGGAAGGGGAAAACTCCGGGATGGAGATATATTGTGCATCTGAGAGTTTCTAATAGCTTCTGACATTTTAGCCTTGCATATTATCAGGGTGCTCTTTAAGGAGTCGAGGTATAATCTATTATGTTGCCTGGAACACATACAGTTGCAGTAGCTGGAACATCGTTCAGCAGTTTTTAAAACGGGGGATATCTACAGGATCATCCTGTAAATGTACCTAGTTGAAATTAACTTGACAAAATTTTATATCCCTAAGAGTACCTGTTATTATCTGCTTTTTCACCTGAATAGACTCAGAACAGAAGGTCATTTTGTTATAGTAGAAATTTTATACTGTATTTTTAAGACTAAATGTATTTAAAATAAAAATGTGTGTTTTCTATCTTCCCTAAAAACACATTTCCTCCCCTTACACACACACGTCTTCTTTAATAAATGCCTACTGTTATATTATTTAGATTTGATGTTTAAGTGTTCATGAAAAAGTAGGATTAACTTAACATACAACTAAACCAAAGCACCACTGTCTATGTTAGCAAAGAAAATGTGGAACATGTTGTATGTGAAGAGAGGGTATGCTGATTGACAGGCCAGCCTGGAAGGGTGTGGTGTCATCTCTGTGTGTAGGAGCAATATAGTCCTTGCAAAATAAATGCAAACTACAATGTAAGAAAGTGTTAGCAGATGAACATGAGAAAAATGCAATTGTCAAAAGCAAACACATTTTCTTTTTGCTGTGGTACTTCTGCTACAGAACACAGGGACAAACAACTGGTGATTAAGTGGATACGTCTGTGTTCTGTGAGTTAATGCACTAAAACTAACTCTGACAATGTTTTAAGAGGCAATGTTTTGCTAAAGGGTTATATTTAAGAATAGAATGCAAAGCAGAGTTCTATCTACTTGTGGCCTCCAAATTAGCATGATGCTTTTGCATGTTAAGGCTAGAGTCCTGATGAATTTCCAAACGGATAATTTCATTCCACCTTGCACATATTTCATGCAGGTTCTGTTAGCTCCTGGATTCTTTGCTTTCCTTCACAAACTGATCAATAATAGGTCACACGTTTAACAGCTGCCCATCTCAGTGATTGGTGGTGGATTTAATCATACCTAGTTAAATGGTGGAGCCCTGGTGGCGCAGTGATTGAGAGCTACAGCTGTTAACCAGACTGCGCCTTGGAAACCCTATGGGGCAGTTCTACTCTGTTCTGTAGGGTTGCTATACAAACAGCATCATGATTCTGGATATGGATAACAATTTTGGATTTTACACATCCTCTTTTCACTGATTCTAGCAAGTGACGTAAGATCAAGAAATATGATCTCTGTAAACTGGAAACTTAAGCACATGATTTGTCAAAGCTAATATTAGGAAGGTCTAGAACAGAGTTAGAAAGGTCTAGAAAAGAGTTTTGCTACTGAGTGAAGGGAGTTTGACATCAGACCCCTCCAACCTCCCTTCCACTGATTGTACTCCCACCACAAGGTACTACAGCATTTTGAGTGAGACTTTTATGGCATATAAGCTTATTAGAAATCTAATTTATCTGAGCTAGAGTAAAAAAATAAAGACCTTCAATTTAGTCTGAATGCATCAGATAGAGCCCACATTAAAAACAAAACAAAACCAAAAAACAACTTCTGAAACAGAAGCAAGTGCCTTTTCTAAAACGGGAATTTGATGTCAAAACAGCTTTGCTGATGTGGGAGACCACCACTTTTTTAAAAAACTTTTTTTATGGTACTTTAGATGAAGGTTTACAGAACAAATAGTTTCTCATTAAACAGTCAGTACACATATTGTTTTATGATATTGGCTAACAACCCCACGTCATGTCAATACTCTCCCTTCTTGACCTTGGAGGACCTTATTTTGGTGAAAATATACATAGCCAAAGTTACACTGTTTCAAAAATTTGTACATGTACAATTCAGTTACATCAATTACATTCTTCAAGTTGTGCTGCTATTCTCACTATCCTTTTCCAAATTATTCCATCACCATTATCTTCAACTCTCTGCCCCCTAGGCTTCCCATCAAATCTTTTGAGTTGCTGTTGTCAATTTGATCTCACATAGATAATTCTTCCTTTTTTTTTTTGTACCTTAGATGAAGGTTTACAGAACAAATAGTTTCTCATTAAACAGTTAGTACACGTATTGCCCTATGACACTGGTTAACAACCCCACAACATGTCAACACTGTCCCTTCTCAACCTTGGGTTCCCTATCACCAACTTTCCTGTCCCTTCCTGCCTTCTAATCATTGTCCCTGGACTGCTGTGCCTCATTAGTCCCGTTTTGTTTTATGGGGCTGTCCAATCCCTGGGTGAACAGTGAACCTCGGGAGCGATTTCACCACTGAGCTGAAACGGTGTCTGGGGCCATACTCTCGGGGTTTCTCCAGTCTCTGTCAGGCCAGTAAATCCAGTCTTTTTTTGTGAGTTAGAATTTTGTTCTACATCCTTCTCCAGCTCTATCCAGGACTCTCTGTTGGGGGAATCACCACTTTTGGGACTGTTTGGAAAAGTGCTAGAAAGAGTCCCTGATCAATGTAGACTGCCCTCCCAACACCTCAGGTCCCGCTACCACAACATGTGAAGATTCACTTTTAAACTCCTGAGGACAAGGTGAATAATATTCTGATCATTCAAAATGATTAGTTTCAGGATTTAGCTATTTAAGTAATTATCCAGAAAATAAATGTCTTTCATCTGTATAAACTCATGAACAATAGCAGCAATCGGCCAAATGCTCCATATCCTTACTAGTTTAATCTTCACAACACCTCTATGAGGAAGGTGCTATTATAATTCCCTTTGCACAGAGGAAGACATTTAGGGTATAGGATTAACCCATTGCTGATGACTCCATTCCAACTCATAGTGTCCCTATAGGACAGAGAAGAGCTGCCCCATAGGGTTTCCAAGGCTGTAATCTTTATGGAAGCGGATTGTCACATCTTACTCCTGCAGAGTGGCTGGTGGGTTCAAACTGCTGACCTTTCAGGTAGTATCCGGGCTCTTAACCATATGGAACCATATGGAATTAGAGAGGTTAAATAAATGCCTGAGTTCACATAGGTAGTGACTGTACATAAACTCAGCTTTCACCATAAGATATTCACTTCCTTGAGTTAAAATATTGCTCACTGTCTCTCCAGGATAGGTTTAAAAGGAGGAGAGAGAAGCAATGAGAATTTAGATTGATACAGTTGTATTGGCATGGACTGTAAACCCAGGACTCCACTCCACTGTGTTATCCTCCCTCTTGATGTTCCTACTTCATTTAAGGGCTCTATGGTCAACCAAGGAGCACTGGTGGTGCAGTGATGAAGACCTCTGCTGCTAACCAAAAGGTCAGCAGTTTGAATTCACCAGCTGCTCCTTGGAAACCCTATGGGGGCAGTTCTGCTCTGTCCTACAGGGTCGCTATGGGTTGGAATCAACTTGATGGCAATGGGTTTAGTTTTGGGTTTTGGTATGTTCACCCAGGCTCCAGACCTCAGTCTTCCCTGACTCATCCCCACCGTCTTGTTTCCTGTGTCCTATCTGTCATCATTTTCTGATGCTTTGCCTTTAGAGACTCTCTTAGATCCTTCCTTCCTTTCCATTCCTCTTCTCACCATTTTACTTTAAATCCTAGTTAACCTTTTCATGGACTATAGGATGTATATGCGGGTGTTACGTTTTCCACCCCTGGAGCTTCACTGGCGGGCATTTGAGCCACTTTAGTACTTTCTGGGGTCGTTGTGGATACCAGTGCAACTGCTTAAGAAACAAGAAAGTTGGTCTGTGCCACGCTTGAGTGTTGAGAGCCATTTGTATGAGGGGATGGTTCCCTGGAGGAGTGATTGTGTGAAACTTTTGTGTCTTTTGGCTTCTGTACAGCAAGGTAAGGCTTGCAGGTATGTTTACTATTTCTTTTGTGTTATTGGGACGATACAGTTACTGGCATTTGGAAATATTCAAGTAAATGAGTTATTTTGGGAGTGAAAACAGTTTGGAATGCACTTCCCGGGCTATGGGGCTGATGTGCTGATATGTGCCGATATGTGTGGTGTGCTTCATGGAACGTGGTACTTATGTGGCTCACTCTAAATAAACTGATAATAATTATGTGTAGCAAGTGCAATGTTTATTAGTATCTTGTGTGTATTTTTTTGAAAGTTGAGTAAGATATTTTATGGCTCAAATGTAACCAGGAAATGTGATGTGCCATGGGACTGATATAACCTGCGTGCGTGATGTGCTTCACGGAACATGGGACTGATGTGTCCCGTTTGTGTGATGTGCTTCATGGAACGTGGGGCTGATATGTCCCACTGGTAATTGGCACCCCATTTTTTTCAAATAATAATAAAAAAAAAAAAACTACCAACAAACAATGATTTGGCATCCATTCCATTAGTGAAAAAACGTAGCATCACCAAAAAATTCCCCCTTCCCAAATAATTTATCCATGAAAGGGTTAACTCCCATTGGGATAATCGTGAATAGCCTTCTATCTTCCTAGTCTCTCATATCACTGTAGGTTACATAGTCCGAAAGTATAACTCTGATTAAGTCATTGCCACGTCATCTACCAGATAAAATACATTCAGGTCTTAGATTTCCAGCTGACTTCCAAGTCATTCCTAATGCATACCTGTATTCCAGCTAAAGTAGGTTGCCATTCCCTGAACACAGTCTGCACATCTTGGTTCCTGCTTTTCTCTCTACTTGAACTGCCTTCCTCCAGGCCTAATGAAATCTCATTCTTTAAGACACAGTTCGTAGGTGATTGTCCCTCTGAAGTATCCCCAAACCCACATCCTGGCAGCTATTCCTCAGTCCTCTCAAGATCCAGAGTACTTTGTTTACATCTATCCTGTTGCAGTTATTATATTTGGTATTTATTTACATTACTGCATTATTTATATACCTGTCTTATCTCTCCCAAGATAGTAGGACCCACAGGAAAGCAAGGAATGCTACTTATTCACATTTATCTTTCCCAGAACACCAGTGCATTCCACATAGTAGATATACAGTAATTATTTACTGAATGTGTAAAAAGCCTAATCAGCTAAAGACCACCAGGAATAAAATCAGATTTATTGACTTGCAGTGAGGGAGGGAATTTTAAGGAACCCTGGAATTCCCATGGAGAGAAGGAGAAGGGAAGCAACTTTTGTGAGGCTGGATTCCCGCTGGCTGCTGAGGGATTCTGAGGAGGGTCTAAGGGATACAGGACCAGTTTGGGATTGGTTGCTGTTTCTGGGGCAGGATTGGAAGTGGAGAGTAACTAGGGATTGGATGTTGTTTTGGCTGAGTAAGGGGGGGGTTAGCAGCAATTGGGTATCTGCTGTAAGAAAATGCAAATTGCAAAGTGGGTTTGGGACTTTATTGGTAAGAATGAGGGGCTCTTTATGGCATTTTTCAACTGTTGCATGATCTTGGGAAAATCCGTGTTTCCTGGTAACTTTGCATTTGGCTTTATCTGTGTCTGTCCTGTCAGTCTGATTCATGGCAAGGCTGCTTTCCAGCTTCTCAGTCTGAGCTGATTTTTGTTCTTTCAATCCAGGACCGGTTTTGACTCTTACAAATGAAGGAGTGAATGACAAAAAATATACATGAAAGATACTTAATTGCTGGATTATTTCTTAAATAGATCCTGAAACTAATCATTTTGAACGGTCAGGATGATAGCATAGTTGGTAAAGTGCTCAGCTGCTAAGCAAAATTCAGCGATTCGAACCCACCAGCCACTCCGTGGGAGTAAGATGTGGCAGTCTGCTTCTGTAAAGATTACAGCCTTGGAAACCTGTGGGGCCAGTTCTACTTTGTCCTGTAGAGTCACTTTGAGTCAAAATCGACTCAGTGGCAGTGGGTTTGGTTTTTTAGTCATTTTTCTCAGTAGTTTAAAAGTGAATCTTCATGCACATACAAGTCTCAAGTGAATTATCTACATTTAATTTTACTTTTCCCTTCGGTGGCTTTCTTTTCCTTGTACCACCAGATAAGTCTGAGTTTTTATTCGACTCTCCCGTCTCTGGCTCATTGTTCATTCTTAATATAGATATAGAGCTGTAAACATGTGCTAAGAACATTTTCACAATTTCTTCACTTTCTTGTCCACCTCCCTATATTTCAAATGCCTTTGGCTTAATGGCTTAGAAGCCTGGTTCTGTATTTTGTGTATGTATAACTGTGTGTGTGATATAAATATATATACGTTGTTAGTTGCCATCATGTTGATTCCAACTCATGGCAACCCCATGTGTGCAGAGTAGAACTGCTCCATAGGTTTTTCAAGGCTGTGACCTTTTGGAAGCAAATTTCAGGGTCTGTCTTCAGAGGAGCCTCTGGGTGGGTTCAAACCACCAACTTTTTGGCTGGTAGTTAAGTGCTTAATCATTTGTGCCAACCAGGGCTCCTGGGCTCCTGTTTATGTATGTATGTGTGTATATATAAATATAAAATCACACACACACGCACACATACAAAAAAAGGGATGTTCGAGACTGTTTTAATTGACGTTTTCTTCCCCTGGAACAGAAGCAAGTACAATCAGTGCTAAAAATTGTTAAGCCACTTTCTTCTGAAACTACAATCTTTGCAATTAAGTTAAAACTCTTTATAGTGGGCTTTTCCATGATATCTTCAAACACTGGGTTCTCTGTTGTAGAATTTTTCATGGTACCAGATTCCATCCATTCCAGCAGATGCTTTTCCTCATTCCTTTTGAATGAACCCACTAATCAAATCCCTAAAAATTTATTATTTTTTCTTTAAGTGGATACCACAGCTGAAATCATATGTTATTTGGCTCAATTGAAACATTAATGTTTCTTCACCTGCATTTATCAACCTGTCGACAACTGGAATCTTTAGAAGCAACAATTTAAAAAAAAAGAAAAAAATGACCTCATTGTTTTAGAATTCACAAGGAGAGGTGTTCCATTAGCAAACTGCTCAATTTCTGATTCAATAGAACAAGGCAATTTGTCCTAAAGTAGAAACTTCCTTCCCTTCCTAATTTTGCTGAATGCTACCTGCGAAGCCCTGGTCCCACAAAAGAAAGAGAGCATGTCAATATTTTTTATGTGTGCTATATATCAGAATGTGATTATAATCATTATATCCCTATTTGCATTTCTCTGGCTCTCTGTTTTCTTTTTAATTGGGTTATAAAACAATTAGTTAACACCATAGCTTTTTAGAACTCCCCAAGTGGGCCAGGAGCTGTTTGTTCTCACTGGGCCAGTGCAGGAGGGAGCCCTCGGGAGTCTCATTTTATTTACAGCAGGGTGAAGGTCAGATCGAAACAGTTTTTGTTCTTGTGCTGTTGCTTTCTGTTGTGACTTCTTGCATTGTTTGGCTTCTCTGCTCCCCCTTGTGCTTTGAAGAGCCGCACACCAGGTGTTCCTGTTCTGAATTACACATGAAAGAACCACATCCCTGGACTAATTAACTAGTAAACTGTACCCACCTCCCCTGAGTTTAATTGATGCTGCTCTTAAAAGGGGAAGGCAGTTCCTCACCCACCTGATTTCACACTACTGTCATCTCTTCTTTATCGTTCTTAAATGTAGAGGATGTTCCAGATTATACTGACACCTGGGTAAGGTACCAGGGCCAGTAGCACAGTTCATAAAATGATTACCTGGATGAAAGGGAACTACTCTGGACTTTTCCTTTCTCATTTTTTAAAGCTGTTCCTATGACTCTTTCTCCAGGGAGTGACACATACTGAGTGATCTGCTTGCTCACAGTAGCAAGACCCAGAATCTCATCAGTAACTTTCTGCATTTCTGCAGTTGATTTTCCTTCTTATTAAAGCCAAGCAGAAAGTCATTATGCCAACCAGTGTTTTATGTTTTATTTTTATTGCAGTGTTGGAAATGTTAGAAAAATATTAAAACTTGTTGAATTAGGTAATATACCATCTTGTCCTCAAGGATCACAAAGCTGGATTGATTTTATTTTTATCTCTTTGGATGGTGGTCTCCTGATGTGGTGGGCTTATGATAATGTGAGCAGTCTTTTCAAGGCATTGACAGGTGTTCCAGTGAAATGCAACAACTTGATGAAAGTGTCAACTTTTGAAATTGTCTTTTTTTTCTTTTCCCTGTTCTCTCTGTGTCTGTTATCCTAGTTTAAAGAATGTCAGGCATTAAAATTTAGTTTCTAAATTCTGTAACTTTTTCCATCATCATTTGGCTGTGATTATGTTAGGTTTCATTGGTTGGTTGTTTTTCTTGTTCGATTTTAAAACTATAATTCAAATATTTAGAATCAATTTTTGTGTTTGAGGGCATTTTAAAATGCTATCTTGAAGAGTAACTTCTGTAAAAACTTGTCTTCCTAGAACTACTTCTTAAAATTCCAGCCCAAGTATATGAATGTTTCTGACGCAGTTTCCTCCTTCTGAGTAACATAGAATATTCTTTGTCTTCTCTTGTTTGTCCCGCTTCACATGGTCATCAGAACAAGACCCGAGAAGAAAAAATGCAAGAAAGAAAAATCATTCCTATAATTGTTTTTCTAAAGTATTAGTGAGAAATCTTTGTTTCTGTTTCCGTAAAAAGCATTGTACCTTAAAAAAATATGTATGGGTCATCCTGCTGGATAACTTTGCCTCCGTGGCTGAAGGATATACTTACTGGATTTCACACTTGGTACACATGAGAAGATTGAGAAGTGTAAAATGTTTTATTCTGAACTTTTAAATTTGTTTAGCTGAGAGCATCTTCAGAGAGGGGGTTGTCTGAATCTCTATCATTTCTGTATCCTGGCCCTTAACAGAATACTTGGTACATGGATCATGATTGGTATGTGTTCATTGAATTCAACTAAATTCATCTTTCTGTTTTACTTCTTATTGAGCAATGGGTGTTGAAGAGAGCCATGAATGGGAACTTGACAAGATGATAGAGGAGTATGTCTGCCTTGAGCGTTGTGCTCTTTTTAAGAATTATCTATGTGAGTTCAAATTGACAATGACAACTCGAAAGGTTGGATGGGAAGCTTAGGGGGCAGTGAGTTTAAGATACTTGTGGAATAATTTGGAAAAGGTTAGCAAGAATGATAGCACGACTTGAAGAATGTAATCAGTGTCACTAAATTGTACATGTAGACATTGTTGAAATAGTGTATCTTTGACTGTATGTTTTCACCAAAGTAAAAATACTTTAAAAAAATTATTAACAAAATGATAAGGATGTGGTCATGCTCTCTGAGCTAAGGACATGAGTGAATCACAATTAACCTCTGACTTGAGAGAAAACAGAATAAAGAGAAAATGCTGAAAAACCTAGTTCAGTGTAGACAAAGTGTGGAGGTAGTGGATTTCTATCCAATGATCCTGTGAAGCCTGAAAATACTTGCTTTAAACAGAGACACAGTTTTAATAACACAGATGTGTACCACTCTCTCCCTCCCTCCCTTTTTCTCACATATCCTACACATGGCAATCACATGAATTTATACTGTAAGCCATTACTCACATAGTTCATAATTCTTAAACTATAAATAATAGCAGCTGCAGAGCTAAAACCATCCACCTGATATTCCCTTCTCTTATGCATTTTCATCTTCTGCATATTCTTAGAGTGAGATTATAAATATATGTTGTTAGTGCTACATATTTAAAATGTTAGTTTAGTAATGTTTTCTAATATAGAGTAGATTATTCTTCGTGTAATGAAATCAAGTGGTATAAATAAATAATCCAATGAACAATAATGTGTCAAAGAATGTCACACAAATAAAACCCCCACAATACATTATTATAAGTGGTATAATTAAGACATTTACAAAATACTATAGATGTACCCGGAGTTCCTGGGTGGTGGAAATGGTTAACGTGATCACTGCTAACCAAAAGGTTTGAGTCCACCCAGGGGCACCTTGGAAGAAAGGCATAGCGACCTATTTCCAGAAAATAAAAAAATCAGCCATTGAAAACCCTAGGGAGCACAGTTCTACTCTGATGCACATGGGGTCACCATGAGTCAGACATGACTTGATGTCTTTTTTTTTTTTTTTTGGTAATAGCTGTACCCTGCAGGATTGCTGACTCTGAGGTGGTTGATAAAAGTTTTAGATGAGCTGTCACTGGAGCTCAATCTTGAATGATGAGATTTCTAGTTTGGGTAATTCGATGAATGATAGTACTTTTACTGGGAATCAGAAGGAGGTATAGGTGTGAGGAATGGAGAATAAAGAGTCTTTGTGGATATGTTAAATGTTAGTGGCTTTGTTCTATTTCTACCATGTTCTGCTTCTTATAGCCCAGCATCTCAGATTATTGCCTCAGCATACAGACTGAATAAATTTGGTGAAAGGATACAACCCTGATGCACACTTTTTCTGATTTTATACCGCACAATATCCCCTTGTTCTGTTAGAACAACTGCCTCTTGGTCTATGTACAGGTTCCACATGAGCACAAATAAATGTTTTGGAATTTGCATTCTTTACAATGTTATCCATAATTTGTTATGATCCACACAGTTGAATGCCTTTGCATAGTCAATAAAACACGGGTAAACGGTTTGCTGTTATTTCTAGCAGACCATCCTCAAGTAGACATCATTAATTGAAGTAAATGAAATATCAATGCATGAATAAGTTAAAAATTCAAAAATTCAAAGTCCAGCACAGATTAGAGCAAGTTGAGACTCCTACGAGCTCCTTATAGAACATGATTTTTATGCAATCTGCTCTCTCTGTCATTGGCCTAAACAGATTAGGCTTAACCTTTCATGTTGTTTCTTACTTGAGACTTTCAGAAACATAGTAGCCACATCTACCATTCATTCTAGACTGTCAGTGTTTGTACTTTCCTATCACTGTTTTCAAATGAACTATGCCAAATCCGCCTTCCCTGCTCCTTGGTAATATTTCTAGCAGATCCTGTAACACTCTCTCTGACTCCTCTCCTTTTGTTTTCTCACCTCTCCCAGAGGCAATCTCTGAACAGTTTCCAGAGATATACTATATATGCTTTCTTAAACATATGCACACGTACGTTTGTTTGAATTTTTACCATGGACTTGTTAGACCTACATAAAAATAAATACATATAATCCTACTCTAAGACAAAATAAAACAAATTAACAAAATTTTTTTTCTTAATTTTTTTATTGTACTTTAGATGAAGGTTTACAGAACAAATAGTTTCTCATTAAACAGTCAGTACACATATTGTTTTATGACATTGGTTAAGAACCCCATGACATATCAACACTCTCCCTTCTCGACCTTGAGGACCTTTTTTTTTGGTGACAATATACATAGCCAAAGTTACACCATGTCAAAAGTTTCTACATGTAAAATTCAGTGACATCGATTACATTCTTCCGGCTGAGCTGCTATTCTCACTATCCTTTTCCAAATTATTCCATCACCATTATCTTCCACTCACTGTCCCCTAGGCTTCCCATCAAACCTTTTGGGTTGCTGTTGTCAATTTAATCTCACATAGATAATTCTTTTTTTTTTTTTTTGTACCTTAGATGAAGAATTGCAGAACAAATAGTTTCTCATTAAACAGTTAGTACACATATTGCCCTATGACAATGGTTAACAACCCCATGACATGTCAACATTGTCCCTTCTCAACCTTGGGTTCCCTATCACCAGCTTTCCTGTCCCCTCCTGCCTTCTAGTCCTTGTCCCTGGACTGCTGTGCCTCATTAGTCCTGTTTTGTTTTATGAGGCTGTCTAATCCCTGGCTAAATGGTGATCTTCAGGAGTGAACAAAATTTTAATGTTGGCTTTCCAACCTTTATAGCCTTCAGTCTTAATCTGTAAGACTTTCCTCCCAGTATTATTGGATTCTCTTTATTAAATTTATCTCTCTTTTTTATATAAGTGAGGACTCTTTCAGTTGCATTGAAATAAATTCAACTCAGACTAGCTTAAGCTAGTTGCAGAACCTCTCCCTTACTCTACCACTTTCCTGTTACTTTCTAGTTGATTCTGCTCCAATTCATTATCTTGGGCTCATGCTGAACTCACGCTTCCTCCATGCTGATAGCCCTGGTTCTGCCTTGAGAAGGAACAGCCACCCTCCATGTGCAATTCGACAAAATCCAGGGAAGGCCTGATTTGGACACATGTTCATCCTTATACAAATTTTTGTGGACAGTAAAATTGGGTACAGAGCCACATGAGCCATGTGCACAACCAAACCACAAGTGTGGGAGAGGAATACCCCTAAAGAAAAAGTTTTTTTTTTTTTTAAATCAGATAAGGAATGGGATAGCATACTGAGCTCATGAAATTGTTTCTAACACAGTCCACAACCATCTATTAACAAAAATTAGTGATGGGTAAGTTAGTCATCCCAGAAGCAGTATTCCTAATGTGTTGTTGTTGTTGTTCTGTGGCACTGAATTGATTCTGACTCATACTGACCCTATAGGAGAAAGTATAACTGCCCCATACGGTTTCCCAGGCTGTGATCTTTACAGGAGCAGATCGACAAATCTTTTCCCCCACAGAGCTGCTGCTGAGTTCGAACTGCTGACCTTTCTGTTAACAGCTGAGTGCTTAACCATTGTGCCACCAGGGCTCTGTTTATTCCTAATATACTGATCTTGTTTTTAACGGACATAGAATAAAGCACTTAACACATTGCTAAGACTATAGAGGGCTTACTCAACTGAAAATATGTTTAACATTCTTTCAAAAGAATCTTCATTATGGATGTATTTTTAGTATTTTCTCTAATTTATTCTCTGCTTTAAATTAGTATCATCCATCCAACTGATTATACCCATTATAATCACAATGTGAAGTTAAGTCTTGAGTGAATGTTTGTATGGAGTAATAGTAGTCAGATGTTCTTCTAAATATGCATATTGTATTTACATCATCAGAAAATCCCAATGATTGTATTTGAAAATTGTATCTTGAATTTCTCCTCTTCTAGTCTTTCTCCATTGCCAACATCCTAGTCCACCATCATATTTCTTCTCTGCTTAAGCAAACAGTCCCCGAACTGGTCCCTTTTCTTACATTTTTGCTCTCTCATCCCACCACACCCTCAAAATCTTTTTCCCCTATGGCAGCCCAAGTGATTGCTTTAAAATACAAATCAGACCATGTTGTTATGATATCTTGTTATTCTCCTCCAAAAGCTTCTCATTGTACCTGGTAGGAAATCCAAATTCTTTGACGTGACCTGTAAGGTCCTGAAGGATATGGCTCTGATTATCTCTTTAACTTCAGCATGAGCTACTATCCTTTCAGTTGTTGTTCATTGCCATCAAGTCAGTTCAGACTCATGGCAACCACATATGTGCAGAGTTGAACTGTTCCATAGGGTTTTCAAGGCTGTGACCATTCTGAAGCAGATCACCAGGCCTGTCTCTTAAGGTGCTGCTGAGTGGGTTCAAATCACCAATGTTTTGGCTAAAAGTTGAACGTTTAACTCTTTGTGCCATCCAGCGACTTTTGAAGTTGCAGTCACACCATTCCTCATTTTGCGAACAAAAACTAAAAAACCCACTGCCATTGAGTCGATTCCATTTCATAGCAACCCTATAGGACAGAGTAGAACTGCCCCATAGAGTTTCCAAGGAGCACCTGTTGGATTCAACCTGCTGACCTTTTGGTTAGCAGCCATAGCTCTTAACCCCTACACCACCAAGATTTCCACTATGCCACTAGGTTTTCCAAAGCTGTTCCCAAATCAAGACCTTTTCATATGCTGTACCCACTGTGGAGAACTGCTCACCTCTTCACGCACCATGCCTGGCTTCTTACTATCTTTCAGGGCTCCTCAGTTTTTGAAATTTACAATTTTAATTACTTTTGTTCTATTATGAAATAGTAATAGTAATCTAGACTCCACTGTGCTTCCATATCTTGTCTTATGGAATAGTACACTTACTCTATGTTACATTTAAAGTTTTCTTCCTTTTATCTACCAATCACTGTCTACCACTTTGAAAATTGGTCTAGGATTCATTTTGTTAGAAGAGTCTACAAATTAACTTCTTCTCTGCTGATCACTCCTTTATATTTTTATCCATCTGTCCCTGGATAATAGATAACCATTATTTTGTTTGTTAATTTATTAAAGAAATATCAGTTGGATACAAAACAGAATTTCTTATTTCACAAAGTTTATAGCTTATTGAAGAATGAAGACATTAAACAAGACAATAAGCATTATCACCAAAGAGTTGACACAGGATACTGTGACTGCTTATAATGGGGCAGGGGAAGTTAAGGGAGCTTCAAGGAAGCCATCTCTTCTCTACCTTTTAAGATGAGACCTGAAGCAGGGAATAATTAAGGGCACAGTGCGAAGAAAGGAAAGCGTTCTAGATAGTTTGTATGAAGATGGGTGTTGAGATGAACCAACCCATCATGTTCAGTGACCCAGAGAGTGCAATATACTGGAGTCCAGAGAGCAAGGGGAAAGAGAGGTGCTGAATGATAAGGCAGAGAGCTTGATTATGAAGTAGATTCTGAAGGATATCATTGCTAATGTCAGATGGATCCTGGCTGAAAGCAGAGAATACCAGAAGGGTGTTTACCTGTGTTTTATTGACTATGCTAAGGCATTTGACTGTGTGGATCATAACAAATTATGGATAACATTGGGAAGACTGAGAATTCTAGAACACTTAATTGTGCTCACGAGGAATCTGTACATGGATCAAGAGGCAGTCTTTCTAACATAATTCGAAAGACGGATGGCATTGGGCTTCAAAAACCTCTTTAAAGTGTTGAAAAGCAAAGACGTCACCTTTAGGACTAAGGTGCGCCTGACCCAAGCCATGGTGTTTTCAATCGCCTCATATGCTTGCAAAAGCTGGACAATGAATAAGGAAGATGTAAGAAGAGTTGACACTTTTGAATTGTGGTGTTGGCGAAGAATACTGTATATACCACGGACTGCCAGACGAACGAGCAAATCTGTCGTGGAAGAAGTACAACCAGAATGCTCCTTAGAAGCAAGGATGGAGAGACTAGGTCTCACATACTTTGGACATGTTATCAGGAGAGATCAGTCCCTGGAGAAGGACATCATGCTTGGTAAAGTAGAGGGTCAGTGAAAAAGAGGAAGACCCTCAACGAGATGGATGGACACAGTGGCTGCAACAGTGGGCTTAAGCATAGCAAGGCTTGTGAGGGTGGCAAGGGACTGGGCAGTGTTTCATTCTGTTGTGCATAGGGTCGCTGTGAGTCAGAAACAACTTGACGGCACGTAATAACAACAACAAATGAAGGATCTTGTTCATAGGTGTAAGATTTCAGCAGAGGAAGCCAAGGAACTTACTTTAGGGAATGACAGGGTTAGATCTGCATTACAAAATGATGTTTCTGTAGCCTATTTCATCAGTCCACACAAAAGTTGCCATTGGATTTCAGCCAGGATGGTGGTGTGGCGATGCAGAGAAGTGTCAGATTAAAAACCTGATTAATCATATAGGTTTTACAGGACAGTGTTTTTAGGTGGGGGTAGAGTAGGGTGAGGAGAAGAGTTAGGATGTCTTGGTTTTTGGCTTGAGTGGCAGGATGCCTTATGGTACCCTTACTGACTTAGAATTGCTGGAAGGAGTGCCTAGATGAATCACTGCAGTTTCCAGTATGCTGATTTTGTATTTTCTGAAGGGCATCTAGTGGAGATGTTGAGTAGACATTTGGACCTTTTTTTTTTTTTTTTCCTTTCCTTTTTTGAATAAATGGGTTTTGAAACATAAAGGTTGAGTAAAGAGATACAGATTTGGAAGGCATTGTCATGTAGGTGGGAATTAAAAACATAGGAGAGGATGTGATTATTTAGCAAATCAAAAGAAGGCTAGAACATGGACCTGAAGAACTCCAACATTCAAGATATGGGCTGAGGAGGAAAAGAGGTTTACAGTGGAGCCTGAGAGACAGGAAAGAACCTGTAAAGTAGAGTATCATGAAAGCTTAGAGAAAAGGGTGGTTAAAGAAAGAAAAAGTGGCCATGGTGGTTGAAATACCACGGAGAGGTCAAGCAAGATGTACATCTAAGAGTAAGCCTTGGAGTCAGTGTTGTCTTGATTAATAGAGGCTTAGCACCAGCAGCGCTGAAAGAATGATGGGGCAAAACCAGAATGGCGTGGGTGGAGAAGCAAGTGAGAGGTGGGGGAATAACAAACAGAGAATGCTCTGGACCTGTCTCACTTTGGAGTTAAAATGGAATCTAGGGAGAGTTTATTATTTTTTTCTATTTGATTTTATGTTTTTAAGATAAACGCTCTTTAGTTTGTTTAAATGCTGCAGGAAGGAAGGGGAGAAGTTGAAGCTTATGTATTGGAAATGTATGGTATTTTAACTGTAACACATCTGTTAGACCAACGTAGAGACAGTTTTTAAATTTTTTCTTTTTTTTAATTGCCACTCAGAGACCATGGTCAAAGAGAGGTAGGAAAACAGGTGGGGGTGGGGTGGGTGGGGGGGCAAAGAGGTACCCTGTAATGATTGGGAAGCATGACATTAGATCATGATACAGATATGATAGGTACCCAGTAACTATTTGCTGAATGACTGAATAAATCTTTTGTGCCTCATACTGTTCCTGAGGAAAAGGGAGAAAAGAGAAATAAAAAGAGATTTGAAAGTGGGAATGGTTGAGATTACAAGGAAAAATGGTGGTGAGGAGATGAAGGAAGTGAGGAATGAGCCTACATTCCTGATGGGGTTTGTGTATACGCCTTCGAAGTCCTTGAAGCCTCCTTGTACTTGGAGATTCCTCATTATGGGAAATGCTGGCCTATATAATAAATCCATAAAAAGAAATTTTACAATGGAGAATTGTGTTTGCATTAAAAATAAGGGTTTTTTAAAATTTATTTTCAACTCAGAATTGTCAATTTAATTTTAATGTAATGCATTGTTCTCCTTCTAGAAAAATTAGCTATATTTATAATCATCAGAAATGTTACTCATCTTACTTTCACAGAGATTCCCTTTGTACTTAGATTTTGAGGAAGCCTATGATATCACTAAATTATTCAGAATGGAATCTGGAGGAAAACAAAACCCTGCTTTACACATACAAGTGTGTCTGAATATGTGTCACAAGTACTACCATCATGTATTTATGGTTATTCTTCATTTCTTATATGCTGAATGACTAAATTATAGTAAAAGCTGAATAACCCCTTTTACATTTAGAGAGGGTAGTGGCTATATTTGAGAAATAGTTTATTCCAATTAGTCCATTAGTTTCCAACGGAGACCAGTGGTGAATACAGCGCACTGGAGCCTGATTCTTCTTTTCTAAGTAAAAGATTCTTGACCAAAGTTATATCACGCTGCAGTCCTGGGGATCCATCTAAGGCATTTTTCTTTTGGTCTTATACTGTCAATGATTTCTACACAAAACATATATATATATATAGAAGGTAATTTTAATGTAAGTTATTTTCATTAACACCTGTGCTTTCAGATTGTTCTTTTTGCTGAAGGAATTACTGAAGTGTCCCAAGAGTTTGACTTTCACCCTCTTCTATGAACTAATCAGTGAATGGTTTTGTCAGGAAAAGCCACACTCCAAATGTCCTACGGCTGTTGTTAGAACAGTCCTGCCATATGCATCGTGTGATTCTGGTTTGGAAGTAATTTATGCACGGGAGGTACACAGCAAATTTTTTTCTGCCTTACTTTAAAATCTACATTAGCCAATAGGAAAGATTTGCTACTGAGCAGACACATTAAGAAAGATTAGTATGTGGGAGGAAAACTATAGGTACAGAGTAGATCAGGATAGCAGGGGTATCAGGGAAGGACAGAGATACTTTTTTTTTTTAATTAGAAAAAGAAAAATACCATACAATAATTTCCCATGAGTCTATTACTATTCTAGATTTCTTTACAAAATGAAGATCTACACCCCAAGTATTTTACCAGCCATTTGATTGCATTTTTTTTTTTTAAATTAACAAACTTCTTTACCAACCTTTTATCACAGGAAGGATGGCATTATTCTTTCAGGGAAGGGTAAGACTCTTGAATTTAGCATGCAATTCCTGGAAGGACTGGTGCCAGTGAGCAAGTATAGTGTCACATTACTCAGCTGGGGGTACTGGCTGCTCATCTCTGGTCCTCAGTGGGCTGAGGGTGGTATTTGAGATAAACCATTTATATATCCTACACCTTGGTGATGATATACAGTTTGTTTTGGTACACTCAGTTGTAACCGTTTCTCTCTTTTTGGAATATGCCTGATGGGTATTTATGCCAACAGGATTTACAGTCAACTCCTGATTGAATCTGAAAGTTGGAAGAAGGAATAAGAAGAAGGGTGTATATCTTATTGCAGTTTATATTGATTTTGAGGTATGCTCTATGGCTTACTGCAGCAGACACAACTTTCTTACAATGTTCTTAGTTAAATTACCTAATTCATTTGAATTTTAATCACATGATGGATGAATGTTGAAAAAATGGCCTGCAGGTGAGCCTTAATGAAGGGAAAGGGTTTGGGGAGGACAAAGGGGAAGTTGTTTTTCTATGAAAATTTGAATGTAAAAAACTTCTTGTTGTTAGGTACCCCTGATTCAATTTTTGACTCGTAACAACCCCATGTCACAGAGTAGAACTGCCCTATATGGTTTTCTTGGCTGTAATCTTTATGGGAGTAGATTGCCAGTTCTTTCTCCCAGATAGCTGCTGGGTGGGTTTGAACCTGCAGACCATTTGGTTAGCAGCTGGACGCTTAGCCCTTGTACCACCAAACCAAAAACACCAAACCCGTTGCTGTTGAGTTGATTCCGACTCCTAGCAACCCTATAAGGCTGAGTAGAACTGCCTGGTAGAGTTTCCAAGGAGCACCTGCTGGATTTGAACTGCTGACCTTCTGGTTAGCAGGTGTAGTGCTTAACTACAACACCACCAGAGTTTCCCTTTTACCACTAGGGCTCCTTAAATTACTTATAGAAGGACCTTTCATGTTGCTAGTTAGCATGTGTGTTAAGGGAATTAAAACTATTTTTACGTAACATTCTTTGATGGTTACAGGGGTGGGGAGGGAGGGTGAGGGTTATTCACTAACTAGATAGTAGATAAAAATCATCTTAGGTGAAGGGAGGGACAGCACACACTACAGGGGAAGCCAGCACAACTGGACTAAACCAAAGCTAAGAAGTTTCCTGAATACAATCAAATACTTTGAGAGACAGAGTAGCAGGGATGCAGGGTCTGGGGACCATGCTTTCAGGGGACATCTATGTCAATTGACGTAACAAAGCTTATTAAGAAAATGTTCTGCATCCTACTTTGGTGAGTGGCGTCTGGGGTCTTAAAAGCTTGCAAGCGGCCAACTAAGATGCATCAATTGGTCCCAACCACTTGGAGTAAAGGAGAATGAAGAACACCAAAGACACAAGGAGAAAGTATTGGCCCTAGAGACAGAATGGGCCACATAAACCAGAGACTTCATCAGCCTGAGACCAGAAGAACTAGATGGTGCCCCGCTACCACCAATGAACGTCCTGACAGGGAACAGAACAGAGGGTCCCTGATGGAGCAGTAGAATGATGGGATGTAGAACTCAAATACTAGTAAGAAGACAAGACTTAATGGTCTAAGACTGGAGGTGCCCCAGAAAGCATGGCCCCTGGTCTCTCCATCACCCCAGAACTAAAACAATTTCCGAGGCCAACTCTTCAGACAGGGATTGGACTGGACTTTGGGACATAAAGTGATACTCGTGAAGAATGTGCCTCTTAGACAAGTAGATATAAGAGACCAAAGGGGCGGCTTCTGTTCAGAGGTTAGAGGGGAAGGCAGAGAGAGTTAGGAGCTTGTTGAATGTTCATGGGGAATCAGGGGCAGAGGGGAGGAGTGTGCTGTCGCAGAATGGAGTGAGCGGTTGGGGTCTCATAACAATGTACGTTTAAAAAAAAAGTCTGTATGGGAGACTAACTTGAAATGTAAACTTCATTTAATTACATTAATTAAAAAAACTATTTTTATATAAATGTAAGGAAAACATATTTTACCTATATCTGAATTATAATGACACATTTTGGAGTATTATCTGCTATTTTAATTAGTTACCACTTACTTTTCTTTCTGCTAGTGCTAGTGGTTAGAGTGTTTTCTATGCAAGTACTTCTTTTCAGCAGAGAAAAAGAAGCATCTATCCAGATGCTAGTGGAGAGAAAAAAATGGGCACTAAGGAAGTTGCTCTGAAAATGCATCTACCAGGAAGAATAGTTCTGTGTACACCTGGGTGAGGCCAATGAGGTGCATAGTCAGAGAAGGACCTGGCCCTGACGGCTCTGCTCTCTTCCAGTAATGATTTTAACTAAAACTTGCCGGTCAGATCTGTCTTGGCTTTTGTTGGTGAGCTTTATGCTTAACCTCCCACCTTGGTTGACATTGAACTTGCCTCTAATGACTTCACAGCAGCCCAACAGCCATTTCTCAGTTCCTTAAGTAAACATCACATTACTTCAAGTTAACATCACATTGTGCCCTTCAAACACTGTTTCTATAGAGCTATGCTATGCTGGCCTCTAATTCACTTATAGAAACTGCTTTTAAAAAACTTTGCTTGTCAGATTTTTTTTTTCAGCTAAGTAACAAAACAAAACAGCAACAGAAAAAAGATCTAATAGTTTACTTCCCTGAGCTACTCC
Organism: Dugong dugon; assembly: GCA_030035585.1. Lineage (NCBI taxonomy): Eukaryota > Metazoa > Chordata > Mammalia > Sirenia > Dugongidae > Dugong > Dugong dugon. Next base: position 171,495,484 of record CM057465.1, read on the forward strand.
AGGAGCTATTATGTCTTATAATGTAAAATAAATATCAAGTAAGGTTATATCCATTTTATTAAATAACTTAAGCTATATTTGTCCTACTCTGGAATACATATATAGGGTATAGATTACCTTCAAATATTCTCATCTTGTAGTTCCCTTTTGTCTTGTTGACAAAATATCAAAAGGACATGTTATGTTCTATGAAGGGGCTACTATGCTTGGGGTGATAGTATGCTCTAATCTGTGATGGCAGTTTGTCTTGGATCATAAACTTCTCCTTCTTTTTGAACCAGACTTTGATCTTATATGGATATTTCTCATGTCACTGTTGAGAAAGATAGAATTTTGTAACTCTTAAAAGCTAAGGAGGGACTTCCACCTGAGAGGAGACACCCAGATCCATAGCTCCAGTGTCCCACCTGGTCTGTAGGTCAGGTCCTTTTCTATGCTATATTTATGGATCTGTAGTCATTATCATTTGTCATTGTAAAAATTTATATAATCTAGAGCCACTTTTTCAAATTCTTTAAGTCCTTGATAAACACACACACACAAAAAAAACAAAAAACAAATCCGTTGCCGTTGAGTTGATTCTGACTCATAGTGACCCTATGGGACAGAGTAGAACTGCCCTAGAGAGTTTCCAAGAAGCAGTTGGTGGAGTCAAACTGCAACCTCATGATTAGCAGCCAAACGCTTAACCAGTGCGCCACCAGGGCTCCAAGTCCTTGATCATTTGCTATAAAATGTTGATGCTAGAAAACGAAGTATCTTCTTTGCAAACCCTTAAACACCAGGGTTAGGAAGGCAACACAATGAGTGAATTGGGCCTAGTAGAAAAATTCAGCCATTCAAATATTTTACTAGATGGTGGTCAGTTCTGATCTGGCCCCAGGCCTCAATATTAGGGATAACAGGGGAGGGGGGACCATGGGAAACTGGAGAACACCTGCCTCAGTGAAAGGACGCTGATGATTTTTCTCATGTTTTGGGTTCATTGTTACTCATATTTTTTCCAGAAAAGTCAGAAGTCTAGAGGTTTATTTAAATGTTCCTATTTTTAAATGTTTATCTAGAGAAAAAGACTCTGAAGCCTAGACAAAACATAACTGTGAGTCAAATCTGATCCTTGGATCATCCATTTGAGCCTTTGCCATAAGGAAAAGTCACAGGTGTATTGTATTTCTGTTGCTCTCAATTAAATATACTATCTATTTATTTAGTCAAAAGATCACTAATAGTTTGGTAGGCATTATGATATTACTAGGATAAGGTGAATCGAACCCTCTAGTTTTGAATGCTCTATCATAGTTTCTGCTGATAAACCTTATCCTTTTCCAGATGAAATCATGTTTTTTGTTTGTTTGGTTGTTTAAGTGATGGAACTTTGGGTAGTTTTAAAAGAATAATTGCAAAATGTATTTTGGATAATAAAAACGGTTCTACTTTTTGAATATCACTTGTGGTATTTAGAAAGATGACTGATGTAAATTGATTAGAAATTAGAAAGTGCTCAGTAAATATTTACTGAATTAAAGGTAATTGGCCTTTTAAGCAGAAAATACCTAGTTTTGATGAAGAGATGGGGGAAGCTGTTGGTGAGAATATAAATTGACATAAACACTTAGGAAACCATCTAGTGGTATAGATAGTAGACTAAAGTTCAGCATATATGAATTAATACCTGTGAGTCCAATTCCACTGCTACGTATATATCCAAAAGAATCACATACATATGTTCATCAAAAGATATGTACTTCCATGTTCACAGTATGATTATTTATAATAGCCAGAAACAATTAAATACCCAAATGCCCAACAAATATAGAATGCATAAATAAATTGTAGTATAATCTTAAAATAGAAAACTACACAGCAACGACAATGTATGATCTACAACTGCATGCTACTATGTATGGATTTCACAAGAATAATGCTGAGTGCATGAAGTGAAACACAAAATATGTGTACTATATAAATGAAGTACAATAATAGGCAAAATACAGTTTATAAAGTCAGGATAGTCGTTACCATGGGAGATTAGTAACTGGAAGTGAATACAAGGGGAGGCTCTTTTGGGATGCTAGTTTTTTATCTGGTACAGAGTTTCACAGGTATGTTCAATTGGTACAGAAATTAAACTGTACCCTTATGACATTCACTTTTTTCTATGTGTATTATTCCTTGATAATACATTACAAATAAAAAAAGTAATAGGTCTTTTAAATTCAATGGAATGATTGCTCATGACTGAAGAAAATATGTTTATTTTAAATAGACAAGAAGGCAGAGGGGGTTAGGAGCTGGTTGAATGGACCTGGGAAATCAGGGGTGGAAAGGAGGAGTGTGCTGTCATGGTATAGGGAGAGCAATTAGGGTCACATAACAATGTATGTATAAATTTTTGTCTGAGAGACTAACTTGAAATGTAAACTTTCACTTAAACTACAACAATAAAAAATATATATGTATTTATTTATTTTAAATAGTCTCCAATATCTCATTACCTATTTTGATGGAAAATTAGGAGAAACTGAATGGAGTAGATTATTAAATAGAAGTACTCTATAAATTATGATTTTGCAAAATTTCATTTAAGGTGTGATTCTTGCCAAGTTCAAAGATATATTTAAGAATCTGCATTCATTATACCAATTTGAAAAGTAAAACGTAACCTCCAATGTAACTGTGCTATTCATGTGTACAGCATGACCAATATAATGCCTTTTATTTTTGAATGATTTTTCATAGTGTAGAATGTGAATAGTCTTAATGGTGCAAAAAGAGTTTTTATTAAATGGGAAACCTCATTTTAGCTGTTGTTCACTATGAAGATTAAGGAATTTTACATTCTTTATACAGAACATTAATTATCCAGAGGAAGTTTACCCAATTGTAGTTGTTCTCTAATAGTTCCTGAAAGAATATTCCCTTTAAGCAACCAAATGCTTTTTTAGTGTCTAATGCTAATAACAAAAAAGGAACTTGCATTTGAATCATAGATTATAGTAGAGTCAGAATTTTTGAATTGGATGTGACTAAATATTATGTAACAATCCCTTATTTTTTGCATAATAAAGAAAAAGACCTAGAAAGGTTAAGGGATGAGGCCAAAATCTCCAATATTTCCCAATGCCTGTCTTTTCAGGCTTACACAGAGAACATTCACACGCAAAATCTCACTTATTACTAGTGTTAATGGGAACACATTTGTGTAATTTACGTTGTTCTCATATTATCTGCCAAATGTCTTTTTATGAGAACCCTATGTTGATATTGGTGTCTTCTTCTGTTATGCTCTTGACACTGTTGATACTTTGGTTAAGGAATAACATAGGTCAATTAGTCAGATTCTCTAGAGTTGCTATGAGTTGCATTTGACTCCATGACAACGGGTTTGGTTTTAGTTGACGCTTTTTCACATTTGACCAAGACTGTGATGTCTGCTTTCATCTGAAAATGAATTTTCATATCTATAACTGAATAATTACAATTACTGATGAATAGAGATTTCTTAGGTTTTTTTTTTTTTTTTTTTGAAGTCTACAATCACATCAAGTGATCTCATCTTATTGCTCTGATGTTCTCAAGATGTTTAATGACCTTTAGTAGTTTCTCCTTTGTGACTGGGGCATTGAGAAACTGTCTGTATCAAAGATTTCAAGGTAGGGAAGGAACTACCTAGGAACTTTGCATTTTAGATACTTGAATCAGGCTTTAGAAATACAGAACCCAACATTTTATATTTTATAAACTACATTACATTAAAACCAGTTGTTGTCAAGTTGACTGACTTATGGTGATCACATTGTGTGTCAGAGTAGAACTTTGTTCCATAAGGTTTTCAGTGGCTGATTTTTTGGAAGTAGATTGCTAGACCGTTCTTTTGAGGCACCTCTGGATGGATCTGCACTTACAATCTTTTGGTTAGCAGCCAAGCGCACTATCTGTTTGCACCACTCAGGGAGTCCTATACTACATTACACTAATACATTATGTTATGTTATGTTTTACTATATTACATGGCTATATATACACACATATACCTATATATACATATATATTGCATTATATATACTTTTTTATTTTAAATGTTGTTATCAAAGTAATCTATGCATATGATTTAAAAAATCAGATAATACGTAGTAGTAGTTCTGTACATATCACATCCATAAGCCTGCTGGCATCACTCAGAGGCAAACATTTTTATTTCTTGTAATGATTTCTTCTCCTCTAAATCAGGAACTCTTAACCTGGAGTCTATGAATAGTATTCAGGAGGCTTGTGTGTTTGGATAAAAACCAAAAAAAACCAAACCCATTGCCATCAAGTTGATTCCAACTCACAGCGACCCTATAGGACAGTGTGTAACTGCCCCATGGGGTTTACAAGGAGCAGCTGGTGGTTAGCAGCCTGAGATCTTAACAACTTCACCATCAGGGCTCCATATATTTGGATAGGGGAAAAATCACATCTTTATTTTTATTAATCTCTGAAGTGAAATTTAGCACAGACAATGGTCCACTGTAGTATTAGCAGTTCTGTGACTTTGTCAGGAATATTTTTATATAACATTAAATTGTTACAGCAATATGTCTTGAAATATTGTTTATATTCATCTCTACTTTGAAATTAGATCTTGTTGTTTAATGCACTAATAAAGAAGTTTATTACTATACCACGTATTTGTGTAGTATTTCTGTATTTCAGTATAATTGATTTCCTTTGAATTCTATATATTTTGTTTTATGCATTTAAAATATTATTTTGAGAATGCTTCTGTAGTCTTCACCAGATTGCCAATGGAGTTTTATGCCAAACATAGGTTAAAAATGCCTGTTCCTTAACTTACCAATTTTAGACATTTTATTTATTCTCTGCTGCAATAGAAGAGGATTCAGCTTACTTATAACATTCCATTACCTCCTTTTCTCCCATCCTATTATATTACTCTACTGGTTAGCTTTTAAATTTAGGAGTTTGCTTATAACTTTAATAAATCTTGCTATTAACCGTACCTTTTGATGTTTCATTTTGCAAAATGAAGGTGTTAGCATCCCCATTTGTTCCTTTCGCTTTCGTTTCCACCCTTCTACTTTCCAATTTCTGTTAGCTAAACTTTTATATTAACAGTGTCAAAAACAACATTCACATTATTTTTGACATTGAAAACAATGAAATTTCCAATTATTTCTCTATCTAAATGTTTATTCTAAAAGTTCAAGATCGTATATTTACACTGTTTTGACTGTGCAGTGTTCTCACCACATATCTAACAGCAAATGATGATTATATTTCCTTTTTTGCAGCTCTTTGTTTTTTATGATGACATTTCTCAGTGCTTTGCTTTCTTATTTTTTTCCTGCAATACTTGCCTTTATGATATCCTCAATTTTTTCAAACTCTCTAGCATATCATTTATTCTAGTAAGCATACCTTCCTCTCCTTATTTATTTATTTATTTTTCTTACCTTGGACGCTCATATCTGAACTTCCCTTTCACCTTTTTGTTCTGATTTTTTAGGCCAGGGTCCATCCTTAAGTAACTTACTAAGACACTTTGCATAGGAGGAAAAATTTCTAAGACTTTAAATGCTTAAAAATGATTTTGTTTTCCTTGAACACGTCTATAATTTGGTGGGATACAGAATTTCAAGTTGATAGCTATTTTATCTTTTACAACTCAAGAGTAGTGTTCCTTTATCTATTAGCATCCGGATTTGCTGATAAACACAAAGCTAGTTTGAGTCTTATTACTTTGTTGATTACTTCTCTTTTACTCCAGAAGCTTTTTGGAATGTCCTTTAATCCTTGGTTTAAAAAAATTTTACAAAGGTATATCAAACCTGAGCACTTGAGGCAGAAATGGTTAGGCACTTGTCTGCTAACTGAAAGGTGGGCTGTTTGAACCCACCAACAGCTTTGTGGGAGAAAGACCTGTCCTTCTGCTTCTGTACAGGTTATAGCCAAGAAAACCCTATGGGGCAGTTCTACTCTGTCACATGGGGTCACTATGACACAGAATCAACTTAATGGCACCTAACAGTAACAACAATATATCAAGACTAATAGGGTCGCTACAGGTCGAAATCGACTCGACAGCAACGGATTTGTTTGCTTTTTATCAAGACTAATAGTTTCTTTCATTTGTGTTTTTATTTGCTATTACATATCAAAACAAATTATTTTGCACAGTTTAATATACAGTAAATCTTTCAAAATGCAGCAATTAGTATTGTTCTGAATTTACCAAGGGTTGTTTACCATGTCAAAAAAGTCGCTTTACCTATGGTATTTGGATTAACAAATAACAACCCAAATGAATTAATTTGCATTTTTAGCTCTGGAGTTTTGGTGATTCTACATGTAGTTGCAAATATCTGACTTCATAGTATTTTTTTCAGTGTAGACGTATTCAACATTTGCATATTAAAATATTTTATTATAACTTCCTTTTAATTTTTTTCTTTATATAGTAGTTAGGACATTATATTGATTTTGTTGAAACTAGTGCCTCGGTAATTTACGTTATTTATGACTTTCATTTCAGAATACTAAGGGACAATAAAAATCTTTATTTAAAAATGAGTCTTTGGGTCTGATAAGGTTGAGAACCAGTGAGCTAAATCACAAGACTAAATTTTTATATGTTTTCGTCTTTATAAGGAACATGAGAATAAACTTCCAAATCTGAAAAAAAAGTTGGAATTTCAACCAAAGTTCTTTCCATTGAAGCTTTCTAACAGCAGTGATTCAGAAGTAAATATTATTAAGTGTTCTAGATTCCTGCACATGTGTGTAACTCAATCATATTCCATCTACCTGTTCTCTACTTGATGAAATCCTACTTGGATGCTGTCCAGTAGGAGTCAGCCAACCTTTCTGTAAAGGTCATGAAAGCAGCTATACCTATTAACCATTGCCATCGAGTCAGTTGCTACTCATAGTGACTCTATAGGACAGAGTAGAACTGCCCCATAGGGTTTCCAAGGAGTGGCTGGTGGATTCGAACTGCCGAACTTTCGGTTAGCAGTTGAGCTCTTAACCCCTGCACCACCAGGGCTCCAAAGCAGCTATAGACAATGTATAAATGGATTGACATGACTCTGTTATAATAAAACTTTATTTACAAAAATAGGCAACAGGCTGGATTTGGCATGCAGCCCATAGTTTGCCAACTTCTGATCTTTGAGGTTAACAAATCTTCCAGTTTCTGTGCACTGCTGTTAATAATGACATTATTATCTATTCCAATGGCAAAACTGTTTAAACATCTTGTAATTTTTGCACATGTTTTGGTAGTTGAGCTGTGATAAACATGGCTTTAGAGGATTAAATATTTTGCCAAAGGTTCTTTGTTCTTCACTTGTTTGTTGTGATGATTGATAAGCTTAAAACCTGTTGCCGTTGAGTCGATTCTGACTCATAGCAACCCTATAGGACAGAGTAGAAGTGCCCCCATAGAGTTTCCAACGAGCAACTGGTAGATTTCGAACTGCCCACCTTTAGGTTAACAGCAGAGCTCTTAACCACTGCACCACCAGGGCTCCAATTGATAAGCTTAGCTACTTTATAAATAGAAAGCAATACATCACTGCTATTCTGTTACCATTCTCGGTGATGGCAAGAACTTTTACAGAAGCTGAACCACATAGAGATTCTTCCACTAAGAAGGAATGTAGAGAGAGTGGAAATTATCTACAATGGATTAACCTAAAATAATTAAAGGTCAAAGAAAAATAATTTATGAGTAATGATTGAAGTTGTTGTGATTAGTATAGAAAAGAGAAAGCTTTTGAGGGCCTCATATGAAGTCATCACATACCTGAAGAATTACCACTAAGAAGAATTCCAAGTTTGTGTTTTTTTTCCTAGCTTTGAGAATTTAACAAGAAAAGCTTTAATACTCATTTGGTTAGAGGTTTACACATAAGGAACATCAAGGTTGTAAGCATCAGTAGATATTACAAGTCAGGCTATAATTGTAATCATCAGAATTTCCAACTTTAAAATATATTGATTTGATAACCATTTGTTTTGAGCTAAAGTAGACTGATAACAGATTTGTTTCTCGAAGATATGCACAAATTGGCTAGATTTTGAAACAATTGGTATATTTATTTTTGGGAATGTTGTTAATGGTACAAAAGTATGAATTTTATTTATGGTAAATGTTTTAGTTAGACTTGGTAAGATACAATACCTGACACAGTCGGCTAATCTTATTACTCACAGGCTACATTCCCTGCAGCAGAGTATAAATGACTGTCAATTTTGCCCTTTGACAGATGTTATCCAATGTTTAAAATATTCTGTGAAGCCTTTTCCAGGTTTCTCTAGATGATTTCAAGTTTATAAATGTGATTTGCTTAGTATAGTGTTATCAGCTGTGGGTGATTCCCTCCCCACCCCACCCTCACCCACGCGCCAATGAGGGCATTTGGCAATGTATGGAGACATTTTTGCTTTTCAAAATGGAACAATGCTGTTGGCATCTAGTGGGTAGAGGCCAGGGATGCTGCTAAATACCCTACAATGCTCAGGACAGCCCTCTACAATAAAGACTTATCCAGCCCAAAATGTCAGTAGTTCCGAGGTTGAGAAATCCTGGAGTGTAAATTTGAGAAATAATCTGTCAGGTTTCTTTAAATTCATACTATCATAAATAGGAAATCAATACTCACCAGTAAAGCACTTCTAATGTCTTCTTTATGGAGCTATTTTAAAATGCAACATATCCTTATATATCTGGATCATAGAAAAATCCGTGTTTGTCAATATCTTTTCCAAAATCTGTCATCCACTTGTTCATCAAACATTTAATGACCATTTGATGTGGGACTGAGGTAGTGTATAAAATGCTGAATATACAAAAGCAAACAAGAGAAAGTCTTTATTTAGATCACTGCTAGGCCATGAAGGTGACTGAGTTGGTCTCTTTTACTTTCGTTATATTTTATCACATAGCAACTCCTTGGACTTAACAGAAAACAAGGCTAGCCTTCTCGTAAAATTTTTGAAAGGTTTATTTGCATTGGCAAGAAGATGGAGTGAGATAATTGATCTGCAGAATCTATTAGTTCCATTTTCTTGCTTTAAGTAGCCTATAGTCCAAAATTGTTAAGGGAGCACTGGTTAGTGGTAACCTGTTATGGGCAAAAGAATGTAGTAGATGACTTTTGTAAGTTTATTTTATGGATATGTTTTGATGTTTAAAATGTGAATATCATTACTTCAACAATGTTTCATCATTAAAAAAAGTGAGATTAGTATCAAAGTAGGTTTGTGGCTATAGCATACTTGACCTTGTGAATATATGTTTTGCAAGGACTCTGCTTTTTCCTTTATATTTTAGAAACTAGGACATGGGCTGTAGGCTTAATATCCAAATGTGAATTTTAAAATAATGGCTTTTTAAAGTAAATGAAAAGGAGCTCCGATGGTGCAGTGGTTAAGCACTCGGCTGCTAACCTAAAGGTTGCTGGTTAGAACCCACCAACTGCTTCATGGGAGAAAGATCTGGCAGTCTGCTTCCGTAAAGATTTACAGCCTTGAAAACCCTATGAGGCAGTTCTACTCTGTCCCATAGGGTCGCTATGAATTGGAATCCACTTAACGGCAAGGGGTTTGCCTTTGGTATTGGAAAATAAATGAAAATAGATTTCAGTCTTTACTATTATTAAAATATTTTACCATTAGTTTTGTCGAAGTGATTTTTTGTTGTTGTTGTTTAAAAGTAATTTTCTTCTTTGTGCTATTAAGCGAGAAAGTAAGAAAACACCTATAAACAGACCAATCTATTTTTACTGTGTAATGATCCCCCTAGTGGATATGAGAAGCAGCTAGCTTCAAGATTTGCATAAAGCAGGTGATTGTGGGTGAGACTTCACTACTTGTTTCTGACTTTCAGAAGTGTTTTGCAAGATCAGGACTGTCTTTACTATTTTTAATAAAGGAACTCCCAGCGATTACATTGCCTTTAAAAAAAGGTCTTAATGAGGTAGAAAGCAGTAGAAGTGCATAATTATTTAAAGATAGAAAATGATGAAAATCTTAAACAAAAGTTAGAACGATACTTTTTAGTTTTTCAAAGCACTTTTTAAAGAAAGGACTTTTATCAATTATTTTGTATTCTTTCATTTAAATTTGCTTACTATTTGAAAGTCGTCATAATGCAGCCTGGCGCTGCTACGTAGCTGAACATGAGCTATCAGAATTCTTAAAACAAGAAGAATAAATGAAGCGAATCAATTGATTGCCTAGGATGAAAGTGCTGTTTAAAGAGATAAACTCTCCAGATAAGATGTTTAAGGCAACTATTTACAGTAGCTGTATAATAAAACTGGCAAAACTAAGACTCATTTTGATTGTTTAAGATGTTATAACATTGGGCCTGCAGGTTTCAACTATGCTACTGCAAAAGAGAACATTGGAAAGAGAAACAAGGAGTAGAAGTAGCTACCCTGTGATGTGGAGAAAGCTTAAAATTGCTAGCTACAAAGACACAGAAACTATTTTCAAGTAAAATAATGTTAATGATGACCAAATAATGACCCCAATAACAATAGAACATTATATTGCCTAAGTGAACGGTGTTATGACTTTCACTTCATTGTCCAATACCTTGCTGGTTCACGGAGCTGCTATTGCTCTGAGAAAGGAAATGTTTAAGTAGGAAAATGACCTGTTTCTTTGTAAAGAACTTAATCACTGGTAGAGGATAGTCCTGTGTTAAATAAGATGTATTTTGCAAATAGAGTATACCAAAAAGTCATGTGTTCGATAATAATCATTTTCTGATTTTATACAAGGCTGTGTAAAATATAAAACAAATGCATATACTATTTGTTTAAATAGGATTGCTTATTTTGCTAATGGTTATAATTAATGCAACTTTAAACTTTTTACTATTTTGTTTACTTTGGAGAGGTAGCTATAGAACAAGTAACTAAATAGCTAAGTTGTTAAGAGAAGTCTGATACAATTTGTGTGATACAGTACAATAAATGCCATATAACATCATTCAGGTAATGTGAAGTTCTATAAGTTTTGCTTGATATATTGAAATAAAACTAACATTTCTCACCGATTAACAGTCCTTGTTGGCAGTAATGATGATGCATGAATTGGATGACGAGATAGGAAACAAGAAAATATAAGAATGGAAAATCTGTAATTAACAAAGAACATACACAAACAATAACTAGTGTAAGTGAAGTATATTTCTGCAGAATAAAAATGGAACAGAGTGAACAATGAAAATCATAGACAATTAAGGTGGATGTTGCTTGGATCACAGAAATGGTGAAAGGCAAAGGATAATGTAATACAACTTGTACAGAGAAACAACAGAAGTCTGTTATAAAGCTCTTTGAAAAGGCCTCCCCCTCACCCACATCTTATTCTATTCTGACTTTTCATTGGAATGTTTTCTTTACTATTTCTAACTTACAAAATGCCTGGGGAAACTAAACACTTGACAATTTTAAAACTTTATTTGTGGTAGTGGCACATCATATTTTCAGTAAGCTTATATATACCATGTGAATTTACTTCAACATTCACTTGGCTTTGTTTTGAGTGGACTGCTAGTCCAAATTGTCTGGTATTTAAATGTTACCATAGTGATGAGTAGTGGACACTGTCATCTTTCTCTTTTTAGTCAAGGAACAGGTGCAGGTAAAGCTGATCTCTCAGTGACCCTCTTTGAGCTGTGGCATCAACACATTGTTTTCGATTATCTTCTCTGCCCTGCAATTGTAGCTTTGTCTTTTCGTTATATCAAGGTCTTCATCCTTTTCGGTTAAAGATGCAGAAACTCCTTTAAAGCCCTTCCTTTGGGAGCATTATTTTAGAAGGAAGAAAATAAAACAATTTCACTAAACAGCAATGGAACAATAATGCATTTTTTAGTTTTGAAAAACAGGAAGTCCCAGATCTCTCCACTTTATAATTCAGTAATATGTGAGTGATACTTTATTAAAATTCTGTATAGCCTATAAAGAGTATAAGTATTTCCACTTCCACAGCTGTTTTTGAGGAAAACAAATGCCCTTTCCCGTTTAGCGTATTTATCAGTAAGGTGCTTTTGGAAGATTTAAGAGTGTCCTATGGTGTTATCCATTCTCTTATTCTTCCTTAGGTTATGATCTCCTAAAATACCAGGAGTATATATTGAGTAACTATTACAAGGTTTTAAATATTTTCACAAATAAGAAAAGAGTTGGAAACCCAAACGTGTTCATATTTTGGTATTCATATTCATGAGGCAGACAGTAATGAGTATTTTAACTGAGGCATAATATGCCCTGGCCACTACCTGTCTGTCAGTTTGTAGTACTGTGGTGGTTTGTGTGTTGCTGTGATGCTAGAAGTTATGTCGCTAGGATTTCAAATACCAGTAAGGTCACTTATAGTGGGCAGGTTTTAGCAGAGGTTCCAGACTGAGACAGACTAGGAAGAAAAGCCTGCCACTCTACCCTTGAAAATTAGCCAATGGAAACCTAATGGATCAGAGCGGAACATTTTGCATCTGAAGGGATCAGTCGTTAGAGGAGGATGTCATGTTTGGTGAAGTAGAAGGCCAGTGAGGATGTGGAAGATCCTCTGTGGGATGGATTGGCACAATACCTGCAATGATGGACTTGAATATGCTGGTGATTGTGAAGACGCTACAGGGCCAGGCACTGTTTCATTCTGTTATACATAAGGTCTCTATGAGTCAGAGTCAGCTCCATGGCGACTAGCAACAACAGCAATGTGCTCTGGGTAGAAGAAACAAAATTTAACTTGAAGGGATTAGAGAAGGGATTGATAGGTATGTGACAGAGATACAGGAATAGTGCCAGAAGAATAGTATATACTATAAAATGTTTGCGTATGTAATTTTGATTCATTAAATTTGAGGATTGTTGATATTAGCTCAATACTTTTAGGGTTTCTCTTTTTTCTCACCTCAATTCTGTGGCAATTTTGGCCCATTTAATTTTGTCCCAGATATGTTGGAAATTAGCTAATCAGATTTATCATTCTGTTCAGGATAATGGTACATTTCTAATGTCTTTTATTCATGTTCAGTAACATGAATTCCAATGCATTTTTCTTATAATTTTTGACCTTTTTTGTTTTTGCTTTTTTGCCTTCATAGGCTTTAACAGGTACATTTTGCATGACATTTCATTTCATATTGCCTTACTCACCTAAAGACTATATGTACTTTCGAATATTTTCCTAGTTAAAAAAAAAGGTACTGTAATTATACACAATCACGTTTGTTTTCAGTTTTCAAACAATGAATAGAGAAAGGTACTTCTTTTGTTAGATCAACATTATTGTAAAATAATTTACGTACAATTAAATGCAACCATTTAAATATATGATTCAATGTGTTTTGACAGATGTATTCACCCATGAAAACAACATTACAATCAAATTACAGAACATTTTCATCCCCCCAAAATTTCCACATGCCCCTTTGTATTTAATAATTTCCTTCACCTCTGGCCCCAGACAACCACTGATCTGCTTTTTTAGATTAATTTTTATTTTCTAGAATTTCATATAAATGGAATCATGTAGCATGCACTCGCTTGTGTCCAGCTTCTTTCATGCAACAACATGTTTTTGAGATTAATTACATTATAGTGTGTATCAATAGCTCATTCCTTTTTATTGTGAAAAGTATTCTTTTGTGTGGATATGTAAGATTTCATTTATCCTTTCTCCTGGTGATGAATATTGGATTATTTCCATTTTTATTGGGCGGGGGGGCTATTGGAACTAAAGATGCTATGAACATTTGTGTGCAAATCTTTCTCTGGACGTATATTTCATTTCTCCTAAAAAATTACCTAGGAATGGAATGCTGAGTCATATGGTAGGTGTGTGTTTAACTTAGCTAAAAAATCTGCCAGCATTCCAAAGTAGATGTGATATTTGAGATTCCCAGCAGCTGTGTATGAGATTTCCAGTTGCTCCATGTTCTCACCAACACTCAGTATTGTCAGTCTTTTTCCTTTTTAGCCATTTTCATGGGCACATAGTAAGTATCTCATTATGCTTTTAATTTGTAAGTCCTTAATGACTAGTGATGTTGAGTGTCTTTTGTGTGCTTATTGGCTATTCATGTACTTTTGATAAAAGTTGGTTAAAATATTTTCCCATTTTCATTAAGCTGTTGGTTTTATTGTTTGTTTTCTGGATATAGGTTCTTATCACATACATACATTGCAAATATATCCTCTCACTCTTGGCTGCCTTTTCATTTTCCTTTGAAGTGCACTTATTTGTAACTTTTATAAAATCCAACTTATCGATCTTTTTCTTTTATAGTCTGTGCTTATTGTCTTAATCTGAGAAATTTTTGTTGACCCCAATGACAAAGCTTTGCTCCTACATTTCCTAGAACATTTTTGTGTGTGTGTGTTGGTTTACTTTTTCTTATTGATTTGTAAGAGCTCTTTAATTTTTAAGGATATTAACACTTTCTCATATTCTAAATTCTGTTTCTTCAAATCTAAGATGATTGCAAAATACATCATTATTTTAAGTACAATTATGAAAGAAAAAACACTACACTTTATGACACACTGCTAGGATGCCATTGATTTCAACTCATCTTCTTAAAACTGAATAATGGTTACCCATTGAGGGCATGGGACAAGGAGGAAAGCTAGACTTCTTTAAATGTACATCATTTTTATGGTTTTGATTTTGGAACCATGTAAACGTTTTCATAGTTTAAAAACAAAAACAAACAAACAAAAAACAAATTAAACCCTTACAATTAAAAACAAATGAAACTAACTGTATGTTAGATTTGTTCCGTAACCGCATGGATACAAAATTAGTTACAGGGCCTTGGAAGGGACCCCTGAAGGTGAGGGACCCTGAAGTTTAAAATTCATTAGCTTCCTGGTAAGTCTACATTTGCCTAGTTCTGCTAGGCCTAATTCTTCCTACAGCCTCTAGCAGTCTTTCAGTAAAATTTTCTCTGAGTTCACATGTCCAGACATTCCTCTGGAGCCTATTTCTGCTCCGGTCTGGACTGGCTGCTCTCTGGACCTGCTGCATAGTTGGTATCCTAGTACTTCCTTTGCCATCATCCTGGAAATGACTTTTAGGGTCTCATGTATAGAATCCGCTTTCCTTGATCTCATGTCTTCCTCTTTCCTAACTTACTTTTTTTTTTTTTTGGTGGAGAACACCTTCCTGAGAAGGAGTATATAGGAGACAGACTGTTTGAGAGCTTGTATTTCTAAAGATGTCTTTATTCTGCTTTTACACTTGATTTATAGTTTGGCTGGGTATTGAATTCTAGGTTAAAAATAATTTCCTTCTGAATTTTGAAGGCATTTCTCCTTTATTTCCTAGTTTCAATCTTGTAATGAAATAACAAGTGTCTTCTGATTCCTGATCCTTTATATATGACCTGTGTTTTCTTTTTAAAACTTTTTAGGATCCTCTCTTTAACTCGATATTCTGAAATTTGTTTTTTTATTTTTTATTGTGCTTTAGGTGAAAGTTTACAGAGCCGATTAGTTTTCCATTCAATAGTTTGTACATAAAATATTTCATGACATTGGTTGCATTCCCCACAATGTGTCAGCGCTCTCCCCATTTTGGCCCTGTCTTCCCCGTTTCCTTTCCTCTGGATTTTCTACCCCTTCCTGCCTTCTCATCTTTGCTTTTGGGCAAATGTTGCCCCTTTGATCTTGTATGATTGTTCCAGGGAATATGTTCCTCTTCGGTGTTATTGTTTATTTTATGGGCTGGTCTATTGTTTGGCTTAAAGGTGGTCTCCAGAAATGGCTTCAGTTCCAGGTCAGAAGGGTCCTCTAACTTTTTTTAAGATTAACAAGTAAGTAGTAAGTAATGAACTAATCTCTTTTCTTAATGAGGGAGAATATTTTTTAGTATTAGGGCAAAATAATTAAGCATGTTTTCCTAGATTGTGAAAAAGAGGTATAATTCTAGGAATTATTGATGATGATATAGAAGCGTCTTTCTAAACTTTTTTGTCTTTGTTAGAAAAACTTATTCTGAATACCTTTCCCTTTTAGAAAATTCCCTTTATCTCACATACTTGGGATAGGGTAGCATGAAATGATTAAGCCATTGGCATGAAGAATTTATTGTCTTAGAGTTAAGATATTTTAATTCTTTTTCTTTGAAGTATATCAAATATATATTTTATATAGTTGTATTATTTTACACAAAATCTTTAGTTACTGGTTTACAGGTTTGGCATGGTTCGATTTAAAATTTTAAAAAACAAATAGGTTTTCAATCATTTACTTGTTTTTATTGTCCAACAAGAGGATTTGGTTGAAAAACTGGTAGTATAAACTGTAAACAAATTTACCTTAGGGGGGAATTCATCTTTGACATGGCGAATAAGGTAAGATAGAAGCCTTGGAATGAATTTATCAGGTACCAACAATGTAACTGACATTATCAGAAGCACCAAAATAATGGCTGCCTTCATTCCACAGTGAATAATATACTGTCTCTTTTGCTTAGCTGTACTGTTTTTATCCAGGGACTTATAGACCATTCCATAGTGGTGATCTGAACAATTCAAAATAATAAGTCAAACTTGACAGGAGTGTATGCCGCTTGAGTGAAGCAATAGCAATCTGTGACTATTTACTGATGATCCTGCCCCCTGGGCATATGGCTGTCCTGGAATAAAGCAATTGAACATAGGACCCAACTGTTGTGTTGGGGCATAATGTTTTCTTCAAGATAGGCCACTGTGCTGTGACAATCTGAGCTCATCCACAAAGAGTCTCTTTGGCGGAGACATTTCTGAAAGGGTACTGCTCCCAATGCTGGTGCCAGATATGGCTCACATTGGCTGCTCACTGGCTTGTGTTGATGGGGTGTCAGAGTGGTAGATAGTGCATCATTATGAACTGTGAGTTAGGAATTGTTTGCAGGGAAACTGTATCAAGAGTAATGATGATGATGTCAGTAAACATTCGCTGTGTGCCCCAGATACTGTAAAACCAAACCAAACCACTAGTATCAAGTCGATTCTGACTCACAGTGACCCTATAGGACAGAATAAAGCTGCCCCATAGGATTTCCAAGACAGTAAGTCTTTACAGAAACAGACTGCCACGTCTTTCTCCCGCTGAGTGGCTGGTGGGTTTGAACTGCCGACTTTTCCGTTAGCCGCTAAGTGCTTTGATCGCTGTGCCACCAGGGCACCTTCTAGAAACTATAAGTTATCTAAATCTTTCTTTAAAAATCATTATTTTAATGGAAAATTTTTCAGAGGTAGCTTACATTAAATCTATAAAGTCTCACGATTACATGATCTCCTGAAGATGTACATTTAGTTTCCCAGAAGTGAACTCTAGATTATAAAAGTACCGTCTCCAGGGAGCAGGCCTTTGGATCGGTAAAAATCTCTAGAACATGTTTCCTGCCATTTAAAATAAATAAGCAGTTGAAGCTAATAGTAGTCATTTAGTAAAGAATTTGTAGACTCATTTTATTGTGATAATCTTTTCTAATATCTGTATTTCTCAACACATAAGATTTTTTTTATTTTAATTCTAGTGTTAACATACATTCAATAAACATTCCTGTGTCTACATTCACAATGAGCCAACCAATAACATCAGTAAATTTTGTGCACTGTTTATATCCGAATCCAAGTGAAATTACTACATTTAAAAATAAAAATATTCAAAATCTGAGTGCAAAATAGAGACTCAAAAAATTTTTGCAGCCTCCTGGCTTGTCCTGGAAAAACAATATTTGAACAGTTTCGTTCCTTCCAGCTTTAAACCTTCAAGACTTTCCTTAATGATTTTCTCTCATCAGAAGCCACATATGCTGGCTAGAAAGGAAACATTGGCATTGTTTTTCAGGAAGAAGACTGTGTTAATGAGCTACACTAAGCTCATATCTCCACTACATCTTGCACGTTGTCTTTTACCCCATATTTGAGAAGAACTACGTAAATCATCAGTCAGAGCTTAACTTTGACACAGAAGATTGACTTACTCGTATGAGGCTGTTGTGTAAAGTTCCATCCAAAACTTTTTCATAGGTTAGATAATTTTAAAATGCTTTTATACTTTTTCAGTTCAGGTCAGAATTAAGATAATTATATTGAGAAAAAAAATTATTGAAGAAATTTGAGTTCCTGAAAGCCAAGGAGACTGAATAATTTATAAAATGTAAAGCAAAGACTTTAGTCTTTTCTCAGCCCATCAAAACATGGCTGCTCAGATAACATCAACAATTTACTCTTAATGATTCTTGATTTGTTCTTTGTATATGAACCTCTTACACAACTTACAACAATTAGAGGCATATTCTAATTTGCTTTGTAATTTGAACTTTGCTATAACAGTGTGTGTATTTATTATAAATTCTCAGAGAAGCCTCTCGGTGAGTTCACCCAGAGATTGTTCTCTGCTCTTCACATCCTCACCCTGCCTACGTTAGCTAGGCCTATTAGTCAGGGATTTCATTTTACCACCTCAAAACTGCTAAGGCAACCTTGTCATTGTAATTTTCACGCCCCTTCTTTTTCTTTATTCTATATGTCAGTGAAATCTTATCTCCACAGTCTTCTGTCATAGGTTAATAGCGTGGAACAAAGTTCAATTAGAGTCTCTAACATAATAAAACAAAATACACAGATGAAGAAATTAGTAGCCCCTGCCCTGTACTTTATTCAAGCACTGTTTGTTGAATCTTGCCCATCAGTGGAACTGAATGTGTGTATCTGATGGGAGATTGTCAAAAGTGTGGTTACATACTGATTTGGGAACTTTAATGCATCTGTATTGTTCTAGAAGATGTTTCAATGACATTGTAGTGCTCTGGGAGGTAGCGCTCCATGGGAAGGTTCTTAAGGGAGATTTTATTCTCTCAATAGTGTGGTGTTTAACCATATTGTTAAGTCCAAAGAAGCTTAGATAATGTATGGAAATGTAACACCTGCACACTGTCTTAGCATTTTTAAGCTTTTTGAAAAGAGTTATTGGTTCTTTTCCATAGACTGCATTTCTTCAATTAAAATCACCTTTGCTAGCATGTTAAAGCCATGGGTCATTGCCTATACTTGTTCTACTCATGCTGCTGTCTGCTGAAGGTCATTTGGAAATTATATGTGGCAGAGAAATTTACCAAAGAAATAAATAGTGGTAGTGCAAATTTACCAGCTGAATTATTTGAAAACAAATATATTAACACCATGAACATTATCAACAATCCACTGCCGTCACTTTCTCCTCCTCCACTTAATGAGCTGTTAAAAGACACAATTGGTTGTATTATGTAGCTAACAAGAAATAAATAACATGCAGCAGGTGCTACGCAGGAAGGCACTGAGTGTTGTTGTACTGACTGTGCCTGACTAATTCTAGCCAAAACAACAATTCCGTCTTCAGTAAAGGAGAAGACAGATAATTTAATGGAGACTTGGAGCCTAGTTGCTGTAATGTCAGGGTTATACTTGGAAAATAGAACCAAGTGAGAGACATGGCTAGACGAATCCTTTGCTGCAGAGATTTATACTCAACTGATGAGAATCTTAGTCAATGGAAGATGATGGAATGCAGATGATTTAAACTATTGGATAATCTAAATTTTTTGTATTTCTTTTTTCAAAAGAATTATGTGATGATTTGGCATGGATCTGCCCTCCACATCATATTTCTTTTAGATTAATATTGAAAATAACTTGCAGTCCCTGAGCAAATCATACCAATTTATGCTATAGGGAACCGAGACTCACGCTACAGCCACAGAGTATAAAACTGGAAATAACATTTTGCCATGGATAATCTGCAGAGGAAAGGGAGTCAACATTGATTTTGAATGCTCTACATACATGTTTTATCCCTCCTACCATTGAGTTGATGTATAATGTCCCAATCATTCATTTATTCAACAATTACTCATTGAGCTCCTACTATGTGTCAAGTACTGAAAACAGAGCAGAACACAAGTCAAATGAGCTCCTGCTCTTGTGCCAACTGTGTTCTGCTGGGGGAAATAGATAATCATCAAGTTAAAAAATGTAATTACAGATTGAAATGGGTCTTATGAAAGATATAAACAGGGTGTGAACCCTTAGGGAGAGCTTCTTTGGGAAGGTTTCCTTCAAACTTTAAGGATGAGAATGGGTCAGTCATAGGAATTGCAGATATTCCTGAGGAGGGGAACAGCAAGTGAGAAGAGAGCAAGGCATTGTCATGTTCAAGGAACAGCAAGGAAGCTAGTGTGGCTGGAGTATTGTAAATGGTGTGGAAAGTAATGAGATGAGGCTCTGGAGGTGGGTGGAAGTCTGTAAAGGGAGGGCCTTTGAGGCAGTGGCACAAAGCTTGGCTTTCTGACAGCAGTGGAAACTCTTGAAGGATTTCAAGAAGCTGAGTGACTTGAGCTGATTGATTATTTAAAAATAAAAGATCACTGGCTGCTCTGTGGAGTAGGGGTTGGAGAAGGGCAAGAGTAGAAACAGAGAAACCCACTAAGAGGTTATTGTAGTAGAATTGAGAAATTCTGGACTAGGGTGGTGATCGTGGAAGTGAAGTGTAGGGATTAATGTATACTGTGAAAGGAAAACTGGCATGAATTGCAAATGAATAGGACAGGAGGCGTGGGAATGAAGGAGATTGATAATGACTCCATGTTTTGGGACTGGGTTCTGAGTAGATGCAGGAGACATTTAATGAGATAAAGAAGGCTGGAGAAGTCTAAATTTAAGGAAACCGAGAGTTCTATTTGGATTTATTAATTGTATAAAGCCTATATCATACATGGAAGCAGAAATGTCAAATAGGTTATTAAACACAAGAGTCTAGAGATCAGAGGAAATTTCTGGGTTAGAGAAAAGAATTTAGTCATTACTAACACATATAAAAATACAAATTAGGTGTCAAACTGAGACACTAAACTTTTAGAGACTGAGAAGAATACTAAAATTCCACTGCCATGGAGTCGATTCCAACTCTTAGTGATCCCATAGTGTTCCCAAGGCTGCAAATTTCTACAGAATCAGACTGCCACATCTTTCTCCCGCAGAGCCACAGGTGGTTTCAAACTGCCAGCCTTTCAGTTAGCAGTTGAGTGCTTTAACCACTGTGTCACCAGGGCTCCTGAGCAGAATATTAGAGGAAGGAAAGGGTCAGTGGTGTTAGTGTTACCACTTTAAGGATGGAAGACTGACTTTGGGAAAATATAGTGATTTTTAAGTTTTAAAAGAACAGTTTCAGTGTAATGATGAGGAATGGAAGCAGATTGGAGCAAATGGATTTAAGAATAAATTGGGTGGTTGTTGTTGTTAGGTGCCCTCAAGTTGGTTCCGACTCACAGCGACCCTATGTACAACAGAATGAAACACTGTGCACCATCCTCACAATCATTGTTATGTATGAGCCCATTGTTGCAGCCACTGTGTCAATCCATCTCATTGAGGGTCGTCTTCTTTTTCGCTGACACTCTACCAAGCATGATATCCTTCTTCAGAGACTGGTCCCTCCTGATAACATATTCAAAGTACATGAGACAAAGTCTCACCATCATTGCTTCTAAGGAACATTCTGGCAGTACTTCTTCCAAGAGAGATTTGTTTGTTCTTCTAGCAGTCCACGGCATATTCAGAATTTTTCAACAATGCTATAGTTCAAAGGCATCAATTCTTCTTTGGTCTTCCTTATTCACTGTCCAGATTTCACATGCACAAAGTGTTCCATGACATTGGTTGCGATCTCCACAGCATGTCAGCACTTTCCCCATTTCCACCGAGTTCCCTGTTCACATTCGTTTGGTTTTCCTGGCCCTTCCTGCCTTTTCATCATTGCTTTTGGACAGATGTTGCTCTTTTGGAATTATATAGATGATTGTTCTAAGGAACAATTTACTCACAGGCGTTGCTGTTTATTTTATAGGCCTGTCTATTGTTTGGCTGAAAGGTGATTTCCAGGAGTGGCTTCAGATCCAAGTTAGAAGGGTGACTAAGAGCCATAGCCTCAGGGGTCCCTCCAGTCTCTTTCAGACCAGTAAGTCTAGTCTTTTTTATGAATTTGAATTTTGCTCTACATTTTTCTCCCACTGTGTCCAGAGCCCTTTATTGTGATCCTGGTCAGAGTGGTTGGTAAATGGTGGCCGGGCACCATCTCCTTATTCTGGTCCCAGGCTAGTGGAAGCTGTGGATCGTGTGGGCCATTAGTCCTTTGTATTAATTGCTTTCTTGAGTCTTTGATTGTCTTCACTCTCCTTTCCTCTGGACAAGTAGAGACCAATAGTTATATCTTAGATGGCCGCTCACAAGCTTTTAAGACCCCAGACGCTACTCACCAAAGTAGGATGTAGAAGATTGACTTTATGAGCTATGTTACACCAGTTGACCTAGATTTCCTCGTAAGGCTATGATCCCCAGCCCTCAAGCCCAGTAACTCAGTCCCACAAAGTGTTTTGTTATGTCTAAGAAGTTTCCTTGATTGTGCACCCAGAGTGCTCTATTGTATATATGACTATACATGCAGCACATATGCATATGTATATGGAAATATCCACAACTTAGTCTATATATGCACATGGGTGTACTCCCATACACCCTCCCATACCTGTTCACCATACATATCTGCCTATGTATCCGCTCATAAACTATTGTTATTAGTGTTGTTGCAGGGTTGTATATGTTACAGTATTTAGCATAGTTGCCTTTTATTCTTGCGTACCTCCAATGTGTTTCTTTGCCTTGGTCATGTAGTGCTGACTTCATCCATATTGTGTATTGCCTTTCCCTTCACCAAAGTTAACGTGTTGACTGTCTAGCTGGTAGTTTTCCCTCCCTCCTTGTCCCATCCCTGATAAACATCAAAGAATATTACTTTCTGTGTATAAACCTTTTTTAACTTTTTATAATAGTGGCCTCATAAAATATTTGTCCTTTTCTGATAGATGTATATCCCTCAGCATAATGTTCTCAAGATTCATCCAAGTTGTGAGACAAGTCGCGGATTCATCATTATTCTTTATCTTCCATTGTGTGTATGTACCAGAGTTTTTTAATCTAGTCATCCATCGTTGGGCATTTACATTGTTTTCATCTTTTTGCTATAGTGAATAATGCTGCGATGAACATGGATGTGTACGTCTATTCGTGTAATGGCTGTTATTTCTCTAGGATATATACCTAGGAGTGGGATTGCTGGATCATACGGTATTTCTATTTCTAGCTTTTTAAGTAAGCACCATATTGATTTCCATAGCAGTTATACCATTTCACATTCCCACCAGCAGTGTATAAGAGTTCCAGTCTTCCCACAACCTCACCAGCATTTGTTGTTTTCTGATTTTTGGATCAGTTCCATTCTTGCCATAGTGAGATGGTATCTCATTGCAGTTTTGATATGCATCTCTCTAATGATTAATGATTGCAAGCCTCTCCTCATGTGTTTGTTAGCTGCCTGAATATCTTCTTTGGTGAAGCATCTGTTCATGTCCTTTGCCCATTTTTTAATTAGATTGTTTACCTTTTGGTTGTTGAGGTGTTGAAGTTTCCTATAAATTTTTGAGATTAGACCCTTGTCAGATATGCCATAGCTAAAAAATTTTCCCTGTCTGTAGGTTCTCTTTTTATTCTTTTGGAGAGATCTTTTGATGAGCATAAGTGTTTAATTTTTAGGAGGTCCCAGTTATATAGTTTACCTTCTGCTATTTGTGCTTTTTAAGTTATGTTTGGTATTCTGTGTATGCTGTATATTAGGTCCCCTTTCATTGTCCCTGTTTTTTCTTCCATGATTTTTATAATTGTAGGTTTTACATTTAAGTCTTTGATGCATTTTGAATTATTTTTTTGTGTATGCTGTGAGGTATGGATCCTGTTTTGTTTTTCTGCAGATGATATCCAGTTTTGCCAGCACCATTTGTTAAAGAGACTTTCACTTTCCCATTTAATGGACTTTGACCCTTTGTCATAGATCAGCTGTCCATAGGTGGATGGATTTATGTCTGGGTTCTCAATGCTGTTCCATTGGTCTATGTGTCTATTATTGTACCACTACCAGGCTGTTTTGACTACCGTGGCTGTATAGGTTGTGAGATCGGGGAATATGAGGCTTTGTACTTTATTCTTCAGTAATCCTTTACTTATCTGAGGCCTCTTTACTTTCCACATAAAGTTGGTAATTGGTTTTTTCCATTTCATTAAAGAATGTTGTTGGAATTTGGATCAGGATTGCATTGTATTTGTAGATTGCTTTAGGTAGTATTGACATTTTTCACAATGTTGGGTCTTCCTATCCATGAACATGGTATGTTTTTCCATTTATGTAGGTCTTTTTTGGTTTCTTGCGGTACTATTTTGTAGTTTTCTTTGTATAAGTCTTTTATGTCCCAGTTTGATTTATTCCTAGGTATTTTATCTTTTGGGGGGGCTATTGTAAATGATATTGTTTTCCTGATTTTACTCTTGGAGTTCTCTTTGTTAATGTAGTGAAATCCAGCTGATTTTTGTATGTTGATCTTGTACCCTGCCATGTTGCTGAATCCTTCTATTAGTTCCAGTAGTTTTCTTGTTGAATCACTGGGATTTTCTATGTATAAGATTATGTTATTTGTGAACAGGGATAGTTTTACTTCTTCCTTACCAATTTGTATACCCTTTATTTTCCTTTCTTACCTTATTGCCCCCACTATGACTTCTAGTACAATGTTGAATAAGAGTACTGATAAAGGACATCCTTGTCTGGTTCCTGTTCTCAAGGGGAATGCTTTAAGTCTCTTTCTGTTGAAAATGATGTTGGCTGTTGATTTTGTATATATGACCTTAATAATATTGAGGAATTTCCCTTCTATTCCTATTTTGCTGAGAGTTTTTACCAGGAATGGGTATTGGACTTTATCTAGTGTTTTTTCTGCATTGATTGAGATGATCCTGTTCTTTTCCCTGTTTTTATTTATGGGGTGGATTACATTGATTGATTTTCTAAAGTTGAATCATCTTTATACACCTGGTATGAATACCGCTTGGTCAAGATGTATTATTTTTCTGATATACTGTTGAATTCTATTGGCTAGAATTTTTGTGTCTATATTCATGAGGAATATTGGTCTGTAATTTTCTTTTGTAGTTATGTCTTTGCCTGTCTTTGTTATCAGGGTTAAGCTGGCTTCATACAGTGAATTCTGGAATATTCTTTCCGTTTCTATCTTCTGGAATAGTTTGAGTAGCATTGGTGTCAACTCTTCTCTAAATGTTTGAAATAATTATCCAGTGAAGCCATCTGGGGCAGGGTTTTTTTTTTTGTTGTTGTTGTTGATAGTTTTTTTATGATCTCTTTAATTTCTTGGGGCAGTTCTACTTTGTCCTATAGAGTTGCTACAAGTTGAAATTGACTCAAGGGCAATGAGTTTGGGTTTTTTTTTTTTTTTTTTTTTGAGCCCTGGTGGCACAGTGGTGAAGAACTTGGCTGCTAACCAAAAGACTGGCAGTTTGAATCCACAAGCCACTCCATGGAAACCCCATGGGGCAGTTCTACTCTGTCCTACAGGGTCACTATAAGTCAGAATCAACTCGATGACAACAGGTTTGGTTTTTTTTAATTTATTTAATTTTTTCTTTTGTTATGGATCTGTTCATCTACCTCAGTTTGTGTTAATTTAGGTAGGTAGTGTGTTTCTAGAAATTTGTCCTTTCTAGTTTTTGAAATTTGTTGGAGTGTCATTTTTCATAATACTCTGTTATCATCCTTTTTATTTCTGTTGGTTCTGTTGTAATGTCACCTTTCTCATTTCTTATTTGGGTTATTTCCATCTTCTCCTTTTGTTATTTTCGACCAGTGGTTTGTTGATTTTATTGATCCTTTCAAAGAACCAACTTCTAGTCTTGTTAATTCTTTTGATTGTTTTTCTGTTTTGTTTCATATATTTCTGCTCTAATCTTTATTGTTTCCTTTCCTCTGGTGGATGTGGGCTTATTTTGCTGCTCTTTGTCTATTTGTTTAGGTTGTATGGTTAAGGTATTGATTTTGGCCTTTTCTTCTTTTTTGATGTGTGCCTTTATAGGTATAAATTGACCCCTTAGCACTATTTTTACTGTATCCTGAAGGTTTTGGTATGTTGAGTTTTCTTTCTTGTTTGATTTTGGGAATTTTCTTATTTCATTTTTAATTTCTTTTATTACACAGTGGTTTTTAAGCAAGAGTTTTTATTCAATTTCCAAATATTTGATTTTTTTCTTATTCTTTCTGTAATTGATTTCTAATTTTATAGCATTGTAATCAGAGAATATGCTTTGTATTATTTTGATATTTTTGAATTTATTGAGGCTTGCTTTGTGACATAAAATATGGTCTATTTTGGAGAAAGATCCATGTGCGTTGGAGAAGAATATGTACTGTGAAGCTGTTGAATGGAGTGTTTTTCTAATGTCTATGAGGTCAAGTTTGTTGATTGTTTTGTTTAAGTCTTCTGTAACTCTGTTGAGTTTCTTTCTAGTTGTTCTGTCCTTTGTTGAAAGTAGTGTGTTAAAGTCTCCTCCTATTATTGTGGAATTGCCTATTTCTCTTTTCAATACTGTTCAGGTTTGTTTTATGTATTTTGGAGCTCTATTGTTCGGTAAGTAAATATTTTTTATGGTTATGTCCTCTTGGTGGATTGACCCTTTAATCATGTAGTGCCCTTCCTTGTCTCTTATGGTAGATTTTGCCTTAAAGTTTATTTTGTAGAGGATTAATATTGCCACTCCTGTTCTTTTTTGGTTACTGTTTGCTTGATATATTTTTTCCCATCCTTTGATTTTTAGCTTTTTTTATCTTGGTGTCTTAGATGTGTCTCTTGTAGACAACATATTGATGGGTAATGTGTTTGTATCCATTCTGCCACTCTCTTTTTCTTGACTAGTACACTTATACCGTTTACAGTCAGTGTGATTATCAATAGGTATGAATTTACTGCTGTAATTTTGTTGTGTGTGTGTTTTTTTTTTTTTTTTTGTGATGTTGATGTCTTTGTTCTGCTTACTTTTCTGTACTGAGTTTTGTTTATGGATTTTCTTTTCATTTCCTTCATTGTTGTTGATTATGTGTTTACTGAGTCTATGATTTTTTTTTTTATTTTGGTGAGTAGATTGTTAGTTTTCTTTGTGCTTACCCTGAAAGTTAAGCTTATCTTCCAAGTTGAAAACAGTTTGTTATGTCTTGATATTGCCTGGACTTCCTCTCCATATGTAAGTTCTGTAACTATGCCATTTATTCACCCTTTTTATTTTGAAGTTGTCATTTACAGATTGATGGCTCTGCTTTCTTGTTTTCAGTCTTGTAGCTTTATTTTGTTTTTGAGAATTCTTTATCTGGGTTGGTATCTGGGTGGTGCATTATGTGTCTTGATCTCAGGTTGTCTGATGTTGATTCTCTGTCTGAAGGACTTCCTTTAATATTTCTTGTAAGGTTGGTCTGGTTTTTACAAATTCTGTTAATTTCCATTTATCTGGGAATGTCCTGGTTTCACCATTGTATTTTAGAGATGATTTTTCTGGATATATAATTCTTGGTTGGTGGATTTTTTCTTTCAGGGCTTTATATTTCCTTCATGCCAGCATGGTTTCTGCTGATAAATCAGAGCTGTCTTATTGGTTCCCCTTTTTACATGAGAGTTCATTTTTCCTGAGCTGCTGTCAGGATTCTTTGTCTTTGGTTTTGGAAAGTTTGATTATGATATGCCTTGGTGACTTTCTTTTGGAATCTGTCTTTTATAGGGTTTATTGAGCTTCTTGGATGGATATCTTCTCATCTTTCATGATATTAGGGAAGTAGTCTGCCAGCAAATCTTTAAAAATTCTCTGTGCTTTATTTTTGTCTTGTTCTGCAATTCTGATCATGTGTAAATTATTCCACTTAATATTGTCCCACATAACTCTTCAGCTTCATTTTTCTTCATTCTTTTTCCTGATTTTCCCCCAAAATAGCATCAAAGGATTTGCCCTCTATTTCACTTTTTCTATCTTCCATTGATTCATTTCTTCTCCAGTATTCTTCCACTGAGTTATCTATTTCTGAAATTTTATAGTTAATCTTCTGAATTTCTAGCTACTGTTTTAGTATGGTTTCTTGCCTATTACAACATTTTGTTCTTCTTTTGTTTTCATGAATTCTTCTAGAGTTTTACCTGTGTTTTCCTTGATCTCTGTCCTTACCATTTCTTCCTCGGAAAGGTTTTCTGGCCCTTTATTTTGGTCAGTTGCTTGAGGCATCTTATCCTGCTTTTTTATGTAATTTGATATTATCTTGTCTCCGAGGCATTAAGATGATATTGTATTTTGTTGCATCCTGATATTTTATTTTGTTTTGATGTATCTGGGCTGGTGGGGCAGGTGTGCTTCGCTATTCACTAGTCTGGCAGCGCTGGAGTGCTCACCAGTCGGTGTGGTGGGTGGGGCAGCAGCTGGAAGTGTGGGAGCGAGTCTCTGTTCACTGGTCATGTGGGGTGGCTGAAGATGGGCTGGGAGGACATTTAGCCACTGTCTGTCATTGGTTCAGTGGTGTGGGAGCAGGTGATAACACTTGCTAAGTGGGTGAGGCAGCGGGTGTGGTGAGTGTGGTGGAGGTGTGGGAGCATGCTCTCCTCTGCTTGCCTCAGGTGGGCGGGGTCACCAGAGTGGTCCAGCACAGCTTGGGGAGGTGGGGGAATGGGCAGGGGCAGGTGGGTGTGGTCACCATAGTGCTCCTGCACCACTGGGAGGGCAGGAGAGCAGACGGGTGGGCTGGGAGTGGGGGCTGTTGGATGGGATCGGGCAGCCAGGAGCAACGTGACTGCTGCTACTCAGGGAGTGTGCAAGTGGGGAATGGTGTACAGAGCTAGGATGGGGCAAAAAAGGGAGGGGTTGGACTGTATCTCTGGTGGTGGGTGTCTGCGGGGATGGTGTGGGGTGTGTGCCTCTAATCACCGGGAGGATGCGGGGAGGGGGGACATGTTTCTCAAGTCACCAGGCGAAGGTGTCTGGGTGCTTCCCACTGGCTGCAGTCAGCAACTGGGACCTGGCCCTGATCAGTTGTGAGGAGAGGGTCTGCCCTTGGTCCAGTTGGGTTGGGGATCTCCCACTAACACTCTGTGGATCTATCACTCCGTGTGTACCACCCACTTCAATGGTTAAGGACTACTTTTGGTGAGCCACCTCGTCTCTGGGTTCTGGCTCTCTCCCTGCTGTGTGGACACCAGGATCCCTGGAACTCTTGCCCTTCTTCCTGATCTCTTCTTCCCTAAGTCCAGTTTGTGTCCTCCTCACCCTACTTCACTCCAGGTATGTCAATGCAGTTTCTCTGTCTCCTGTTGGGAATTTCTTGAAGTTGCCCTTCTGTGCTCCTCACCTGGAATTGCCAATGTCTTTTTCTCAAGATGGCTATGCTGTGCCAGGTGGGCCCCTTAAACACTTGTCCCTCCTCATTTGCTGTTTTCAATTAGTTTCTTCTTCCAGTTAGTTTTCAGTCTAATTCTTTATCCTTTCATTTGATGCTCAGGGTTTCAAGATTGTCATCTGTATTTATTTCAATTGGTTTCTCAGGTCTTTGCCGTAGAGGGACGGCATGGTGTGCCTGACTAAGCTACCATCTTGGCTCCTCCTCCTAATTAAAGTTTAAAACCTAGTAATTTGTTGATTTTTCTTTTCTTTTCTTACACTTTTTGGGAGCCTATCTTTTTCTGAAAAATTAAGAAAGTATATGTCTGTGTGTGTGTGTGTGTGTTGGGACTATAAATGTTAGGGAAGTAAAAGAGGATTTGTAATGCATAGCTCCTTCATTCAAGACCATCACCAATTATTCCCAGAAGGGAGGGTGTACTTATAGATGATTTACTTGTAGAAACAAAAGAATGGAGGAAGTTGCCAAGAGAATTTTGAAGAAGAAGGAAAGACTGGGGCATAGGGGCTAGCTTTCTCTAAAACATTAAAAATTATTGTAAAGTCAAAAAATAGACAGAGTGGGATTATTATTAAGTCT
The DNA here is from genome assembly GCA_030035585.1 of Dugong dugon. Classification (NCBI taxonomy): domain Eukaryota; kingdom Metazoa; phylum Chordata; class Mammalia; order Sirenia; family Dugongidae; genus Dugong; species Dugong dugon. The sequence goes on from CM057465.1 coordinate 171,525,441, forward strand.
ATCACAGTTTAGAGAGGGGCAGGGAGGATTGAGAGTTCATAAACAGCTAAATTCATATATGAAAGCATGATATATGGCAGGGATGACATTACAGATTGGTACAGGATGTATAAGCTGTTCAGTACATAGTGCTAGGACAATTGGTTATCCATATGGAAAAAAAATAAAGTTAGATGCTAGTGACGGAATAAATTCCAGGTGGCTTCAAAACCTTAAATTGAAAAGAAAACTTTAAAAATTCAAAAGACAAAAATAGGAATATTTTTATGACCTCAGGTTAAAGAAGATTTCATCAAGGAAAAGACTAGTAAATTTGGCTTCACTTAATTTATATTTTCTATACATAGAAAGGCAGAATAAGAAAACAACAACAAAAGAAAAACAAACCACTGATTGAGGGGAGATATTGGAAAAGCATATATCCAGTGTCTAAGTTATCTAGTGCAGTGCTGCTATAACAGAAATACCACAAGTAGATGGCTTTAACAAAGAGAAAATGTATTCTCTCACAATCTGGAAAGCTAAAAGTCTGAATTCAGGGTGCCAGCCGCAGGGGAAGACTTTCTCTATCAGCACTGGGGGAAGGTCCTTGTCATCAATCTTCACCTGGTCTAGGAGCGTCTCAGCACAGGGACCCTGAGTCCAAAGGACACACTCCCCTCCTGGTTCTTCATTCTTGGTGGCATGAGGTCCCCCCTGGTAACATGTCCAAAGTATATGAGATGAAGTCTTTGCCATCCTTGCTTCTAAGCAGCATTCTGGCTGTACTTCTTCCAAGACAGATTTGCTTGTTCTTCTGGCAGTCTGTGGTATATTCAATATTCTTTGTCAATACCATAATTCAAAGGCATCAATTTTTCTTCGGTCTTCCTTATTCATTGTCCAGCTTTCACATGCATATAAGGTGATTGAAAATACCATGGCTTGGGTCAGGCGCACTTAGTCCTCAAAGTGACATTCTTGCTTTCCAACACTTTAAAGAGGTCTTTTGCAGCATATTTTCCCAATGATATACCATATCAAACCCATCAGACTGCCAAAAATTAATGTCTGACAGTACCTAATGTTGGTGAGAGTAAAGAGAAATGTGAACTGTCTTATGATTTTGGTGGCAGTAGAAACCTTAATGATCAAAGCCATCAAAGGATAAACTTTGACTTCTTGACTGCTGCTTCCATGGGCCATGATTGTGGATCCAAGTAAAACGAAATCCTTGACAACTTCAGTCTTTTCTCTTTTTATCATGATGTTGCTTATTGCTCCAGTTGTGAGGATTTTTGTTTTCTTTAAGTTGAGGTGTAATCCATACTGAAGGCTGTAGTCTTTGATCTTCATCAATAAGTTCTTTAAGCCCTCTTCACTTTCAGCAAGCAAGGTTGTGTCATCTGCATATTGCAGGTTGTTAATGCATCTTCCTCCAATCCTGATGCTGTGTTCATATAAAATACTACCATATGTAATGTCTTAGGCTGAGTCCTCTAGAGAAGCAAAACTAGTAAAACACACACACACATACATATATATATATATATATATATATATATATATATATATACACACACACACACACACACACACACACACACACACACACACACACACAGACTTATATTAAGGAAATGACTCATGCAGTTGTAGCGACTGGAACATCGATTAGACTGAAGACTTCCCCTGATTGACATTGCCATAGGGGCTGATGAACCCAAGATCGGCAGGTAAGACAGCAGGACTCTGGCTCACAGACTGGGAAGACCAACATATCCTAAGATCGGCAGGCAAGACGGCAAGTAAGCTGCTAGTTCGAGTCCCAAGAACCGGAGGTCAGATGAACAGGAACCAACTGCAGGATCCAGTGCAAGCAAAAACCCATGATCCTTGCCAGAAAGTCCACTTATAGTTGATGTAGGCCACACTCCCAAGGAAAATCGCTTTCAACTGATTGGCTACTCACAGCAGATCTCATAGTGGAGGTGATCACATTATATCAAATCTCATCATGAAAATGATCATATCACCATTAGACTGCCAACTACATCATAAATGCCAAAGTACTGAAAATCATGGCCCATCCGAGTCAACACACAACCTTAATGATCACAGTCATCAAAGGATAAACTTTTAGAACTTTACAAACAAGCAGTAGGAAAAGAGACAAACAACTTAAGAATAAAAAGCGCAAAGGGTATAAATAACTGCTTCTAGAAAGAGAAACATGTGTATCCAGTAAAGTGATATACAACTTGACTAGTTATGACAGAAATTCAAATTGAAATGATATACCATATCAAACCCATCAGATTGCCAAAAATTAATGTCTGACAGTACCTAATGTTGGTGAGAGTAAAGAAAAATGTGAAGTCTCTTATGTTTTTAGTGGCAGTGGAAACTGATACAACTACTTTGGAGAACAATTTGGCAATATCTAGAAAGTTAAAGATGCACATACTATAGGACTACTAGGATATGTACAAGATTGTTTATTGCAGTCTTATTCAATTAGGAAAAAATGAACAGCCAAAATATTTTCAAAAGATAAAAAAATAAGTTGTGGTCTACTCATACTAAAGTTAAAATGAACAAACTAGAATGACAAGTATCAATATAGATAAATTAAAAATATATTCTTTTGATAGAATGACCAAATGGAGAAACATTGCTTTGAAGGTGTTGATCATAGAATATACAGTTCATTGACATTTTAACTTGTTGGTCCTAATCACAAAGTATTCATTAATAGATCGGTTAGAGTGTTGTTATCAGTTGTTTTTTTTTTTTTTTCCCATGAACTTAGTGGCTCAAAACATCAACAGTTTTATTTAACTCATGATTTTCTGGGTCAATTGTGATGGCAAGGACTGCCTGGATAGTTGGGGCCTCTCACCCTGTGGTCTCACATCTTCTAGTAGATTATCCCAGGCTTTATCTCTGGGTTCTAAAGACCAACAACAGAGAACAAGCCCAGTAAACAAGTACTTTTTCGGACCACTGTTAATGTTAACTGGTCCAAATCAACTCACATGGCCAAACCCAGATTTGGGGTTGGAGAAATAAACTCTACCCCTTAATGGGTAGAGCCACAAAGTCACATTGCAAAGGGCTATGCATACTGGAGTGGGAAGAATTTGTGGGTATTTTTGCAGTCAATTACAGGTGTATTTATACCGATATTTGTACTTAGTCTATGAAAGTTTTATTTCAGTTACTTGAAGAACCATAACTTAGGGTCAGTTCAGCATAAAGCTTTACCCCCAGTTTAGTACCCAGAGCCTTTAGGTCTAACCATGTTCTTCCAGTAAAGGAGCCTGCAGGCTTTCTGGGCCTGACCATCTCTACTAAGGAGCTCTGGTGCTTACGCGCTCATCTGCTAACCTAAAGGGTTGGCAGTTTGAAGCCACCAGCTGCTCTGTGAGAGAAAAAACCTGGCAATCTGCTCCTGTAAAGATTACAGCCTAGGAAACCCTATGGGACAGTTCTACCCTGTTCAGTGGGTCACCATGAATTGGAATCGACTCAATGGGACACAACAGCCATCTCTATTGGTTGGGATTTACTGGTGAATGAGTCAGTGGAGGGGCTGCCATGTGGTCCAGCCTCTAAAGGCCAGGGCAGGCATCACTTCCAAGGCTAGGTATGAAGTATACTATTTTGCATCCACAGTAATGTAGAGGCCCTCTTTTTCAGGCGAGAGCTTCCCCCTGTCATTTGTGAAGTCTTTAAAGTAGATCCAATAAGATAACAACAACAACAAAATCAGCAATTGTCTCAGTCATCTAGTGCTGCTCTAACAGAAGTGCCACAAGTGGATGGCTTTAACAAAGAGAAGTTTATTTCTTCTGGTCCAGTAGGCTACAAGTCCAAATTCAGGGCATCAGCTCCAGGAAAAGGCTCTCTCTCTCTCTCTCTCTCTCTCTCTCTCTCTGTCAGCTCTGGAGAAAGGTCCTTGTGATGCCTCAGTCTTTCCTTGGTCTGGGAGCATCTCAGCACAGGAACCTCAGGTCCAAAGGACGTGCTGTGCTCCCAGCACTGCTTTCTTGGTGGTGTGAGGTTCCCAGGTGTCTCTGCTTGCTTCTCTCTTTGATATCTCAAAAGAGATTGCATTAAGACACTGATCTTGTCAACCTCATTAGTATAACCTCATCACAGGGATAGAATTTACAACACATGAGGAGATCACATATAATCTCATCATAGTGGTAGAGTTTACAACACATAAGGAAATCACATCAGATAACACAATCATACAATACTGGGAATCATGACCTAGCTAAGGTGCTACACACATTTTTGGGGGGACACAATTCAGTCCATGACAACAATATTTTGGCATACACTTGGAAAGTAAATAAATCTTTCTTTGGGAGCTATATCTTCCTGTCGTTGTTAGTTACCGTTGAGTTGGCTCCAATTAATAGTGATCCCATGTACAAGTGAATGAAACTTTGCATGGCTCTGCACCATCTTCACAGTCATTTGTATGCTCCAGTCCATTGTTGCAGCACTGTGTATTTTGAGTGCCTTCCAGCCTAGGAGGCGCATCTGCCAGCACTGTATTGGAAAAGATTCTGTTATGATCCATAGGTTTTCATTGGGTAATTTTTGGAAGTAGTTTGTCAGGCCTTTTTTCCTAGTCTGTCTTAGTTTGGAAGCTCCACTGAAACCTGTCCACCATATATGACCCTGCTAGTATTTGAAATGCTGGTGGTATAGATTCCAGCATCATAGCACAAGCAAGCCACCACAGTATGACAAACTGACAGATGGGTGGTAGGTATCCTCCCTAAAATAGAATAATATCTCCTCTCTAAGAGGAAAGACGAAGAATCAGGGAAGTTCAGCCACATCCACTTCCCTGTAAACTCATGCACTTGAGGTAAAATATGCTTCCTTTCTTGGCTCCAACATTCTAGTTGGGTTCTGGTTGAAAGTACTTAGCAGTAACCAGCTGGAATAGCTTCCAACTGAGAGAAAAGATATTTGGGGGGCAGGGGGGATTGGAAAGAGATGTCTGAAAACCTTAACAGTTATGATTTGGTAGTTGGGTTCTTTATGCTATCTGTAGTTTTTAATAGGTATAGTGATCTCATATTACATTAAAAATCAGGGGAAAAAAGAACTTGCCCTAAACCAGAATTTAAATCCAGGCCAGTGATTGTACATTATTCACATTATACCTCATACCTATTTTAAGCCTATATAGGTGCTACTCTTTAAATATTATTGAATGCATGCATAAAACTATAGGGAATTCAATTTGGCTCGTGAGGAAAAATTTTCTACGTTGTGAAGTAGATAAAAATGCAATGCCTTACTAAGCAAGAAACACCCATCCAGTCAGAGACTGGAGAAATAGGCAATATCTTGGAAGGAGTTAATAGTCTGATTGTAGAGATCAGGTAAGGCGTACTGGGGGACCTTGTACTAAATGGATGAGTAGAATTTCAGTAGATGAAAAAGAAGGGGCTAGGTAGAAATGGAAGGAAATAGTTAGAAAAAAAGAGATGACTAGATGACTCCAAAGGCCCCCAAATAACTTGACCTCTCAAATATCAATGTTTGAATTTTTGAATTCCGTTAAAGGGAAAGATTATACTTCCAATCACTGTGAGTTTCTTACCTTCGAGTAAGTTGTTTCTGCCATTTGCTTCTATCTCACCCCACTGTAGGATTGTTTTACTAAAATTTATTATAAAATAGTATCCCCTATTCACTTTATAGAACTTCTTTCTTTTTTTATTCTCCTTTTTATTTTCTTTCAGAAGCTTCTCTTTTTCAAATTATGCCATTAACTTAAACCAGAAAAACACCATTGATATAGTATACGGAGATGACACTATATCATAATTTTGTTGATTTAGAATTATATTTCATACATTCTGTATTCTCATCATTGAAATCCAAGACCTCTGAAATTTCACAACATCAATACTTCCGTTTAGTCCTATGAGAAGTCTTGCATCTCTGAGATGTTGTGATTTCTTGTCAGACAGTGTCATAAAGCAAGTTTATTTTTTTGGATGGGAGAACACAGAACCAAACTTCAGAATACACTTGGGGTTTGTTCTTCAGAAGTTGTGCTGAATGCAATTAAAAGATATAGCAGCAGAACTCTTGCTTACTAGAATTTATTTTACAGATTTTTCCATAAGGTGTCGACAGCTCTCTTTCAACTTGCAGGTTTCAAAAACAAAAAGCAGCCTTGGCTGTCAGGTGTTCTTCAGGCTTCTTCCTCACCCCTCCGCAGAGCTCAAAGCTCTAGTTCAGATGTTTCAGTGTTATGTAATTTATTCTGTCTGTAAATGTCCTTTTCCCACTATCTCATGATGTGCTTTCAGATATGATGCCTACAGCATATCGCCAGATACCCTGCAAGTACTATGGCACAGATCTTGCTCTCTCTTACATCAATAATATATTGAGAAAATTAAGTTGTTAATAAAAAAAAATCAGGAAATTATTATAGTAAAACAATCCTGGTTAAATTTTGAATATTTTTTCATTGATGGGACTCCTTGATCATACAGTGATTTTCTTCTTATAATTTATTTACATAGAATTGTACTGATAATTTTATTGTCTCACTTACTGGCATTATATATGTCTCTTTGACCACTTGGGGTGATTCAGTCAGCAGTCTTTGCCCAAACAGTTAGAAGGACTACTTTTTCTAGAAGTATCCTTGGTGATCACATGGAGATGTAAGTGAAGGTGAGTTTATGCTTCCCTTTCATTAGCTAGCTGTCATTCCAAAGTGAGGTAAGTCATTACTTGCACTGAGTTTGAAGTTGATGATTTGTAAAGGGCACTTGTAAACCATAGATGAGCTGTTTCCTTTTCAAGATCTAAGTAAATAAAAAGAGTGGAAAATATTTTAATAAGGCTTTTAATAAAAACACATTTTTTAAAATGGGGTAATCTTCATTTTCTGGGAATTTCTAGGTATTTATTTGTAAATCAAATATTACAATTTTCTTAATGATCTAAAATTTTTAGTCATAAAAATGTCTGTTTAGTGGAGACTGGTTCATTACCCTTAAATTGTGCTACCTGGTCTTTTGTATCAATTCCTTTCATTGAGGAAAAAAACATACACACACACACATACATATGCTACTTGCTATTTTCCAGGTAATAGAGGTTATATAATATCTGCAAAAAAGCCATTAGAACTACTTTATGACTTTTATTATACCAAACACTTGTGGAGAGCCAACTTACCTTCTGGAAATGAAAAAGGAAATATGATAGTTGAGAATTCCCATATTCAGAATACATCTTTCATTTACTTACTTTAACTATTCAGGTCTCATCTTAAAGAATTCCTTATAGGCGTCTCTATAGCAATCTGGTGTTTAGACCAGAGAGGAAAGCACATAAGGCACGGGCACTTTACCAGTCTTTCTGCTCTTTGTCATATGCTGTTTGGTTATCACCTAGAGGGTGCTTCTGTGCCTCAATTTCCCACATTTATCAAAGATGACAATATAGCTTATAGTGGGTACATAAAAATAATTTAACAAAAATTTAATTTTTCTGTTTAGTTAAATTTCTCTATGCATGAATATATATATGTATATATACAGACATACATATAGACATATATAAATTACTAAGAGTCATATATAAAGCCTAAAGCTTACTCCTTAGAATGGCAGGATATTAAAATATTCACGCTGTTATTTCCAATATATCAATTTATGGGACTAGTTTTGGCAAAGTTATCATTTTTAAAGATGACTGTAATACAGATGGATTTTAGTTACTGTATATAGAAAGTGGGGGAAGGGAGTAGCAATCATTCTTTGTTTGTTCGGGTGAAGCAGAAAAATCTGCATTCTCCTATATTTGGAGGGATTTGTTAGAAGCAAGGACTAAAATAAGGAATTACTGATCAGCTAGAGATTGCATTACTCTTATCTTCCCACTTAACTAATATTTTTATCCTCTGAAATGTAAGGATATTCTGAAACAGGAATATTACTGACTTTTGGATGAATGCCAGTATTTTTTATTTGCAACCAAGAGTACATTACTGGCGTTATCTAAGTTCATTTTAACAAGTCATCAGCAATTTTGTTATAGGCATCTCAGGAATAAAAATAGATAAGGAAACAGTTTCATTCCTAAATAAATTAAGTAAGAATGATTGCAAGGTAGGTTTTTAGATAATTCCTAATGCCAATGATTCTGAACCATGGGATACGTTGTTCTTATGGGTGTGCTTCTGAAAACCAGGTGAGGTACTTCTAAAAAGTATGATTCTTTTTCAAAAATACATCCTAAATTAAAATTTACTGCCATAATGAACCACTTTTACCAATAGAATTGTATCATATCCCTCAAATATGTTGGGTGAAAACATTTGAGAACAATTGATTTAGGGGATAAGATGATACCTTATCAGTGAAAGAATCTATAGCCATATTCAAGTGAAAGCACCAGCCTATCTGAAATTGAAGTGATTAGAAGCTGAGTGGATAGAAAGACAGACTAAAATTAGCCTTTAGAGTTTAATAAGTCACCCAAAATATCTTCATTAGTATCAGATCTCAAGATTATTCACTCCATTCAAATAGTAGTCAAATCCATATGTATGTTTCCTTTTGGTGCTTCCCCTGTTCACCAGCTAGTGTTTTTATTATCTTTTCATGAATCACTAGTTGTGTTCAGAGAGGTGTACCTCAACGTCTAGCAAATTTCTGTAAGACAACTTTTAGGAGCAAAATTGTCGATACTATATTGTTCTTATATAAATGAGGTACTTTCACTACATTATATAAATGGCAACAATAGGCAATTGCTAAGACAGCTTGTAATTATTATAGTAAACAAGGGCAAAATTCATCTTCAGAATGAGTCCTGTTTTCCTAAAATCTGCCTTCTTCTTTAGATTGATGCTGAAAAAACATGTATGACTGTCTTAGTCATCCAATGATGCTATAACAGAAATACCACAAGTGGATGGCTTTAACAAAGAGAAATTTATTCTCTCACAGTCTGGTAGGCTACAAGTCCAAAATCAGGGCGTCAGCTCCAGGGAAAGGCTTTCTCTGTCAGCTCTAGAGAAAGGTCCGAGTCATCAGTCTTCCTTGGTCTGGGAGCTTCTCTGCGCAGGAACCTCAGGTCCATAGGATGCGCTCTGCTCCTGGCGCTGCTTTCTTGGTGGTATGAGGTTCCCATGTATCTCTGCTCACTTTTCTATCTCAAAAGAGATTGGCTTAAGACACTATCCAATCATGTGTACCTCACCAGTATAACTGCCGCTAATCGATCTTACTACATAATAGTGATAGAGTTTACAACACATAAGGAAATCACATCAGATTACAAAATGGTACACTATCATACAATACTGGGAATCATGACCCAGCCAAGTTGACAGATGTTTTTGGGGGACACAATTCAATCCATGACAATGACCAATGTGTTTTTGATTCAGTAGTCCTGTGTCAGCACATCCCTGACTAAAATACAAAGGTGAGATTTGTGAAAGGGATATTTGTACTTCCTTTTAATATTTCTAAAATATAAGGGCAGAGATTCTTTCTCATGACTCATTGCCTTCCTGGAGGATGCAAGTGCCTATTAGTGCTTTTTGGCCTATTTCTGAGATATCAGTAGAGACCCATTTTTGGCCAGAATGGTAAGGATAGTTTCTCAGGTCTTCTTCATTACACCAGAGACCAGGTTAGCTCTAATTAGTAGGTGAGGGAAACAGAAGATGTGTTTTTTTACTCTTGTTAGAAGAAATGGAGGGTGTTAATATTTAGAACAGTATAGTTTTAAAGACCAACCCTCTTCCACATTTCAAAAGGAAAATTTTCAATAAATATTTAAGAATCAGCTCCTAGAAAGGAGGAATGTGATCCCTCCACATATTCTAAGCATATTATCTGTAGTAGTAAATTAAATAATCTTAGAATTTATAATCTGGGATTATACCTTAACTTGAAGTTATACCTTAACTTGCTTCCCCCCTATACCACATTCATAATTATTTTCTAGAGCACTTAACTCTCAACTGAAATGAAAAGCATATAATCTGCCATTTTAATTGTTTTATTGAAGATAAACTCAGCCTCCTCACATAGATCATCTTTATGCCCTGATAACTAAGTAAACCTGTCTGACACTTGTAGACAAAGAACCCTATTAGTTTTATCCCATGCACTTTAATAATACACAGGTAAAAATAGAAACAAGAGATGCGTAATAAAGATAAGGGATATTTATTGTTTCATGTTATTCTTTTAAATATATGTTAGGGTGGGTGTTGCAATTAAAGCATAGAATCTCCTTGAAAATTTATCATCAGAGCCATTTCTGTGCTCATGCATTTCACACATAAGATAGGATTAACATTTTAGTAATTTCTGGAATTATAACTATAATTATTGTCACTATTGACTAATATACTAAAAAGCAATTATAAAATTAGTATATATTTAGGTTGCACTTGATAGTTCTTTAAATGTGTGATTGTAGAGTAACCGACAGTCAAGTGCCCAACATGTAGAAACATATATGGTGGCCCTAGGTACTAAGTTCATTAAATGTGTATTTAAATAATTGAAAGAAGAGGTCACTCTAAATTTTGTGAAGACATTATATTTATGTCATTTTTGTTAATGATGTTGGGACCCTGGCTTTGATTGGCACTTTCAGAAATACTCTTGAAATATCACGTCTGACAAAAATAAATACTCATTATTTGAATAAATGTAACATTTTCTAAACTTTGAATATTTTGTTGTGTTTTTGTATCTTTCAGTTATGTGTACATTGAGTTTGGAAAGTTTCACCAACCTTGGTAAATTTGTATGTAGTGACTAGTTAAAAAGAAAAAAAAATACATAGTTTTCTTACTGAAAGTTTTGGTAGTCTCCTGGGTTTGTTGGACTACTCAGATTCCATAGAGGCAAGTATAAAAAGCAAAACAAAACAGTTGCCTTCTAGTTGATTCCAACTCATGGTGACCCTATCTATGTCAGGGTAGAACTATGCTCCATAAGGTTTTTGTGGGTGAAACATCAACAACAACAACAAAAAAAAAACCAACCCCATGGCTGTCGAGTCGATTCTGACTCATAGCCACCAGGGTTTCTGAGGTGAAACATCAGTACCTGGAAAATCATTTCTGAAAAATTCTCCTTCAGACCAGCTTCATTAATCTATATTGAAACTAGTTTTTCACAAGACATGACAGCTTGCTCTTCTACTTCATCTTTTTTGTTTACTAAATTCTATAATCCAAAGTCTATATGTTTAAGATTACTTTAAAAACAAGCAAATAGATTTTCCATTCTCCTGGAATTTTTAGAACTACCATATTTTTACGCAAAGGACGTGTGCTTTCTGCGTTTGCCGGCTGTGCCCTCCCCCTGCCAGGCACCCTCGCAAGCACAGCCATGCCAAGCCTCTTCGACATGTTGCTGTTAAAAAAATTAGCATAGCATACTTATGAATATATCTTGAGGGGGTGGGCAGAGGGGCACAGCTGGCAAACAAATGCTGAAGTTGCACATTATTTGCTTAAAAATATGGTACTGTAGGTATTTAGCACTACCTTCTGAGTTGTTTCTCTAATCATATCTTAAGAGGGAAAAAAAAAAATTCTAAGAATCTATGTATCCTGAAATATATACTGATTATACCCAGTACTTCAGAGGTTTTCAATTATTTCCAACCAGGAGTTTCTTTACTAAGGGTTTTATTTTGATAATGAAAAAAAATTGACCAACATTTTCTCTCCCTTAACAGCCAAATTGTGTTTTCCAATGCTTCCATTGGAAACATAGACAGTAATAGGTAGAACAGTTTAAAAAACATTTTGAATACTCTTGGCTTTCTTAACGACCTAAAGGAAAACTTTTCATTTGGCAAAACTAGCTTGAATTGAGAAATACTTTAAGAAATATTTTACTACCAAGTAAAATATTTTGAGTGTAATTCAAATACTTTTTATTTATTTATTTTTTTGGTATATGCTTGTCTATGTGGACAACTTACAGTGTTGATCTCACCTGAGGGATTTTTTTTTTCTTTTTTACTAATTTAAGTGTGCTGAGTAAGCTTTTATTTTGAGAAAGGTGTCAGCGGGGAGGGATATTTTCAGAATTAATTTCTTTACCCATTTTGAAATTAATAGTAGTTTTTCTTTTCTGCCAGTTACAATATTTTTTTTTTTCTGAGATGAAGAATCTTTTCTTCTTTCAAATATGAGATTGAAACCATTGGTGAAACACTGTAAATACTTCTATCCCCCCACTTATTACAAAGTAGTTGCATTAAAAGAGCAGTAGGTTATAGTAAATATGTGGGACTTATTCAGCCCATGACCACCCCCCCCCCCCACACGTTATAGCTAAACCATTAACAAAATATCAGAATGTGAAATTGTAAAATAAATCCTCATTTAACATAATGATACCTGGAGTGACACATTGTGGATAACAACGAGGGCTAGAAGGTCAGATTGCCTGTCAAGCAACTCTGATGTTTCCACTGATTAACTGTGACTTTGGACAAGTTAGTTCACCTCTCTTATAACGGGCACAATAATAGTGCCTAACTTATATGGCCATTGTGAGAAATAACTGAGATCTTGCACATGTAAAACACAGAACAGAGTTTCTGGCATGGAGTAAGCGAGAGCCACACACTGTGTAGTTTTCACATGGCACAAAGGTGCCCAAAGGTGCCTTAGAGATTTGACAGGAGTGAACAGGGCTTGAAATTCACCCTCTGCTGCCCAGGGTCTTGCTTGCTGGGCAAGGTCAGTCAAAAGAAAAAAATTTTTTTTTTGTTTTAACAACAGTACCAGATAGGATAGTGGTGGCTCAATATGTCAGCAGTTTTTTCTTCTTATCCAGATAAGAACACATCACCTCCTTTTCCAGGAGGCCTTTTTGGATTTTGTGTAAATCTGTTTTCCATATAGGCATTATGAAAGTGTAATGTTAACAATATTCCTCTGGATAGTTAACAAGTGAACAAGACAAATATCCAAGTGATCATTTTTAGGCTCCTTATAGCATGATTGTTATTTTATAAAGCTTATCAGTCAACAGAAAGACAGCTATGCTTAAGCTTTAACATTTATAGTAATTAAGGAAAAATGCATAGAGGTAGGATGGGGCTATCCATAACAGAAGAACTATCTAATGAACTAAAAGAAAACAATTTGTATCTTTGGAGTTTCCACTGGAGTTATAGAATAAAAAAGGAGGTAGAACATGAATACAAACTGCCTAGTGAGGACCATTCTTTAAATTAATAACAGTAACTGATAATAACTACCAAGTTATTATAACTGGAAGGGTGGGTGGATGTTTGAATTATTGAAATGTACCATATTTGTATTTTACTTTCAATATTTTTCCTGATGTAGTAGATTCTAAAGTGAAATATATAGTGGAATATTTTTAAATTAAAATTTTCATTTAAAAAAAATGGCACACATAAGGGCTTTAATTAAAGCATAGTGCAGGAGTGAGATAAGGAATCTGAGGCCCTGGAGAGATATACAAAATATGAATCTCTTATATTTTGAAGCTAGCACTGGAGGAAAAAGCCAGGAGCCCTCCCATATTTTCAGTGATACTAAGAAAATTGAGTGTGAATCTTATCCCTACGGTGACTATCTCGCTTAAGCACTTTACTGACTCCCCTTCATCCTTCTGCTTCCTGAATCTACACACAAACCAATTTTTTCTCTTTGGACCTGTCTTCTCTCTATACACCACCTCCATTCAAAAATCACTTGACTGTATTAGGTTAGCAATTTCAGAAAGTTCGGTCTTACAGATACAGCCAGTGTGGTGTAAAACCTTTGAGATCACGTTGACTTCCTTTACCTTCTTGGCCACCATATTTGGTTTCTAAATCATACAGATTTTTTTTCTCTCTCTAATCCCTCTCCTCCTTTCCATTTGTACTTCTGAAACACCATACCTTTATTCCTTCTCAGCTGAAATCCTGGAATCACCTCGGAATTAGTTATACAGCTCCCTCTCTCTTCCTACACCCAGCAACCGTACTTTCGGGTAGCACTTAAGGACCAGTAGCTGCACTGTGGCCCAGCCTAGATTTCCAGACCTACCTTGCACCAGTCTCATATAAATAGCCTCATTAGAGACTAACTGGGCCACTAGTTATTCCCTGTTATGGTCCACACACATTCTGTTTCCTTTTTTGTTCACATTTATTTGCTTCTTGCTCCTCCTCTACCCCTTTCCTAACCCCCAGCCAAAGGTAATCTATGTTTTCTACCTTTTAAATCCTAATAAACTTAGCACAAAGCCTTTCAGATGGGTCCTCAATAACTTCAATAAGTTACACTCAGTATGCTTGCTATAGTTTATGGAATTCACACTTTTGACTTGTAAATTGAAAGAAATCTTGTACCTATTTGTATATCTACCGCCCTTACACAGTGTGATTGTAATTATTTAATTCTGTGTCTTCCCAACAGAATGTAAACTGCATTAAGACATCTCCAATGTATATTGTACTCTACCATTGTCTGGTACAATGCCTAGCAGGTAACATATGCTTAACAAATACTATAAAATAAATATTGCAAAAGGTAGGTGCTCAACACCTGTTTCTAGTTGTGATTGAGTCCATTCTGACTCACGGCCACCCGATGTGTGTCAGAGTAGAACTGTGTCCATAGTATTTTCAGTGACTGATTTTTCAGAAGTAGATTGCCAGGCCTTTCTTTTGAGGCTTCTTTGGGTAGGCTCAAACCGCCAACCTTTCAATTATCAGCCAAGCACATTAGCTGTTTACACCACCCAGGGATACCTTATTATTAAATGTTGTTGTGGTTGTTATCTTGTGCCATCAAGTCGATTTCAACTCATGGCGACCCATGTGTTACAGAGTAGAAACCAGGCCTTTTCTGCTGGGTGGGTTGGAAACACCAACCTTTTGTTACCAGCACAGTGCAAACTGTTTGCACCACCCCGGGATCCTCTTACAGTATATAGAAAGGAAAATTTTAAATAAAAAACGTATTTTTTAATCAGTTGAATAGATTTGAAAAACTGCTTTCAGCCATTTGAATACAGAATGCAGTTTTAGTTTTCATAAAATATGAAAATGTAATATTCTAAAGGATAGTCATTCAAACATTTAAGTAATTATGGGCAGTCTCCGGATTACAAAGGAGAAACGAGTTCCATTCCTAAATTTGTCTTTAAGTAGAATTGGTATGTAAGTAGAAACAGCTAGGTATGGTTCCCATCTAACTTCAGTCAAATGTTTGTCTTATGGTATGTAGTGTACCTTTCTATGCAGGAACACATTAAAGAAACACTTCCAGGTACACTAAAACATCTTTAACATAATAATACAGAAATAATAGATGTTTTGATGCATGTTGTGAAGTAGCATCCGTCTGTTATTATGAACCATTGTATGTACCTTCTCCACAATTGAAGAGATACCTACAGGGCATATGCTACCCAGAATACTCAGAAGATTCTGTTCTGCAAAATCTTTGAGACCAATTAGATACTTTACAGTATGCTCTGAACTAAAAAATCTACATAGTACCACTGGGCTCATTCCTGCTGGGTTTTGAACCCTCCTCAGCAAAGGCAGGAGGGTTGGGGACTTGGGTAGAATGGGGCTGCCGCCAAAGGGATAATTCCCCCATCACTTCCTCACCAGGCCTGCCAACCCCAGGTATCAACTGTGAGGCCTCTGCCTTGGGGTGCAAGCGTGACAGTGCCACCCAGGTTGTACTAAGATGAGCCTGGGGCCTAAAGGTGGGAAGAAACCTAAGTCCCAAGTTTTCCATGGACCCCCTCGCCCCCCAAACCATATGGACATACAGAGGTCAGGAATATAAGACTGCCCCCCACCCCCCAACGCCAAAAGGCCAAGCCCTTCTGCAATAGTGAAATCTCATATGTGTGAGGTAGTGGAAACAGAAGCCCAGAGAGGTGCTGCGATGGCCCAGGCGGCACAGCACCCAGGGCCCGGTGGGATAAGGTGGGGCGGAGCTGCCTCAGGGGGCGCGGCGGAGACCTGTGCCCAGCACAGCGCACCGACCGGTTGTACTCAGAGAACACGTAGAGCGGGATGCCCGGTCACCACCTGCAGGCCTGCCATGCGGAGAGAGTTGTGGGGTTGGCCCTTTCCAAGCTCTGAGGGAGGCGGGTGAAGGTGAGCTCTCTGCTTTCTGCTTGTCTCCACGGCTGGGCGCGCCATGTTGCAGGGGCCTGCCTGCCACCAGCGGCAGCCCCAGGACCCTCTGCAGTACCTGCGCATGCGGGCGAAGCGCAGCTGTCGTGGGAACCGGGCCTGAGGACCGTCAGTTTTTTCCTGGTAGGCTTTATGGAGTTCGCTTGCAGCTACCGAGATGGACGTTCATAACCCGGGGCCTGCCTGAACACAAATTCTATTCTTTAATATGATGAAATGCTAGAAAGATCTCTCTCTCTCTCTCTCTCTTTTTTTAATTAGCACAGCTAAGCATATTCAAAACAACTGGGAAGTTTGTTGCCATTATTATCATTAAATTAATTATTACATCTTTATAAAATCATCAAAAAAATGAATTATACTCCTAATCAGTCATTTAGAATAACTACGGATCAGGAGGAAAGAAACAATTAAAAAAGTGTATTAATGGTGAGAGGATTACCTGGTTGAATCTTGGCAGCTCATGTATCTATGACCTGAATTAAAAAAATAATACTAATAATAATTTTAAAAAAGCAGGGTTTATATTTCTTTATTTCAGGTGAGGTGTCTGCATTTTCCTTGTATTTTCCCTTCTCATTAACTGTACAAACCCACAGAAACAAGTCTCCGTGCAGCTTCAAATGCCCCCATTCCATTTAAATGGTATTTCCAATAAGGGTACTGTTTCTTCCAAAGAATATTACATCTCACTAATTGTCCTACAAATCCCATTCTTAATTAAAATCAAAATCTTCATCATAACAACTTTACTATATAGCTTGCAAAAGATGTGTTCTTTCTCGTTTGTTTGGAGGATGATGCTCTGGATACATTTTTTCCCCCGTTCAAAATGGAGCAGCCCTGGTGAGAAAAATTTACAACAATTGATTCTGTTTGTTTGTGGCTGCAGCCATAAAAACTCCCAAGCAAAACTAAATAGGGCTTGTGGGGCACAGCCATGGTGGTTCATGGGCAAACAGTAAGTTTTATAATATTGTTAATGCTAGACAATAAGAGGAGGTATAATAGTTCCAATTTCATCTTTTGTCTCTTTTGTACTAAATTGTACACTCTTATCATGCATATGCTGGCTATAATGTGACATATTTAATTCTACATTTAGTCTCTGCTTTGTTACACATGCACAAAAATAGCAAGTCAGCCCTCTAACAACAACAAAAAAATAAACACAAACTAAGCTTGAATAACAGTAATGGTGGGAAAATCTATCCCAGGGTTCATTCTTTTTACAGGGAGTTGGCAAACCAGTAAGAATAGACTTTGTCATGTGCAAATATGGTGACCATAAATGGTGCTGGAGGCTTTTTCCATTGTCCTCTGAGTTTGCCAAGAGAGAAAGCGAGTGAGAGAAAGAAAGACACGTTTGATAGAGTTGTGAAGAATGTTTGAATGGCTATTGGGTGTTGAGTATTGTCTTGCAGTGACCTCAATTCGGTACAGTAGAGACCCTTGAAAGCACTGTCTGAAGTCACAATACCACTATTCTCCTCCATTTAGTAAAAGGGATTAGTTAAAAGGGTGACGTTCCGTGCAGAGAGTTCCAAGTATTCCATGAAACAAAAGGCTCTGAAATGTTTTTGAAGTTATTTTTAATTGAGTTGAACTAATTTAATAAAGGTCCTAAGGAGGAAAAAAAAAAAATAAAGGAATGTGATTGTTTTATGATTCCTCACAGATGGAATGGACATTTATAGCATACTTTTCCTTTAGTGTTCCAGAGAACAGTAGCTCCATTTACAGCTACTGTTAGCAATTTAAAACTGCTCCAAAATGAAGTCTTTCAAGAAGTTGACAGCTTATAAATAAATCTGTCTGATAAAATTGAACATAAACTGCATCTGTGGTTAGTTTGCCAAAATTAATTCTACATTTAATTAGAGATAGCAGTCAAACATATTTAATAAAAAACAGTCTTGGAGAGTAAATCGAATGAAGTCAGATTTTAGCAGACGTTTTGCAGGTTTTTTTTTTTGCAAGGAGTGATGAAATGACCTCACCTCTCCAGTTCCCAGTTATATGACAGCGTGAATTCTGTATAGTTATGGGGAAGCCAATGAGTTCGCAGTATTTGGGAAGCTTTCTCGCTTAGCTTAGGGTAAAGAGAGAAAACGATCATTTTGTGATTTCTCTTGATTTCGTCACTGGGTTTTACTTTGATGACATATGTACTATGTAAACTAACAAGTTAATAAGCATATATTACTCTAATGATTTCAGAGACCAGGCTAAGGTAATCCTGACTTACGTATATACAAGTACAGGGGTGTCTTAAAAAGAATTCTTCTTATCTTCCATGGCAATCCTGTTTTTCTTTTTAATTAACCATCATACACTAGGTACAATGCCATTTTTTTCCCCCACAAAAACTTTGAAAAATTAGCTTTTCTCATCAAATATTTGTACTCACTCTGCATGGTTTAAGCAATATGGCATAGCTGTGGAATGCTGGGGAAGAAGCAAAAGCACACAGATCAATCTAGAATGCAGCAAACAATATTTTGGAACAAAAATGACTTACAGTTCAAAGGGCAAAGAAGCAGATCTCCAAACATTGAAGTCCATAGTCCTGTGTGAAGCATGCAGATGGACAACAGAAACAAGCATTAGTGACAAGAGCTTTAAACATGGATAAAAATTATATGTGCAAGCACAAATGCATGCACAAATTAAAGTCAATTAAGCCAAATTTTGATCTTTTTAAGAAGTGTGATGTTACTTTCTAGCAATATGGGAGAATTTAAGAAATATCCTTGTGGGAGCTAACATTGTTATACTTAGTTAATATTAAATTTGAATTAAACATTTATTTATTGAGCTCCTTCATGTTCTTAACATTGCCATCATGGATATGGTTAGTATATACTAAATGTTTTATAATCATCCCTATGTTTTTGGGTCATGTAAGTATTAACACAATTCCTGACTAAATGGTGAGGTTTTTTTTTTTTTTTTTTTCAGTTCTTTAAGTTCCGTTTAGATATTTTGTCCTTCCTGAAAAGTATTTTTATTTTACACACATTAATTTACCCTCCAGTAACCTTGTCAAAATTTTGCTAAAATGTTTTAGATTAATAGAAAGTAAAGGTAGTGCACCCTTATTCCTGAAGTTAAAACAATATATCGTTGTTTCAAGTAAATTTATCAAAATTTTGCTAAAATGTTTTAGAATAATAGAAAGTACAGGCAATGCACCCTTATTCCTGAAGTTAAAATAATATATCATTGTTTAGAGGTTTGCTATGTGATCCTTACATTGCTTGTAAACTGGGAGGAAAAAAAAGCCGTAACAAGTGTGTACAACATAGAGATTCTATTTACAAGTCTTTTTAGTCCTGCCTGGATATAATTATGTTGTTTATTTAGGTGGACTTAAGTATTAATTCATTATAGTTGTTTAAAATTCAGGCCAACTATAGGCTATACCTAGAATAAAGGTATTTGAAAGTATTAAAAAATCAGATATCTCAAAGGAAGAATCAACTATAGCTCAATCATGCAATAATATCTAAGTCATTCAATAAGATATCCCAAAGGACTGGATGAATTTATATATTGGACCAAAAGAAACAACCATTTTAATCAATGGTTTAGAATTATTAGGTTTAGAACTTTTTTTTTAAATTTTATTGTGCTTTAGGTGGAAGTTTATAGCTCACGTTAGTTTCTTATTCAAAAATTTATACACATATTGCTTTTGTGACATTGTTTGCAATCCCCACAATATGATGGCACTCTCTCACTTTCTATCCTGGGTTCCCTGTGTCCATTCATCTAATTCCTGTCTCTTCCTGCCTTCTCTTCTTGCTTTTGGGGAAGAGTTGCCCATTTGGTCTCGTATACTTGATTGAACTAAGAAGCACTTTCCTCACATGTGTTATTGTTTGTTTCATAGGCTTGTCTAATCTTTGCCTGAAAAGTGGGCTTTGGGAGTGGTTTCAGTTCTGAGTTAGCAGAGTGTCCGGGGGCCATATTCTTGGAAGTTCCTCCAGTCTCTGTCAGACCAGTAAATCTGGTCTTTTTTCATGAATTTGGATTTTTTTACATGAATTTGGATTTTGTTATTCATTTTTCCCCCAGTCTCTCTGGGACTATCTGCTGTGATCCCTATCAGAGCGGTCGGTGGTGGTACCCGGGCACCATCCAGTTCTTCTGGGATCAGGCTTGTGGAGGTTCTGGTTCATGTGGTCCTTTAGTCCTTTGAGCTAATATTTTTCTAGTGTCTTTGGTTTTCTTCATTGCTCTGGATGGGATGGGACCAACAGATGTATGTTAGATGGCTGCACTCAAGCTTTTAAGACCCTAGATGCTACTCACCAAAGTAGGATGTAGAACATTTTCTTTATGAGCTGTGTTATGCCAGTCGAGCTAGATGTCCCCTGAGACTGTGGTCCCTGGCCTCAAGCCCCAGCATCTTGGTCCCTCAAGGTGTTTGGATCTGTCTGGGAAACTTCTGTGCCTTTGCTTCAGTCAAGTTGTGCTGCCTTCCCTATATTGTGTGTTGTCTTTCCCTTTACCAAAGTTGTCACTTGTCTGCTATCAAGTTAGTGATTTCCACTCCCTCTCCCTCTCCATTCTTGTAACCATCAAAGAGCGGTTTTTTTTTTTCTTTTTTTTCTGTCTGTAAACCTTTTCTTGACTTTTTATAATAGTGGTCTCATATACAATATTTATCTTTTTGTGACTGACTTATTTCACTCAGCATAATGCCCTCCAGATCCATCCATGCTGAGGGATGTTTTGCAGATTCATCGTTTTTTATCTTTGCATAGAATTCCATTATGTCTATGTATCATAATTTGTTTATCCATTCCTGTGTTGATGGGCATTTAGGTTGTTTCCATCTTTTTGCTATTGTGAATAGTGCTGCAATGAACATGGGTGTGCATATGTCTATTTGTGTGATGGCTCTTACTTCTCTAGGTTATATTCCTAAGAGTAGGATTGCTGTATCGTATGGTATTTCTATTTCTAGCTTTTTAAAATTTGTGTTCTAGTGCCATTACAGGATTAGGATGTTCTTGATGCAACTTTGTGGATAAACTCCAAATGAGTGTCCATCTCATTTAATAAAAATTAAATTGATCAGTCAAACATCCTCCTAACTTAGAAATTGTATAAAACCATAATATTTCTTATTCTTATGTAATCCATTGTTATAGATCCTTAGAAGAAAACATTTTACAAAATTTCATTAAGAATTTTGTCACCATTTATCAAATGAGCAACTTTAGAAATACGGCCTAACAGTTAGCTGGTTCCTGGTAGTCTTGAGAGAGAAGCCTTTTTAGCAACTGATCTTGTCTTGAGTAAGTCACTTAATCTTGCAAGGTCAAGGTTTCTTCATCTTTAACGTGAAAGTATTGCCTAAATAAATTCTAAGGCAGATTCCTAATCTTTAATTCTATGTTGAGACCATTTTTATCCATACTATTTTTTCTCTTAATTTCAAACAAATGTCATGTCTTTTCATCGTTTTGGCTGACTTTGTGAGGTGACATAGAGCATAGCAGAACTATTAGACGAGGGAGACACAATTTGGACTACACTTGGAGTTTTGCTGTATCATCAGGTGTAAAAGATTAATAGAAAAGTAGATGGTTGGTGCTCTCAAGACATTGGTGCAGAGGCTCTATGTCATGGTAACAATATTTCTATACTAAATTCTATACTTAGAGTAAAACTTGTCATCCTTTCATTGCTGTGGAGGTTGAGAGGTTTGTTTAAAACAGGTCTCAAGAAGTACTAATCAAAGGTATATATTCTTGAAATACTAAATAAAGTTTAAAAAATCCTTGTAGTTTTGTGAAACTAATATTTGGATATATAAGGTAGGGCCTTATGAAGAAGACAGAGAAAATTGCTATCAAGCATCAGTGCCTCCACTGTACTTCAGGTTCTTACCATCTGTCACTGTGTCCTCCAGCATTCTGCTGTGTAGACTCTTTGTCTCCTTTCCCTCATTACCGATCCAGTTGTCTCATTGACGATGCCAGTTATCTTTTAAAAACACAAATCTGATTTTGTCATTCTCCTGGATGGAAACCTTTAATGGCTCCCAATTGCCTACAGGATAAAGTCTAAACTCCTGAATCAGGCAGACAAGACCCTTATCTATCTAACCCCAACACATCTTGCCACCCTCCGCCTTATGGGGTTGCTTACCTTGTCCAGGACGCCCAGCCTTCCATTCAGCACCTCTAAAACTATGGCTTATCTTTGAAAAGCCAAAATAAACATCATATCTTCTGTCGTCCTTTCCTTTTCTTAGACAAAGTGTCATTTCCTTCTGTTTGTAAGGGCTTTATAAAACCTACTACACTGAATCAGAGAAAAAAATGAAGTTGTCAACGATCTCATTCTCCTTGGATCAACGATCAATGTCTTTGGAAGGAGCAGTGAAGAAATAAAACAGCGTATTGTATCGGGCAAATCTGCTGCAAAAAGCCTCTTTAATGTTTTAAAAAACAAAGATGTCACTTTGATGACTAACGTGTGCCTGACCCAAGCAAAGGTACGTCTTTTCAGTCGCTTTATATGCATGCAAAAGCTGGACAATGGAAAGGAAGACAGAAGAAGAACTGATGCATTTGAACTGTGGTGTTGACAAAAAATAGTGACTATAATGTGGACTTGTAGAAGAATGAACAAATCCGTCTTAGAAGAAATACAGCTGGAATGCTCCTTAGAAATAAGGATGAGGAGACTTCAGCTTATTTACTTTGGACATGTCATCAGGAAAGACCAAAGTATAGAAAAGTACATAGTGGTTAGTAAAGTAGAGGTGCAGCAAAAACGAGAGACCCTTAATGAAATGGATTGACACAATAGCCTCAAAAATGCGCTGAAACATATCAACCATCATGAAGATGGTGTAGATCTGGCAGTGTTTCATTCTGTTACACAGAAGGTCACCATAAGTAGGAGATCACTCCAAGGCAATTAACTACAACAACATTGAATTGTGATTTTCTCTCTCTCTCCCTCCTTCCACAGCCAGTGTTTCTTTGTTACCCTATTTTTAACCTGTTTTTTTTTTTTTTGAATATTCATCACCAAGCATAACATATATATTAAAGAATAAATAAATGCAAGTTAACTCCCTAGGACAGTAAATGCAACTGATAGGTGAGATTTATTTTTCTGCCATGTGTTTTATGAAAGTCATTTCACCTATGTATGTATTATAAAGTTTATTCCATTTTCCAAATTCTAATAATATGTCCATGCATTGTGATTAAATGAAAATAATGTTGCAGTTCTCTATAGTTTTTAATAATATTTAAATATTCCCAAATTATTTTTAAGGTTTTTCAAAGCTTATATATTTGATGCAACATTCAGAATTTCTACGGGTATGTTGTTAAGGTTTTAAATTGCCATTTTGAAGCCAAAACTGATATTTCAGACTCCATATATATGTATAAAATGAAAATACCTTTCAAAGAGAAGTAGCACCTTATATAAATTAGTAAATTCTTTTAATTACCTCAGATGTTTCAATCTCATGTGGATTTTAAGTTGTGTGCAGCTTTGATGTTTTATTAATTATTTTCAAGGTGGCTTTCTTTCCAGAGAGTGAAGCATACATATTGATTTTGTGTATGATGAAGTCTGAAATTCCTATCTTGGCACTGATACTTCTTGCAATCAGATCTAGAAAGGGTTTGATCGTTTTTAAGCAACTTTCCAACGTTTAACTGCTGGCTGCCAAAGTTCAATTTAGATAAGTGAAGGGGAAGAGTTTAGAAATTTCACACATTAAATGTGTGATGGGAAAAACCCAATATAATGTATTAAAGATGCAGCCTTTGGAAGGAAAACATGGAGTATCGTAAGAATTGTGTCAGTCTCCAAGGGCTTTCAGTCAGGTTTGGTTCAGAAAAGCCCTTGAATGTATTGGAAGCAGATCTTGGAAGGGGCTGTGTGGTGTGTCGGGGAAAGCACCAGAGTAAGTCTTGGTTATACATAGTCTGTAAAATTGACTTGGGTAGCATGACAAAAATTGGTCTGTGTAGTTTGCCACTGCCAATCTTCATGATTGATACAGATTGTTGGAGCCATATCTATCATATGGTGCTCCATATTGATTGTTAAAATCTGTAAAAATGAATTATTTGGAGTGTATTTTTTCACATCATTGGGTAATTTTTCCTGTGTCAACCAGTTTAAAAACATTTGACCTTTGCTCTCGATTCTCAGTTGATAGCATGACTACAAGAAAACTATATCTCCATTCACTATACTTGAATAATGATTTGAAATCTGATTCTTAAGAAATACATTAACTAGCTTCACATTTGGAGTCATTGTATAAAAGGTTCTTAGCAAGTCAGTTGTTTCTATTTTTAGATACTGTATTTTTAAAATTGTCATCTTGACGTTAAGAAATGGAATTAGAAGTCCCATGCTAAATAAACGTTTTTACAAGAGCTTTCAGTCTTAACGAACCATTACAAAAATGGCAAGACATATCGTTGGACCTTTTTTAGTATTGGTACTAGTCCTGTTTAGCCAAAAAATACAAATGCAACCAACATGAATATGAAACACTTCAGACTTTTCCGAACTGAAACAATTCTACATGTTTTGCAAGGGGCAAGTGGCATAGGAGAGTTTCCTTTAAATCACCTATAATGTCAGGATCACTATAACGTAAGCAACCAGAATGCTGGATGGTACTGTTGGAAAGAACCCACATAAGAATGAAAACAGATGGTATTATCATTCTGTCCCAAGCACTGTGTAGATATTTTTGGTCAGAGTCTGATTGAAGTTTCTGAAATTATTAAGGGGATAGATAATAGAGAATAAGAAAATGAGAGCACAGAGGGCTTGCCAAGTCTTTAATGCTCACTTAAACAAAACTGCCTGCAGGTTCAACAAACCCTGCCTGGGTTTTGTGGGTTTTCAAGGTCCCTCTTCAGAAATGTTGTTTTGGGTGATGGTCAGCATTTTAATTAAAGGATTATCAAACTATATGTTTAGAAAGATAATAATAAACTAGATGCCACACATGTTGGAAGAGGGCTATAAAGAGAGAGAGAGAGGAAGAAAAAGCACTCCCTCATTCTACAAGCTGGATTTAAATTGAACCAATGGAGGAAAACAGAACCATTTTCATTTTTAACTTCAAGCAGTCTTCTTCCCCGTTTTCCTCCTTGTCTTATTGTTGTTGTTAGTTGCCACTGAGTCTATTCTAACTCACAGGACCCCATGCATGCAGAGTAGAATTGCTCCATAGGGTTCTTAAGGTTGTGACCTTTTGGAAGCAGATTGCCATACCTGTCTCCTGAGCCACTTCTGGGTGTGTTCGAACCACCAGCCTTTCAGCTAGTAGTCAAGAGCTTAACCACTTAACTTTTTTTTTTTTTAATATATATTTTATTGTACTTCAGGTGAAAGCTTACAGAGCAAATAGTTTCTCATGAAATAGTAGTACACATGTTGTTCTATGACATTGGTTAACAACCCCACAACGTATTAAGCCTCTAAATTCTCAACCTTTTTTTTTTTTTTTTTTTTTGATGAAAATTACAGATGGCCAAAGATACACCGTTTCAAAAATTTCTACATTCACAGTTCAGTGACATTGACTACGCTCTTCCAACTGTGCTGTTATTCTCACTTAAAATGAAGGCTTACAGAACAAAATAGTTTTTCATTTAACAGTTACTACACGTTGCCCTATGACAATGGTTAACAATCTCACAGCACATCAAGAATATCCTTACTCCACCTTGTGTTCCCTATCACCAGGGGACTTCCTTGTCCCCTTCTGTCTTCTGGACCTTGTCAGTGGACAATTGTACCTCCTTAGTCTCATTTGTTTATTTTTATTTTTATTTTTTTTTACTATTTTATTTTATTTAAACACCATTTCAAAACTTTTTACTTACACATTTAAGTGATATTGACTATGCTCTTCCAATTGTGCTGCCATTCTCGCCCAAGATGAAGGCTTACAGGACAAAACAGCCTCCCATTTAATAGTTACTACAAATGTTGCCCTATAGCAGTGTTAACCACTTAACTTTTTGTGCCATACAGGGACTCCCTCCCTGCCTTACCTCCCACCTAATTATTAACTATCTGCATTTCTTCCACTTCAGTTTCTAAGTTCATTTCTTTTGATTTGCTAAACAAGTGATTTATGAAGGGAAGCACCATCTTTCTTTCTGTGTAGGTATTTGTACATCTGGGAGTGTTAGCTTTGCATCACATTACATATTGGTGTAATTTTACTTCGGCCTCTTTGACTTCTTTGAAAAATAGTCGTGAGTTAAACAGCTAACTAAAGCCAAACAAACAAACAAACAAATTTCAAGACGTAAGATTCAGTGATTACTTTCAGTTTGATTCCATATGAGGAACATTCAGACTTTGGGTTTGCTGATTTCAACCTTGTCTTTTTTTTTTTTTGTGGTTCAGTCATGACTTTTAAAGTATAATTTTCTTAATTAATATAATAAAAAGTTTCTCTAGTTTAGATGGGCTGCTTTACATTATGGCTCCACCCACATATATCTGTCTGCAGCTTTTACAGTGACCACCATTAGAACTAAAAATTTCCTTTTTTCATTTCTCCTATAGTCCGGTTGACTCGAATCATAGCTCTCTGATGTGAAAGGAAGGATTGTTAATGACTGATGTTTCTCAAAAGAAGAGATTGAAAAATATATTCTTAACTTTCCATTTACGACTAACATGGTATAAAATAAGGGAAACCTGCAAGCTGTGTTTTTAAATGCCACTGACTATTAATGAAGTAAATGGCAAATTTGTGTTTGGACAGTACAAGAGCAGAGCAATCCAAAGGGCAGAAACCAAATTTCCTACATCATGCAATAGAGTCGGTTAAGATTTCTGAGTAAGACACAGAACTTTTTTTTCAATTGGCATAACAACGTTTATTAAGAAAGTGTTCTGCATCCCACTTTGGTGAGTGGCATCTGGCATTTTATTTTATTTATTATTTATTTATTTTCCTTTTTTTTCAATTGTACTTCAGGTGAAGGCTTACAGAACAAATAGTTTCTCATTAAACAGTAGTACACATATTGTTTTATGACATTGGTTAACAACCCCACAACATGTCAAACCTCTCCCTTCTTGACTTTTTTTTTTTTTGGTGAAAATATACATAGCCAAAGATACACCATTTCAAAAATTTCTACATGCAGAGTTCAGTGACATTGACTACACTCTTCTGATTGTGCTGCTATTCTCACTTTAGATGAAGGTTTACAGATCAAAATAGTTTCTCGGTAAACATTTAGTACACATGTTGCCCTGTGACAATGGTTAAGAACCTCACAACACATCAACACTGTCCTTACTCAACCTTGGGTTCCCTAACACCAGCTTTCCTGTCCCTTTCTGCCTTCTAGCACTTGTCCCTGGACTGCTGTGCCTCCTTAGTCCCATTTGGTTTTATGGGGCTGTCCACTCCCCAGTTGAATGGTGAACCTTGGAAGTGACTTCACCACTGAGCTAAAGGGGTGTCTGGGGGCCATACTCTCAGGGTTTCTCCAGTCTCCTTTAGGCCAGTAAATCTGGTCTTTTTTTTGTGTGTTAGAATTTTGTTATACATCCTTCTCCAGCTCTGTCCAGAACCTTCTGTTGTGATCCTGGTCAGAGCAGTCAGTGGTGGTAGCCGGGCACCATCTAGCTGTACTGGACTCAGTCTAGTGGAGGCCTTGGAAGCAGACACAGAACTTTTGATGGAGGTGTGATGAGTGCTTCAGATAAATGCTGAAACCAAATTCAAAAAGAGTCATTTGAAAGGCTTTGAGATTTTCTTTGTTTCACATGTACAAGTTTTGTTCATGGGAAAAAAAGTAAGACTTATTAAATTGAATAGTCAACATTTTTTGGTAATGTACAGAAATAAACATTGGGCCTGACACCAGGTTTGTGTGGGAGTGAGGTAAATTTGGGCTAAATGACTGATGTACTGTTTGGTATAAACATTAGATTCCATATTGCAACTGTCTGTCACTGCTCTTGTCATTGATCAAACAGGTACTAAAAATGTACAGCAATGTTTAACTGTATGTAATGTAGTTAGTTTTTATAATCATTGCTGGTAGCTATCCAAGTACAGGTGGTAGCTATTTTTATTTACTTATTTATTTCTGATTTAAGATGGTGAGATCATTAACTGTCTTTCTATAGAATTAGATTCGGAGTATACAGTTTGATCTGGAATTTGGTATTATTTGTTGTATAGTGGCAAGACAAGATTAAAAATTGTTATAGCTATTACTGAAGTATTGAGGGAGGAGGAAAGAAATGTATTTAATACTTTTTGTGCATTGACGGTAGGTTAGGCACATCTATCTATACTCTAGTTTGGAAGTATCCATAAATTTAGAAGTAAAAAGTGAATTTGAAAAAAAAGTGAAAGCAGTATGGCTCCTTTGAACTTAGTCTGTACCTTGTCTACACTGAACTTCGATAGAAGCAAAGATAAATATATTTTGATTATTGATTAACAGTTATTCAGTATCTTTATAGTAAATTATAGTGTATAATTTCCAGTGAACCAATGTTACTTTAACTCTCATGAATTTATCACTTCAGGTTGTTTTTAAAGAGAAAATAAGAACTCTTAATTTTCCATGCTGACATTATTTTAATTGGCTCACTCTTTAAAATGCATACTAAAAGGACCAAGTTGAAAAATAAAATGAAATTTATAGATAATGCAAAAAAGGTTAACATGTTTGACCACTAAGATTTTATTAGAAATTTATGGAGAAATAAGTCCTCGGATACAAATTTCCACCTTTTCTCTATGTGCAGGTTCATTATTCTGTATATTATCTAAGAAATAGCCAAAAGCTGGAAGCGGAAAGTAGAGGAGCAACCTTCGTGACAGATAGATAGACAGACAGACAGAAAATTGTCTCTTCTCTCTGCATGGTTTCGCACAATTGCTTAAATTTATTGCACTTATTCCTTTTATTTTTTCTCTTAGAAGAGATTAGAAATGTGTAATTGGAGCACTTGTTAGGTAAAAGGTCTAAATTTGAATCACTATTGAAAATTTCTGGTTTCTCATACAGATGTTCATTTGAAAATGATAGATGGTCCTTTTGGGACCCTGAAGTGTTTTCATGGATTCTCATGCCTGCTTGGCAGTTTTACTGAAAATGGCTGTAAATCAGGAAAGAAAGCTGCAAATACATTTCATGTCATCTTTAGAGCAGCAGTAAGTTATTGTCTCAGAAAATGAAGAGGCCATTTTTACAGAAGGTAGCATGATAAGGTGTTGAAATGTGGGGGTCGGGGAAAACATATTCCCTGAGAAGTATCCCCAGCAGTGACTCTAGTTACCGTATAATGGAGGAGGGGTATGAACAATAAAGATTAAAATCAAGATTTCCATGGGGTCTAAAATTTAAATTGGCAGAATCTTTCTCCCGTCTTTGATTGTTGTTCTTTAACAAGATGTTCATTGACTAGCAAATTGAATTTGAGCTCATAGGCTATAGGAACCAGGTGAACTCACATTCTCCAAATGCATCTGTTGTTTGCTTCTTCCAGAATAAATATTATAATTCTTGATGAACAACAGCTGGAAGGCTTGCATGTGGTTGCATTTCTCATGGGTTCACAGGATGAAATCATTTTTGCACCACGGACAATTTTAAATGGAGAAGAAAAGTGTATTCCATCGTAAGACATCAGAAACAAGTTTTTTTTTAATTTTTCAAATACATTCTTCATTTTTAACCCCATGTTAAGTGTGCATTTTATGATAGTGAATGAGTTGGAAGACCTATGTTCTTACCCTAAACTTTTTTTTTTTTAAATCCTTGTACTTGTTCTTCATGTGAAGAGGATTTTAAGCAACGACTGTAGAGGAAGTGCCAAAAGACCAGGTTGACAATGCATCCAAAATAGAAGAAATTTGATCATTATACTCCTAAGTAATATTTTTAAAGTAGCTTTTAAGACATGTGAGCCACTTTATTCTTTACTGTTTTAATTTATTTTACTCTTAGAATGAGAAATAGGTTTTCTCCATTACTATTGCATGGAGAAGTTGGAAAAATGGTTCTAATGGATAGAACCCTGGACTGGAAGTGAGTGACTATGGCCACATGCTGCCACTACGGAGCGTTGGGGATATGACCAAGGACTACCATCTAGCTGTGTGCACTTCCTCTTGTATAAAATGAGTGGTTTGATTGGATGATTACTTTTCTCAAATACAGCTTATGATGATTTCTAAACCTATCTCAAGTTTCTTGATAGTTCCTGCCAACATTGATCTCATCCCTTTCTGATGTTCACTAGAGGTATTATCTGTTCTATAAATTGCAGTAGTTAATTATACATAACGATACACTTTATCATGTAGTCTTTTATACGGAAATATGTCTTTTTATTTTAGGAGCACACATTTTAATATTACTCCATGTCTCCAGAGGTTAATTCTTATCTTGCCCATGAAGTGTGTATGCATCTCAAGAACAACTTTGCTCTGTTTCTTTTTCCTATTCTCCTCTTCACACATCACAAAAGAGTTGTCATAGCTATTTGAAGTATTAACAGACTTATCAAATTCATTTGCAGCTTATTTAGAACCATACACTGTGCTTGATTTCAGAACCATAGAAGTAGAACATAGCAATCACTTTTTAGTAAAGAACATTTGAATGAGAATTGGGAAACTTAAATTCTAGTTCACACTTTCACCTTAACTGGCTGTGTGCCTTTGTACATATCACTTTCTGCCTCCTTTTACTTTTCTCTAAAATGAGGAAAAGGGACCAAGTAATGTCTGTGATTCCGTCCAACTTTCAATTTCTGGAATTTTGTTTCTCTAGCTGCTATCATGGGAGTAATAAACAACTTTGATTAGCATTTTTAAAACACAGTCTATCCTTCCTCATACCGTTTTTACTCATTCTTTCATTCATTCATTCAGCATATATTTATTGAACACCAATTATGAACCAAGCACTATGAGTCAGAAAGTACAAGGTTTGAATCCACTTATTAATTAAACTTGGGCAAATCTTTTCTTTTTTTGTTTGTTTATTGTTGTAGTTTAAATGAAGTTTACATTTCAAGTTAGTCTCCCATACAAAAATTTATACATACAGCTTTATGTGACCCTGATTGCTCTCCGCACACTGTTTGACAGCACGCTCCTCCTTTCCACCCCTGATTCCCCATGTCCATTCAACCATCTCCTAACCCTCTCTGCCTTCCCATCTCACCTCTGGACAGAAGCTGCCCATTTAGTCTCTTCTATCTACTTGAGCAAAGAGGCACACTTCTCACAAGTATCACTTTATGTCCCACAGTCCAGTCCAATCCCTGTCTGAAAAGTTGGCCTCAGAAATTGTTTTAGTTCTGGGTTGATAGAGAATCCGGGGGCCATGCTTTCCGAGGTTCCTCCAGTCACATTCATATCATTAAGTCTGGTCTTCTTACTGGAATTTGAGTTCTGCACCCCACATTTCTCCTGCTCCATCAGGAGCTCTCTGTTGTGTTCCCTGTCAGGGCAGTCATTGGTGGTAGCCAGGCACTATCTAGTTCTTCTGGTCTCACTTTTCAACTTCTTGTGCCATCTGTATAATGGAGATAGCAGTAGCTGCCTTACAAGGTTGGTGTGAAGATTGAATGAGGCAATGCTGTCAAGCATTTAGCCCAGTACTTGCCAGATACAATGGGATTAATATTGTTATTAATACTATCAATACGCAAAACATTTAAACTATTAATTGGGGTCATATTTAATGGTTTGTGCAGTATAGTATAAATATAACGTAAGATTATTTGGGTGTAATAGATTCAAAATTTCAGGTATAGTTTTATGTTAGGCAAGTTACTTATCCTCTCTCTTGGAAACTTGGGACAGAAGTACCGTCTACTATTGTACTTGGGATTAAATTAGTTTAAATAAGACAGTATACAGACACCTTCCTGCATAATGTTTGGCGTATAAGATTCAAGCATGTTTGTTCGAGGCAAAGCTAATCTATGGTGACTAGGGAAAACTAACCTAGTTTTGTTTTACACAAAATTATGAAAGTCAGAAGAGTGATTACCTTTGGTGGAGAAATGACTGGGAAGGGACGTGAATAAAATACCTGGGGTGACGGGAATATGCTGTATCTTAATCTGAACATGATACATAGATGAAAGCATAGGTAAAAATTCTATACACTTGCTTTTTTTTTTTTTTTACTGGATGTAAATGATGCCTACAAATATTTACTATCTTCCATCAACAAAAATACTGGATTGCACTTTTATAACTAGAAAAAAATCACAATTAATAATAACATTAATATTTTTCTAATGCCAGGGTGAAAATATTATTCCTGTGTAATACAATTTTTTTTTTTTAATCAACAGTACATAAAAATGAAAAAGGGCCCAGTGGTGCCATGAACACTGTGATATCTGAAAGTAGTCAGAGGAACACTTAGTGGTTCTATGTATTTCATCACCCAGTTGTTTCAATTTGGCACACCATATTTTAGGATATTTATAGCCTACCTAATTCTTGAATCTACTCTTTTCCTTGCTGCAGACAAAACCATACATTATGGAGTATTATTTTTACTAGGGCTTGGTCAGAAGGGCCTGATCAGTCCTATTGCTGCTTATGATTTATTCCAATCAAGTTTCACTTAGAACTGGGTCTGTAGGAAAGGGCGGAACTGGTGGGGGAGGGAGCGGAAGGAACAGCATAAACATATACATACAGTGTGTGAGAATAAAGAAAGGCATCTTTTGTTAGGATTGGTTGCAGAAGTTTCTGCTTGCACTGCTCAAGATAGTCTGAGAAGATTAGCGAGTTGCAGCTAAGTCAGGACAAAGACTGGCTGTGTGAGAGGGATCGGTGTGTTTGCTCAGTGGAGCTCTCTCTCTAGTTGTTGACAGATTTAACTGGTGTAATGTTGGGCCTGGCTAGCTCCTCCCTGTGATTGTCAAGAGGCAATAGTTGCAGTATTAAATGGCCATGTGGAGTATACCATGAATTCCCTATTTGTGTAGTAGCTGTAGCTTGGGGAGGGGATTTAATATTGAATGGACTCCAGATTGTCTAAATTGCAATCACAGTGTTTATTTAAATAGCCTATGGGGACCATTAAAGCATTTTAACTTTTGCTCCTATGTTGCTCATGTTATGAAATCTTGAGGCTCATTGGGGAGAAAAGAAAAATCCAGCCTTGTAAAAGCATTAGGATGGTAAAAGTTCTCCCTGCTGCCAAAAATGCTTCAAGAGTTTTAGTTCTCTGAACTAACATGTAACATGATGAATGGGATCCTGCTGAGGTCTCTAACTAGGGGATTTTCCTTGGGCAGATACTCTATTCTGTCACTGTGTAATCACTGCTATCTCAGCTCAGGAAATGCTTTCCAATATTGGATCTCCACTTGTAACGTTAAAGTCTGTTCTGCGCACAATCATGTTTGTAATGCTGTAACTTTAAAATGAGGTAAAACTATTTTAATCACATGGTTGCCATGCAATGATTAAACCTTTATCTTTAGACAAAGAAAAGCTATTTCTTTTACCACAATGGCAGAGCCAGGGTAACGGTGAAACCTTAGTTTGGTATGCAAGGTAGTGAACTTGAGATGCAGAGGAAATGAGTATACCTATTTCTAACGTAGAGGTTTTGAATGTAAAGAATGCCTGGTTTCCATGCTCTGATTTAAAACAATAAAAAACACCTCACAAATTATCATCGCTTAAATTGTTAACAGGAATTTTCTTCAGTTAGGTCCCTTCTCTAAGAAAACTTTGTCTTTATTTTATTTTTTAAGACTGTAAGTCTGGAGTAGAGTCTCTTGGTAACACAAATGGTTAATGCATTTGGCTGCTAACTGGAAGTTTGAGCCCACCCAGAGGCACCTAGGAAGAAAGGTCTGACAATCTACTTCCTAAAAATCAGCCATTGAAAACCTGTGAAACATAGTTCTACTCTGACACACATAGGGTCACCATGAGTCAGAATCAACTCTGGCAATTTTTTTTTTTCCCCCAAGTCTGGAGTACCATTTGACAGTGCCAAATGCTTGAGGTCTCAGTTCTGGGTAAGAGGACAAGGTGTGCTTTATTAGACTAGGTCAGGGCATTCCCAAGCCACCCTAAAGCAAATCCTTATTTTTATCCTTTTGCCTTGTGTATATCAAACCAAAAAAACCCCAAACCCATTGCCATCGAATCGATTCTGACACACAGCAACCCTATATAGCAGCCCTGTAGGACAAAGTAGAACTGCCCATAGAGTTTCCAAGGAGTGCCTGGTGGATTTGAACTGCTGACCGTTTGGTTAGCAGTCGTAGCTCTTAACCATTACACCACGAGGGTTTCCTTGTATACTTGGTGATGATAAAAATGCCTGTCCATCTCAGAAACAAACTGGGAGTCAATTCCCTATTGTGTGTAAAATGCTTTGGCCTTTATTGAGATATATACCAAGTGTGGTTCTGATGAGGGAGTGAAAAAATCAGCCAAGATGTTGTCATTAGTTGCCCTTGAGTCAGTTCTGACTCATGGCATCCCCATGTGTAGAACTTCTCTATAGGGTTTACAGGGCTGTGACCTTTCGGAAGTCATCAGTTAAGTGCTCAGCTGCTAACCAGTTAAGCACTCGGCTGCTAACCCAAAGGTTGGCAGTTTGGGCCCACCAGCCGCTCTGTGGGAGAGTGTGGCAGTCTGCTTCTGTAAAGACTGCAGGCATTTCTGTTCTGTCCTCTTGGGTCACTATGAGTCGAAATCTACTCAACAGCAATGAGTATTTTTTGAATTTTTTTTCTGAAGTACCTCCGGGTAGTTTCAATCTGCCAACCTTTGGGTTAGTCGTCAAGCACTTAACTGTTTGCGCCACCCAGGAACTCCAAACTGGGGCGGGGGGAGTTGCTGTCCAGTCGATTCTGACTCATAGTGGCCCTGTAGGACAGAGCAGCACTGCCCCATAGTGTTTCCAAGGAGCGGCTGGTGGATTCAAACTGCAGACCTTTCGGCAGTAGTTCAGAGCTTACTGTGCTGCCAGGGTTCCAAAATCAGAAATAGCAGCTATTAAAAATGAATAACCTTCATTCTGAAGTGGGGCAGTGTCCATTTAAGTAGGGGCACACCTTGTGCAAACAAAGGCAGCTCTTCCATCACAAGTTTTCTAAAATATCCCTTTTATTTATCACAATGCATTTTAGAGGCTAATTACTTCCAGATATGTCATAGGAGTAGCTTTGTCCGAATATTCTTTACATTGATCTTTATTCAGTATTAGAACTAAAAGTTACAGATTTTAGTTATAAAAAAATTTACAAAAAAAGAATTTGACCCAGTGTTCTAGATTTTTGTGAACCACTCTTCAGCATTTCCCACATCCCACTGTATACCTACCTCTCATCTCTAATTCTTCTTCCAGGACACGTTGATGATTAAACTCCATCAGTTTTACAGAAGCCTCACTTAATGTGCTAATTTCCCTTCCCTTATCACCAATGAAGTTTCTTCCAGAATTGATTGCTGCTGCTTATTTACCTTCGATCTCAGTTTTGCCTCCTTGCTTTCCATCTGCCTGCTCTTCCTCCCTCCCTCCCTTCTTTCATTTCTTTCTTTCATGATTGCTGAAGTATTGTGAGCTATCCAAAAAAAAAGAAAGGCAGATTATAGAAAAAGAAGTAAAGAAAGTTAAAGTTCTTGCATAGTCTCTAAAATCAATGATCAATCTTAGAATAATGAGTTGATCATGTATTTCCTTTTATTTAACAGGTAATGGTAAAGTTAAAAGAGTTTTGGCTTGTTTTAAGAGTTCTACTAAATAATAATATCAATCTTTCTGTTATCTGCTATCCTTCACATTTCTCGGAATACTCTTTCTAGGACTACCAACCTCCAGAAAGGGTATTTTAATGTAATATAATGGGGAGTTTGGGACTACAAGAGAATCTGTATGGCAATCATTTTATTTTTCTGGGGCAAACCCTTGGTACTAATGCTTTTCATGGTTGTTTTGACTATATTACATGTTTCTGAGCTTTGGGATTGCTTTTGGAAGGTTGAGAAGTATCCAGGGAGGCGCCTGCCACTTTGATTATTCATACCCAGCTCTTTATTTTTATTTGAGACATAAAATAAAAACACACCCTGGCTTCTGCTCAGACTCAACTGGCATTCATTTTAAAAACAAACCCTAAACTGACCAAATGGCAGCAATACAAGTTTTTCTGTGAGTGAGTCATCTTTCATGTCAATCAGAGTTCATTTATGGAAGCATTAAATTCTGGTGCTGGCCAGACTACCTTTAGACAAATTAAAACGGGTTGGGATTTGGTAGGATTTGGAAAGGAGCACTGAAAGGAAAACCAGGGTGATGTTATGACTCAGAAAGTGACTCTTTCCCTTCTGAATCAGGATGGAGCCACGGGTAAAATCCGTTCCTTCAAAAAGATGGCAACTTTTAGGTGAAAGGTTACAATGGGATCTCTGACTGCCTGTGTCCATGCTGTTGTTGGCTCACCTTGATGCCAGTTTGCATAATTACTTACCCTTCACCTTTTCCCCCACTACTTAGTTACAAATAGGTGTCATTTTTCCTTCGGGTGTCTCTGAAACATTTTAAAGAGTGAATCGTGAACTTTTAACCACTGGTACATTTTATACCAGTGGTGGCTTTGTTTCCGTAAGGTGTTGAATAATTCCTTCAGAAATGTTGCAACACATTCTTTCTAGTGTGCTCTTCTGATTAATGTCAGAAAATGTCTCTGTAGGTGTTTACCCTCTGGAATTGGTTGCTCTTCTCTTTATGAACAAACATCAATTCTAGTTTACACATTTTTTAAAAATTATTTTTCTTGGTGTTTCTACTTATATACTTCTTAAATTAATCTTTCCAAGTATACATTCTTTTAACAAACATTTATGGAGCACCTGCTATGTGCCAACTCTTTCATCCTTTTCACTAAATCTTCAACAGAACTGATTTTAGAATATTTTGATTTCCATGCTTGGTTGATTTCTCTATGACACCATCTGTAAGTACAGGATTTTATTAAATCTTAAATATGCCTACATGGGTCAGAATGTGGTTTTTTGCGGTTGTTGTCACTTGTTAGTTCAACATCATGAACAATTTTTAAGACGTTTCTGCATTTATCAACCTTCCATATCAATTGATAATCAGGAGAAGAGTGTGGTATCTTTTTTGGCAAATTCATATGCTTGGTGGATTGTATAATTATAGCCATTTTATTTCCAAGTGCATTTATTCATTTAATAAGCAATTATTCATACCCTAGTATGTATCATTAAAGGAGCCCTACTGGTGTGGTGGTTAAACGCTCAGCTGCTAACCAAAAGGTCAGCAGTAACCAATGGCTCTACAGGAGAAAGATGTGGCAGTCTACTTCTATAAAGATTAGCCTTGGAAACCCTGTGGGGCAGTTCTTCTCTGTCCTATAGGGTCGCTATGCATCAGAATCGACTCAACAGGGACGGATTTGGTTTGGTTTAATATGTATTTTTAGACTTTAAGTTGCCTGAGGCACTAAAATACTTGTTGAATGAAAGAACAAATGAATAAATAGATCAATAAGCATGGTCCCTTCTCAAGAACAAAACTCCTTTCTACTGAAAGTGACTATGTCCCCACGCTACTCATAATTGATTCAGGATTCAAGTGGTTTTGTAATTATGGGTGCTGAGCCTCTGTGTCATTTATAAAGCAAAGCTGGGTAAGGCAAGGGCTAATGCTTCAGGAAGACCAAGAGTCTGGGCATGAAATGAGGAGTGGTGGGAAGGTTCATGGTTGACAGTGGTCATTGTGGGACTTGACAATCAAAAATCATGGACTTTAGCATTGAAACCATTTGCTGATTATTCCATTTGAAGCATCTGTACCACAACCTTTACCTTATTAGCTTACAGATTCTGGGATCTATTTCCATGGGCCCCTAGGAGTGATTACAGCCAAATGGTGAACCTGTGGAAACTGAACTTCTGCTGTTTGTTTAGCAAGAACATCACTTCCAAGTGACATCTATCTATGATTCTCCTGCCTCCTTTTTTCACTGTTTCTGATGCCTGCAACTAGCTAGTTACCCTTCTTCCATCCTTGAGTTTAAGCAAGACCTGGAGGCCAGGGGATGGCAGCTGGCCAAGGGCAGGCCCTTGAACTTAATTTCTCTCCAACCATAGTCATTCTTCTGATAACCGCAGGAGGATCTGACCCTTACACGTCCTTAAATCCCAGAACTATGCCCTTTCACTCCTTCAGTACAGAACAAAGTGTCACTCTTGCTTGTGAGAGCTTTTCTCTGTTACTGGTCTTAATTTTGGGATAAAAGCACCTGGAAATTGACAGTAATTAACTTCCAGCTTACATTTTCAACTTCAGTTTAAATGAAAAACTAGTTATCTTAGAAGACTACTATAAAGTCTCATTGACTGATAGCACATTTTTATACTCTATGTCCTTGATTTCTTCTGATAAAGATAACTTGAGTTATAAACTCTGTCATATGAACCCATCCTTATATAGTAATGGATTTTTAAGCCAAGAACTTTTTTGAGACCTACATTTTCACTTATATACATTCATTGTTTTGTTTTAGAAATATTTATTGAGCATCTACTATGTATCAGGTCTTTTCTAGGGCTAGGATACTGCAAGGAGCAAAGTAGAGGCCTGCCCCATGGAACACAGTCTCATGGGGAGACTGTGAATAACCAAGTAAATGTTCAAAATAAACTTTCAAAGATCCTTAAATTGATAATGGGATTTCAACTTTATCTCTTAATTCTATTGTCTTACATTTCTGTAAACTTTTTAAAACCATTACACATTGGTTTTAGTGTTTTCATATATTTGAAAGTAGTCTGCAGACGTAAAATGCTGGATGTATAAAGCATATGAGTTAATAGTACATACCCTTCCTGATGAAACTGATCTTGTGCTATAGCTACTGCATGCTCAAAAGTGAGTTTAGAACCTTCTACAACAACTTATAGAGTTTCTGAGTAGCACAAATGGTTAAACACTAGGCTACTAGCCAGAAGGTTGGCGGTTCGAACCTACTCAGAGGTACCTCAAAAAACAGGCCTGGAAATCTGCTTCCAAAAAGTCGCAGTCTTGAAAACCCTAGGGAGCAGTTCTACTCGGCACACATGGGGTCATC
Organism: Dugong dugon; assembly: GCA_030035585.1. Classification (NCBI taxonomy): domain Eukaryota; kingdom Metazoa; phylum Chordata; class Mammalia; order Sirenia; family Dugongidae; genus Dugong; species Dugong dugon. The sequence goes on from CM057465.1 coordinate 171,564,816, forward strand.
GTGAGTCAGAAATGAGTAGACAGCAACTAACAGCAACACAAAACAGCACATCAACATATATAGAGTCACCTTAGGTACTTGTTATACTACATTACAAATTCCTTGCACAAGTTTTTGGTGCCTGCATTTTTAACAAGCATCTTAACCAAATCTAATACTAGCTGTGGGAGAACCACATCTTGAGGGACACTATAAAAGGAGCTTGGAAGGATTACTCGGGGAATTGAACATATACATCTCATTGATGCCTCTAATTGAATAATTAACATTGATGGTGCATTTGGTATTTTTAGGCTGTGTGCTAAGTAGGAAAACTATAGAGATAAATAAGCCATGAACCTGAGCTCAGGGATCTCAATAAATAAGCCATGAACCTGAGCTCAGGGATCTCAGTTTGAATCCATCATAAATCTATCTGCCCTTTTATACTGGGGTGCCATGTTATATACTATGTGGCGTTTTCGGTTTATACACTACTTATGTGTATTTAACTTGTCTTATTAAATTACCTCATTTTCCTTGGGATATATGAATTTTTATTACAGATACTTGCCATTACAGATGAAAACATTGGCTTAGAGATGTTAACTGATATGTATCCTAATTTAGAGAGCGAGTATATAGCACAGCCAGGTCTTCTCATTCCAAGTTTAGAGTTTTTCCCATTTCATTGCATTTGCGTGCCTTATCTGTAGTGGTTCATAATTTAGAATATTTCTTCACCTACCACAGATACTGTAGTCAGAGATTCCTTAATCTGTGTAAAGATTGTAATGTACCATGTTCTTAACCAATGAAAAATGCAGTCATTCAGCATCCTTATTAAGTAAAGCCAGATGCCTAGTCATTGGAAATGGCAAGGATCTCTTGTAATAGGATTACTTGTACATTCCAGAAAGGTATGACAAGTGACAAATGAACTAATACTCGGAAATAACTAATAGACTTGCTGGGAAGGAGCGAATCTTTGAATACCTCCTCTCTAAATGTTTCTTACATTAGAGACTCTTCTTAGTCTAGGTAGTGCCATTACTAAGGTTTATTCTTTGACTGCTATGTCTGGCTGTCATCTGTTCATTCATTCATTCATTCACTCATTCAACATTTATTGAGCACTCATTATGTACCAGAGCAGGGCAAGGCACTAGTTATAAAAATTATGAATAAGACATGTTGCCTGCTCAAATATGAAGCAAACTATATGTAATTACCACAGAGATGTGGATAAGTTCTGTTCTATGATTTCCCAACTCTGACAGTTACCAGTGGAAATACTGATTGGAGAAGTGAGTGTGTGGGTGAATTTTTCAGAAAGGGTTGAAATTTGTTATAGTTACACATCTGGCAGTATTTAAAAATTACGAATGATTTCATGTTTCCATGGACGCATGGTACATTATGTAATATGCTGGTTGATAAAGCACTTTATACATTGCGCCTTTCTTCCCTCATCCTTAAATTGCTGTACACATATTAATTTCTCACAGTATTGTTCTTATGAGTTGTTGTTAGGATATTTTTATTATCAATAACAGTAGTGGTAACCATGGTCTATAGTTGAAGAAAATGAGACACAAAATAACTCGCCCAGGGCCACTCCACAAAAGATTGGCAGCTTCCCATCTCATAATCTTCTGTTCAGTTTCTAAGCCTCAGAACTTCTTTGAAGGAATTGCTAGCCTGGATATTTTGTTCATTTATTTTCTTATAACTTAGTGTGATATTTCATATAAGAAGTAGAGTTTTCCGTGGGTGGCCCTCTGGGAAGCTCTAACTCTTCAGGGCCATGTCTTTAAGAAGCTATTAGAAGACCCCACCCTTGTGCTGCCTACCACTTTTTCCTCCCAAGGAACCATAGTTGAAGAACTCTGGTCTATAATGATAGCATGAGTCTTTGTTGGCTTGAAATCAGGACACTGTAATATATTCCTTCATCAGTCTCTGTCACACAAGGACATTTAGAGCTACTGATATTTGACCATTAGTCCAGTTATTTTCTTTTTGGCAAGAATCTACATTACCCTTACATCACATAGCATATTCTAACACAAACCACAAACTAACAACGTTAAAGATCAATTTTGCTGAAACCAGAAAGAGAAGTCAGAACTGAAGGTGGAAGTTGTTTCAGACTTAATCTCAGTCAATGCTTATTAGCTCTGCAATAGGGAGCCCCACCAGAAAAAATTGGGTTTTCGAAGTCAGAGGACAGTTTCTTTGCTTCGGTAGGTCAGGTCAGATGTCTGTCATTTTCTTGGTATTGATGTACATCATTTTGCCAACTATACTGTTAGGAGGTGAGCCTTACATTTGGGCCTAAGAGCCTACACTATATAACTCCCATGTGAATGTGATAATACATTTGATGACAATTAGTTGATTGAACTATTTTAGTATTGGTTTGTGTTTTTAACATATCTTCTTTTCTCTTCTTAAATGGCTCTATTAAGAAAGAACAAAACTCGCGTTTGAACACAATTATTTGAAACCATTTTCCACAGAGCAAGAGAACACTTTGTATAGTAATGACTAGCAAGCCATGTTTTAATGTTCATGTGGTTGACACAGTGGTTCACAACAGCTCATCTGGAACCATTCTTGCTTCTCACACTATAAGTCCTGTTCAAATAAGGAGATAGAAGAAAAAATGTTTCTTTTCAGTCATATTGATGCAATGGGTATGTGGCAACCATGTAAACCTCCAGTGACTCAGATGTTACTAGGGGCCTAATTACTGACCTTAGACTTTTGGGTGACATAAAGTTTCCAGAAACAGATTGCTTAGCTTTTAACGATGCCCTATGTTTAGAACTTTGTACAAAAGGTATGACTGACATTGAAGCAACAGCAAAAAAAAGTGAGACCTTGGTTTTCATAAAATGTTATTTCTATCTGGATAATCATTTGGATATATGACTGAACATTATGCCTATGAAATGAGCACATGTTAATAATTGATGGTTTGATGTTCTGGCTCCTCTGGAGACCCAATGAGGCTAATAGGAAATGCTAAATTTGGCTGAGAAACAAGGGAGTCTGACATTTTGTGTTCCTTGATACTTGTTGTGTGCTGTCGAGCTGATGCTGACTCATAAAGACCCTAATGGACAGAGTAGAATTGCCCCATAGAGTTTCCAAGGCTGTAAATCTTTACAGAAGCAGACTGCCACATCTTTCTCACGTGGCATAGCTGGTTAGTTTGAACCACTGACCTTTTGGTTAGCAGCCAAGCACTTTAACCACTGTGCAACCAAGTCTCCTTACTACTTAAGGCCCCTTAAAACTGATCCTGAGGACTTCCAGGCAACATGGCACTATAGACAGAAGGACCATGCTGTCCCTCCACAGCAAAGATCCGAAAAACTAAGTCCAGCAGAGATACATGTCAGTCCTAAAACCCTAAGCATCAAAGGAAGAGATAAAGAACTCAGCCAAGCAATGAATGGAATAAGAAACTGGCAGAGAACGGAGAGCAAGAAGCAATACATGCAGAGGTCCCCTATCAGCTAATGCAGCACAGGTCAGCCATCTTGGACTCCTATCGGAGATCGATGAACGGGGGGTACGAGAAAGCAGCTTCACAGAGCTTCCAGCAGGAGACAGAACAACCGGTAACAAGCGATATATGCTTTCCCACCCCCACCCTTCTTCACCTCCACTCAGCCTCCTCTGCTTCCTGTAGCCACAGTCTCTTGGCTGGGAAGTACCGGCTTCACCCTGGAGCTGCTTGGAGTCCACCTGCCCGTGCTGGTGGGCTCCCTGAGTGCCATTTGTTGGCTGCTGGTGTTGCTTTTTTTCTGCTTCTTTTGATTTCTTCCTTGCTTCCCACCACCTTCCTCTCCTTTCTTTCAAATACCTGGCTCTGTGTGCCATCTTTCCTTCTCCCTGAAAGACTGCAAAACACTGCTTGGCTGTGAAACTGCTTCCGGCCCATGCTACCATGCTACTGGGACCCCTGGGGCTTTTGTTTGTTTGTTCTGATTTTTTCTGTTTTGATTTGTTTCTTTGTTTTCTTTTTCTTTTCTCAGCTTGGGAGCCCCTTCTAGCCAGGCAGTACTGCACGGCCTGGGAGCTACTCCCTTATTCTGTGCACACACGCAGTGGCATCCCTGGCGGCATTTTTGTTTTGTTCTTGTTTCTTTGTTTTATTTTCTTCTCTCTCTTTTTTCCTTTTTGTCTTTCTTCATTTCTCAGTTTCTTGTCTCTCAATGCTTACCTTCTTTTCCTGTCTCCTGAGTACGTGGCATTGTGTGACACCTCTACCCCTTCTAGCCAGGCTGTACTTTATGGCCTGGGAGCAACTTCCCCAGTCCTCATAGCTGCATGAGTGGAATCCCTGAGGGCTTTTTAATTTTTTTTCAAATTTTTATTTAGTCATTTTTTCTTTTACCCCTTTTCCTTTTTTGTTTTTCTCCATTTCTTAGTCTCTCATCTCTCCACTCCGATGGCAAGCTCCCTTAGCACTATTTTTGGTTTGTTTGTGTGTATGTTTTTGGCCCCTTTTCCTCTTTCCTCTCTCCCGTAACCATCTTACCTCCACACATCACAATATCTCCCCTCCTTCCTGCCTACCTGCACCATGCGCTGAACATCACACTGACAAACAGCATAGGCACGGCGTACTGGAACCTGCCCTGCACTGATTACCAGCCTGCCCTGTTGGACCTACAGCGTGCCACAAACAACCCATCCCAGCAACTGCCTTTCAGCTGGACCTGCCCTGCTATACCATACCTGAGCAACTGACCCTGGCCATTGGAGAAGGAAGTGAAAAGTATCGTGCCTACAGATGAGCAAACAACAAAGAACACACAGAACACTTGATCAGACATAACCAAATAAAACAAAAAAGCAGGACAAAACAAAGAAATCTACAATCAATAAATGAGGAAAATAACTACTGAATGCCATTGAAGACAGCAGACAATATCAAAACATCTACAGAAACAGGACAGGATGGTTCCAGTAGGCATCCAAAATAAAACACCAGATGACTTTCCAGTAGAAGAAAAGGCACTAGAACTACCTGATAGGGAATTAAAATCTCTAATATTCAGAGCTATCCAAGAGTTGAAGCAAAAAGCAGAGAAAAATGAGGAAAAACTAGACAAGTTCGTGGAAAATGCATACAAATTCATGGAAAATACAGACAAAAAAATGGAAGAATTCAGGAAAACAGTACAAGAACAAAATGCTAGAATTAATTTACAACTAGAAATCATATGGAAACAACAATTAGAAATCCAAAAGATAAACAACAAGATTTCAGAAATGGACTGTATCATAGAAGGCTCAGGAGTAGGTTTGAAACAATGGAAGACAGGATCAGTGAAATTGAAGACAAACACTTGGATACAACTCTGAGGAAAAATCAGAAAAAAGAATGAAGAAAAATGAAGAATCCCTGAGAATTATGTGGGGTACAATCGAAAGCAAAAATTTTTGAGTGATCGGAATTCCAGAAGGGGGAGAAAAGAGAAAACATGGAGAGGATCATTGAAGAACTGCTGACAGAAAACTTCCCCAATATCATGAAAGCTCAGTGAACCCCATATAGGATAGACTGCAAAAGAAAATCACCAATGCATATCATAATAACACTTCCTAAAACCAAAGACAAAGAATCCTGAGAGCAGCTCAAGAAAAACAAAAAGTCACATACAGGGGAGAAACAATAAGGCTAAGCTGGGATTATTCAGCGGAAACCATGCCAGCAAGAAGGCAACGGGATGACATATATAAAACCTTGAAAGAAAAAAATTGCCAGTGAAGAATAATATATCCTGCAAGACTCTTATTCATATATGATGGTGGAATTAGGACATTTCCAGATAAACAGAAATTAAGGGACTATGTAAAAACCAAACCAAACTTACAAGACTTATTAAAGGGAGTCCTTCAATCTGAGAACAAACGATATCAGACCACAGGCTGAATCTAGGATGCAAGATTGTACCAGCCAGATACCAACCTAGGAAATGAACTCTCAAGGACTATCCAAAACTAAAAGAATTACAGCAGGTAACCAGAAAGGTTAATCTGTAAATGACAACAACATCAGAACAATAAAAGAGGGAATAAACGGTGTAGTCATAGAACATTCTAACGGAGAGGAAGGGAAGGCGATACCAAGTAATAATAGACTGGTTTGAACATAGGAAGATAAGGATAAATTTCAAAACAACCACAAGGAAAGTTAACAAACCTACTCATCAAAATAAAGAAGAAAAACATAAAGTCTCAGTAAAAACAAAACCTACAAAAACAGAAGAAATGAAAAAAAATCCAAAAACAAAAGGAATTCAGCATAGGAGAGTAAGAGGAACAAAGTAAACGTCAGCGCCACAAAAAAATCACTACAAACTGGCAGTAATAAACTCACCCCTATCAATAATTACACAGAATGTAAATGGCCCAGAAGCACCCATAAAGAGATGGAGAGTGACAGAACAGAGAAAAAAACAGGATCCATCAATACGCTGTCTACAAGAGACACACCTTAGAAACAAAGATGTAAATTTATTAAAAATCAAAGGATGGAAAAAATATATATCAAGCAAACAGCTACCAAAAAAAAGCAGGAGCGGCAATACTAATCTCAGAGAAAATAGACTTTACAACAAAATCCACCATAAAAGATAAAGAAGGACACAATATTATGATTGAGGAGATCATCCATCATGAAGACATAACCATAATAAAAATCCATGCACCCAGTGACAGGGCTCTGAAATACATAAAACAGACTCTAACAGCACTGAAAAGCAAAATTGACAGTTCCACAATAATAGTAGGAGACTTCTGGTAAAGGACAGAACATCTAGAAAGAAACTCAGCAAAGATACAGAAGATCTAAAGGGCACAATCAGCCAACTTGACCTCATAAGCATATATAGAACACTCCACCCAACAGCTGCAAAGTACACAGTCTTTTCCAATGCACATGGAACGTTCTCCAGAATAGACCACATCTTAGGCCACAGAGCAACCCTCAACAAAATCCAAATCTGACCACAATGCCATCAAGGTAGAAATTAACAACAGGAAGAGCAAGGAAAAAAAATCGTTTACATGGAAACTGAATAACACTCTGCTTACAAACCTCTGGGTAATAGAAGAAATCAGAGATGAAGTAAAAAAATTCCTAGAATCAAATGAGAATGAAAACACATCATACCAAAACCTTTGGGACACAGCAAAGGCAGTCCTCAGAGGACAATTTATAGCAATAGATGCACACATCAAAAAAGAAGGGACAAAATCAAAACATTAACTGCAGAACTCGAACAAATAGAAAGATAACAGCAAAAAGAGCCCACAGCCACTAGAAGAAAGGAAACAATAAAGATCAGAGCAGAAATAGATGAAATAGAGAATAGAAAAACAATAGAAAGAATCAACAAAACCAAAAGTTGGTTCTTTGGTAGGATCAACAAAATCGACAAACCATTGGCCAGACTGACGAAAGAGAAACAGGAGAGGACGCAGAGAACCCAAATAAGAAATGAAATGGGGGACATTACAACAGACCCAACTGTAATAAAAAGGATCATAACAAAGTTTTATGAAAAACTATACTCCAACAAATTTGAAAACCTAGAGGAAATGGATAAATTTCTAGAAACACACTACCTACCTAGGCTACTACCACAAAGTGATATAGAAAATCTGGACAGACCTATAAAAGAGAAGAGATTGAAAAGGTAATTATAAAAACACTGGAGAAGTCTACCAAACATTCAGAGAAGGGCTTATACCAGTACTACTCAAACTATTTCAGAACACAGAAAAGGAAGCGACACTTCTGAATTCATTCTACTAAGCCAGCATAACCCTGGTACTAAAACCAGGCAAAGATGCCACAAAAAAAGAAAATTACAGACCAATATCTCTCATGAATATAGATGCAAAAATTCTCAACAAAATACTAGCCAATAGAATTCAGCATCATATCAAAAAATAATACACCACAACCAAGTAGGATTCATACCAGGTATGCAAGGATGGTTCAGTATTAGAAAATCAATCAATGTGATCCACCACATAAGTAAAAGGAAAGAAAAGAATCACATGATCATCTCAATCGATGCAGAAAACACATTCAACATAGTCCAATACCCATTCCTGATAAAAAACTCTCAGTAAAATAGGTATAGAAGGGAAATTTCTCAACATAATAAAGGAAGTTTATGCAAAATCAATGGCCAACATCATTCTTAATGGAAAGAGGCTGAAAACATTCCCATTGAGAACAGGAATAAGACAAGGATGCCCTTTATCTCCATTCCTATTTAACATTGTGCTGGAAGTCCTAGCTAGAGCAGTCAGGCAAGAAAAAGAAATAAAGGGCATCCAAATTGGTAATGAAGAAGTTAAACTGTCCCTGTTTGTGGATGGTATGATACTATACATAGAAAACCCTAAAGACTCCAAGAGAAAACTACTAGAACTAATACAAAGATTCAGCAGTGTAGCAGGATACAAGATAAACATACAAATATCAGTTGGATTCCTATACACCAATAAAGAGAACAATGAAAAGGAAATCTGGAAAGTAATACCATTTATAATAGCCTCTCCCAAAATAAATACTTAGGAATAAATCTAACCAGGGACATAAAAGACCTATACAAATAAAACTACAAAACACTACTGCAAGAAATCCAAAGGGAACTACGTAAATGGAAAAAAGATACCATGCTCATGCATAGGTAGATGCAACATTGTGAAAATGGCAATTCTACCCAAAGAAATTTACAAACACAATACAATCCTGATCCATATACCAACAACATTCTTTAAAGAGATGGAAAAACTAATCATTAACTTTATATGGAAAGGGAAGAAGCCCCGAATAAGTAAAGCACTATTGAAGAAGAAGAATAAAGTAGGAGGACTTGCACTGCCTGACCTCAGGTCCTACTATATAGCTACAGTAGTCAAAACAGCCTGGTACTGATACAGTGACAGATACAATGACCATTGGAACAGAATTGAGACCCCAGTCCACCTACGGTCACCTGATCTTCAACTAGGGTCCAAAGTCCATTGAATGGGGAAAAGACAGTCTTTTTAACAAATGGTGCTGGCAAAACTGGATATCCATCTGCAAAAAAAATGAAACGGGATCCATACATCACACCATACACAAAAACTAATTCAAAATGGATCGAAGTCCTAAATATAAAGCCAAAAACTATAAAGTTCATAGAAGAAAAGATAAGATCAGTGCTAGCAGCCCTAATGCACGGCATTAACAGGATAGAAACCATAACCAACAGCACACAAACTCCAGAAGATAAGCTAGATAACTGGGATCTTCTAAAAATTAAATACCTACCTTCATCAAAAGACTTCCCCAAAAGAGTGAAAAGAGAACTTACAGATTGGGGAAAAAAATTTGACCTTACACGTCAGACAAAGGTCTAATCTCTAAAATCTACAAGAAAATCCAACACCTCTACAACAAAAAGACAAATAATCCAATTAAAAATGGGAAAAGGAAATAAACACCCAAAGAAGACATTCAGGTGGCCAACAGACACATGAGGAAATGCTCACGTTCACTAGCCATCACAGAAATGCAAATTAAAATCACAGTGAGATACCATCTCACCCTGGTATTACAGGCCAAATCAAAAACACTGGAAATAACAAACGTCGGAGAGGCTGTGAGGAGATTGGAAGTCTTATGCACTGGTGGTGGGAATGCATAATGATACAATCATTTTGGAAAATGATATGGAGCTTAGTTACAAAGCTAGAAATAGAAGTACCATATGATCCAGCAATCCCACTCCTAGGCATATATCCTAGAGAAATAAGAGCCGCCACACGAATAGACATATGCACACCCAGATTCATGGCAGCGTTGTTCACAATAGCAAAAAGATGGAAACAACCTAGATGCCCATCAACAGATGAATGGATAAACTATGTTACATACACACAATGGAGTATTACGCAACAATAAAGAACAATGATGAATCTGTGAAGCATCTCATAAGATGGATGAAACTGGAGGACATTATGCTGAGTGAAATAAGTCAATCATGAAAGAACAAATATTCTTATGAGACCTCTACTCTAAAAACTCATGAAAAAGTTTACGCACACAAAAAAACAGTCTTTGTTGGTTACAAGGGATGAGGGGGACTAAGTAGACAATAGATAAGTGGTAACTTTGGTGAAGGGTAAGACAGTACTCAATACTGGGGAAGCCAGCACAACTTGTACAAAGAAAGATCATGAAAGCTCCATAGGACACATCCAAACTCCCTGATGGACTGAATTGCTGGGCAGAGGGCTGTGGGGACCATGATCTTGGGGAACGTCTAGCTCAATTGGCGTAACACAGTTTATAAAGAAAATTTTCTACATTCTACCTTGGTGAGTAGCATCTGGGGTCTTAAAAGCCTCTGAGCAGCCATCTAAGATACTCCACTTGTCTCACCCCTTCAGGGGCAAGGGAGAATGAAGAAAACAAGATACAAGGGAAAGATTAGTCCAAAGGACTAATGAACCACAACTACCACGGCCTCCACCAGACTGAGTCCAGCACAACTAGATGGTGCCAGGCTACCACCACTGACTGCTCTGACCGGGATCACAACAGAGGGTCCCAGACAGAGCTGGAGAAGGATGTAGAACAAAATTCTAACACACAAAACAAGACCAGATTTACTGGCTTGTCAGAGACAGGAGAAACCCTGAAAGTATGGCCCCCGGACACCCTTTTAGCTGAGTAATGAAGTCACTCTCGAGGTTCACCATTCAGCCAAAGATTAGACAGCCCTATAAATCAAAACAAGACTAATGGGGCACAACAGTTCAGGGACAAGGACTAGAAGGCAGGAGGGGACAGGAAAGCTGGTAATAAGAGAACCCAAGGTTGAGAAGGGACAATGTTGACATGTCGTGGGGTTGTTAACCATTGTCATAAAACAGTATGTGTACTTACTGCTTAATGAGAAACTGTTTGTTCTGTAAATGTTCATCTAAAGTACAATTAAAAAGATAAGAAAAATAAATAAATAAAAACCATTTAAAAAGAAAATACTGTTTCCATACTTGGTATAGGGAAACTGAACCATAGCAATTTCTTCTTTGTTTTAACCCTGGTTTTCATCCAAGATCTCTGATTTTGATGTGGAAAACTGACAATAGTAATATCCAAACAACACAATAAGTAGCTAACATTTTTTTAATCCTCAAAAAAATCAAACCCATTGCCGGTGAGTCAATTTCCCCTCATAACAGCCCTATAGGACACAGTGGAAATGCCACATAGGGTTTCCGAGGCTGTAATCTTTATGGGGCTGTAATCTTTATGGGAACAGATTGCCACATTTAGTACTTATTAATTCCAGATATTCTGTTGATTCTTCACGTGAATTATCTTGTCTTTATCAGGTGGTTAATTAGATAGGGCAGTTTTGGTCATAAGTGACAGAAACCCAATTGAAATATGCTTGAGCATGAAAGAGGAGGTTTTTGGTGCAAATAAATGAAAACTTCAGAAGTTGCCTAGCTTCAGGCACGGCCAGATTCCATGGTTCAGTTGCTCTGTCTCTCATATTTCTTTGCCTTTCTCTGCATTTGTTTCATGGCAGGCTGTCTCCATGTGATATCTGCCCCTGGCAGCTCAAATCCATTATCCTAAGATGGTAATAACAATTATGGCTTCTTTCTTCATAGTTCTAACACGAGTCCCACATAGGTCTCCTATTGGTTTGGATTTTACATTGGGCCCGTACCTGAACCAATTCCTGAAGCTGAGAAAATAAAGTGTTTTTTGTTTCATTTTGTTATTTTTTGGCCAGGCATGGTCATATGCCTATCCCTCATGTGAGAATGAGGGACTAGTTATTTTCAACAAAACAAGATGGGTCTTTACCAGAAGAAGAGATAGAAGAGATGCCAGGAAGGCCAGTACTAATGATCTCTATTACAACAGAGTAGTTTTATTTTTCTTATTTTACAATGTAAGAAATTTGCCTGTGCTCATAGCAAATATATGGGAGAATGTGGACTTTAACCCCTTTCTGTCTGATTCCCAAGCCCATTTCTCTCCAAAATCGGGGTGTCATGGTTTAGAGTATAAAACTAGAGTTAAAATGTCTAGTGTGATTCCTGGCTCCAGCAGTCTGTGGCCTTGGAGAAATATGTCATCTTCTAAGCCTCAATTTCATTACACATAAAGTGGGCTAATAGTTTTATATACTTTATAGAGTTACAGGCATACCTCAGAGATAGTGCATGTTCTCTTCCTGACCACCACAATAAAGCAAATATCGCAATAAAGCAAGTCACGTGAATTTTTTGGTTTCCCAGTGCATAGAAAAGTTATGTTTACATTATACTGTAGTCTGTTAAGTGTACAGTAGCATTATGTCTAAAAAACAATGTACATACCTTAGTTAAAAATACTTTATTGCTAAAAAATGTCAACCATCATCTGAGCCTTCAGTGAGCCATAATCTTTTTGCCGGTGAAGGGTCTTGTCTCAGTGTTGATGGTTGCTGACAGATCAAGGTGGTGGTTGCTGAAGGATGGGGTGGCTGTGGCAATTTCTCAAAATAAGAGAATGATAAAGTTTGCTGCATCGACTGACTCTTCATGAAAGATTTCTCTGTAGCATGCCATGCTGTTTGATAGTGTCTTACCCACAGTAGACCTTCTTTCAAAATTGGAGTGAATCTTCTCAAACCCTGTTGCTGCTTTATCAACTAAAAAATACATAAATATTCTAAATCCTTTATTGTCATTTCAACAATGCTCACAGCATTTTCACCAGGAGTAGATTCCATCTCAAGAAAGTACTTTCTTTGCTCATCCGTAAGAAGCAACTCCTTACCTGTTAAAGTTTTATCATGTGATTGCAGAAGTTCGGTCATATCTTCAGGCTCCACATCTAGTTCTAGTTCTCTTTTTATTTCCACCACATCTGCAGTTACTTCCTCCACTGAAGTCTTGAACTCCTCAAAGTCATCCATGAGGATTGAATCAACTTCTTCCAAAGTCCTGTTAATGTTGATATTTTGACCTCCTCCCATGAATCACAAATGTTCTTAATCCTTTCCAGAAAGTTTTCAATATACTTTGCTCTGATCTATCAGAGGAATCACTGCCTATGGCAGCTATGGCCTTACAAAGTGTATTTCTTAAATAATAAGCCTTGAAAGTCGAAATTACCCCTTGATCTATGGGCTGCAGAATGGATGTTGTGTTAGCAGGCATGAAAACACTAATCTCCTTGTACATCTCCATCAGAGCTCTTGAGTGACCAGGACCATTGTCAATGAGCAGTAATATTTTGAAAGGAATCTTTTTTTCTGAGCAATAGGTCTCAACAGCGGACTTAAAATAGTAAACTATGTTGTAAACAGATGTGCTGTCACCCAGGCTTTGTTGTTCCATTTGTAGAGCACACATTGAGCAGATTTAGCATAATTTTTAAGGGCCCTAGGATTTTCAGAATGGTAAATGAGCATTGGCTTCAAATTAAAAGCTGCCAGCTGCATTAGCTCCTAGCAAGAGAGTCAGCCTATCCTTTGAAGCTTTGAAGCCAGGCATTGACTTCTCCTCTCTAGCTGTGAAGGTCCTAGATGGCATTTTTTTTAAATATAAGGCTGTTTCATCTACATTGAAAATCTGTTGTTTAGTGTAGCCACCTTCATCAGTTATCTTAGCTAGATCTTCTGGATAAATTGCTGCAGCTTCTACATTAGCAGTTGCTGCTTCACTTTGCACTTTTATGTTATGGAGAGAGCGTCTTTCCTTAAACCTCATGAACCAGCCTCGCTACCTTCAGACTTTTCTTGTGCAGCTTCCTCGCCTCTCTTAGACTTCATAGAATTGAAGAGAATTAGGGCCTTGCTCTGGATTAGGCTTTGGCTTAAGGGAATGTTGTAGCTGGTTTGATGTTCTATCCAGACCACTAAAACTTTCTCCATATCAGCAATAAGGCTGTTTCGCTTTTTTATCATTTGTGTGTTCACTGGAGTAGCACTTCTAATTTCTTTCAAGAGTTTTTCCTTTGCATTCACAACTTGGGTGTTTGGTACAAGAGGCCTAGCTTTCGGCTTGTCTTGGTTTTCAACATGCCTTCCTCATTAAACTTAATCATTTCTAGCTTTTGATTTAAAGTGAGAGACGTGGATCTTCCTTTCACTTGAACACTTAGATACCATTGCAGGGTTATTAACTGGCCTAAGTTTAGTATTCTTGTGTCTCAGGAAAGGAGGAGGCCAGAGGAAAGGGAGTGAGATGGGGGAATGGCCGGTCGATGGAGCAGTCAGAGTACACACTACATTTATCGATTAAGTTTGCCGTCTTATGTGGGTGCAGTTTGTGGTGCCCCAAACAATTGCAATAGTAACATCAATGATCACTGGTCACAGATCACTATAACAGATATAATAATAATGAAAATTTTTGAAATATCGCAAGAATTACCAAAGTGTGGCACAGAGACATGAAGTGAACACATGCTGTCGGAAAAATGGCACCATAGACTTGCTTGACGCAGGGTTGCCACAAACTTTGAATTTGTAAAGAATGCAATATCTGCTAAGTGCGATAAAACGAGGTATGCCTGTTTTGTGAGAATTAAATGACATACATCTATAAATTGTTTCATTCAGGGACTGGCACATAATAGGTGCTCAATAAATGATGGCTATTATTGTAAATGGAAACCCTGGTGGCATAGTGGTTAAGAGCTACAGCAGCTAACCAAAAGGTATGCAGTTTAAATCCACCAGGCGCTCCTTGGAAACCCTATGGGGGCAGTTCTACGCTGTCTTATAGGGTTGCTATGAGTCGGAGTCAGCTCGACAGCAATGAGTTTTTTTTTAAATTATTATTAATGTTTTTTATTAACTAAAAAACTATGACTCAAATAGCCAGTCTTCCTGGCTTCACTTTTATTTGCTGATTTGCTCCAGGCATAAAACTAGATATTTAAACCTAAACCATCACCTGATTCCAATTTCTAATTTATTCTACTGCTCAGCACTCTCAATTCCATTCCAATAATTTATTATTTTTTACAGTTTTGGTATCATTTGCATTGTCTCATATTATTGTTTAACTTTTACTTAATGAGGGTGTATGTAATTCTGTACAGGAAAGGAACCACTTTTTTTTTTTTTTTAACTATATCCTTCACGGTGCTTAGAACCTTGTATTAATTACATACTTGGTAATTATTTGTTGATTTGTTTGTTTTCAATATTCTTGATTCTGGAATATGCCTTGAAAAACTATCAATAGGGAATTAGCAAGAGAGATGTGATTCCCTTCCTCTGAGCTTTCTGGACAATCTCCAGTGTGGAATACTCTTAGTCATCTAGCGCTGCTATAACAGAAATACTGTAAGTAGATGGCTTCAACAAACAGAAGTTAATTCTCTCACAGTCAAGTAGGCTAGAAGTCCAAATTCAGTGTGTCAACTCCAGGGGAAGACTTTCTATGTTGGCTCTAGAGGAAGGTCCTTGTCATCAATTTTCTCCTGGACTAGGAGCTTCTCCATGCAGGAACCCCGGGTCCAAAGGACGCGCTCTGTTTCCGGCACTGCTTTCTTGGTGGTATGAGGTCCCCCACTCTCTGTTAGATTCCTTTTCCTTGTATCTCTTGTAAGATAAAAGGTGGCGCAGGCCACACCCCAGGGAAACTCGCTTTACTTTGGATCAGGGATGTAACCTGAGCAAGGGTGTTACATCCCACTCTAATCCTCTTCAACATAATCCAGTCTTGCCTTATTAATCACAGACAGAGATTAAGATTGACAACACATAGGAAAGTTATATCAATCACAAAATGGAGGACAACCACACAGTACTAGAAATCATGGCCTAACGAAGTTGACACATATTTTGTGGGGACACAATTCAATCCATGACAGGAATGAATGGGTTTGTGTATCAGATATGGGCAATCTGTGTTTGAATATATGCCTCCAGTCCCCCATCATATGTGTACCCAGCAGCAGAGGAGAATCCTTCCTGAGGCTTGTTGTAGGGAATCATTCATCTTTCCTCCCTTGTCTGTCTCATTTTAGATAATGTTGAGGCAGCTTGGTGAGAATAGAGTTGTCTTCAGTGAATCTGTAGAAAACCAAAGTTTGGACTAGGCAAGTAGAATTTTCTAAACTGTTCCAATGGCTTGGAAATGGACAAATGCCAAATATGGTGTTTGTTTTTCTGAGCTGAAGAAAATCAGGTATTTAACAAGTATCACTTTCCTAAGCACCAATCTAGCCTATATCCTTTTCACACAATTAAAATTTTGATATCATGAAGGTGTTTTGAATATGGATTTACTATCAAAAACACAGGAGAGCCTTTTTCAAAGTAAGATGAAATTTAATGCCAGAATTTCCACATATAAATGTCTTAGAGATTAGACTACACTAATAAATATGAACTATGATATGCATGTAGTGTGTGTCTGTGTGTGTATTGTATATAATCATATAGAGACTATGTCTCTAGCAAGTGATAATTTAAAACTCCTTAAAAGTTACAATAATTTGAAATAGTGTAGTTAGATTATTAGAATATTTTTTTAGTCTTGACTATAAAAATCAGAAAACCAGTTACCTTCCAGTCTATTCAGACTCATGGCAACCCCATGTGTTGCAGAGTAGAGCTGCACTCCATAGGGTTTTCAAGGATGAGACCTTTTGGAAACAGATTGCCAGGCCTTTCTTCCAAGGAGCCTCTGGATGGTCTTGAACTGCCAACCTTTGAGTTAGTAGTCAAGTGCTTAAGTATTCATGCTACCCAGGGACTTGACTATAGACTATTCAAAAAGAAAGCAGATATCTGACATATGAATCACAGAAGGCCCCCATGACATTTGTCTTCTCTTTACTTGCTCCTCCCACTAGAGTAAGTGGCTTAAACAGAGTAGAGTGTTCTTACAGCAACCTGGCCAAGGTTCAAGATCACTTACTCTTTTCATGTAGTAAAAAACAAAACAGAAACATAGTTTGGTCACTTCTAAACTGTAGCATTTAGAACTGGCAGCCTACAGGCTAAAAAGCCTCTATCTTTTAACCAACCTAAGACAATAACCGTTCCTTCAGTGTTTACAGATTTTTTTTCCTTGCAAAAGTAATAATGCTGAGAAAACAAGAAAGTGCTGCTAGCATTTTGAAATTCCCAACCGATTTCTTAGCAAAGAAAATTTACTGTGTCCTGGTTGTATTTAGTATAAAAATAAGAGGAGTATCCTAGAGACAGAAGTGATTTTTCTCGTTAGTTACCTACAAGGAGATGTATTGATTTCTGTTGGCAGTACTCTTCTCTGCCTAGAGATGTACATTGTGTACAGGGGTTCAGAAAATAGAGCTTTTAATTCTTTGTAAATAGTAGCATTGTGTGAAAGAGTCTTTTTTTTTTTTTTATCTGCAACTACAAAAAGTATTTTGCACATCGATTTAAAATGAATTGACCTTTTGTTTCAATGAGGGTGGTGTGTTACTTGTTATGGAGTGACTCCATTTGCCCATGCAAATAAGCACAAAGCCAGGATATTATCAGGCAATGGCAAAATTAAGAGGTAGGTCAGATTTAATGGAAACATCTGTCATTAACCCTTTTACAGAAACTGCCTCAGGGAATCCTTGCAGATAAAAGCTATGCTTACCTTACTTTGCAGAACTGCAAAGCGATGGCAATCATAATGTAAAAATTCTGCTCTGTAGGGTTTACTTTAAAGAAAGGCACAATTTGGAATATGGAAGAAAACAGAAGGCATATTTTGTTTATTTGTGGGACAATTAAAGCTGCTATTAATTCCTAGATTTTAAACCAGTAGAATTGTCTTTGCTGTTGGCTATATTATGCCGTCCAAATGAGTGCCATCTTCTTATTAATTCCTCAAATTACAAATGAAATATTTGCAGGCTATTTCTGAAAAGGCAGAAAGCATACAATTTGAAAAAAGTGCATATATTCCTAGATGCAGATGGTAATACAGTTTTGCCTGTGTTATACAGTGGTAATAATAAAAAAATTTCTAACAGAGCATTTATTGAAGAGAATTCAACTTACGAAAGCTTGACGATTACTTAATTGCTTTAAATTATTAGTTACAAATAACAAATGTATATATGAGTGGGTTTGCATTTGCAATGAAATTTAAAACAAAACTTATTACAAAGATTGTAAGCTATTCAATGAACTGCATTTGAAAATAGCTTTTTAAAATTTATACAAGTTTAACACAAAAGTGTTGATAATATTAATTTGCTAGTAGGTAAAGAGAGGGAACAATCCTGATTATCTCCATTAAAAAAAAAAGAATCCAAAACAATGTTTCTGATGTTATAGCTAACGCGGTATAATCATTCTGAAAATTATTTTGCCCCTTCTTTCTCTTAATATTTTTGTTTCTACATTTAACTTGATTATAATATTTTATTCACTTAATCCTTTGTGTCTTTTCTTCCTTAACTTTGTCTTTAGACTATCCTGATGTCAATGCAGCCAGACTTATTCTTTCTTTTATCTTTTTGGAAGTTGGATGCACAGATTAAAATGCACGCCTCTTTTAAGTACTTCTTCTAAATAAGGCTTTAGCTAATCTAACTAAAGAAGCATTGTCAAAGGAACAGAGAGCCATTTACTTTTTCTTTTTATGGACTTTTGGTACAGTATCTGACCTCCTTGCTTTGAGTAGGAGAGGCCCACAAAGGTTTGTGAAAGCAGCAGATTTGATGGGTCATTTTAGTACCTACCTCACCTCCCCAAAGCCAAGGACTTGAATTGAGTTGAATTATTTTGAAAATAACTTTGGAAAGAAGAAGAATTAGAGAAACCATGGATATTTATCTGCTTTTTAAAAATGCAATGTATGTTTTGTTATTTTAAGCATTAGAATATTTGAAAGCTATTGTTGGACTTTTTAAAAAGCCCAAAATCCAAGCTTCAGCTACAAAGCTAAATGGACTTGAAATTATTTTGTGGTTTGTTTTTGAATTTACTTATTATTTTTTTTCTGTTGATCAGAAATTGTCATTTCATTTCAAAATACAATTCATTACCATTGCTTTCTATGTGCTGTGTAAGTGTGGTTCCATATCAATGGGTCCACAGGTTTTTGACTGTGAGCTCCTAAGAGCTGGATACAGGTCTGTTTGTACTGTCTATATTAACACTTATTTCAACAGTGTGCACAGTTAGGCACCAAATTAGTGTTTAATGACAAGTGGTTTTAGTGGTGGCTCATACACACACACAGTCAAATTCAGTGTGTAACTCTTCTCTGTAAAGAAGGGTATGGCATAAGACTATTCAAAAAAGAGGCAGTACATATGACCCTAGACCTGATTAAAGGTTCGAGAATGTTCAGTACCATCCCTTCCCCCCAAATCATAATGCTGTAGGTTCTTGGTCCCAGAGGTCAGTCTGACCTGCTTAGTTAATTGGTAAGTAATGTGGACTTCTTGGAATGCCAGCCACCTTCAAACAGCTCACAGACACATGGCATTTACCAATAGTTTCAACTTCTTACCCAGCTCAATAAATCCATGGCATCTCCTAGGTGTCATTGTATTTTAGTTCTCTTTCCTTGTTTTATAATATTATTTGCATCTAATGGTTGGTAAAATGTTTTGGGGAGTATCTGGAAATTTGGATAAAATGTTTATTTATTTTAAAAGAAATCTTCCTTTTCATTTTTATCAGGTTTTAATGATTCTCTTCTAAGAACCCTTTTGGTGATTAAATGTTCAGAGCAAGACCTTCTGTCAGTCAACAGACATTTTGTTCCTGGCTCACAGAGGGAAAACACTATACGTTGAAAAGAGGGGATATGCCATTCAGGTTGGTAAAGATTTATTTTTGATCTTTGCAACTTTTTTGAACAAAAAAGAGGGCTGTGAAATTCTCTCTCTTATTTATAATTTGAGGCAAGACACTGGTTTCTCTTGCCCATATCCTTGATACTGTGGACTATAGACCTTGAAGACCCCCATCAGTTGACTAGAATGTTGAGGATGCTTGCTACATTGTATCTGTTTTTGATAATTGGGGCATGTGTCACTGGCTTCAGTCAACAGGTGCCTCTCTCCTGAAGACAATATCTGAAGTAGAAAAAGCAGCATTTCTGACTGATGGGTCTGCTTGGCCTACATCTAGCTTCTTGGGGTGGAATATTCTCCTACAGTTTTTAAAAAAAAAAAAAACAGTTCATTGCTATGCTAAAAAGCTATCCAGAACGGTCTATTAGGACTATCATTTTTTTCAAACTTTTGGAAAAATTTTAATTTATTCAGTTACTTTTTTAAAGATAGTCATATGGTTCAGAAAATCAAAAAGTATTAAAAGGTGTACAGCAAAAAAAAAATCTCTCCCATTCCTGTACTTCATTTGCTTAATTTCCAGTTCCCACACTTCCCGAAGGTAATAATTATAACTGGGAGGTTGTGTGTTCTTCTAGAGTGTCTCTACTTGCCGATCCTTTTTATTTTTTACAGGTCTTACTTACTCTCGGTCTCCCAATCTATATACATGGTCACGTTCACTTGACTTTCTAAAGTATCTTACTATGAAGTGACATTTAACAATGTGCATGTTGAATCTGGGTACTTTTTGCTTGGCTTTGCATCCATCTTTCCACTTATGTTTTGAAGAGAAATTTCATATTTTCTTTGCTCTAATTCTGGTTGCCAGGATGGCTGAGTGCCATTCCTGGAAGGGGTGTGTGTTAGAGTTGGCACAGATGGAACAACTGGCACAGGAAAAGGAAACCATTTCTGTGTCAAGGAGATTTATCTATTCATTATTTTAAAAATTATTATTGTTCCCATGATTGACCATTTGTTGTGTATGACCTATGTCCTGGGTACCATTCTAAACAAAGAACAAGGCATGTTCCTGTGCAGTGCCCAAGGAGCTCCCAACTGGATATGTTGCAACGGTATCTATGGTAAGATTATGATTTTGGTAGCCAGATCGTAAGCGATAAATAGAAAATCGTGTAGTACAATTGTTTTTAAACTGTACTCTGAGGAAGACTGTAGGTGCTTTGGAGGTGAGCCTGAGGCCAGTTAGTGAAGGAGAGGAGAAGGGACATAGCCTTATTACTTTGATCTCTTTTATGTATTGTAAGATTTTGATTGAAGAAATACTTCCACAGTTTAAAAAAAGTTTGAGATCCACTTCTGTAGAAGAATAAATGCTTAACTGGAGTCAAGAAATTTGTGTTCTCTGATCTGGCTGTGCCTCATTTTGGATTACAATAAACTGTTGCATACTCTCATTTTTCTTGATATACAATGATAATGACTTAGTGGTACAGAGTTCTGCTAGAATCCCTGTTTCACCGCTTCCTTGCTGTATGACTTTGGTAAAGTCACTTAATCTTTCTGAGCATCAGTTTCCTCATTTTTACAAAGCCCGTAGATATGCTGGACGCTTGTTGTTTGCTGTGAAGATTAAAGATAAGATACACAAAGTGCATAGCACAAAGTTTGCCACGTAATGAACACTCAGTTAATGAAAACTGTTAAACACGAACTATGGAATGTGTGGTTTTGTGAAAGCAACTCAATACCATAGCAATAAAGGGGAAAGGTAGGGGATGCAACAATCTGATGAGAACAAGTTGCAGCTCAGTTTGCAAAACTGAAAGGATTTTGAAAAAGTTATAATGTAAACGTATGCTGTTTAATTGAATTATACTTTTCATGCAATGGAAAAAATCACTACTTAAGGGGATTCTGTAGGGAAGTTTTTGTAAAGTCAGGAATCTCTTGGCTCTTGGCAAGTGAATGATGCTCTATTTTATGCTGTATAGGTTTTAGTTTTTGAGTTTTATATTTTCTTTAAAGGAGGTACATGTGTCAAATAAGAGAGGGTACAGTACCATTGGATTTATAAACTACCTGAAAGGTATAACAGTAAGGGATGCAAATATCAGGGTAAAGGAAAGGAGAAGCAAAGGATGGAAACAGATTTTATTTATAAATAATATAAAATAGTGATTTCCCAGTTTTACAGAAGCAGAGGAAGAGAACACAGCAATAGAAAGTGATCTGGCAATAATTTAGAGATGAGAGAATGGGGAAAGATGATTTAAGCTTATTGAAGAGTTTTTACTGAGAGATTGATGACTGAAATTGGAATAAAGAATTTTATGACAAATATGTAATGTTATTTTCAATATTTTTGTTTGACTTTACTATTGGTTACAAGTTGGGTAAAGAAAGCTATTTCAGAGTTAACATGGCTAAAAACATGAACACTTTCTTAAAATTGTTGCTTTATATTTGGAAGCTAGTCAATTTTATTTCAGTAGCATCTGGTTGAAGTTTATATATTAAAGGATGACCGTGAAAACAGTGTTTCACATGTCACTGGCATTCAATAAATGATTGCTGAATTCCACTAAATTACATTTAGATACATCCTAATAATTCTAACACTCCTCCAAAAACCACTGCCATCCAGTGGATTCTGACTCATAGTGACCCTGTAGGACAAGGTAGAACTGCCCCATAGGCTTTCCAAGGCTTTAAATCTTTATGGGAGTGGACTGCCACATCTTACTTCCATGGAGTGGCTGGTGGGTTTCAACCACCAGCCTTTCAGTGAGCAGCCAAACTCTTTAACTACTGCACCACCGGGACTCCTCTAACACTTCTAAAACCGAAAAACCAAACTCCTTGCTATCAAGTCAATTCCAACTCATAGTGACCTGTCATAGTTATCTTATCTAGTGCTGCTATAACAAAAATACCACTGTAGATGTCTTCAACAAAGAGAAATTTATTCTCTCACAGTCAGGTAGGCTAGAAGTCCAAATTCAGGGAGCCAGCTCCAGGAGGAGACTTTCTCTCTTTGTCGGCTCTGGAGGAAGATCCTTGTCATCAATCTTCTCCGGACTAGGAGCTTCTTAGAGCAGGGACCCCCGCTCCAAAGAACATGCTTTTTTCCTGGCAATACTTTCTTGATGGCATGAGGTATCTTCTGTCTCTCTGTTTGCTTCTCTTTTTTATATCTCAAAAGAGATTGACTTAAGACAAAATCTAATCTCGTAGATTGAGTCCTGCCTCATTAACATACCTGCCGCTAGTCCTGTCTCATCAACATCATGACTTGTGCTAGCCTTCTAAAGGAATTGTGAGTCTTTTAATTATTTTAACATTTTGAGTCTGTTTAACGCCAACAAAAAATTCTATTCCAGTTAGTTTTACTAGAACCAAATAGAGAACTACCTGGTCAAAAATAAAAATCTTTGGGTTTGGCATTTTTTAGCAGTGGACCTTTAACAATATTTTTCTATGTTTCCTACAGCCATTTAGACTTTCTGTCTTTCCTGTGAAATTTAGTTATTTATATTTAAGAAAATTATTGTTAAGACAGGGGGGACTTGAGTATATTTTAGGCTCAGGGGAAGGGACTAGTGGACGAGAATGAATTTATAATACCAAAAGGAAAGGAATCATGTAACTAGGGTAAAATTATTCCAGGTAGAGAAGTGTTGGAATAAAGGATCGAAAGGATCAGAAAGAAGCAGAGACAGCTATCTCTTTGAAACTTGAGTGAAGGAGGTAAGAATGCCCAAATATAGAACTAAATTTAGAGATGGAGGGAAATTGGTATTTAAAAAGGAAGAGGGTGGTAGCAAACATTTACTCATTTATTCTTGGGCTGGGAATTGTGCAAAGTTTTATGTAGAAATAATTATGCTTAATCCTCATAACAAACCTTTGAAACAGGTTTAATTCCCTGCATTCCATAGATTAGGACCCAGGTAGATATGCCCAAAGTGTTACTTCTGGAAACTATGAAATTTTTTTAGTATTTAGTCAATTTGACTAAAAGCTTTGAGTCAAGTTTTTTTTTTTTTTTGTTTCTTGTGATTAGACAAATGAGCCTTGGTGGCACACTGGGTAAGCACTTGGCTGCTAACCAGAAGGTCAGTGGTTTGAATCTACCAGCCGCTCCATAGGAGAAAGATGTGGCAGTCTGCTCCCATAAAGATTACAGCGTTAGAAACCATATGGGGCAGTTCTACTCTGCCCTGTAGGGTCCCTATGATTCAGAATTGATTCAACAGCAAGAGGTTTTGATTGGGCAGAATATACCTACTTCTAGGCATATAGATGGCATCCCTGGGTGGCACAAATGGTTAAGTTCTGGACTACTAAATGAAAGATAGGCATTTCAAACCCACCCAGTGGTGACTTTCAGAAAAAGCCTGGTGATCTGCTTCTGAAATCCTTAAAAGGTTTCTAGCCTTAAAAACCCTGCTGAGTGCAGTTCTACTCTGCAACACATGGGGTTGCCATGAATTGGAATTGGCTCAATAACAACTAACAACAACAACAACAACAGGCATATATATAGACCTGTATATGTGCATAGTTGTATGTAAATGCACATCTACACATAGACCTTATGTGTATCTTACTATACAAATATGTAAGATTAGGTGTATATTTTTATATTCACATGAGCAAATTGTGTATCTAGGGATTTAATCTAGAAAGAACATTCTAGATGATGATGATATCAGTAATAACAATAGCTTCATTCATTGAGTAACTGTGTACTCATTGGGCAGTTTGCACTGATTATATCTGCAATCTGACAACAATCATAAAAGGTAGAACTGGTATCACCATTGTATAGATAAGTTCATTGAAGCTTGGAGAATTTTTTAAACTTGTCTTGGGTCACATTGCTGGTATATTTCTGAGCAGGCATTCCAACCTAATTTTCTAGTACTGTACCTCTCTACCTCTGTATACCAGACATTGCCTCTAGGGTGATATTCACTTATTAGCTATTAAAATTTATTGAGAATGTCATTTTCCTTTCAAAAAGCAACTGTAATAATTATGACTTATTCCCAGATTCAGTTCCCTGATTGTTAGAGGGATTTTGTCTTGACCCTGCTAGATATTTTTTGCCTACCATAGTTCATTTGTATAATCAAAGTAAAATATAAACAGACTCTCACTTTTATTTCACTGAAATGCCTAGCCCAGTACCATGCACAGGGTATACACTCACCGAATTTTTGTTGACAATGCTTATGATCCTCTGAGTAATGCGTGCTTAGTCAACAGAACTGAAGAAACTATACGTCTGTTTATTTTTACAAAAATGAAAAATATGGCATTTTTTTCAATCTTGTGACCATGTAACTGGTGATTTTTCTACCTTGGTAGAAAAAAATACAACATGGACCTTGAAAAATTCACATTTCAGGAAACTGAAAAGATATTTGTAACGATCCTACCCAGTCACTTACTTATCCACTCTTTTTTTCTTTTCCCTTTCACTTTTCTGCCTCTGTGCCCACAGCATGTGAAAGCATTGAAAGAAAATAAGAATCTTAAACTCATAAACATACCTGCTTACCATCTGGCAGTCATCCCAGCAGTCTGGTGATCTCCTTAGTTATCCAGCAGATAGTAGAAAAACAAGAGTCCTGTGAAGATTTCACATGTTGCCATATCCCTGCCAGATGGTGATTTGTAAAACATGGACAAATTGCACTGGCTCCACTTCCCTCTGACAATCACAACAGAAACACTGTCGCAGTGGTGTTTAGTTTAAAAGCAACTTCAACTGAATAACTTTTAAGGTGTAAACATCTAAAGATTATTGGGGCAGAGTGTGTCATTATCACCAGAGAGCTGGTCCTTCATAAACCTGCTGTTCTATGTGCTGATCTTTCTAGGATTCTCCCTAAAACAGTACATGGAGGGTTAGGAAGTGGCAAGATCGTGGGACATTTGATTACTACCTACTGATTCTTTGTCACAACATGATGTCTTTCTGTCATCTAATGATGGGTTTCAGGACTAAAAATTATATTGACAAATATATCAATTGGGCATCTTACTGCACATTGGGACATGAGCTGAATCTGGGTAGAAGCAGGGGATTCTGTTCTCTAAGTGTTAATAAAACTTTTAAAATAATACTTTCCCACTGTTTCTGTTTTCTCTGTGGTTATCTACACAATACTTAAATTACTGGTCAGTTTAGATGGAAAGTGTCAAACAGGCGATTTAGTAATGAGTAGATAAACTACCAGTTTGCGATTCTGGCTATTTCAGTAAGCTTTGGTCTGAAAGCATACTTGGCCAGGGAGAAATATCTCTTCAACCCTCTCAATATTTCAGAAGTCCACTTGGGCCTAGAAGACATACAGCTCCCCTGATGCTGAGCGAAAATGATAGAAGAAAACAAACTATTCCTCTCTGTACAGTAGCTAAATTTGCTAAGTAGTTTTTCTGTTTAGTAGGGAATGCGCTGCCTATCTCTTCTTGATGATATGGACGCAAAGGTTTTATGTAACTGCTTTTTTAAAATAATGACTTCACTGAAATATAGTTCACATAACATACAGTTCATCCATTTGAAGTGTACAATTGAATGATTTTTAGTATAGTCACAGTTATGCAAACATCCCAGTGAATGTTAGGATATTTTTATCACCCCTGAAAGAATCCCCATACTCAGTAGCAGTCACACCTCACTTTCCCCTAACTCTCACACCTGTAGGCAGCCACTAACTGGCTTTCTGTCTCTAAACTTGCCTATTCTAAATATTTAAAATAAATGGGTGATCATAAAATACGTGGTTTTTTGTGCCTGGCTCCATTAACTTAAGATGATGTTTTCAAGATGTATCTGTGTTGTAGTGTGTGCCAGTGTTTAATTTATTTTTTTATTACCAAATAATATTCCATTGTATGGCTATACCATATTTTATTTTTCCATTTGTAAGTTGATGGACATCTGAGTTTTTGGCTATTATGAATAATGTAGCTATGAACATTTGAGTATGAGTTTTTATGTTGTCATATATTTTCATTTCTCTTGGATATATACCTAGGTGTGGAATTGCTGGGTGATCTGGCAACTGTATGCTGCTTAACCTTCTGAAGAACACAGCAGCTGGGAGTTCTGTTTGCTTGTTTGTTTGCTGGTATCTCTTTACTAGTGAGAGACACTGACTTTAGACTCACTGACATTCTGTAATCCAGCATTTTAATTCCTTTTGTGGAATAGTGAACAGGCAAGGGTTTTGGAATTAGACACGAACTAAATTTGAATCCCAGTTTCACCACTTATTAACTTTATGATCATGGGCATATTACTTAATATCTCTGACATTTCTTTTTGCCATCTGTCAAATGAGGCTAATCACACTGGCTTTGCCTACAGTTTGTGTGCTTCATGGAATGCGATGATGTGTAGGAAAGCAGTCAGCCCAGGTCTGACCACATAGTAACTTTCCCATAAATGTTCTTTTTCTTGGTTTCTTTGATTTTTGCTTTTGAGAATCTGAGGTGTAGGAACTGACAGAAGGGAAAAACTTGGGGTGATCTAGGCATTCAGGCGAGGGCCTCCTTGGCTGATGGATGGGCTCCTGTCAGGTGAAGGTATCACTTTCGTATGTTTACCCTTCAGGACTATATTCAGAATTTGGTAAGCAGAAAACACTAAAAACAAAGTGTCGTAAACATTAGTGTAACTTTTAATAACCTCATGTTAAAAAGGAGATTTTATTGGAATTGTTATGCAGTTGTGCCGACCAAATTTTAGTATTTGGGTGCTCATTCTATATGTAGAACATCAGATAAGGAGTCGATATAAAAGAGAAGTATGATTCTGAGGAGTGATTTCTGCAGTTAAAGAACGTTTTAGGCTGAGACAATTGCATAAAGAAACAAATCGTTTATAATTTGCAAGACACCAGACCTTGGCTAATCCAGTACAGTGAAGTCCGCTTAGTGCCTTAGAGATGAGTAGGGCTTCTTAAAGGAGTGTTATAAGTCATAAACTTTTGAGTCTTTTATGTCATTTAGGATGTCTTTCTGACTTCAGCATAAACCATACTTAAAGCACACAGAGAAATACAAGTATTGAAACATCATTAGCAAAGGGGATTTCACAGTCTTCCCCAAGAATGGAATATCCATATGATACAATTTTCTGTGTGCAAAATCCGGCCTTATGTGTAACCTGAATCTTTTTTGCTTTATTTGAAGTCCATTTACATTAAATCCATTTTGCTGAGGCTGAGATATTATTAATAGTGTGACTGTTAACAGAAAAGGAAAATATATATTGAGCTTAGCCAGTGTTCTCCCATCCCCCTGTCTTTTAAACCATCCCAGAGAGGTTCAGCCTCCCATAAATGGTGTGACTGGCGAAACTGGTGTTTTCTTTTCCTGTGTCTTGGGTGGTCATCCTGATGACCCTTGGAAATGATAGAAGTATTTGAACAAACCAAGAAAATGTTATTTATACCTCCAAAGGCAGAAGAAAAAAAAATGAAGAAAAGAAAAAAAATATTAGTAGGTTAGGAGATTCGTTCAGATATCTTTTTTTATATTTAACATTCAGACACATTTTAAACCTGTTTTATGAACTCTAAGTTCCAAGCCTGTGTAGGATTTACTATTCAGTTTTACTTTTTTTATAGTTAATTTGATTCTATCAGTTATATGCACTATCATAATTCTTTTATATTTTTGTGTCAAGCTAAAGAGGAATATTTGAATTCTAATAATCATCTCAATTTAAATTATTAAAAACACACTACAGTTATGATATCACAGGTATTAATAAGCTTTGTAAGCCCTTTTCCCAGACAACTCATGCTTTCTTTTAAAACTAAATTTGAATTTCAAGCTTAGATTACTTTACAGTGTCATTTTGAATTGATAACATCTGGAAGGGAAAACAAAATTCTTCCAGCTCTTCAGAACAGATCCCATTTCAGGCCCACCAGAAAGTTTAGACCTGCTGCAAGTTTAACTTTTGCATCACTTCTGGTTTGTTTTTTATTTTTTTTTTTAGTTCTCTACTAGCCCACTCCTCCATCTGATTATATTCTCCTCCCAAGCTCTTAAATGTGTCTATTACCCTCAGGCTTTGACCTTGGGCAGACTG
Source organism: Dugong dugon (assembly GCA_030035585.1). Classification (NCBI taxonomy): domain Eukaryota; kingdom Metazoa; phylum Chordata; class Mammalia; order Sirenia; family Dugongidae; genus Dugong; species Dugong dugon. Next base: position 171,593,753 of record CM057465.1, read on the forward strand.
TGAGCACAAAGTCATGTTATTTAGAGTGAAGTAACACCAGTAGTCAGGAAGGAACAATGTAGTTCAAGCCAGATAAAATAAATCTCTCATTTCCTGTCAAGGGACTGAGCCAAAAGCAATGATGAGAGACAGGGGGCAAACCGTGCAACTCGAAACACAGACACTTGGGGTAGACACAACCACAATCCTCCCTGAATACAGACAACAAAACCAAAAACAGCCAGAGTGGCAGCAGACACATAATAGCTATGGAATAAACCAAAACCATATAAAACAGATGGGATCTGTACAGACCCCTGGCCACAGAAAAGACAGTTGAACTGTTTTAGGGGGACAAGACTGAAATGCATAAGGGATTCCCTGTACAGACTGAGAGTGTCATAAACTTGGAAGCACAGTTGTGTAGCTGCCAATTTTTTTTTTTAATTTTATTGTTGTACTGTAAGTGAAAGTTTACAATTCAAGTTAGTCTCTCATACAAAAATTTATACATACATTGTTATACGACCCTAATGGCTCTCCCTATACTGTGATAGCACACTCCTCCTTTCCACCCCTGATTTCCCATGTCCATTCAACCAGCTCCTGACCCTCTCTGCCTTCTCATCTCACCCCTGGGCAGGAGCTTCCCATTTATTCTCAAGTATCTATTTGAGCTAAGAAGCACACTTTTCACAAGTATCATTTTATGTCCCATAGTCCAGTCTAAGCTTTGTCTGAAGAGTTGGCCTTGGGAATGGTTTTAATTCTGGTTTGACAGAGGGTCTGGTGGCCATGTTTTCTGGGGTTCCTCCGGTCTCAGTTAGGCCATTAAGTCTGATCTTTTTACTAGAATTTGAGTTCTGCACCCCACTTTTCTCCTGCTCCATCAGGGACTCTCTGTTGTGTTCTCTGTCAGGGCAGTCATTGATGTCAGCTGGGCACCATCTAGTTCTTCTGGTCTTAGGATGATGAAGTCTCAGGTTTATGTGGCCCTTTCTGTCTCTTGGGCTAATACTTCCCTTGTGTCTTTGGTGTTCTTCATCCTCGTTTACTTCAGGTGGGTTGGGACCAACTGACGCATCTTAGATGAACAGTCGCTAGCTTTTAAGACCCCAGACGCCATTCACGAAAGTAGGGTGCAGAACATATTCTTAATAAACTTTGTTATGCCAGTTGACCTAGATGTCTCCTGAAACCATAGTCCCCAGACCTCTGCCCCTGCTACTCTGTCCCTGGAAGTGTTTGGTTGTATTCAGGAAACTTCTTAGCTTTGGTTTAGTCAGTTGTGCTGACTTCCCCTGTAGTGTGTGCTGTCCTTCCCTTCACCTAAGATAATTCTTCTCTACTATCTAGTTAGTAAATAACCCTCTCCCTCACTTCCCACACTCTTAACCATCAAAGAATGTTTTCTTCCGTGTTTAAACCTTTTCTTGAGTTCTTACAATAGTGGTCTTAAACAATATTTGTCCTTTTTCAGCTGACTAAATTCACTCATCATAATGCCTTCCAGTTTCCTCCATGTTGTAACATGTTTCATGGATTCATCATTGTTCTTTATCGTTGTGAAGTATGTTTATCCATTCGTCCATTGATGGGTACCTAGGTTGTTTCCATCTTTTTACTGTTGTGAACAGTGCTGAAATGAACTTGGGTGTGTGTATATCTATTAATGTGACAACTCTTATTTCTTTAGAATATGTTCTAAGGAGTGGGATTGCTGGATCCTATGGTACTCCTATTTCTAGCTTTCTAAGGAGGCACAAAATCGATTTCCTAAGTGGTTGTGCCATTTTACATTCCCAGCAACAGAGTAAAACTGTTCCAACCTCTCTGCAACCTCTCCAACATTGATTATTTTGTGTTTTTTGGATTACTGCTAGCCTTGTTGGAGTGAGATGGTATCTCATTGTAGTTTCAATTTGCATTTCTCTAATGGCTAATGATCGTGAGCATTTCTTCATGTATCTGTTAGCTGCCTGAATGTCTTCTTCGGCAAAGTGTCTGTTCGTATCCTTTGCCCATTTTTTAATTGGGTTATTTGTCTTTTTGTTGTAAGGATTTGCAGTATCTTGTAGATTTTAGAGATTAGACGCTGATCAGATTTGTTGTAGCCAAAATTTTTTTCCAGTCTGTAGGTGCTCTTTTTTACTCTTTTGGTGAAGTCTTTCGATGAGCTTAAGTGTTTGATTTTTAGGAGTTCCTAGTTTCCTAGTTTCTCTTCTGGTGTTTGTGCATTATTACTTATGGATCGTATTCTGTTTATGCTATGTATTAGGGCTTCTAACATTGTCCTTTTTTTTTCTTTCATGATCTTTATCGTTTTTGATTTTATATTTAGGTCTTTGATCCATTTTGAGTTAGCTTTTGTGTATGGTATGAGCTATGGGTCTTGTTTCAGTTTTCTGCATATAGATATCCACTTACGCCAGCACCATTTGTTAAAGAGACTGTCTTTTCCCCCAATTAACAGACTTTGAGCCTTTGTCAAATATCAGCTGCTCATAGGTGGATGAATTTACATCTGGATTCTTAATTCTGTTCCATTGATCTATCTATCTGTAGTACCAGTACCAGGCTGTTTTGACTGCTGTGGAGGTATAATAGGTTCTAAAATCAGGTCGTGTGAGGGCTCCCACTTTGTTCTTCTTCTCGAGTAATGCTTTACTTATCCAGGGCCTCTTCTCTTTCCATATGAAGTTGGTGATTTGTTTCTCCATCTCCTCAAAAAATGTCATTGGAATTTGAATTGGGATTGCATTGTATCTGTAGATTGCTTTGGGTAGAATTGACATTTTCACAATGTTGACTTTTCCTATCTGTGAGCAAAGATGTTTTTCCTCTTACGCAGGTCTCTTTTGGTTTCTTCCAGTAGTGTCTTGTAGTTTCATTGTATAGGCCTTTTATGTCTCTGGTTAGACTTATTCCTAAGTATTTTATCTTCTTGGGGGCTATTCTAAATGGTATTGATTTGGTGATTTCTTCTTGGAAGTTCTCTTTGTCGGTGTAGAGGAATCCAACTGATTTTTGTATGTTTATCTGGTATCCTGATACTTTGCTGAAATTTTGTATTAGTTCCAGTAGTTTTCTTGTGGAATCTTTGAAGTTTTCTGTGTGTAAGATCATGTCATCTGCACATAGAGATACTTTTACTTCTTCCCTACCGATTTGGATGCCCTTTATTTCTTTTTCTAGCCTAATTGCTCTGGCTGGGACCTCCAGCACAATGTTGAATAAGAATGGTGATAGAGGGCATAATTGTCTGTTCTAGTTCTCAGGGGGAATGCTTTCAAAGTCTTTCCGTTTGGGATGATACTGGCTGTTGGCTTTGTATAAATGCCCTTAATTATGTTGAGGATTTTCCCTTCTATTCCTATTTTGTTGAGAGTTTTTATCATGAATGGGTGTTGGACTTTGTTAAATGCCTTTTCTGCATCGATTGATAAGATGATGTGGTTCTTGTTTTTTGTTTTATTACTGTGATGGATTACACTGATTGTTTTTCTAATGTTGAACCATCCCTGCTTACCTGGTATAAATCCCACTTGATCGTGGTGAATTATTGTTTTGATATGTTGCTGAATTCTATTGGAATTTTGTTGAGGATTTTTGCGTCAATGTTCATGAGGAATACTGGTCTGTAATTTTCTTTTTTTGTGGTGTCTTTACCTGGTTTTGGTATCAGGGTTATGCTGGCTTCAGAGAATGAGTTTGGGAGTATTCTATCTTTTTCTATGCTCTGAAATAGCTTTAGTAGTAGTGGTGTTAACTCTTCTCTGAAAGTTTGATAGAATTCTCCAGTGAAACTGTTGGGGCCAGGGTTTTTTTTTTTTTTTTTTTTTTTGGTAGTTTTTTAATTACCTTTCAGTCTCTTCATTTGTTATAGGTTTATTTAGTTGTTCTACCTCTATTAGTGTTAGTTTAAGTAGGTAGTGAGTTTCTAGAAATTTGTCCATTTCCTCTAGGTTTTCAAATTTATTAGAGTACAGTTTTTTATAGTATCCTGTTGTGATTCTTTTAATTTCAGTTGGGTCTGTTGTGATAGCACCCATCTCATTTCTTATATGGGTTATTTGCTTCCTCTCCTGTTTTTATTTTGTCAGTTTGGCTAATGGTTTATCAATTTTGTTGATCTTTTTGAAATACCAGCTTTTGGTCTTGTTAATGCTTTCAATTGTTTTTCTATTCTCTGTTTCATTTAATTCTGTTCTAATTCTTATTATTTCCTTTCTTCTCGTGCCCGAGGACTTCTTTTGCTCCTCTCTTTCTACTTAAGTTATAGGGTGAATGTTTCGATTTTGGCCCTTTCTTCTTTTTCGATATGTGCATTTATTGCTGTAAACTGACCTCTGAGCATTGCTATTGCTGTGTCTCAAAGGTTCTGGTAAGGTGTATTTTCATTCTTGTTTGATTCTGTGAATTTCTTTATTCCATCCTTAATTTCTTTATAACCCAGTAGTTTTTGAGCAAGGTGTTGTTGAGTTTCCATGTGTTTGATTTTTTTCCTTGCTCTTTCTGTTATTGGTTACTGCTTTTATGACTTTATGGTCAGAAAAGATGCTTTGGATTCTATTAAGGCTTGCTTTATGGCCTAATATGTGGTCTATTCTGGAGGATGTTCCATGTGCATTGGAAAAGAAAGTATAGTTAGCTGCTGTTGGGTCGAGTGTTCAGTATATATCCATGAGATGAAGCTGGTTGATTGTTGCATTTAGATCTTCCATGTCTTTATTGAGCTTCTTTGTGGATGTTCTGTTCTTCACCGAAGGTAGTGTGTGTAAGTCTCCTACTATTATTGCGGAGCTGTCTGTCTTTCTTTTCAGTGCCGTTAGAATTTGTTTTATGTATTTTGGAGCCCTGTTGTTGGGTGTGTAAATATTTATTATGGTTATGTCCTCCTGGTGCATTGGCCCTTTAATCATTATATAGTGTCCTTCCTTATCCTTTGTGGTGGTTTTTACTTTAAAGTCTATTCTGATCCTGCTGTTTTTTGCATGTTGTTTGCTTGATGTATTTTTTCCATCCTTTGAGTTTTAGGTTGTGTCTTTAAGGTGTCTCTTTTAGGCAGCATATAGACAGATTGTGTTTTTTTTAATCCATTCTGCCACTCTCTGTCTCTTTATTGGTACATTTAGTCCATTTACATTCAGCGTAATTATTGATAGGTATGATTTTAGTGCTGTCATTTTGATGTCTTTTTTTGTGTGTTGTTTACATTTTCTTTGTTCCACTTAATTTTCCGTGCTGAGTTGGTTTTCTTTATGTATTTTCTTTACATCTTTTCCATTGTTGTCAATTTTGTATTTGCTAAGTCTTTTTATTTTTCTTGTTTTTTTAATTTGATGTGTAGGCTTGTTAGTTTTTTTTATGGTTACCTTCGTATTTGCCCCTATTTTTCTATGTTTTTACCAGTGTTTTATTTCTTTATATTGCCTGACTTCGTCTCCGTATGAAAAATCTATGTCTACATTTTTTAGTCCCTCTTTTTTGTTTTAATGTTGTCATCTTTTACATATTGACATCTCTGTTTCCCTATTTTCAGTGTTTTAGCTTTGATTTATTTTTGTGACTTCCCTATCTGGGTTGATATCTGGCTGCTTTGTCCTGAGTTCTAGTCTTGGGTTTTTATCTAATGTTATTGATTTCCTAACCGGAGGACTCCCTTTAGTATTTGTTGTAATTTTGGTTTGGTTTTTGCAAATTCCCTAAACTTTTGTTTGTCTGGAAATGCCCTAATTTTGCCATCATATTTGAGAGACAATTTTGCTGGATATAATTCTTGGCTGGCACTTTTTTTCCTTCAAGGCTATATATATGTTATCCCATTGCCTTCTTGCTGACATGGTTTCTGCTGAGTAGTCCGTGCTTAGTCTTACTGATTCTCTTTATAAATGACTTTTCATTTATCCCTCAGAAAAACCAAACCCATTGCTGTCAAGTCGATTCTGACTTATATAAACCCTATAGGACAGAGTAGAACTGCCCTATAGAGTTTACAAGGAGTGCCTCGTGGATTCACCATGCCAACCTTTTGGTTAGCAGCCATAGCATTTAACCACTATGCTATCAGGGTTTCCATTATCTTTGGTTTTGGCAAATTTCATTGTATCTTAGTGACTGTCTTTTGGGACCTACCTTATGTGGGGTTCAATGAGCATCTTGGATAGATATCGTCTCATCTTTCTCAATATCAGGGAAGTTTTCTGCCAACAAATCTTCAATACTTCTCTCTGTAGTTTTCTGTTATCCCCCCCTGCTCTGGTACTCCAATCACTTGTAGGCTCTTCCTCTTGATAAAGTCCCACATAATTCTTAGGGTTTCTGCATTTTTAAAAATTCTTATATCTGATTTTTCCTGAAATAAGTTGGTGTCAAGTGCTTTATCTTCAATCTCACTAATTCTGACTTCCATTGTCTCAGTTCTGCTCCTGTGACTTTCTATTGAGTTGTCTAATTCTGAAATTCTGTTGTTACTCTTCTGGATTTCTGATTGCTATATCTCTATGGATTCTTGCAGCCTGTTAAATGTGTCATTATGCTCTTTGCTAATCTTTAATTCCTCTATTGCTTGGTCTGCATTTTGCTTCATTTCCTTCCTGATTTCTTGGAAGAGTTCTGTATTAATCTTTTGTATTCTGCCTCTGGTAATTCCAAGAAATTCTCTTCCTCTGGAAAATTTCTTGATTCTTTATTTTCGAAACTTACTAAAAGCCATCATGGTCTGCCTCTTTATGTGATTTGATATTAACTGTTATCTCCGAGCCATCAATAAGTAATTATATGTATTTATTTTATGTTTGTTTACTGTGTCCTAGCCTCTTGGTTTGTTTTGTTTTGATATGCCCAAATAGACTGCTCGTGTGAGCTAACCTGATCACCAGTTCGCCTGAATCTCCAATGTCCTGCCACCAGGTGACCAGAACTGCCATTGTTTGTGAGCCCAGGCGTCCACCCACTCTTCATGTATGAATTTATCTCAGGTGTCCTGGTAGTCAGCCACCAAGTGTGTGGTATAGGCTCTCACCTACAGTCTTAGACAGGCATGGGTGATTGGTGTAGGCACAGGCATCTGGGTGAAGCAGGGGGTCACACACTGAGCAAGGCAAGGGGCCGACAGCCACCCCCGAGTGTCCAGGAGAAAAGCATGTCTCTGTTTCCTAGAGCACGTAGGTGGGTGGGTTTTGCAGCTGGACTGTGAACACCCAGTTCTGTTGACTGTAAGGACTCGGGGGCACCACTTATTCTTGGTCCTCTGTTGCAAGTGGCTAGGTGGCGTAGGTGAAGCCACCAGTCATCAGGCCCCTAATGTAGGTAGGTGAAGACCTTGTCAATGGGCAGAGCCATGTCAAATGTCACGACCCTGCCACTTCACAGCTGAAACAGTTGAAGTTAGACTTCAGCTATATTGTTGTACTGTTGTACTGTGGTAATGAGGGCCTACACTGTTGAAATGGGTGCACACAAGTCTCTGCAGGTGAAAAAGCATTCAAGGTTCATGAACCTGTTATTCCTGTCCCTAGGCAAAGGAGCTGTGCCTACCCTGAGTTCCTGTGTTAGGGTAGCCGGCAGATTATTTTTTCTCGTTTGTTAATTTGTTCCCTCTCCAAGGCTGGGAGAATGGCTCAGGGTGCATGATGGGTCCTACTTCCAGCCCAGGGGACTTGGCAATTGCTGAAGCTGTCCCGGACCCAGTACAGAGCAGGGAGCAGGGAGGTAAATGGGATAGAGGTTTTCCCCAAAGGGGGGGTATTTTTGATCTATGTGGTAGGCCAGATGCAAGCACTTATCTTTCACTAATCGAGGGATGCTTCTCACTGGTTCTGGATGGCCGAGTAAACTTTCTGCTGCTGGGTCTCTCCAGATGTGGAAAACACCTCCAGAGAGCCACTGCATGCCTCACCACGCACCACGAACTGATCGAGCCTGATGGACTCCTGCTCCTGCTCAGTCAGGTCTGGCAACTCCTTGCTGCTTCCAAACCATCTGTTCCTCCCCCTGCCACTCAGTCCGATTCCTCAGCTTTGCCTTTGATGTTTAGGGCTCCTAGATTGTCTTATATAATTGATTCACTTGGTTTTTTGGGTCTTTGTTGTAAGAGGGACCACTGGAAGAGTCTTACTACTCTGCCATCTTGGCCCTGCCTCTGTAGCTGCCACTTTTGACTAAGTTAGCTTTCTAATGAAAACCATACTCATTGACTCCTGAGTAACTGATGGGCTATGCAGTGAATTTGCTAATAGCCATAGGAAGGAACTCCCATGTTCATTTAAAAAGAAATACATAGCTATTATCAGTGTCCCATTTTTTAAAAGAAGTTGCCTTCTAAATGACTGCTGATGTATTCAATAAACACCAGTAGGGTGCCTTTTATCTACAGGTGCCATTTAAAGTTATTTCAAATGTTAATTCTTTTAAATTCTTACAACAGCCCTATGAGGTAGGCATTGCTGTTAGCTATCTTCAAGTCAGTCCTTGACTCATGAGGATCCCATGCACAACAGAATGAAACACTGTTTCTAAGCCATCCCCAGGATTGGCTCAACACATAAGCCTCCATCTAGGGATGGGTGGTGCTGAGTGCGCGGTGTGTTAGTCACAAATCGAACTCAGGTTTCCCACATAGAAGTGAGAATTCTACCATTGTACCACCATTGAACCACCACTGCCCCCTAGGCATTGCTAGTGTTCTTCTTGTATAAATGAGACACCTAAGGTACTCAGAAGTGGAGTAATTTACCCAGGGTCACAGGGCTAGTAAAAGGTAGAGTCTTAATCTGAACCCAAGTAGTAGGCATCCTGAGTCCACGCCCTTACTTATGCTTTGCTGAATACATGGTCACATTCTACTAAAGTGGCATTTTACTAATATCAGTTGTTTGCAAGTCCTACTCAGATTCTTTTGAAATCCACTATTTGTTTCAGAAACACAATGAGACTTCTGAATGTTCAAATCAGATCCAGAAAAAATATATGAAGAATAGTGAGAACATGCTACATTCATTAGCCTTAAAAACTGGCTCAGGAAAAGCATAAAGCAATTAACAATACTGAGAACTTCAGTTTTGTGCAAAGTTCTTCTAAGATGGTAAGGCACAGAGAGTCCATCCATTCATTCATTTGTTTCTTCAACAAGTGCTCATTATTGAGTTCTTACTACTTTGTAGGCACTGAGATGGGTGCTGGAATGGATGTTATGGTTGATTCATAATAATTCAAGGATTTTTTAGGTCCAGGTTTATATAGAAAATATTGTGCAGAAATCTTTATGAAGACATCAGAATTTTCAAATGCTAATATAAGTTTGTATTTATAGATAGCCATCACTTTTTTAACTCAATAGGATAAAATGCTATTTAACCTTCTGAATCAAACATTTAGAAGTACCACATGGAAATGATAACACTCTTTAAGAAGGCACACCCAAAGACTCTGAGTTTAATAGAGATGCTATAATGACAGCGCATATACATCCTTTAGAAAAATAATATGCCTCTTTATGTGATCTTCGTTGAGCCTCCTAGGTTGGATAAGGTAGCAGTACTTTGATTTTAAATATACCCTCTGCATAATTCTGTTGCTGAATATTACATATTATGTTACACCTATCTGTTTCATGCAAGAGCTTTATACTATACTCACTCACTAAACTAAGCTTCCTGAGTTGAGTACTATGTTCTTCATTTTTGTGTCCAGTACCTGGCATATAGGAGGTGGCCATTATATGATTGTTGAATGAATTAATGAACACATTTTGCACACACATATAAATAAGAGGCATGTGTGCATATCTTTTATCTTATGCAATATTATGCAAATTGTGGATGTTCCAAGGCAAATTGCACTTTTAGATACAATGATGATACCTTTTACAAGATAAAAATGATGATATTAATAGATAATTTATTTGAATGTTTATACTAGGCCTTCATCTATGCATTTAGCTTGGTTTATTTAATTTAATCCTTACTGAATACTATGAATTAGGTACTTGCTTTGTTATAAGGTTGAACTCTTGAAAATGACCTTAAGTGATGGACCTTTTCATTGAACTCTTTTGTAATTAAAATTATTCTGTTAATATTACTAATAGAAAAGACCCAGAAAAATTTTAAAAATATATAGCCCCCTTCTAAGAAATAATAAAGCCCTCCAAGTTCAAGAGGTAACTATAATTCAAATTTATATTTTTGTGACCAGTTCCATATCTACAAAGAAGAAAACTAATGCAGATCAGGAAATGTTTTGTTTGGGATAGAATGATTGAATGAGGAAACTTGTATATTGGTAGGTACTACCAACCATTAGGAGCCCTGGTGGCACAATGGTTAAAGTGCTTGGCTGCTACTGAAAGGTTGGCAAACCCACCAGCCGCTCCTTGGGAGAAAGATGTGGCAGTCTGCTTCTGTAAAGATTTACAACCTTGGAAACCCTATAACGCAGTTGTGCTCTGTCCTCTAGGGTCTCTATATGAGTCAGAATTGACTCGATGGCAATGGGTATGAACCAGTCACCATCGAGTCAGTTCCTACTCATGGCGACCCCATGTATTTCAGAGTAGAACCGTGCTTCATAGAATTTTCAATGACTGATTTTTTAGAAGATGGTGAGGCTTTTCTTCTGAGGCATCTCTGGTAGGTACTAAGAACACGGACATGCCCCATAGTGGATTTGAGAGAGCTTTGCCTTAGCTTCTGCAGAAATTTGGTAAGAAAATTTATTGTATCAACAGAATATATGTGGGTAGAACAGAGAACAGAAAGCTCTGTCATACTTTCATTTGAATTGGAAAAATACTTTTTATAGATTTTGAACTTTACAGAGTAGGCATTTATATTTATTATATATTTAGCAATGTGTACCCATATCATGCTTACAGAAATACAAAAAAATTTGAACAAAAAGAGCAAATCAACTCATACATTCAAATATTTTCTTAATTCCCTCAATACTTGGACATATAAGGTATCCAATAAATACTGGTTAGTCTCTTGCTTCTAGGTATGTTTTGACCTTTTTACCTCTCTGCTTTGTCTTCTGTTGACAGAAAATGGGACTTTTGCTTAATCTAACCCAGGATGTTTCCTTTAAACAAAAACAATTACTTCCTTTCCACAGGAAATTTATGAACCAGAAAGTCTACAGAGACACTCCATCTCTTCTTTAGGGAGTTTGCAATACAGTGTGAACCCAGGGTCTGCCCAAGTTCTGGTGGGAACAATATCAATTATCTTTATACGCCTCAACATTGGGTTGTCTGTTCCAGTCTCTCCTCTATAATATTGATATTTAGTCTAAAACAATTAAACTTTGATAAATATTAGATAATGCATTCTTTGAAAAACATGTTTGCTGAAGGTTCTATGTGCTTCACAAAAGCAGAAAATGAAATTATTGACAAAGACTTGTAAACACTAGCACTGTATTGTAACCAGAGGTGAGATTCAAATAAAGAATATTCTCGATAGGTAACAAAGATGATGATGAAAAATAGATCTCTATTTGTAGATTTCTTTACCTTTCTCCATATTCTAAATGTGAGGTGGCACCATGAAATAAAATATGACCAAAATAGTTAAAAGGAAGTAATTCTTTATGCATACAATTAAACTATAGAATTATTGCTGCAACTATCAATGAAGCAAATGGCACAATGAGTATACTTTTCTGAAAAGGGTAAATTATTTTTATGGATAAGGAGAGCATTGTAATTACAATATATATAGAAACCTGAAGAGATTCCAGTCGCTTCAGAACAGATCAATAGCTTGGTCAGGGAGAAATATTTCCAAATTTTCTTAACATAGCACCCTTGATATATTATTGAATTCAGATTCTTTTATGAATACTAGGCACTATTCAAGACAGATTCCATATTAGGTTAAATCCTGTAAAATCTGTTTTATTAATTTTAACTGCTTTCTTACTACTCTGTATACATCATACTATATAAATACATACTGATATTATTATGCTAATATTAATGCATACTTACTAGAATCAACAAGAATACCATGGTTTCTTAATGTTGTTATTCTTTGTTTATATGCCTTGGTGTATGTCTTTAGTCCTTAGTTTTTGTAATCAAAATGTTTTATGTAATCAATTATACACTAACTTCTTAATGATATTTGAAAATTTATATTAATAATGGAGTGGGTATTGATTAATCTTTTTAAAATATAGTTGAAATGCCCGGTACTGCTTTTTATGATAGGTAGTTGCTAAATAGAAACAAAAAAACAAAAATCCTTAAGAACTGATTTGGAGCTTTACAAGGGGACTTAGTGTTATTTAGTGTGCAGGTAGTGTTCAGTTTTAAAATTTAGTTTAAAACAACAGTTACAAATTGTTACTAACAGGTCTATTGAATAACAGAAGTTGTAGCCAAACTTATGTCTGTCAGTTATTACAAGAACATTCTAAAATTTAGGGGTAGTATTTTTCAAGAAATGCTGTTTCTTTGTAGCTAGGCACAGAAATTGTTATCTAATGGTGTTATCTAATATTTACCTACGTATCTTGATGCTGTTTCCTGAGTATGTGCAGTAATTCTGTGTTTCTCCTGTTTTGATGGGAACAACTTGAAAACTGATTTTTTTTTTCTTTTTGTAGTTACAAATTCACGAGAGAAGTCTTATTTTGATAAGGAAATAAAATGAGTCATTTAAGGGCCTCAACATCCATAGTTGTGTTATTATATATGTCTGTATATGTATACACATACACACACACACACACATACATACCTGCATACATATATATATGTGGTCTTTTATCAGAAGCAAATAGTTTAATTGAAGTTCTAAGAAAATTCTTCCCTTAATCAGCCAGTGTTTCTTAAACCCAAGGTTGATTTTTCTTTATGCTTCCGGAGCCCATTTTTCTTGCACATAATCTCACTAATAAATGATTCTTTGGAGCTTGTAATTTCAGTATCCCCATCTTGGCAAAAGCTTTTAAAAAGTTCAGAATAAAGAAACTGAAAGTGTACACAGCTAAGAAAGGTATCATTCAGTTAATGAGTGTTCAATAAATCTTATGGCATGCGAAGTTCTTTCATAGGATGCAAAAGATAAAACAGGCCCGCTAAATTATGCCACCTGGACCATCAAAATTAATCCTTAGGAGTTTTCTGATTCTGATATCTCTCATTCTTTTGTAGCTACATTGGTTTTCCTAGATGTCTAGATTATTTAGTTTAAGATATATTGGCATTTTAGATTATCAATAAGGGGAAAATATTCTTTAATTTAGAGATGTACTTACTTTCTTAAATGTTTGGGTCCTTTATAATTTTTCCCAATCATAAGTATTCCAAAGCATTAAAGGAATTTTTAATAAGAAATGCACACATACAGCTCAAGTAAATATTTGTAACGAAACATGGAAACACTTACGTTTTACAGTTATTAGAAGAAATTCATGTAGGTTATTAACAACCGAGGGACATAATGTCTTTTGACAATACAATAACAACATTACTACAGTTACTTAGTTTCTACCAGTACTCAGTTATTTACTAGGAGTTTCTATACGGTAAATTTGTGATCATTTTTACTTGATGCAATTTTGTGACAAACCATTTTACAGTTTAGAAGGTGAAGACTCAGCGATGTTAAGTAACTTGTCTAATGTCACACAGTGAGAAAATCAGGACACCAGGTCTTTCCAACTCTTATTTCTGTTCATATATTTAAGTCTAACAGCTAATCAATTAATATTTGCAATTAATTTTTTCTACATGCTGGTCGTTTGAATTTTTGTCAAAATTACTCCATAATTATATATTGAACAGTGACCATATATTCATCACTTCACTAGGTTTCATACCTACATGATACAGAAATCATAGCCCATGTTTCTGGGAAAATAATGGAACTGGGACAATGAAAGAAACTGACTTGTCTGATCACACTGACATGAGCTAAATTTTTAAGTAATAAAAAAAATTGATGTGATGTGTATATCTAGTTTTCATAATAAGATCAGCAAGGTTAGGAAACAGGTGTCCACTTCTATTGTATCTTGCATAGTTTGGTTTCCTACAGGACTGAGGCACTTCCCACAGGACACAATAGTTATTTGATAAAAGTTTCTTGATGAAGCGAATGGCTCTTCCTTGGTTCACCTTTGGTGTTTAAATTGAATGTTTTTAATACATTATACTCCTTGTGTTTATGTCATTAGCAGAAATGTGAAAGATGTCAAAGGAGTAGGGGAACATGAATATGTGTATATGGTAGGATTTGGTCAAAATTTCCATTGATCTGAAACTACTGAGTTTATTCTATCATTTTTTCTTATAACAAGAAAAATATTCTACCATTTTTGCAACCAGTTGAGCTTTACTTACCTCATGTATGTATGTTTCCCTCTTTATTATTAAAGTGAACCAGATCAGATTTGTGAATATGAAGGTGAGAATATTTTATTTTTAATGACTTTTCTTGTTGCAACAGCATTGCAGAATTTTGTGTTTGTATAATCAATGAATTCAAGAATAGCCCTTTGCATCTAACTCATCTCGGTATTATCTAACTAATGTTGACTTTAGCGAGACCTTGGACAGTCACCACTACACAATATACTTTCAAGTTTTAAAAGCTGTTTGTTTTGGCTTGTTTTAGACTAGCAATTGAGAAATTATTTAGTCATAGCCAATCTTACTTACACACAGGAAAAACCATCAAATATCATCTGCTTTTGAATCTCTGTGTTTTTTTGGGAGGCTTCATTACTTCTGGGGATATAAGTGACTCAGATGTGTTGGGAAAACTTGCAGTTTCCATGATTGCTCACATTTTCTGACTTTAGTATTTACCATTAGAAGGTATTTTATCCTGCCAGGGAAAGGGGGAGGATAAGAGCATTTTAAGGCTCTTTCCTAATAAAACTGTAATTGGATAGCCTATGTAATAAATATGGGCTATTAATTTTTTCATTTTGAATTTAGGAATCGGAAGGAAATATAGTGAGTAAACTGTTTTTAAAAAGCAATGACAATTATGAGAATAACAATTTATAATTTTTAGTTAGGATGTCCTGATAAAAATTGTAAGGAACCCTGCAACTTAGGTGCGCCTGATGTGATACGCGTCTGTAAGTGGGACTGATGGGTTGTAATTACTGATGAAAGTATTACAGCTAAAAAGACTCAGAACTATCAAACTGATTCCTGTTCATTCTCTGCCATGCACTACTCAAAAATAAATAGTACAAAGTTGAATTATTTTTGGTTATGCTTCAAATCTAAAAACATCATTTCCCACCATGGGCAATGAATAAAAACATCTGGCTTATTTGTCTTCCAATTCTTAAATTATACTGTACTCTACCTGAATTATCTTTTTACACTTTTGAAAAAAAATAAAAAGCAAAGTGGGGGTTGAAGTTCCCATTATGTCAACAGGCTCAAGAATGTGGCAATATTTGGTTGCATAATTCATTTGTTTCACAAAGGGAAGAGCCCTCCTTGGGATTTTTGGAGCTGACAGTGGAACTCCCCAAGCCCAGTCACATGTCCCAAGACTGTGGTGAAATGTTGCTCTGTGGGTCACTGGGAATGGCAACAGAGCAAAGCAGCACAGCCTCTTGACCTCTGGTTTCCAGAATTGGTATTGTCACTACTCCTGAGGTGGCAGGAGAGCCTCGGTGGGATGAATATGCAAGACCACTGAATTAGACGTTCGTCCCTGCCACTGACAGAGCTTCCCCGGAACTCAAGGCACATGTTTTGCTCAGAAGAAACCTCCACATCCACATGGTTTCTGGATGAAGGAAAGGTTTATTTGGTGACTCATTTATCTCTCTTTTCCTCTGTTAATTTTGGTAGGGTTTTGTTTTTGCTTCTAGAACTTGTATGATGAAATCTCTCTAAAAGTTAAGAAAATATAGAGGAAAATTTTGTCATATTTTAAATCTCCAATTGTTCTCTCTTCTTTTTTTGTATCAATTTTTTGGGGGACTGGGAATGAGTGGCTTCAGAAAACAACCTAAAAATATTATAGCATCATGAATGATTCTGTCTGCATTTAGCTGCCAGTTCTGGCTTGCTACTTTTATCAGTGTTCTGTGTAAAAAATTACAGTAGCCCCAGTAATACTACCATTAAAAGCACATTTAAAACTGCAGCAAATAGAGCCACTAACGTGGAGAAGTGGTGTTGGAAATTACTAGATGGAAGCCAAATTAGTCTCTATTTTGAAGACGTAATTTAGTAAAAATGAGTAATTCTTGGCTCTATAGATATGTACGAGTATACATTTATAAAATATAACATCTTTTCATAGAGTGTTATATTTAACTTTTGGAATAGATATAAGTTTAAGACTAGGATGTTTTGAACTTCTTTTAGCTAAATATCACTTGAATGATATATCTCATTGTACACTTCTCACTGCATTTGATTCTGTTGGTCAGCCTCCTTATCCTCGCTTCTTTCCCCTAGTTTAAACCATGATCAAAGATTGGCAACTTTTACGTCAACATGGGGAAAGGGTGGCTCTCTCTTTTTCTTTACTCACTTAGCTCTTTTAACTGTAGCTGGCTCACAGCCAGTTTATACCCTGGTAAACAGAATTATTGATTAAAGTTCTGAAATGTTGTTAGTACCCGGAAATGGGAATTCCTCTGTGCTATCAATGAAAATGCCAAGACACAGGTTTCAAGATGGTTAATTTCTAAGTATCAATCAAGCTATCCACTTCATCAGGATTCCCTCTTTTGCTATCTATATATCTGCTGTATGAATGTGTGTGTGTGTGTGTGTGTGTGTGTGTGTGTGTGTGTGTGTGTATGTTATTTATTTGATTTGTCTTAAGCGTGTGTTCTTGAATAGCTTGCAGGGGCCAGAGAGAGTTCAAATGATAGAAAGATGGTTTGTTATTTTCTTCCTTCCCCTCCCCCTATTGCTAATGCTAACTGATGAAGAATGCTGGCAGTATCCTTCAATTTAGAGACAACCTTGTTCATCTGGAGGGTGTGAATGCCATTCTTGTGAAATACTGTAAATAGTAATTCACAAGAGGATGACTTTTTTATTGCTTTTACATTGATAACATGCCTTGTGAAGACTTACAGTTATTCTGCTGAATTTAGGAGAGATAAGAAAGGAATGTGTGTTAATTTAAACATCTGCACATACAATAAAATAATCCTTTATTATCAGGAAATCAGATCCTTTTATATGTTTACCAATATTAAGTAACATTTAAAGTTGTTATCCAGTATGCACATACTGTATTCATTACTTGGTTTTTCCTTCCACCACCTTCCTGAAATATCAAGAGTAGGGCTATAATCATAATATAAATCACTGACTCTACAGTTTATAAAAATGAATTTGAATCACATCCAGAAGTAGTTTGATTTTCCACGGTGGCATCAAGTTGCAGAAAAAACATTAGCAGCACAGGGACTGGGGAGTCTATGTCAACTAAGACAGGGGCACAGCTTGTCTGTTGGATTTGTATACAGCTTATTATTCAGCTGTATAAAAACAAAATGCCCACATATAAAGCAGATCTGTGAGTGTAGCAGTTACAGTCTGATTCAGTTCTCATGGGACTTACCAGAGAAATCCGAGACCTTTACCTTGAAGATGAACCCTGGCTACATACACAATATTTAATTATTTTGTAAGGTACAGTAGAAGCATTTGAGAGTTTGAATGCCAAAAGCTTGTAAGTGTAGTGTTGGAATACTTAAAAGCAGTAATTATCATTTATACATGGAACTGCCCACTCCTTAAGGCCTAGGCGGCATGGGCAGTGACTCACCGAGTTGTCATTAACTGTCATTACTGCTAGTAAAGTCAACTTCCTATTCATAAAAATAAAGAAAAAATAGTGAAAAACATGTCATTCTATAATGCAGTACTTGTGTTGCTAACTAACTTATTCTCTATTTTAGAGTTATATTGGTGTTCTGAAATGTAAATTAATCTTGCTCTTTTAATCACTACAGTTAAAGCCCTTTAAAAACATTTCTGTGCGTGTGTGTGTGTGTGTGTGTGTGTGTGTGTGTGTGTGTGTGTGTAATTTTCTCTTTCATTGGGGTTCCCTGATATGAAAAACAAAATCACCTTATAAAAGATCTTCAGAGAGGTTTTTTTTGTTTGTTTGTTTTTTAATTTCTATAATATGATAATTTCAGAGAGGGACAGAGACAGATTTGGAAGCATAACTACCAAGAGAGGGAAGCAAACAGCTGGCCAGGACAAAACTTTTTCCAGTTTGATAGTTTGAAACTATGCAGTTAAATCAGTCACAATTTGCAATGAACGAGGGGAAAGGAGGAGGGTAAATAGTTGTAGAAATTTTAATTATATGAAAGTTGAACTATTTTTTAAATATGAACGTATATATAGTAAAGGAGATGCTTTTCTTTCTTTTATTAACGAATTACTTACATATAAGGGCCAGATAGTTGAATGACTGTGTATTTTTTAAACTAATATGCTTATTGCATTTTATTTATGATCACTGTTACTGGATGTGATAGTAGTTAGTTTTGGTTTCTATTAAAAGAAATAAGTATATATTCCCACAGCTTTCTTCTAAGCTGTTTCTTTACTGCTATCTTTGTATTAGAGATGCTACTTGATTTGACTTGTACATTATAGTAGATTCAAGTCTTCCATTAGGAAAGCCAGTTTTTGTTCCTGATTCTGAATTTTTATTTCTAAATGTTTATTTGTAACTCTTAGTAGTTGAAGGGTTTGTGTGCTGACTGTGGATATATGAGTATACAATAAGCTGAAATGTACTTCTTGGTTGTTATCATTGGTTGGCATTTACAGAGTAAATGCACATATTGTACTAACATCAGAGTTGGTGAGATTAGAAGGTAGATAGCATTGTTGTGGTTGTTGTTGTTGTGAGGTGCCATCAAGTCGATTCTGACTCATAGTGACCCTGTGTATAATAGAATGAAACACTGCCTGGTCCTGCACCATCCTCACAATCATTGCTATGTTTGATCCCATTGGTGCAGCCACTGTGTCAGTCTGTCTTGTTGAAGGTCTTCCTCTTTTTCGCTGACCCTCTACCAAGCATGATGTCCTTCTCCAGGGAATGGTCCCTCCTGACATCATGTCCAAAGTACCTGAGACAGTCTCAGCATCCTCACTTCTAATGAACATTCTGGCTTAGTTCGTCCAAGACAGATTTATTTTTTCTTCTGGCAGTCCGTGGCATATTCAGTATTCTTTGCCAACACCGTAATTCAAAGGCATCAATTCTTCTTTTGTCTTCCTTAATCATCGTCCAGGTCTCACATGCATATGAGGTGATTGAAAACACCATGGCTTGGGTCAGGTGCACCTTAGTTCTCAAAGTGACATCTTTGCTTTTTAACACTTCAAAGAGGTCTTTTGCAGCAGATTTACCCAATGCAATATGTTGTTTGATTTCTTGACCGCTCCTTCCATGGGCGTTGTTAGAGTGTGTTAGAGATGGCATTAGGATAACGAATAGGTACAAGTTGCCAAAAAATATATTATACTTTCTACCCTCAGAATCACTAAGAATCTTTAGACAAAGGCTATTACTGCCATCATAGAGTATTTCTTGAGCACTCGTAATTTGCTAAGTACAGAAAAAAGCATTTAAAAGAAATACTGTGATTTCAGACAGAAATGTAAAACAGGATTTGGGAGACTTTGAGCTCACGCAGTCAGGAGAATGCTGGGGTTTAGCATTCTGTTTCATGTGGAGACCCGCAGTTAATATGGTCCTTGTTGAAACTTAAAACAGCTCTATTAGTAGCTTGATTGAGAAGGGGGGAAGAGGCCTAGA
This sequence comes from Dugong dugon, assembly GCA_030035585.1. Taxonomy (NCBI): domain Eukaryota; kingdom Metazoa; phylum Chordata; class Mammalia; order Sirenia; family Dugongidae; genus Dugong; species Dugong dugon. Next base: position 171,613,528 of record CM057465.1, read on the forward strand.
GTAAACAAAAGTGCGCGTTTTCAAGACAGCCTAATTGTATACAGTACATTTGCTTCCGCAGTTCCTTGTAATCCATCAAATAGTAAAACACACTGGCGTAAACACACAAATTTAATCTATTAAAGCAGATAAAATTGTAAGGTAAGTCTAATATGTGGGCCAAGAGAGGGAAATGGCATCTGTATAACAATTCTCTATTGTTCAAAGGATCATAGAAGTAGTGTTGCCTGCCTGTCACATTCAATCAAGTTGAGTAAAATGGTGATTTGGACAAAAGGGAGGAGGCAACTCTGAAAGTATTTGCTTACACCTTAAAAAAAAAGAATCCTCTGGAGTGATGGTGATGAAAGTCCCATGGGCAGGGGAGATTTAGTTTTGTGAAGTAAAAGTTACTGATTCTCCGTCACCCCCATTCCCATCTTTTACTTTGGTACTGCCCAGGAAAGCTGTGCAGCAGTCGGAACTAATTGTAACTCACTCAGGAAAGTCTTCATTAGCACTACCACACATGGTTACCAGATGTGCAGACAGGGCAGCCAGAGGAGGGGCCGTGCATCCAGAGAGGGGAGAAAACAAGCAGCTTCATTTTAAAACTTAATAATCTGCCTTTTTTTTCCAAGTGTATTGTGTTAGAGAAGTAAGAGAGAAAGAGTGATGCAATATGAAATGCCCTCTCATTCACTCTTTCTCTAGAAGCTGAATGGAATTCTTTGTGGTCTTCAGAAAACCAAAACTTTTTGTGACTTTCAGTGTGTTAGAGATGTGTCACTTTCTCCACTGGAGAAGATGACAATTATCTGGATTAACAAAACAGTTATGCTTTTCTAACATCTGAGATCGATAATCCTAAATTTAAGGTCTTTGAATATAGGCTAGATTTATATAATATGTAAATGACCTGTAAAAACTGTTGTTTTCAGATTACCAATTCCAAATAAGCATCGTTGAACACAAGAGGATAAGGGAACTATATGGTGGTGCTTGGCTATTCCTAGTCCAATTCTGAGTCAGGTTTAGCGTGGGGTGGTATTATATCTTTTATACAACTGTGCTGCTTTTAAGAGTAAAGAGCACCGGTTACAGACACACCAAGTTAAGTATTTTACTTGTACTTCTTATACTTCTTACAGGTAAAATCCCTGGAAATTGTCGTTTATTCTTCCTCACTATTCTCCATAAGAGATTAAATGAAATCACAAGGGTTTCTACTGTTTCTGAGTGCCATTTACTGTCTTCTTTAATAATTTTGTATCTATATCTATATACATAGTTAATTTCTGAAGGTCAGTGAGGAGCATTCTGATTGGGTGAAACCACTGATCCTCAGAATATACCTTTCTGACACTACAGAATATTGATATTAAAAAAAGACATCATGAATTGGATTTTCTTGAAAAGCATAGAAATTTTAATTGGTGTTTGTTTAGTGCCTGGATTGATATTTTTTTTGTTGTTTGTTTTCACTTTGCATTGGTCCCATGAGTTTCACCAAAGTGCTTTTTCCAGTGAGGCATCAAAAATCTTGAGTAAATATTTTAATACATAAATCATTTGTAAAAATCTTGAATTCTATAACTGAAGATTTCAAGTCTGGCTATTTACTTAACTAGCAGTTTTAGCACAGGGACTTTTTGGGTGGTGCTTTATCACTTCCATTCCTATGTCAAAGTAAAATCATAAAAACACTTGGAAAAAAATGTAGCAAATTAAAAACCAAAAGCTACTTCAACTGATCTTGGGGAAATGTGGTTTAGATTCATTTTCTATTTAGATAAATGACCCAGTGGTTTTTTACCTTTGGGCATTTGTTAATGAAACCATTTGAAATTTTGATGAAATGTATGGACCTTCTCAGAAATGTTGCTGTACAAAGCATTTTTAAGTAATTCAGGACCTCTCAAAATCCAGCTTCCAGTTTGAAAATCCTTGTATTAAAAAAATATAATGTTAAATATTTAATCTTAATAAGTGGTACAAGAGAGTACAGTCTGCAAGGAGATTTTATTGAAAATCCAATATTCTTCATTAACAGGTTTAATTGTTAATGTTAGATAGAGATGTGCTTATGTTTGGTTTCCCTAGTTGTGTTTTAAGTTCCTTTCAGGGAACCGTACTTTCTCTTTCCCTTATATTTCCCCAGGAGTTTAGGATAGATTTACTCACCTAGCACTCGTAGTGCATGGCGTAGTCTGGTTGAATGAATGAATGAGTTAATTTTTAATGCCATTCATTGGTAGCTGCTATAGTTAATAGCAAAAAATGCTCACACACTAAATTAATTCTTTATACCAAGTTTTCTATGAAAACATTTACCTATAATTGTAGTTTTTTTAATTGAACAGGAAAAATATATTTGATATATTGAAAAATATATTCAGTCTTAAATTCAATCTTAAATACATTGCCTACTATAGCAATATGTTACTGATCAATGCTTTCTAATTTTATCATAGGTAAAATTATAAAAGGTACTAGTATTTTCAGGATCTAAGTTCATTTAGGTGGTATTTTTAAATCCAGATTGCTTTTTAATTGTACTTTAGATGAAGGTTTACAGAACAAATAGTTTCTCATTAAACAGTCAGTACACATATTGTTTTATGACATTGGTTAACAACCCCACGACATGTCAACACTCCCCCTTCTTGACCTTGGAGAACCTTTTTTTTTTTTTTTGGTGAAAATATACATAGCCAAAAATACACCATTTCAAAAATTTCTACATGCACAATTCAGTGACATCGATTGCATTCTTCCAGTTGTGCTGCTATTCTCACTATCCTTTTCCAAATTATTCCATCACTGTTATCTTCATCTTGCTGTTCCGTAGGCTTCCCATCAAACCTTTTGAGTTGCTGTTGTCAATTTGATCTCACATAGGTAATTCTTTTGTTCTTTTTTTTTTTTGTACTTTAGATGAAGGTTTACAGAACAAATAGTTTCCCATTAAATAGTTAGTACACGTATTGCCCTATGACAATGGTTAACAACCCCACGACATGTCAACACTGTCCCTTCTCAACCTTGGGCTCCCTATCACCAGCTTTCCTGCCCCCTCCTGCCTTCTAGTCCTTGTCCCTGGACTGCTGTGCCTCATTAGTCCCGTTTTGTTTTATGGGGCTGTCCAATCCCCGGCTGAACGGTGGACCTCGAAAGTGACTTCACTACTGAGCTAAAAGGGTGTCCGGGGGCCATACTCTTGGGGTTTCTCCAGTCTGTCAAGCCAGTAAATCTGGTCTTCTTGTGTGTGTTAGAATTTTGTTCTACATCCTTCTCCAGCTCTGTCCAGGACCCTCTGTTGTGATCCTGGTTAGATAAGTCAGTGGTTAAATCCAGATTTTAATGGATTTTCAAGGTAAGAATAATGTATGACAAAAAGTGATATAATGCTATCTACTTTTTTTTTTCTCCTCCTTCATGGATTGTATTACCATTCTTGTGCTGACCCAATTTTTTTTTTAATCAAAACAATGTCAAAACTTTAATGATTTTGTAATATTAAAAAAATAAATAAAACAACCAAACCCATTGCTGTCCAGTCGATTCCAACTCAGAGCAACCCTATAGGACAGAGTAGAACTGCCCTGTAGGGTTTCCAAGAAGCAGCCGGTGGATTCGAACTGCCGACCTTTTGGTTAGGAGCCGCATTCTTAACCACTGTGCCATCATTAGCCATTACTTCAGTTTTCCCCATAATTTATTACCTTACCAACATTCCAGTGTTATCAGTTGATGAATCAATTTTACCTATTAACCCATTGCCATCAAATCAATTCCAACTCATAGCTACCGTATAGGACAGAGTAGATCTGCCCCATAGGGTTTCCAAGGAGCGCCTGGTGGATTCAAACTGCCGATCTTTTGGTTAGCAGCCTCAGCACTTAACCGCTGTGCCACCAGGGTTTCCAAAATTTTACCTTTTATCTATATGTTATCTTATAGATATCATGGATGAATATCACATAGATGTACCTGCTATCCCTAGTGTTACCAGTTGCTAAATCAATTCTACCTATCTATATGCAATTTTTGTCCAGTCTTCTCTTCTCCACTCTAAATGCTTCAGTGTAGGCCTCATTATCTCTTACTGAGAAACAGCATTTTAAATAACTTCCCTGCCTCTAGTTTTGAATGTATACTTCCTATATCAAATATGTATTTCCTCTTTTACAATCCTTCTAAAATATGGATTTGACCCTGTCACTCCTATGCTTAAAATCTTTTGATTTCCCCAATACCTTGTGGATAAAATCAAAAAGCCATAGTTGGCACTCATTTTTTTTAAAAACTTTGCCTCTGCATCAGCTCTTACTATTCTCACCACACTGCAGTCTTCAGCCATACTGAGCTACTGAATCTTTTTTAATTTTTTTAGTGCTATGTATCAGTGATTCTTATTTTTCAAGGTTGTGCAAAAAATGAGGCGTTATATACTATTTTTATGGGTTAGTATTGTCAGAGTGCTAGGCTGATAATTTATGAGTGACTTTTAAGAAGACAGCATATTTGTAAGTTAGAAACTGGCATGTATAAGAATATTAGAGTCAGAGAAGAGTACTTTTGTTAGGAAACTATGCAAAAACTGCCGCTACTCTTCTTGTATAGAGTTGATAGAGCACAGCCACATAGAGCATAGACTCTAGACCAGACTGACTCAGTGAAAACCCAGATCCCTTCCTTTACTGCCATGTCACTCATGTGACTTAACCCCGCTGTGCTTCAGTTTCCCATGGGTAAAAGGAGGGTGTAAACAATACCTACCTCACGGGTCATTATAAGAGTTAAATGTATTAATACATATAAAGTTGCTAGAACTGAGCCTGGCACATATAAAGTGCTGCATAATATTAATAAGTTTTAGCTATCAACATTGCACAATTCTTTGGTAAAATAAAGCTATCCAAAAATACCCAGTCAACCCTGAGAGTATGCACCCTTTTAACTCAGTACTGAAGCCACTCCTGAGGTGCACCCTTCAGCCAAAGATTAGACAGGCCCATAAAACAAAATGAGACTAAATGGACACACCAACTCAAGGGCAAATAAAAAACAAAATAACTTCATCTTCAAACCACTGTATTGTGAATTTCTTTTCTTAGGGCTTCTTTCCAAATTCTTCTTCATTCAAAAACTTGAAAAAGCCTAGAAACCTATTAAAAAAAAAAAAAAAAAAGCAACATTAGAAAGTAATCATCAACATTTTGTTTTTTTTAAAAGAAATGCAATTAGGAGCTCAGTCCAATTAAAGAAGTATTTATTGGGCAGACAAAGCTGGGGCAAAACGGAGTTACATCTGAAAATTAAAATGCTGGAGAAGTTTTTGGCATTTGGTAAATACTTCATTAGGGTCTGTTTAACAGTGTTATAAAGCTGATGAGGTGATACGTCAGTTTTAAAGGAATGATGAACTGTTATCAAGCAATATAGTTAATGAAAAACAGTGTAAATTTGCTATGACAAATGCCATCCTTGTGTGTCCTTTATATAAATAGACTTGGTTAATATTATTACTTATGAAATATGATTATTTATTTTGAAATGTAATTGTTTTTGCTTCTAACTAGGACCAACTTATCTCTTAACGTAGATCCTCAAGTTGCTTGTTTTTAAGTTCAAGCATTCTTTCTCTTATTTGTTTTCAGAAACAAGCAAAAAATGTATTTAAACCAACTAAATAATATAAAATAGATGTTGGCTGCTAATTAGTGGATGGTTTGAATTGTAATTATGTCATCCAAAGGGACTTACAAATATAGTCTAGTTAAAATGTGATTCAATCTTCAATCATTCACAGAGGCATACATTATTATTCACTTAGTGCTCTCTGATTTGAGCTTTAAATGGAATCCAAGAAAAGATGGAGGGATTTTACTTTTATTGTCATAATTTAATACAGCAGATCCCTGAGTTATCATCCAATACTAATCTAGGGATTGTACAACTTCTTAGAATCTGTTATTTGATTTTTAAATTAGTCTTTTTATTACACCAGCATAGCAGCTTGTAAATTCAAGAGGTTAGAGGAAGATGCCAGATCTTTGTCATTACCAGGCAGTCAACATATATTTGAGCTGATTTTTCTACTGTCCAAATTTTAGTTCGACTTTAGATGAACCTCAGCTTCAGTTATTTGATGTACTACTTTAAATCTTTAAAACTACGGCTCCCGTTAATCTAAATTATAAAGAAACTACCAACTCCATTCATTCAACAATATTCAGTAAGATCCTGCTATATGATAGGCACTGGCTAAGTGTTAGGAGTTTGACACTTAAGAGAACAATCATGATCTCCCGCCTTCAGGGATCTTATAGACTAGAAGAGAATGTGGACATTTAAAACATACTATAATAATGAAAATGCTGACTGCTGCAAAAGGTTTAACTGCACAGGGTATACAAAGGCTACGTGTCATAGTGTAGGTGGCCATGGAAGCCCCTTTCAACCTCCAATCCCAGGAAAGTCATAGAATAGCATTTTTTTTTTAAGACCTAGAAGTGAGAGAAAGCATGCTGAAGTCAAGGAACTGGAAGGTAAGAAATATGGGGGAACAGACAGAATAGTGAGCAATGAAGTAGAAGTAGACAAGACCACGCTGCAGAAGGCCCTATAAGCTTGTTAAACAATGTTGGGACTTTCTCTTAGAATTGTGGTTATGAGGGAAAAAGTTTGATGTGATTGAATTTTCATTTTCAAAAGATGACATTGGATGGGAGGTGGAGAATGTATTTGAGAGAACAGGACTGGAGGCAGGAATGTCTATGTGTAGGCCGTATTATGGTCCAGGGGAGAGATCATGGTAAGCTAAAGTTAAAGGCAGAACCAAGTTCTAATATTGGAGGAACGGACTTAGGGGCAACACCTGTGACTTTGGTGAAAGAGAGGGCACATGACAAAGGTGCTCCCATATGAAGGACTCTGCATGTGTCCCAGTCTTGCTTTCGCATCGCCCTTCTTCGGACTTCTCCTCATGGTCTTAAAAAATAACGTTAGATTGCCTTAAAATAACACATGAAATAGCGTTTCAACAGGAGGATCACTGCTTTTGGAAAATATGCTCAGGAGGAGTTACCATCCTACTGCTCCACATCTTGCTATCCTTCTGCCCAGAGTAGAGTGTTACAGTAATGGCGGCAGAGTTGAGGGATACTTAGGAGGATGGATCCGTGAGTAATTTATTAGATGTAGGGGATAATTTTTTTGTTTCTAGTTTTAGATTTTCAGTGAATGGTGGTATCATTTAGAGAAACTTTAGGAGGAGTTTAATTTTAAAGTTTCTGAATATTAGGTATGTGCAAGGCATCCAAATGAAGATGTGGAAGGCAGTAGACCATGGTAGTCTGAAGTCAGGAGAGCAGACTTCACTATTGTTTTTATATAGCTAGAGCTGGAAGTCACTGGAGTAAGTAAGAGCCCTGGTGGTGCAGAGGTTAAGAGCTGGGCCGCTAACCAAAAGGTTGGCAGTTTGGATCCACCAGCTCCTCCTTGGAAACACTATGGGGTTAGTTCTACTCTGTCCTATAGGATCTCCATGTGTTGGAATCGACTTCAAGGCAATGAGTTTGGTTTTGGGTTTTGGTTAGGGAGACTACGTAAAGCAAATAAAGGAGAGGACGTAATGTAGATTACTAGGAATTTCAAAATTTAAGGCTCTCCTCAAGAAGGCTGGAATCTTCCCAAACCAAGAGCTAAGGTATTTTCAGGAAGTAGGAGTATTTAGTAGTGACAAATGCGCCCTGCATTAGAGCAAGAAAAGAAGTGTTCTAAATCAATGTTTATTAGTTTTATCAATAGGAAGAGTTTTAGTGGATTGGAATGGGCTGAGAAGTGAATCAGAGGCAATTTTAAGACGTTTTTCTATGAAAAATGCTTATTAGGCAATAAGACTATAACTGTACCAATAGGATCTGAAGTTTTCTGGTTCCACCTTGCTCTAAAATTAACTTTTAAAAGTTTAGCCATGTATAAATCTCTTTTAAGTGCTTGACTGCTGCTGTGACCTCAGGTTTTACATTCATGATCGCTGCAAAATTCTAGGAGCCGGGAGCCTGGTCTGAGTCTGAGATGGCAACGTTCTATTGGCCTTAGTGGCTCCCTCTTCTCTTGAGTGGATGAGATGACATTACTGTTGTTGCAGTTGTGGAGTGGAGAACTTGAAATAAAAATCTTTGCACACAATTTAACATCGAGAGCCGAAGTTGTCATGTTCTCATAGTCAAGACCTCACTAACTGTCCACAGTACCTGTGGGATTTCTTCTAGCCACTGTTTAATTAAAATCAATAATTTTTTAAAAATATATCTTAAAATGTTCCCTTTTGAGCTAAGAAATCATTTAAACTCAGAGCATTGAAACCCGAGTGGAAAAAACCTCTTACGTATTAAGATTATGTCTTCTTCTATAGTCCAGGAAGTAAGGATCCCTGGAACCTCCACACCCATGGTTTCCCTGTCAAAAGCATTTCCTTTAGGAAGCACAAGAGTCAAACCACCAAGGCCAAATTTAGTTTTCCTTTGCTTCCTTCTTCACTATATTTACCCTAAATATCCTGAGATACATTGTTCTTCTCTTCTTACTACTGTTTGAGTGTAACTACGTTGATTCCAGTCGTTCAAAAACAAGTTAAACCATATTGGGGTGTTCATATTCTGCTGTGTGCCATCGAGACGATGCCGACTCATAGTAACCCTATAGGACAGAGTAGAACTGCCCCGTGTGGTTTCCTAGGCTGAAATCCTTACGAGATCAGATCGCCAGGTCTTTTCTCCTATGGAGCAGTTAATAGGTTGGAACCACCAACCTTTTGCTTAGCGGCCAAGACCCTAACCATGTGTCACCAGAGCTCCCGTTCAGATTCTAAGATTCTGTTAAATACAGTGGATCCAATCTATTATAGGGGGTATGGATTAGGAAGCAAATCTGGTTTTCAGGAGCTAATTATTAAGCATAGAGACTTTCTAGGTTTATTATTCTGTTCCTTCTAATCTTAATATTCACATTAGTGATTTTTGGATTCATTTGAGAAGAAAATTGGGTGGTCACAAAGCAACATTTTTTTTTTTTTTTCTGTGCAATGTGTTTAAAGTATTTGCAGTCATTGGTATTTTTTTAGTGTGCTATTTTATTTTGTGAGTTACATGGGAAGTTTTATTGACATTTTATCATTGCCACTTGCTTGTCAGTTTTAAGTAGGGTAGATTTAAGAGGGTAGTTTACTCTTCCCTATAATAAAAGTTAGGTATTCACTAGGTAGGGGTAGAGAGTCTATAAATCTAAGAAAGATATATCCTCTATGAATATTGTAAGGCCAGACAGAGTCACTGTTCTCTGTATCTAAAATAATATTTTCTTCGGGAAGACTGCTAACAAATTTATTATGTTAAAAAGTTGAAATGAAGATGTTAAAGCAACAGAACTAGAGTTGAGCTGGTTAGCTTTTCATTCTTTCTCTCTAGACTGGATTCTTTCATTGTTTATGAAACTTTCCAAACTTTTGTATGAGTTTAGGAAATTCTTTTTTTTAAGACACACACTGTATGTACCATGGTCTCAGATTCCTGGCTGCCACACTCTTTGGATTACAATCTACGTATTCCTATCTTTCCATTTCTAACTCTAGTGTTATGCCTCAAGTACAAAGGCCACATCCTGTCCAACTCAGAGGCTCTGATCCCCACTGATTGGGAGCTTTCTGTTTGGGTTTTTCTTCCTCTTTTCTTTTCTATATTTCATACTCTAAAAATAGCACAGTTTACAGTTTTAAAGTATTTCCGAGAGGTTCTTTACATCACTATTAAGCATTTTTTTTAAGTAACTGCAAATTTAGTAAAAGAGAATTTTATGAATGATTTGATTGCAGCACATAGGTTATTATTTATCTTATTTCTTTAATAATCATTTTTTATATAAATATATCACCTCCAGAGAAGCCTTTTCTTGAATTTCCTATTTTATTGTTGACTGCCATCTAGTCCACTCTGGCTCGTGGTGGCCCCATGTACAACAGAACAAAACGTTGCCCAGGCCTGCACCATCTTCATGATCATTGGTATGCTCGAATCCATTGTTGCAGCCACTGTGTCTTTTGAGGACCTTCCAACCAAAGGAGCTCATCATCCAGCACTGTATCAGACAATGTTCTGTTGTGATCCATAGGGTTTTTATTGGCTAATTTTTGGAAGTAGATTTCCAGGCCTTTCTTCCTAGTATGTCTTAGTCTGGAAGTTCTGCAGAAAACTGTCCACCATACATGATCCTGGTATTTGGAATACTGGTGGCATAGCTTTCAGCATCATAGCAACACATAAGTCACCACAGTACAACAAACTGACAGACAGGTGGTAGACTTCCCTGTGGATTACCAATCTTCCTCTGCTTTTCCCAGTGAAAAATCTAAGTGCTTAAACTAAGTCTTTATAATTTTTTCATAATTAGGCCAAATAAAACTCTGAATACTCAGAGTTATAGTTTAGCATGTTATAGAATTAAGGGGTGTGGTCTTGTTAGATATGATCTATCCAAAGCTAACACATTATGGACTTTTCCATTTGTTACCTTGGCAGAATTTGTAATTATAATGATTTGGGATTAATGACTGTAAATTATTACACATATTCAGAAATATCTGAGATTTAGTTATCTCAACTTGCTTTGAAGCAAAACATCCATCTTGAGCAACTGTCTATGAATTCTCTTATTTTCTGAGTTCTGGTGATTGTTTATAAACTATAGTACTTAATTTTTTAAGCTGTCATAGTTATTTAAAAGGTTAAATTTAAATTGATTTGTTTTAGTATAAAATTTGGTTTTCAGTTGATGTAAAAATAGACTATATGTTTTCATTGTCCTGATATAAAAATTCAGTTGATATTTTGATTGAGCAAGTAAATGATACACTTTATAAGAAACAAAAAAATTGTTTTGTTGTTAAAGCGAACTATGCCTTTACAGTGTATAAAGTAAAAGTCTGCCATTTGGGGAAGCATAAGCATCTCCTGTCGGCCATTTTTCCATGTACAATACTTTATTTTTATGTATTCTAATAATTTATTAAAGAATATTCTCAAAATACCTATCATAGTCTAAATTAGCTTCTAACATGAGAGAATCTGGCTAAATGCTTACTGAGGTCACAGTAGAAAAAGCATAGTGTAATGGTTAAACCTCAGACTCTGGATTTGAGCATGGGTCTCCCACTTGCTTTAGAGGTGACCCAGGGCAATGTACTTATGTACCCTAAGTCACAATGTCCTCCTATGTCAAAAAGATGATGAAAGCACCCCAATGGCAGGGATTATGTCTGTTTTATTCACTGACACATTCATAGCTCCTGGCACTTAGCTAGTACTCAGTAAGTATTAAATAAATTAGCAAATGATACCTGTACCTTATGGCTGTGTGAAGATTCAGTTTAAAATAAATAAATAAATAAAACATACATATATGCGTACATATATACATAGTACATTTATATAGCTGGGTCCATGGCACATATTGTGCTCAAGTAATGAGGGTTATTTTTCGTGATTCTTTGTGTCAGTTCTAAGGATTGATATTAAAATAACTCCACATTCAGCACGATATATAGCAAGGTCAAAGCTCAGTAAAAAGAACAATCATATTTAGCAATTACCTTGATGACTTATTTTGCTGAGTATAATCTGAGGTAATGTTAACAGACTCTTTAGAACAGTCCACAGGTTCTGAGCTGAGATGTATTTTCCTTCTCCATTCAGAAACCATAGCCTTGAAATGTTTATAAGATAATTATATATTTTATATCTGGGATTTGGACAGCTTCTTTGGGTCTCAGAATAATATGAAAAAGTTAGCATCGATTCAATTTCTAAGGTTTTTCTTAACTATGCAGATAAAGTAAGAGCTCTTTTTGGAAAGGAAATGAAGTAGCTTTAAGAAGAAACTTGAAGAATAATCCTCAAAAAGCTCTGTTGATGCAGCTGTTCTACCATGTGTATCAAACATCTGAATATGCTTCCTGAATGTGCTCATTATTTGATAGTTGCATGTCACATAAGAAGCATAGCTTGCATGAATGCTTCCTGGGAATTATGAGTCACAGATACATTTATAACTTTTTTGATACCTATTAAATTGTAGTATAAGGGTTTAGTTTTCAGATATGGTGGTTAATTTGCAAAACATGAATACCATTACACCTTTGGATGTGTCAGAAGGCAGATATCAACATTTTCCCCTGAGAATTCATTCATCCCCCCCCCCCCAAATAATAGCAATAACATTTTAAGGCAGAAAGCATGCCAGCTGTTTTTCCATGGTTTTGCTGAAGCACTGATGCCCTCAGTCATTACCACAGCCATCTTCCAGTGATTCTGCCACGTTAAAAGGCATTCATTCATTCAATGGTATCGAACAAACACTACACTGAAATGCTTTTTGGATTTAGTTGAGAATGTCTTTTATCATGGAATGGTCCTCTTTCCAAGAAGACCATTCTCTTAGACAAGGCTCATAGCTTAGGCACAAGGACACTTACAGAGTAGTGATAGCAACTGAATCAACCCTGCCATCCTTGGAAGAGTATGTCACCACTCTACTGTACAAAGCATTGTGCTAGGCACTGGGAAGGTACAATGGTGAATTGTTTTCAGTTACTAGAATTCTTGCAGAATTGTGGCTGTCTACACAATTCTGATCGTACCTTGCCCACTTCCACTTTGAGAATTTCACAGGTTTCCTACTGTTTTTAGGATGAGACAAGAATCCTACAAGGCCCCTTGCCTCACCAGGGTCAGCTCAGACTTGTCTCTGCCTTGCCACCTGACTTCTAGGTACCTGCCCCTTTCAGACCAATCCACTTGCATTGCTCTCTCACGTAACAGAGGTTCTGACTCTGTCTTCTCTCTGTTCCTCTTCCTCTTCACCAAATTCAATTTATATTCTGACTTTGTATCTGAGAAAAAGTGTCACTGCCTCAGCAAAACCCATAAATCCTCCTGAAGTTTTATAGGTTAAAAGCTCATGTTACTATGCATCTTTCTTTTTTGACACTTAGCACATTGTAATGTTACATTTTTGTATGCATTTGTTTGATTATTATCTGTCTCACTGACTAAATTGTAAAGATCATGAGAGCAAGGATGTCTGTTTTTATTAATCCAAAGCAAGTGAGTTGAATAATGTTCTCTTGTGATCCACAAGATTTTCATTGGCTAATTTTCAGAAGTAGATCACCAGGTCTTTCTTCTTAGTCTGACTTAGTCTGGAAGTTCCACTGAAATCTGTCCACCCTGGGTGACCCTGCTGGTATTTGAAGTACCAGTGGCATAGCTTCCAGCATCACAGCACCACACAAGATACAACAAACCAAAAGGTGTTGGGACACAGTGGTAGGCACTCAGTAAATATTTGCTTAGTGAATAAAGAATAAATAAATGAGTGAATAACATGATATATGTAAGAAAATGCTATGTTCAATAAGAAAAGCCCTCACAAAGCACTGTGGGAGTTCAGAGGAGTAAATGCATTTCATAGTACCTTCCAGAGGCCTAGATGGAATGACTAAGCCTAAAATACATGAAGGTAACAACTATTATTACATTCCATGAAGAAAGCAGAGGCTGAAAATCTTGCCATATCAGATTAGATAATACAAACCCTGACAGTTACAATTACTGAGCATTTGTCAAAGGTTAACTGTTCAAACCCACCCAGCAGTGCCATGGAAGAAAGGCCTGGTGATTGCTTCCATTAAGATTACAGCCAGGAAAACCCTATGGAGCAGTTCTACTCTGTAACACATGGAGTTGTCATGAGTTGGAATAAACTCGATGGCAACAGATTTTTGTTTGTTTTGGTCATATGTATATAGGGTATTCTGCTAAACACACCAGTGAATCACTCCAGACACCAATTATGTTTCCCGTCACTGCCATAACGTACTTGTGCTAATTCCATTAGGCCAGAGTTTACCTTGGAATTCTCACATTAAAATTCCCGAAGCTTATACCTTTGTCATTTGGACGGACTACCTAAATTACTAGAATTTCATTTGAGGAGCACTGGGTCTTGATTATATAGGATGGCACTGTAACGGTCCTGAAAGATTATCGTCAGTAGCGCTTTTGCTGTCGACAAGCTGAAAAGTGTTAATGCCGCAGTGTAAGTCATCACATCTTCAAACCACTTAAAATGGTCTTGGTAATGAGAGTCTGCCATTCTCAGCTTCCAGTGCAGCCTCCAGCCTAGGAGAAGACGACTCCAAATGTGGGTGCAATCTGGAGCTGCTGGGGGGAGTGGTGGGGGTGGCTGGTTGTGCCCCTCAGGACTCCTGAGGTGTTTAGATCTCTGTCCCCACTTCATGCAGAGCTTCTGCCTTCCGATGCATTTGCAGATCTCTTGGACTATGCCTTTTATTCACTTCCCTGTTATTTAATCAGCAGCGATATCTTCTTTCACCATCTCTGGATCAATGTATTGGAGTAACATAACCCTCCCAGTGCTCTGCCAGTGATGTTACCCCCTGTGGTGGCTATGTCTCTGTGCTGTGCTGGTGAAGACCTTTCTCAGGAAAGGGAGTGAGCTCTGTAGGCTCAGTGCCAACAGTGTCCAGTTTACCCCATAAACTAGCAGTTGTTGGGATGTTTTCTGCAGGGCAGATCTCTTCTTCTTTAATCAGTGGTAATAATGAAGTTTTTGTCATATTAAAGGGAAAAGAAGAGAAGCGATTGAGAACAGTTTGAGAGGATGACTGTGCCGTCTCTCAGGTCCAGCGACAAGAGGACTACAATGGTAGCTTTCAGAACTACGTATGGTCTTCCTTCCAAGGGAGTTGATTAAGCGACTCCGGATGAAATTGAAATCCTGTGATTTGACCTTTGTCTGGCCTGGGAGGGCTGCAATTCGCATAACAATTTCCTTTTGTTCTTTGTTTGGAGTTATTAATCCAACATGAGCCTCGAATTAATCAGGAGTAGTACGTAGCTCCATTTCTAATTCACAGCTCTGCTGCTTGTGTCTTTTTTAATTAAGGCCGAATGATAGCAGGCCTTAGCCCTGATTGCCACACTTGCTAACCGCACATTGAGGGATGAAGAGGCTAAACAGGCAGAATGAGATTACTTCAAGGTTTCACTTAATTGTTTTCTTCTTTAAGTAAAGAGCACTGCCTGAACGTTGTTAATTCTGGTCCGGGAGAGTTCCTTTTATGTGTGTTACTTGTCTTTACTTTGGGAGTAGGGTGGAGAGAAGTTCGAGTACCCGCAGAGGTTAGTACCCTCAGGTGAAATGACTGAAGGAATTCCACAAGTCAGAGTTTCAGTTATTGTTTTAAGCCACACCTCACATCTTCATGGAATGCGGAAAGCTGGTTAATCGTGGGGCCCTGTATATTGTGTAGGGTTCGGTGTCTTCGGTGTGCTTAAGGACTGCTCAACATTGATTAGTCAAAATTTTATAAGAGTAAATAAATAGAAAATGTACTCTAACGTGACTTGCCTTATTCCAGTATTCAGTATTGTAGAGTTCTGTCTTCTACTTTGTTCAAAGGAACTCAGTTACTGAAAGGACCTAATTATAGTTCAGCTTCATCAAACAGGCTTTGCCACACAGTATGGACCCCAGGATGCATCCATGTGGGGGTTTAGTAATAATTTTGTTCCCTTTGATAAAACTTAATAGTTGCCTCCATTAACTGCTTGTTATATTTTAAAAGGGAAATTTAATGTACAGATAGAAATCAAATGACGTTAAATAAAATTGAGTCCCAACTTACCAAGTTACTAAGCTTCTCCCTGGAAGAAAATGGCTCCTTTTAGTGGTAAATCAGCTTCTAGACACTGGGCACATTTATTTAACCATTGTTGCAGTGAACTTGATGTGATCTTTGTATAACTTCATAAGTAACTTATTCTTTCCTCCAAGTGTCTTACTAACCTAGGAGAAACTTACTCTTCACTACCATGTAGTTTAGACTTGGACAAAGGTGCAGAGTGGAATAAACACAACTACTCACTTGCTGTATGACCTTTTCTTTTCTGAGACTCAGGTCGTCACTGATTAAAAGTTAAACAACAAACAAGCAAAACAGAGAAAGTTGGGCCAGATGATCTGTATAGTACCTTTTATCTCTAAAACTCTATAATTCTGTACTCACATATTCCATTTCAAATCCTAGATTTGGTCATTTATTTTTTTTAGTCTTTGTTTTGTCTCTGTCTATGAAAATTAGTAGGCATCCATTGGGTAACGATACCTACAGGTTATCCATAAAATTAAAGGCTGGAAAGCATTTTAATTTAAAATGCATTATTGTATTTCAAATTGCTCTCCTCTGATGATTGCACCCAATGTTGTATTGTGTTTGTTACTTTTCAATAAAGGATTATGCGTGAAACAGAGCATTTTAGAGACTCAAATTCAATTTGTAGAGAAAAGAACACTGAACTGGGAGTTAGAGACCCGTTAGTCAGATTATAGTTCTGCTGCTAACTTGCTGTATGCCTTTAAGTATTTAGGTTGCATTTCCAACATAGGCAAAATTTGGATGGGGGAGTGTTGGGGCAAAGAAAGGTTCCTTCCAACTCTGACTCTCTATGATTCTAAGAGTTTCAGCATGATTAGAACTTTGAGATTGATGCATCAGATGTGTCGTATATGGTAGGTATTTTTCGTTCCTAGAATATTTTTAGCTCTCTGTGGATAGATACATTAAAAAAAAGATACAATTTCTAAGCAGATGATAAAAGCAGCAGAAAAATTCCAAGGGAGAATGTATTTAGTCTGTATTTTTTAGATCTAATTTTCACTTTTAACGTAATAGACTGCAAAGTGGAGATGACCAATGAAGTTGGGCTAAAAAGAAGAATCTATGAGAAAGCAGGTGGTAGGGTGATAATTAAAGGAGAATAGAGGCATAAAGGAAGGATTTAATAGAATGGGGACAATTTATAGGTTAAGGAGAATGAACTGGTAGAATAGAAGAAATAAGGATAGGAGGAAATTAATGGAGCAAGAACCTGGGGTGATATAAGCAGAGTGGAATCCAACCAGGTGGGCAGTGTTCATCCTCTGGCTCTGAAGAGGGTTGCAGAAAGTGATGTGTGTGTGGATGGGGCAACCAGGCAAGTAGTACATACCTAGGGGAAGTGATGTCATCTGAAGTGATGTCATCTGAAAGTGATGAGGGTGGCGTATTAAAGAAAACGGTGAAGGTTTGGGAGAACTACTAAAAGGAATGAGAGGAGGTGAGAAAGGACAACTGAAAGGCTTCTGGAGTGGCGTTAAGGACACAGGTGTGGGAGGGGCTTTGGCACCGATCTATGCCGTGGACTTGATTTTCTCTAGCTGTGTTCAGGTGGTGGTGGTGGTGTTTGGTGCCATCGAGGCGGTTCGAATCATAGCGATCCTGTGTACAACAGAACTGAACACTGCCTGGTCCTGCACCATGCCCACAGTTGTTGTTATGCTTGAGCCCATTGTTGCAGCCACTGTGTCAATCCATCTCATTGAGGGTCTTTCTCTTTTTCACTGACCTTGTATTTTACCAAGTATCATGTCCTTCTCCAGAGGCTGATCCCTCCTGACAACATGTCCAAAGTATGTAAGACATAGTCTTGCCATCCTCGCCTCTAAAGGAGCATTCTGGCTGTACTTCTTCCAAGACAGATCGGTTCATTCTTTTGGCAGCCCACGGTATATTCAATATTCTTGGCCAACACCACAATTCAATGGCATCAACTCTTCTTCAGTCTTTCTCGTTCATTGTCCAGCTTTCACATGCATATGATGCAATTGAAAATACCATCGCTTGGGTCAGTTGCACCTTAGTCTTCAAGGTGACATCTTTGCTTTTCAACACTTTAAAGAGGTCTTTTGCAGCAGATTGCCTGATGAAATGTGTCTTGATTCTTGACTGCTGCTTCCATGGATGTTGATTGTGGATCCAAGTAAAATGAAATCCTTGACAAGTTCAATCTTTTCTCCATTTATCATGATGTTGCTTATTGGTCCAGTTGTGAGGATTTTTGTTATCTTTATGTTGAGGTATAATCCATACCGAAGGCTGTGGTCTTTGATCTTCATCAGTAAGTGCTTCAAGTCCTCTTCACTTTCAGCAAGCAAGGTTGTGCCATCTGTACAACACAGGTCGTTAATGAGTCTTCCTCCAATCCTGATGCCCTGTTCTTCTTCATATAGTCCAGCTTCTTGGATTATTTGCTCAGCATACAGATTGAATAGGTATGGTAAAAGGATACCACCCTGATACACACCTTTCCTGACGTTATACCACACAGTATCCCCTTGTTCTGTTCGAACAGCTGCCTCTTGATCCAGATGCAGGTTCCTTATGAGCACTATTAAGTGTTCTGGAATTCCCATTCGTCACAATGTTATCCATAATTTGTTATGATCCACGCAGTAGAATGCCTTTGCATAGTCAATAAAACACAGATAAACATCTTTCTGATATTCTCTGCTTTCAGCCAATATCCATCTGACATCAGCAATGATATCCATGATTCCACATCCTCTTCTGAATTCGGCCTGAATTTCTGGCAGTTCCATATTGATTTACTACTGCAGCTACTTTTGAATGATCTTCAGCAAAATTCTACTTGCATGTGATATTAATGATATTGTTCGATAATTTCTGCATTCGGCTGGGTCACCTTTCTTAGGAATAGGCATAAATATAGCTCTCTTCCAGTCAGTTGGCCAGGTATCTGTCTTCCACATTTCTTGGCATGGAAGAGTGAGCCCTTCTAGCACTGCATCTGTTTGTTGGAACATCTCAGTTGATATTCCTGGAGCCTTGTTTTTTGCCAGTGCCTTCAGTGCAGCTTGGACTTCTTCCTTCAGTACCATTGGTTCTTGATCATATGCTACCTCTTGAAAGGGTTGAACGTTGACCAATTATTTTTGGTATAATGACTCTGTTTATTCCTTCCATCTTCTTTTGATACTTCCTGTATTGTTTAATATGTTCCTCATAGAATCCTTCACTATTGCAACTCAAGGCTTGAATTTTTTCTTCAGTTCTTTCAGCTTGAGAAATGCCGAGTGTGTTCTTCTGTTTTGGTTTTCTGTCTCCTGCTTTTTGCACATGTCATTATAATACTTTACTTTGTCTTTTTGAGACACCCTTTGAAATCTTCTGTTCAGTTCTTTAACCTCATCATTTCGCTTTAGCTACTCGACGTTCAAGCACAAGTTTCAGAGTCTCTTCTGACATCCATTTTGGTCTTTTCTCTCTTTCCTGTCTTTTTAATGGCCTCTTGCTTTCTTCATGTATGATGTCCTTGATGTCATTCCACAACTAGTCTGGTCTTCGGTCATTAGTGTTCAACGTGTCAAATCTGTTTTTGAGATGGTGTCTAAATTCAGGTGGGATATACTCAAGGTCATACTTTGGCTCTCATGGACTTGTTCTAATTTACTTCAGTCTCCACTTGAACTTGCATGTGAGCAATTAATGGTCTGTTCCACAGTCGACCCCTCGCCTTGTTCTGACTGATGATATTGAGCTTTTCCATCGTCTTTTTCCACAGATGTAGTCAATTTGATTCCTGTGTATTCCATCTGGTGAGGTCCATGTGTATAATCACCATTTATGTTGGTGAAAAAAGGTATTTGCAGCCAAGAAGTCGTTGGTCTTGAAAAATTCTGTCATGTGATCTCTGGCATTGTTTCTATCACCAAGACCATATTTTCCAAGTACCAGTCCTTCTTCTTTGTTTCCAACTTTCGCATTCCGATCACCAGTAATTATCGATGCACCCTGATTGCATGTTCGATCATCTTCAGACTGCAGAAGCTGGTTAAAATCTTCAGTTTCTTCATCTTTGGCCTTAGTGGTTGGTGCGTAAATTTGAATCATAGTCATATTAACTAGTCTTCCTTGTAAGCGTATGGATATTAACCTATCACTGACTTCATTGTACTTCAGGATAGATCTTAAAATGTTCTTTTTGACAATGAATGCAACGCCATTCCTCTTCAAGTTATCATTCCTGGCATAGTAGACCATATGTTTGTACAATTCAAAGTGGCCAATACCAGTCCATTTCAGCTCACTAATGCCTAGGATATGGATGTTTATGCATTCCGTTTCATTTTTAATGATTTTCAATTTTCCTAGATTCATACTTCATACATTCCACATTCTGATTATCAATGGATGTTTGCAGCTGTTTCTTCTCATTTTTATTTGTGCCCACATCAGCAAATGAAGGTCCCAAAAGCTTGATTCCGTCCACGTCTTTAAGGTCGACTCTACTTTGAGGAGGCAGCTCTTCCTCAGTCGTCTTTTGAGTGCCTTCCAACCTGGGTGGGGGCTCATCTTCCGGCACTATATCAGACAATGTTCCGCTGCTATTCATAAGGTTTTCACTGACTAATTCTTTTCAGAAATAGACTGCAGGGTCCTTCTTCCTAGTGTGTCTTAGTCTGGAAGCTCAGCTGAAACCTGTCAGCCATGGATGACTCTGCTGGTACCTGAATACTGGTGGCATAGCTTCCAGCATCACAGCAATATGCAAGCCCCCACAGTACGACAAACTGACAGACACGTGGTGGATGTTCAGGTAGATGAGCAAAAAAGCCAGATTGTGGGGTCAGTTCAGAGTCCCTGGTTGCTGCAAATGTTTAACGTGCTTGGATGCTAACTTAAAGGCTGATGGTTTGAGTTGACTTAGAGGCACCTTGAAAGAAAGTTCTGAAGATCTACGTCTGAAAAACTAGCCATTGAAAACCCTGTGGGGCACAGTTCTACTCTGACACACATGGAATCACCGTGAGTCAGAATTAACTCTAAAGCAATTGGTTTTCTGAGGTTGATTCAGGATAGGAGCTTCTGGGAGAGGGGGTTTATAGAAAGAAAGAGGAACTGGCATTGATCTGATCAACCTATCAAAACAATCTTAAAAGAGAAATACAATTATTGACATTTTAAAGATATTGAAACAGAGGCTACAAAGAGGTCAGATACTGTTTCGAATTCAACCATTCTTATCCCTACATGATATACTGTCATTTAATAGGCAGTACTTTCCTTGTCATGATGTCCATCAAAATTATTAAATCGAGTCATTCAGTGAATTACACTGATGAGAACATTTCTTGTAAGGACTACATAAAACTCAGTGGTAAACCTTGTTTGGTGAGATCTCATTTTACAGTAAATGTCAAATCTATGGAAAAT